>JABWTJ010000012.1:2489301-3699637 GCA_016801875.1 Solanum sitiens | reverse complement strand
GTTACTTGGGAGGTTAATGAGTTAAAGAAAAGATGTTTACTGTAAAAGTGGAATAGCTCACTGTAAATTGACCTCAAATGCGGCTTAAATTCTATGTGTGATTTTATATAATGTTTGGACTTTGAATATGTCTATATGAAGTATGTGAAGGATATAATGCTATTGTATCAAGGTTTTATAAAGATTTCACAAAAAGACATCATGTATGGTTTTCAAGTAAAATGTCCCTTTTAAATGCATATTTTTGCATGGTTATCATACTTAGTTCATTCTTGTACTAACACCATTCTTCTCTACCTTTTACACAAAGTGTAGGTTACGGATGCTTAAAAGGATTTCTTTAAGATTGAGGAGCTTGATAGGTGATTCTCAATCTCAAGGAAAGGGGTCCTTAAGTTCCAAGGATTCCCTACTTATGGTTTACTGTAAAAGTTCTTAAATATTGTACTTATGTATTATGTTGTAAGGGCCTTATCCCTAAAGTACTCTTATGATGTTGAGTCTAGGATGACAAAAAAAGAGACTAGAGTTTAAATATGTACTTATGATATTATATATATATGAAGTGAAGTTTCTATCATATGATGTGCTTTGAAAAGTATTAACTTTTCCGCTAAATTTACCTATGATAATACGATGAATGATAAGTATGGGCTTGTATAAGTCTCCGAGAGGTCAAGTACGTCATGTTACTTCTAGGGGGTGCTCCACGGATGTGACAAAGTAAGATCATATACATACCAAATAAATCAATACAATTTTAAGGGGACAAAAAAACAGCGAGAAGAACATACATTAAAGGGAGTAACTATGAGATATCCAATGATGATAACAAATCATTCTAACCAGAAAAGTTCTCATGTTTTAAAATAACATACCTTAGAAAATTAACGAACACTTCAATCAACTTTCAATCCTTAAAATACTCATAATATCTCGTGATAAAATTTAGTAAAAATAGATAACAACAACATAAAAACAAAAAACATATGGGTATGCAAATATATTAACTCTCAATGGGTTTTGTAAAGAACACAAAATCTCATCCTTGTATGTGAAGAAATGACGTTGTTGATGAAAAAATAAGAGATTTGTGTTTTTTTAACGTACCTACAACAATTCCAGTAGAGTAAATTTGCTTGAATACTCAATTGACGTTTGTTATTTAATAATTACTAAAAATACTCAAAACAATAATATTGTAGAAACATAAATAACAAAAATTAAAGTATATACTCAAAATTAATAATACATAATATAAGAATTAATTAATGACTGTAGAATCATACTAGGATCTTTAACAATAGAATGATATAGAATGGAAAATATCGAGCCCACTGGATGCACAATATCTTCTTAAGGAAATTATTCCTCCCTAGTACCCGAGATTTAAAGGAATAGATCCTCTAGGGAAAGAACGATTTTAATTACTAGTGTATCCAAACAAAAAATGGTGTCAATGAGTCATTCAACAACATCAAAGTACACAAATATTTAATTGTCCAGAAGAAGAAGTAGTTCAAAATTTTCATTGTTTTAAAATGAGAGGAAATTCTTCCTTTATAGACAACAAAAGGAGTGTGAACAAATTCTTATTGTATCTTATCGAAAATGTCACAACCTTTTATAAAAGTCGCAGCTCTTCATAAAAGTTGCAACTCTTCATGAAAGGGGTAGACTAGTTTTGAAAATAGGATATATTAAAAGGGAATCCTGGTTTATGGTGGTATAAATTTTAAAATAAAATGTATTTTTATTTAATTTTGGGTACAATATAGAATAAGGATGAAATTTATATTACAATTATAAAATTATCAGAAAGAGCTCAAAAATACCCCTAAACTATGTGAAATAGCTCATATATACCCTTAAACTATATTTTGGCTCAAAACTACCCTTCCCGTTATACTATTGGGCCAAAAATACCCTTCTTACTAACTGAAGATGTTAAATGCCATGTGGATGTCACATGGCATACAACGTAAGCGCCACAATTTCATTCATTTCCACCTATACTAATATTCCTAATCCTAATTCTAATATGATTTCCCTCATTTTCGTTTTTCCCCAATATGCCACAAGTTATGAAGTTTAGTGAAGCATAAATGTTTTGTTTTTTTCCCGATTTTTTGAAGTTTATTTTCAGATTTTTTGTCCAGATTTTGTGAAGTTTATTTTCAGTGATAGTAAAGACTTTGATAGTGTTGTTTGAAACTACTGCTGGTAATGTGAAGTGGAGTTCAATTATCTTGTTGAAAATGGAAGATGCCATTATCAGAAGCTAAAACTAGGGCTGCAAGTTCTGGGATTATACCAGCTTTTAGATAAATTGTTTACTGATGCAGGGTCTGATTTTGCTTCTATAATTATTGGGAGCTTCGCAAGGAATTTGGTTCTTGTAGGGTCTGCTTATTGGCAGCATTGCAGCTGTGCAGGTCTGCAGCTTGCATTGCAAAGCATGGTTGCTGGCTGCTGGTTGCATCGCAAACTTCAAAGACACCTGCTGGTGAAATCGTTTTAGAGAAGGAAAGGAAAACATATTACAGAATTGGGGATTAAGAATATTAATCTATGTGTAAATGAATGAAATTGTGGCGCTTACGTGGCATGTCATGTGACATCCACATGGCATTTTTAAGTTAGTAAGAAGGGTATTTTTGATCCAATAGTATGACGGGAAGGGTAGTTTTGAGCCAAAATATAGTTTAAGGGTAAATATGAGCTATTTCGAATAGTTTAAGGGTATCTTTGAGCCTTTTTCGTAAAATTATTAATCTCAGATAAAAGGTAAAATAGAGAATTCAAATTATAACCCTGATCTTAGATCATGCAACTTAGTCGATTATTGTTTCTTTCTTTTCATGTTCATTATTTTCTATCGAATTACTATTACATTTCATAATTTATAGAAAAATAATTCATGGAATATTTGTTCGGACAATTTTTTTATTTAGAAATAAAAAAGGAACAATTAAAAAATTTTGATGATAAAAAACAATTCTGACCTTAAAGAGTCGTTTGATTGAACGAATTAAGTAGGTTATCTTGATATTAAATTTGAAATTAAATATATCATAAATTAAATTACAGATTCGGTCAAAATAAAGATAAAAACTAAATTACAACTATAGAATTATTTATTTCATATGATAATATATATTTAGTGAAATTTCACAAGTGAAGTGTACGCATATCTTACATGTGGCTCACAATGATAAATAGATTATTTTCAAAAGACTCTCGACCCAAATTTAATTGACCTTTGTAAAAAAAAAAGACAGACAAGAAAAACAAAATCAAGAAACAATGCAAAAATAACTAAAAACAACAATAAAATCATATAATAGTAAAAATATTGTTAAATTCTCACATAATTCTGGAGAAATCAAGGATGTAGTGATGATAATAATGTTGAGTTACAAGCTCCTTATATAGGAGAAGAGTCATATTCTAGTTATATTGGAAATCCTACCACAACACAATTATTTACATGAGTAGTATTGTATTATAATTCAAATACCTTATCCTAGTCGAACTCCTACAAGATACAGTAGTTTAGTCATACATTACTTAGCATCTAGTAGTCTATTCCTAGTATGACTCAAACTCTAACTCATCAGCGTGCTTCGATGGACATGTTCGTTCAACATGTTCCATCAGTCTTCAAGCTTCCTTCAACACTTCCCCTCAAGCTAGTGAGTGGAGGAAATGTAACTCCTCGCTTGCTGCGAAAACTAGAGAAACCTTGCTTTGTTAAGGCTTTGGTATGAATATCAGCTACTCATCCTTAGACTTTACAAACTGACTAAGAAGTTGTCCCCTGACCACTTTCTCACGAACAAAATGATAGTCCATTTCAACATGTTTGGTTCTAGAATGCATAATTGGATTATCCGTCATGTACAAGGCACTCATGTTATCACAATATAACGTAGGAAGAGATCAAAGGAACACTCCAAGGTCATGACGAAGATACAAAATCCTAGTCATTTCTGCGGGAGTGGGACTAGTGTTCTATACTCAGTTTCAACACTCGATTGGGCTGATGTGGTCTGTTTATTGGAGGTCCGAGAAAGACATTTTGTACCTAGGTAGATGTTATTTCCTATAGTTGATCTCCTAGTGATGGTACAGCCTCCCCAATCAGCTTCTGAGTAGCCATACAACCTACATGGTAATGATGAAATAATTCTAGTTCAAAGTGTAAAGTACCTTTTATGTACATGAGAATCCTTTTTACCCCTTAAAGATGTTCAATGTTTGGGCTTTGCATACACTAGCTTCCTAAATTCACAGCATGAGTGATATCAGGTCTTGTGAGGGTCAAATACTAAAGGCTCCCTACTATCATTCTAGACAAAGAGGCATCTACAAGACTTCCCACAACTTCATGGAGACCATGATATTGAGCAAAAGGAGTGGCTACAACCTTTGATAAATTCATATCTGTCTTATCCAGTAGTTCAGCAACATACTTTCTTTGATTTAAGTGAATTCCTTCTTCGAAATACTTGAACACAAATCCTAGAAATAAGCGTGAAGGTCCAAGATCTTTCATAGCAAACTCCTTCCCAAGTTGTAGAATCAACTCTGAGACATCAGATGGATTACTTCCTCTAACAATAATAACAAGAGAAATATTTTGCCGTTATGAGTTTGCAAAAGTGAATAAGGAAGGGTCAACCTTATCAAACCAGGCTCTTGGTACTTGTTTAAGAACATCCAATGTCTTTTTAGGTATAGACACATGCTGAGGATACTGGGATCAATAAAACAAGGAGGTTGACTCATGTACACCTCCTCTTGTAGGAAGCCAATGCAGAAAGGAATTTTTGACATCTAGTTGTCTAACTTCCCACTTTCAACTAACAACAATGGATAGAACCACCCTGATAGTTGTGGCTTTAACCACATGACTAAATGTTTCTTCAAAATTTATCCCTTCAATATATATATATATATATATATATATATATATATATATATATATATATATATATATATTCAAGTTCATATCTAATTTCTAAAATTTCTAATAAGTTCAAGAATTTCTAATTAAGTTCTAGAATATAATTCAATTAACCCAAATTTAAACTATCAATGTTAAACTAATCAAACTTTTAATTATTTGTTAGTTCTAACTTCTAATTCTTACTTTACAGTCATATTTAAAAATCCACAGTTTAAAAAGAAAACTAATCCTAAAATCTAAAATCCTTAATTCTCCCCCTAACTAACAATAATCAAATGTACAATTAACAATTAACAATTAAATAGCACAATTCAACAAACTAAAACAATATACAAACTAAGAAATTAAATTAATTACTAGAATTCAAAAAAAAAAAAAAAATTAAACCCTAACCTTATAACAAGAAGGAGGGGCAGTTGAGGAATTCCTTTGGGTGGGGTGGCAGTTGGGGATGGTCGCCTACGGGGAGAGGATGATGGCGGCGGCAAGGAACGGTGGTGGCAGCGACAATGGGTGGTCCGGTGATGGGGGGAGAAGGGAGAGAAGAGAGAGAGAGAAAAAAATAGAAAGAGAATGAGAAATTTGGGGGAAAACCCATCATTGATGTAACATTATTAAATAAAAGGCGACGGACATCGTCTCTTTGTCTATCGCTTTTTTAAAAATGCTTGACCTAGATTTTTACCGAAAATTGACCGACTAAACGACACTGTCTGTCGCTTATTTAAAGTGTTGACCATATAATTTTGACCAAGAAGCTAGACTTAAAGATGTCGTCTGTCACTATGATAAAAAAAATAATTAAAAATAAAATATATTAAAAGCGACGGACAACGTGGTTAACTTTTTAATTTATATTTAATTATAAATAATAAAAGTGATGGACGACGTCTACATATATATATATATATATATATATATATATATATATATATATATATATATATATATTAAATAAATGATTATTAATTATATATATATATATATAGCGCAAAATTTCTCAAAAAATAGTGACGGACTAAGATATGTCATCCATCGCTCTTTGTAAAATAATTTTATAAATAAATATTTTTATTAAAAAGCGACGGACAACGTGGCATATGGCGCCGCTTTTTGGAACAACGTTGTCCGTCACTTTTCTGTCTCTCGCTTAGAAGATCACTGATTGAGATCGGACTGGAGGGTGAGCCAACACTTTTAGGCTGCCATGTGTCCTCTATTGCTTAGTCTTTTCTTTTCGGATTCAGACTTTCTATTTAGATTTTCTAATATGTTTAGTTGGGATGTACCCATTTTCTTAGACTTGCTGGTTTGTAGTTTTGGTACACTGGATTTTTGATTCTAGGGGTGTTTTCCACAATGTTTTGTTTATGTTTGGTAAAACCTTTGGAGTTTATGAGAACTCTACTTTATTTCCACATTTCAGTTTGCTTTCTTATCTTTAAATTTAAGTTATGGGTTGGATGGTTAGAAGAATGATTCTCCCGCCGGAGGGTTAGTGTGGGTGTCATTCGTGACGGTCTAGGTCATGTCACAACTTAAAGTTTTAGAGTCAAATTTATGCTCTTTCCTCCTATTATATATATATATATATATATATATATATATATCACAAATACATGCACTAAAAGTATTATACATTGAACCTTAATTTGATGTGAACTCATTGTTTTATTGGTAAATAGTACCACGTATTGAACGTTCGTTGTTTTTCTTTCTAGGCTGACACATATTTACCCCATTGTGCTTTAACTATTGTTTTAAATTCTCCTTTTTCAATCTCTGGTTTTCATTTGTTTCTCTCCTTCTCACTTGCATGGATCTCTTTAATCAATTTTCCCTCTCTCGATTTTGATTTTTTCCTTATAAAATTTCAATTTGCTATCACTATTTAATTTTTTAAAAACAAATTTTCAGTTTTAGCTCGATTCTTGCTCTAAGATGTTATATTCAAGTAACAAGTAATTGTTTTTCTATTATGTGTTTAACTTTTGTATATACTTGGATATTTGACTTTCAAATCTTCTACTCTGATTATTCACACATGCCCTTATTTTATTCACTTTCAAGCATCTATGTTTCATTTTGTGAACTTATTTGCAAGTAAGTTTTTGAGCTTGAAATAAATTTTTTTTCCAAAAGTAATGATTGATGGAATGTGAAATTTTCCATTTTGGATATATCTGTCACGATCTGAGACTACATCCTGTACGTGGTCGGCACTCGAGAATCATTACTAATGCCCAAGCGAACGCTCATCCTGGATGACTACATGCGGAAGACTTACTAGAGCATACATAAACATCAAATTGAAAGAAATGTTTAAAAACAATTTGGTGAATCTCAAAACTAAATTGATATACTCAATATGAAACATAAGTTTTAGATAAAACATTTGAAACTAAAAGACTCTCCAAAACTGTTTATCTATGAATCTTCTACTATACATAGATTAGTGTTGGGACAAGACCCAGGACTCATTAGGAGAACTGTTAGTAACAACACATAAAAACTAGAGTCCTCGCAAGGAGGTCTTACTCAAAAGCTGATTAAAAGATGAAGTGATCTAAACAAACTCTTGTTGAGTAGCCTAAGAACATGTATGTGCATCATTAAAATATGTAGGTCAAATGACATCAGTACATTGAATGTACGAGTATGTAATATACTTAAATAACAAATAACTGAATGAAAGGAGTTAAATAGATATAGATCAATACTCAACTAAATGTAAAACAATAAAGAAGTGAAATCATTAAATCATTACAAAATACTTACTCCTATATGAACTCAACATATTAATTGATATAATAAAAATACACTTTTAACTCTATTTGAGAAATTCTCTAACCGACAACCATTACTATGAGCTAAGTGATTATACAATGTCTCGCCCATGCGGCAACAATTATCCTATACCTTGCCGGGGTATAGAACACCTCAACTAAGTGGATCCACTAAGATTTGTCCGCAGGCACTTAGGATCCATCTAAAAAGTATTATCTTGTACCCATGTTGGCGTACATGGTTTGTGAGGATTGTGAGTTGTCTGAACTCATCATCATGTCGGTGTTCAATACTACTCCCAATACTATTTACTCATGCTCAATGTATAAAAACATATTTTTTCCTCTGGTTTGTGATAATCGCTCCTTTAGGCCAAAAATTTACATGCCTACAAATATTTAGGTGGACTACCGCAAGTTGGCCGACTTTTTTGGGGTAATATACAAAAAATTCACAAATTTATTGCTAATTATTTAGAGACATGTTAGTTTATAACATTATTAATTTTACCAAGTTTTGGTGTAATGAAATGCATTCAGATACGTCTAAATACATTATTTTTGATTTTTAAAATGAATTAAATTCATATAATATTATATTTAAATAGTGAGACTGCATAGCATGTTTAAGTACTTATAAATAAAGGTCCAAATGGCGAATTAGTACATGATTACAAGTTGGAGACATATACATAAGTTAACAAAATAGGAATATGAATAAAGTGTAATGTACCAAAAAAAATTATTTATGCAATATCTAGATTTGAAACATTGTTGATAGTATTTAAATGAATTAAATGCATAAAAATCTCAAATTTAAATAATGAGATTTTTAACATGTTTGAAAATATAATTTTAATGACCCTAATAAGTATTTTATTCATTTCTCTATGTATAAACACCTATTATAAATAAAAAGGAATGTACAAAAAAAATATTTCTGCAATGTATAGCTTTGGAACATTATTTATAATATTTAAATGAATTAAATGTATATAAATCTTTGGTTTAAATGATGAGATTACATACTATATTTGCTAAAATAATTTAATCACTTTCCAAGATCGAAAATGCCTCTTAGATTTAAATGAATAGATTACATAAAATAATTGTTAAAATAATTTAATCACTTTCCAAGATTGAACATTTCTCTTAGATTTAAAGGATGTGATTACATAATATATTGTTAAGACAATTTAATTACGTTCCAAGATTGAACATTTCTTCTACATTATATATATAAGTGATAGTAATATAAAAAATATAATGAAAAGCAAATATGGGTCTAGTAGAAGTGCAAACATCATTGTTAAGGTATAACTTCCATCTCTTTTATACGTTTAATATTTGATATGAAAAAAGTTTACATCTCAATTTTTTGAATTTTTGATGAATACTTTGCTATGAAATTAACATTTTTGGGAGACTATTAATGGTGATATTTATGATTGTACGACCAACTAACTCTTCCGCCCAGTATAAGGCAAAGAACGAAGAACGAATTAAGAGGCAAGGTTTATACTTTTACAATTGTGAAGCATCTCAAAGAATAAAAAACAATGAAAGAAGAATGGCTTATCAAGGAATCATAATGAGTCGGGGTATTGAAAATATTATTGTAGGACCTACATAAGGTGGTCACCTCGAGCCAAGCTTTGCGGGCACGAAATAAGCACCAATTTCTATGACGAAAATGGTAAAAGATCAATGGCAACCCAACATTTTGAGGGTAGACTTGCGTTTATCCAAATGGTGGTAAAAGGTAGAGAGGTAAGCTAATGATTAGAAAAACTTGTGATGAGGAGTTGATAATCAAGTTTCTTGAAATCGGTGCTTATGTTGGTGTCCAACGTGTCCTTGGCTTGAAGTGAATGCTTTATGGCAGGTTCTTCACTTTATTTGGAATTTTTGAAGTTGAAGTTGGAATTAGAGCTTTTTTTGACAATATAACTTTTTATAAAGAATATTTAGAATATAAATGTACTTTTAAAAATATGTATGTGTATGTATCAATGTTGTATACATAGTGTATGTGTATGTATCAATATTATATAAATAGTGTATTTGTATGTATCAATATTGCATAATAGTGTATAGCATGTATATTTAAAGAAACTCAAATGGATAATGAAATCTTTGAAGCCCGACTAACTAAAAGTTATTTCTAAACAATCTAAAACTTATGAGTTCCTCTATATGATTCGAGTCTTTTATTTTATAACTCACTCGAAATAATTCACATTTACAACATGTTTAAAGTCGAGTTTTGAAGAAGCTTCGAACATGAAAGAAGAAGGAGAAGGAGGAGGAGTAAGATTAGAAGAAGCCATTAATGGTCGGAACTCGGAAGAACAAGACCAAAGAAGAAATACAGATGTTCTTTTACTAGAAAGAGTTTAACAATGGTGAAGTATAATTTTTATTTTTAATATTTTTAAGAGATCTAACAATGTAATTACACATATGTATCAAATATTATATTTGTCTTTACAATTTTTATTAGTTAAAACAAAGAATCAAATATTTAAAATTATTGCATTTTGCAATTAGTAGGTTGTGTAACTAGGCCAAATTACATCTTATTACTAGGTGGGTTTTGAATGGAATGGACTCGGCTCGTGAGAGATATAAAAATAATTTTCTTAAAATTTTTAAAAGTGATCTTCGGGATCATTACACAAGACTTGTTAGATGCCTTGATCCATTGACAACATGCATTTTCATAGATAAATGCACCTTAACTATCAGTATAGGAGTTGACTACGTAACAAGTACCATCCGTCCAAACTTTTAAGATTCCAAAATTATTAATTTGTAAGAGCAATGAAAGTAAATACTTCTTAATTGTATGGTTTAAGAAAAATCAAGAAGGAATGAGAAACTCTTTGGGATCTATTTTAAGGATAAAATAGTTTTGCATGAAATTTAAATTGTTAGTCTAGTTCGTCTAGGAAGTACATGATGCATAGAGAGAGGGTGAAAAATAAATAGGAAAGTTAGAGCTTAGAATCGAAACAATTCTTTTTTAATGACTATCTTTTGAAAATTTTCCATTTTAGATATATATGTCACAACCTCAGCCTATTTCGTGGTGTGGTCGGCACTCGAGAACCATTACTGGTCCCAAGCGAACCCTCATGCTGGAAAACTCCAAGTGGAAGACTAACTCGAACATACATAAACATCAAATTGAAAGAAATGTTTAAACACGTTGAATCTCAAAACTGAATTAATATACCGAGTATGAAACATAAGTTTAAACTAAAACATCAAAAACTGAAAGACTCTCCAAAACTATATATCTGTGAAACTTCTACTATACATAGATGAGTTTTGGGACAAGACTCACTACTACTAAAGAGAACTACTAGTAACAACACATAAAAATTGGAGTCCTCGCAAGGAGGTCTTACTCAAAAGATGATAAGCTGATGAAGTGATCCCAACAGACTCTTGTTGAGGAGCCTAAGAACCTGTATATTCATCATTAAATGATGCAGGTAAAATAACGTTAGTACATTGAATGTACGAGTATGGAATATAGATGAATAATAAATAATTGAATGAAAGGACTGCAATAGGTATAGATATATACTCAACTAGATGTAAAGAAATTAACACACCCGGAAATTTCCATGACCTATACTAGAGCCTAAAATGTAAAGTAATAATTATTTTAGGTCTAAATAAGTGTAAATAAAATGTTTGAGAAGTTTCAGAGCCATATCATTAAGGAAAAGTCTTAACGTCCGGAAACTAGCGAAATTTAACTAGTTGACGTCCCTATGTTTGGTGAAGGTTTCGCAGGATCATATGGAGTCCAAAACTTATAATAAGACTTTGGATAGGTAAAGTATAGTAAGTAGAGTCTAATACTCCGATAACGACACCCCAAGGACCACCGGAAGGGTCCTTGGGAAGAGCCCGTTGGACAGACTGCCGAAACATCCTGCGAAAGTCAAGAATTGATGGGCTACTGTGCGACGCGTAGCCAACACAGAATTCACTGCCTCAAATTATTTTTGGGAAATAAAATGTGTGTTGGCCCCGCGACGCAGAGACACTTCCCAGATATAGTAAAAGTCGTATTTTGGGTGTTTTGACTTCACAAATAAACCCGTTTAAATGAGGGGTCTATTGGGTAATTTAATGGGTGAATCTATAATGTATTAGGGTCAGTTTAGGTCAATTTTATCACTCAAAATCAAGTACCATAAGTTGAACTCAAAAATCTCTCTCACACAAATTATCTCTATTCCTCCAAAACTCCATTGAAGACCGTTAGAGCTCCAAGAAAAAGATCAAGCCTTCAAGTTTTTCAACCTAATTTCGTGGATTTCTCATCTATAAGGTATGGTATCTTTCACTCTTGGGAATCCTTTTCCCATGAGGTCCTTCAAAATATGATTTCTAAATACCCAAAAACAAGGGTTTTTCTCCTCACATGGGTCTTCTTTCTAAAATGAAATTGTAAATCAATTGTGATGAAATATGATGAATTAAGGTTGTTTAAGTATGAATTAATGGTTAATTGATGAATTCCTGTGAGTTTTACCTTGACCCATGTCTTTCCCCTAAATCCCTAATTTCTTGGATTGATTAAGATGAATTGTTGAGGGTGATGAACATGTCACTTGTTTAATTTGAGTTTAGGTATGTTAATACTTCATGAATTGCATATTTCATATGTTAGTTTTGAGTTCTTGGGTATTGAAGTATGAAGTCCCATGAAGGGCAATAAGGTATGACCTTGATTCTCCTTTGATCTCAATTATGCAAGGTGAAATTTACTTATCTGATAATGGTGCTATAGGTAATTGTGTTGTTCTGATGTTGGTGACAAGGACCCCTCATCCCTAACCCTAGATATATGAATTGGCTATGAAGTATGTAATTATGTTATGGTATGATCATTATATGATTGAATGTAGTTTCTCATGATTATAATGTTGGGTCTAAAAGTGGAAGGATAGTTCTCACTTATGATCACCTATGAGCTATTATGATAAGATGTTCACCTTAGGGTCTACAAGAGGCTAATGTGAACTTGTATGATGATATATGATGATTACTAAAGGGAATAATTTCTCCGCACCGAAAGGGAATGTAATTGAGATGGTGGCCTTACGTTAGTAAGTCCGGCCTCCCACATGGGTTTCGTCACGTTAGTAATTCTGATTTTCCAATATATGTTTTGTCTCATGAGATGGAAACCCTCACGTTAGTAAGTCAAGGTTTATAGAAACAATCTCCTTGTCCCTTAAATATGTGTCCGCATAGGACACTAGCTTAGTGGATCCACCTAGATAGCTACGTACAAATGGTTGCACCTTAGGCAAGTGTTAACCCTCTCTTTTTGGTGTGGGAGTAGAACACCGGATTCCATGTAGCTCACATGGTCTCATGTTGGTTATGGAACTTCTTTCCCTAAAGTAAAAGTATGAACAAGTTATGTAAGTGAACTTCTATTAGGGTTGTCTTAAAGGTTACTACATAGTGTGAGGGAGGGTATGGGACTTCTCTTCCACATTGCACATGTGGTATCCAATAGGATGATGTTAGTAGTGTTCTTTTATGACTATGACTATGATTTTGATTATGTTTATGATTATGTTGATAAGCTATGACTAGTATTGGTATATGAAGTATGTTAAATATGAGAATATGTTGTAAGTATTAAATGGGTTGCTTAAAGTGATACTTAGAATTCGATAGGGTTATGGGGCTTTATTCTCTGCATTGCACAAGTGTTGCTTGAGTTACTTATAGATTTGATATGATTATGATGTTCCTTACATGTGTATTTTGAAATGTTGGTCACTGTGCATAGTTTTGACTAAATTGTGCCTTTTCTCATGCATTAACGATTTTTATGCATAGGGACCATACTTAGTACATGTGGTTTGTACTAACACATATTTCTTTCATTTTTCCCAAACAGTAGGTTCGGGCCGTTGAAGTATCATTGAGGCTAAAGCAAGAAGGCTTGGACTAGACTCTCCAAGTTTTGGTATGCCCTCTAGTTCGAGGATGCTACCACACACTCTATCTTAGTAGTACTTGTATTGTCTAGTAGACATTTATTTCTTTCCTATTGTTGAAGATATTGATGTAATCCCTATGTGGAAATTATGGATTTGTATAAGGGCTTTGCCCAGATTGTTTGACTTTGATTTAGATGGTTAATATGAGACAAAATATTAGACTAAATTGCTATATGTTGTTATGGTCTATTGCGAGAATCCTATGTAGGGGTCTATGTAAACCTCCTTGCTATATAAGAAAACATTTTAAGTTTTTCGCGTTTTGACTAATGATTTGCTATGATGAATGCTAAGAGTATTGTATTAGTCCTCTTAGAGGACGACGATGCCGGTTACGCTTAGGGGGTAATTTGGGTCGTAACAAACTTGGTATCAGAGTATGAGGTTAAATCTTCTTAGGTTTGATGTCTCATTAAACCACGTCTATGTAGTGTCTTATTCATAATTTTTAAGTGCGCCACACTTATGAATGAGATACTATGGGATGCTTAGGAACTTTCATTCTCTTGTTATTCCTTACCGTGCCTAAGAGTCTTAACTCTATCTAGTCCATTCTTCTAATCCTTTATTTGTGCTTATAGGCATTAAATACAAGAAGAAACAATGCTCGGAGAATTTAAATGAGGTGGTTCCCCCTCAAGCTCCTCAAAACCCTCAAGTTCCTATTGAAGAAGGGGCTATGCCTAATATTGAGATAAGGTCGGCCATTCATAGCTTGACTCAAGTGTTGGCTACCCAAGTTGCTAGGGATACAAGGGTTCAAGTGAACCCCAATGCTAATACCACCGCTTAATGTATTAGAGATTACACAAGGATGAATCCCCCTACTTTCTATGGTTCTAAGGTGGAGGACCCACAAGGGTTCATTGATGAAGTGTTCAAGGTTTTTGATGCTATGGGTGTTTCTTCTCAAGAAAAGGCAGAACTAGCCGCCAACCAACTCAAAGATGTGGCTCAAGTGTGGTATGAGCAATGGAAGGATTAGAGGCCGGTTATAGAATGTCGGATTACTTGGGAAGCTTTCAAAACGGCTTTCTTTGATAGGTTCTTTCCCTTGGAACTAAGGGAGACGAAAATGCAAGAATTCATCAACCTTTTTCAAGGGGGTAAGTGAAGGAGTATAGCCTCAAGTTTACTCAACTATCAAAGCATACACCTACTATGGTTGTGGATTAATAGGGCCAAGATGAACAAATTTGTCATGGGGATATCCAATCTTGTGGTTAATGAATGTAGGTCGGCTATGTTGATTCCTAGCATGGACATTTCTCATGTCATGGTTCATGCCGAGCAAATTGAGGAACAAAAGTTTAAGCAAGTTGGTAAGGAGTTGAAGAAGGTGAGAACCGAAAATGGGAATTTTTCTAAGGCTAGGTATAAGGTTCATGACAAACCAAGGTTCAAAAGGAGGTTTTCTAGTCAAGTATCTTCTAGTGCTCCAAGAGTCAACAAGAGTAAGGCGCCTATTCCCAAGCCCCAAGATGGGAAAGGTGGTGGTTCTTATGTTGATAGGCCTTTTTGTTCTAAATGTGGTAGAAAACATGATGGCAAATGCCTTGTTGGTTCGGGTAATATCTATAGTTGTGGAAAGAGTGGTCACATCAAGAGAGATTGCCCTATGATGAGGACTCAAGGAAGGGAACATTCTAAAGCTCAAGCAAGTGCTCCAAACCCGGATGCTCCTAGAAAGAATCGCTTCTATGCTCTCCAATCCTGAAGTGATCAAGAGAGCTCACCGGATGTGGTGATCGATATGTTACGCTTATTTTATGTTGACATATATTCTTTGTTGGACCCCGGTGCTACATTGTCTTTTGTTACCCCTCTTGTATCCATGAAATTTGATATACTAAACGATATCTTAGATGCTCCTTTCTCGGTTTCTACTCTGGTTGGTGATTCCGAAGTGGTAAAAAGAGTCTATAAAGGGTGTCCTATTTCCTATCCCAATATATTTATGTTGGTTGACTTGATAGAACTTGATATGCTAGATTTCAAAATTATATTGGGAATGGATCGGTTGTATGAGTTTTTTGCCTCTATTGATTGTAGGTCAAGGGTGGTCAAATTTCAATTTCTGAATGAACCCGTTTTTGAGTGGAAGGGAGGAAACTCAAATCCTAGGGGTAAGATTATTTCGTGTTTAAAAGCTTGCAAGTTAATTGCAAAGGGTTGTCTCAATCACATAGTAAGAGTCTTGGGTATTGAATCCGAGGCCCCTTCCACAGAGTTGGTACCCGTGGTAAGGGAGTTTCCGGAGGTCTTTCTCGACGATCTTCCCAAAATCCCTCCTGAATGGGAGATTGACTTCTATATAGATCTATTACCGGATACACAACCTATTTCGATCCCTTCTTATAGGATGGCCCCGGCCGAGTTGAACGAACTAAAGGCTCAACTCAAAGATTAGCTAGATAAGGGTTTTATACAACAAAGCATATATCCATGGGGTGCCCCGATATTGTTTGTGAAGAAGAAGGATGGGTCTTTTTGATAATGAGTATCGATTATCGTAAATTGAACAAAGTCACTATAAAGAATAAATACCCACTCCCTAGGATTGATGCCTTGTTTGATCAACTCCAAGTTGCGAGTTACTTTTCAAAGATTGACTTGAGATCGGGTTATCACCAACTTACGGTGAGGGAGGTTGATATTCCAAAAACGGCATTTTTGAACAAGATATGGTCATTTTGAATTCCTTGTTATGTCATTTGGCCTAACAAATGCCCCAGCGGCTTTCATGGACATCATGAATTGAGTTTTTAGAAAGTATCTTGATTTGTTCGTAATTGTCTTTATTGACGATATTTTGATATACTCAGGGAGTGAGGATGATCATATGGGCCATTTGAGAATAGTTTTGCAAGTTCTCAAAGATAACCAACTCTTCGCTAAGTTTAGCAAGTGTGAGTTTTGGTTGAGGTCGGTAACTTTTCTTGGTCATATTGTTTCTAGTGAAGGGGTTGAGGTCGATCCGAGGAAGAAGGAAGTGGTCAAAATTTGGCCTAGACCTTTGAGTCCTACAGACATTTGGAGTTTTATATGTTTGGCCGGCTACTATCGGAGGTTTGTTGAGGGACTTTCATCTATCACATCTCCATTAACGGCCTTAACCCAAAAGAATTCCAAGTTTGAATTGGTCGGAATCTTGTGAGAAGAGCTTCCAATTATTGAAAGATAGACTCACCTCCGCTCTGGTATTGACTTTACCGGTGGGTACCAATGGGTTTGTGGTTTATTGTGATGTCTCCCGAGTGGGTCTACAATGTGTGCTTATGCAACGTGGCAAAGTTATAGCATACGCCTCTAGACAACTTAATCCTCATGAAAAAAATTACCCAACAAACGACCTTGAATTTGCGGACGTGGTATTTGCTTTAAAGATTTGGAGACACTATCTATACGGGGTGCATGTTGACGTGTTCATGGATCATAAGAGTCTAGAATATGTATTCACCCAAAAAGACTTGTATTTACACCAAAGAAGATGGTTGAGATTTTAAAGGATTATGACATGAGTGTCCTTTACTATCCCGGGAAAGCTAATGTGTGGCGGATACTTTGAGTCGAGTATCCATGGGTAGTGTGACGCATGTTGAAAATGGTAAGAAAGAGCTAGTAAAAGAGGTACATAGGTTGGCCCGGTTGGGTGTCCGACTAGAAGATTCTCTAAAGGGTGGTGTCATGGTTCGCCATAACTCTGAGTTGTCTCTAGTAGTTGGGGTGAAATCCAAGCAACACCTTGATCCTCTATTGATGGAGTTGAAGGAAACGGTCCTTAGTAAAGCAAATGAGTCCTTCTCTCAAGGGGAAGATGGGGTGCTTAGGCACCAAGGAAGATTCTGTGTAGCGGATGTGGATGGGTTGAGGGGATTGATCATGAAAGAGGATCATGGCTCCCGATATTCCGTTCACATGGGTTCCACAAATATGTACTGCGACTTACGAGAAACATATTGGTGGAATGGTATGAAAAGGGACATAGCGGATTTTGTCGCTAAGTGTCCGAATTTCCAACAAGTAAAAGTGGAGCACCAAAGGCCGGGTGGCTTGACTCAAAATATAGATACTCCCACATTAAAGTGGGAGGATATTAACATGGATTTCATAGTTGAGCTGCCTCGTACCCGAAGGCAACATGACTCGATATGGGTCATTGTGGATAGGTTGACCAAGTCCTCACATTTTCTTCTCGTCAAAGTCACATATTCGGCAGAAGATTATGCCAAATTATACCTCAAAGAAATAGTGATATTGCATGGAGTCC
Organism: Solanum sitiens; assembly: GCA_016801875.1. Classification (NCBI taxonomy): domain Eukaryota; kingdom Viridiplantae; phylum Streptophyta; class Magnoliopsida; order Solanales; family Solanaceae; genus Solanum; species Solanum sitiens. Next base: position 3,681,565 of record JABWTJ010000012.1, on the reverse strand, counting down.
CTTTGTCCATCATTTCAGATAGAGGTACTCAATTTACCTCCCATTTTTGGAAAGCTTCTCAAAGTGGGATTGGTACGAAGGTGAAACTTAGTATCGCTTTTTATCCAAGACGGATGGTCAAGCGGAACACACTATTCAAACCCTTGAAGATATATTGAGGTCTTGCGTCATCGACTTCAAAGGTAATTGGGATGACCACCTACCTTGGATAGAATTCTCCTACAACAATAGCTACCACTGTACTATCTCCATGGCACCCTTTGAGACACTTTATGGGAGGAGCTGTAGATCCCCGGTTGGGTGGTATGAGGTAGGTGAGTTTGCTCTACTTTGTCCCGAATTTGTTTATGTAGCTCTCTAGAAGGTTTGAGTTATAAGAGATAGACTAAAAGCAGCTCAAAGTTGACAAAAATCCTATGCCAATAATAGAAAAAGGGACCTTGAGTTCCAAGTAGGATTTTGGGTCTATGGGAAAATTTCACCCATAAGGGGTGATGAGGTTTGGAATGAAGGGGAAACTTAGTCCCCGTTATGTGTGTCCGTATGAAATTTTAAAGAGGGTTGGGAGTGTCGCCTATGAGTTTAAATTGCCAAATGAGTTGGCCATAATTCATCCAGTATTCCATGTATCTATGCTCAAGAAGTGTATAGGCGATCCGGTGTCCATTCTTTCTATAGAAGGTTTGAGGGTAAAGGAGGACCTTTCATATGAGGAGGTCCCAGTTGAGATCTTGGATCGCCAAGTTAAGAAATTGAGGAATAAGGAGGTTGCCTCCGTAAAGGTTCTATGGAGGAACCACCTTGTTGAGGGTGCAACATGGGAGGCCGAGGCCGACATGAAGACCCGCTATCCTTATCTTTTACCCCTTAGTCCAAGATTAAGGTTAGTCATTCCTTATATGACTATTGTGAATAATGTTGAACTTATCATGTTTTTCTAAATATGTGCATATTGTAGTAGAAATTCATGCCTAAGTTGAGTTCTTGTCTTTCCATGAAATATGTTTAATATGTTGGCTTTCACTTGAGTGTGTTGTGTGCTATGAGTGTTCATGGAAGATTATAATGAGCATAATTGATATTGTTTTGATAAAAAATCAACATGTCAACTTTTAATGTTCATATTGAGCTCATATTGAAATGGAGAAGGTAGCACCTCCTTATGTGATATGAAAAGTTGAGCTTTTGTTATGGTATGTGTGGATTAAGTTCATATTTGTTAATGCTATGTTTATATGTTGAAAGAAGTTGTTATTTCCTCCTATGAGTTGTGACTTATTATGATATTGTTGGTTGGTTGGCTGCTAGTCTTGAGTCTTTCCTCATATAGAAAGGTTTAGAGTGTCATTCGGGGACGCATGTTCTTAAGGGGGGGGGGGAGTATTGACACACCCGGAAATTTCCATGACCTATACTAGATCCTAAACTTTCAAGTAATAATGGTTTTAGGTTTAAATAAGTGTAGCCGTAGCATAAAAAAAGCCTTAACGTCCGGAAACTAGCGAAATTTAACTAGTTGACGTCCCTATATTTGGTGAAGGTTTCGGAGGGTAATATGGAGTCCAAAACTTGTAAGAAGACTTTGTATAGGTAGAGTGTAGTAAACAGAGTCTAAACATCCGATAACGACACCCCAAGGACAACCGAAAGGGTCCTTGGGAAGGGCCCCAACATGGGTGGGCAGGCTGCCGAAGCAGCCTGCGAAAGTCAAGAATTGATGGGATACTCTGCGATGCGCAGCCAACACGGACCTCATTGCCTCAAATTATTTTTGAGAAATAAAATGTGTGTTAGACCCGCGACGCGGTCACACTTCCCAAATATCGTGAAATTCGTATCTTGGGTGTTTTGACTTCACAAATAAACCAATTTAAGTGAAGGGTCTTTTGGCTAATTTAATGGGTGACTATATAATGTATTAGGGTCAGTTTTAGGTCAATTTTATCACTCAAAATCAAGTCCCATAAGTTGACTCAAAAATCTCTATCTCTCCCAAATTCTCTGTTCCTCCAAAACTCCATTGAAGACCATTAGACCTCTAAGAAGAAGACCAAGCCTTCAAGTTTTTTAACATAATTTTGTGGATTTCTCATCTATAAGGTATGTTTTCTTCACTCATGGGAATCCTTTCCCGAATAGGTCCTTCAAAAGATGACTTCTAAATCCCCCAAAACAAGGTTTTTTCTCCTTACATGGGTCTTCTTTCTAAAATGAAATTGTGAATCAATTGTGATAAAATATGATGAATAAGGTTGTTTAAGTATGAATTAATGGTTAATTGATAAATTCCTATGTGTTTTACCTTGACCCATGTCTTTCCCCTAAATCCCTACTTTCTTGGATTGATTAAGATGAACTGTTGAGGGTGATGAACATGTCACTTGTTTACTTTGATTTTAGTTATGTTAATACTTCATGAATTGCCCTATTTCATATGTTGGTTGTGAGTTCTTGGGTATTGAAGTATGAAGTCCCATGAAGGGAAATGAGGTATGATCTTGATTCTCCTTTGATCTCAATTATGCAAGGTGAAATCTACTTATGTGATAATGATGCTATAGCTAATTGTGTTATTGCGATGTTGGTGACAAGGATCCCTAATCCCTAACCCTATATATATGAATTGGTTATGAAGTATGTAATTATGTTATGGTATGATCATTATATGATTGAATGTAGGTTCTCATGATTATAATGTTGGGTCTAAAAGTGAAAGGATAGTTCTCACTTATGATCACCTATGAGATGTTATGATAAGATGTTCACCTAAGGGTCTAGAAGAGTCTAATGTGAACTTGTATGATGATATATGAAGATTACTAAAGGGAATAATTGCTTAGAACCAAAAGAGCAAGTAATTGAGATGGAGGTCTCACGTTAGTAAGTACGGCCTCCCACATGGATTTCTTCACGTTAGTATGTCCGAATTCCCAATATATGTGTTGTCTCATGAGATGGAAACTCTCACATTAGTAAGTCAAGGTTTCTAGAAACAATATCCTTTTCCCTTAACTATGTGCCCGCACAGGACTCTAGCTTAGAGGATCCACCTAGATAGCTACGTACGATGGTTGCACCTTAGGCAAGTGTTAACCCTCTCTTTTCGGTGTGGGAGTTATACACCGGATTCCATGTAGCTCATATGGTCTCATGTCGGTTATGGCACTTCTTTCCCTAAAGTAAAAGTATGAACAAGTTATGTTTGTGAACGTCTATTAGGGTTGTCTTAAAGGTTACTACATAGTGTGAGGGAGGGTATGGGACTTCTCTTATGCATTGCACATGTGAGATCCAACAGGATTATGCAAGTAGTGTTCTTTTATGATTATGACTATGATTATGATTATGTTTATGATTGTGTTGATAAGATATGACTAGTATTGGTATATGAAGCATGTTATATATGAGAATATGTTGTAAGTATGAAATGGGTTGCTTAAAGTGATACTTAGATTTAGATAGGGTTATGTGGCTTTATTCTTGGCATTGCACAAGTGTTGCTTGAGTTACTTATAGTGATGATATGATTATGATGTTCCTTATATGTATATATTGAATTGTTGGTCATTGTGCATAGTTTTGAGTAAATTGTGCCATTTCTTATGCATTAACGATTTTTATGCATAGGGACCATACTTAGTACATGTGGTTTGTACTAACCCATATTTCTTCCCTTTTACATAAACATTATAGGTTCGGGCCGTTGAAGTATCATTGTGGCTAAAGCAAGAAGGCTTGGACTAGACTCTCCAAGTTTTGGTATGCCCTCTAGTTCAAGGATGCTACCACACACTCTATTTTAGTAGTACTTGTATTGTCTAGTAGACATTCATTTCTTTCATATTGTTGAAGATATTGATGTAAGCCCTATGTGGTAATTATTGATTTGTATAAGGGCTTTGCCCAGATTATTTGACTTCGATTTAGATGGTTAATATGTGAAAAAGTATTAGACTAAATTCCTATGTGTTGTTATGGTCTATTGCGAGAATCCTATGTATGATTCTTATGTAGAGGTCTATGTAAACCTCCTTGCTATATAAGAAAAAGTTTTAATTTTTACGCGTTTTTGATTTATGATTTGCTATGACGAATTCTAAGAGGCTTGTCTTAGTCCTCCTAGAGGACGACGACACCGGTTACGCCTAGGGGGCACTTTAGGTCGTAATAGAAATAAAGAAGTGAAATTATTAAAACTTTACAAAATACCTATTCACCTCTGAACTCAACTATATTAAGTGGTATAATAAATACACTTTTAACTCTATTTGGGAGATTCTCTAACAAAAAACTAGCACAATGAGTTACCTGATGATACAACATCTCGCCCACGCTACCAGAACCATCCTATACTTTATCGTGGTATAGAATACCTCAACTAAGTGGACCCACTAAGCTCTGCTCGAAGGCACTTAGAATTCATCTAAAAAGTATGATCGTGTACCCATGATGGCATATATAGTTTATGAGGGATGAGAATTGTCTGAACTCATTCTCATATCGATGTTTAATACTACTCCCAACAATATATACTCATTCTCTATGTTCAGAAATATACTCTTCCTCTAGTTTGAGATAATTTCTCCTTTAGGCCCAAAATTTACCTGCATATAAATATTTAGTAAGACTACTGCAAGTTGGCCCAAATGACTTTTTCGGGTAATATACAAAAAATCACTAGTTTAAGTGCTAATTATTTAGATAAATGTTAGTTTATAATATCATTAATTTTACCAAATTTTGGTGCATTGAAATACATTCAAAAACGTCAAGATACATTATTTGTGATATATTTAAAATGAATTAAATGCATATAATATTAGATTTAAACAGTGATGAGATTGCATAGCATGTTTAATTGAATTAGTACATGATTACAAGTTTGAGACATATACATATGTTAACCTTTTTCATATCTCAGATTTTATTACTTTTTTCGTATCTCACAAGTCTCTAAGAGAGTGAACACACTCTTTGTGCCACCTCAGCACGAAAGAGTGTGTTTATTAAACTTTGAAATAATTCAGGGGGGTAATAGGTCTCATGTATAGTTAAGGTGTGTCATTGGAATTTCGCGTATAGTTGAGGGAGGTGCTTGTGCATTTTCACTAATAAAAATATGAATAAAGAGTAATGTAGAAAAAAATAGTATTTATGCAATATCTAGATTTTAAACATTGTTGATAGTATTTGAGTGATATGAGAAATATAATGAAAAGCAAAGATGGGTCTAGTAGAAGTTAAAACATCATTTCGAAGGTATAATTTCCATCTCTCTTATACGTGTAATATTTGATATTACAAAAGTTAATATCTCGATTTCTGAATTTTAATGAACACTTCGTTGGGTAATTAACTTCTTTTTGGAACCTTTTCATGACAATATTTATGTTTATATGAATAACTAACTCTTTCGTCCCAATTTATAGCAAAGAAAGAATCTAGGTGCATGGTTTATACTTCTACAACCGTGAAGCTGCTCGAAGAATAAAGAACAATGAAAGCAGAATGGCTTATCAAGGCATCATAGCAAGTCGGGGTATAGGTATTATTATTATAGGACCTATCATAAGGTGTTCAAGCTTCGAGTGGCACCAAATAAGAACCAATTTATTTGACGAAAACGATTAAAGATCCATGGCAGCCAAACATATTGAGGGTAGGCTTGAGATTATTCAAATGATGGTAAAGGGTAGAGAGGTAAGCAGATGAATAGAAAAACTTGTGAAGAGGAGTTGATAATCAAGTTCCTTGAAATCGGTGCTTATGTTGGTGTCCAGCAAGTCCTTGACTTGAAGTGAACACTTCATGGTAAGTTCTCACATTATTTGGAATTTTCAAAGTTCGAGGTTGAGTTGGAGTTTCATTTGACAATATGAAGAATATTTAGACTATGAATGTACTTTTAAAAAAAATGAATGTGTATGTATAAATATTTTATAAATAGTGTATGTGTATGCATCAATATTATAAATAGTGTATGTGTATGCATCAACATTGTATAAATAGTGTTTGTGTATGTACCAATATTGCATAAATAGTGTATATGTATGTATAAATATTGCATAAATAGTGTGTGTATGTATCAATATTGTATAAATAGTTCAACTAGGAAGGACATGGTGTAGAGAGAGGGAGAAAAAATAAGAAAATTAAAGCTTAAAATCAAAACAATTCTTATTTAATTAACAACTATAGTTTGAAAATTTGTTCTATATCAAGTAGTTTGGTAAAGATATTTATAATAGTAATAATTATGACTCCCATTATTGAATATAGTTAGGTAAAGTTCTTTTCTATTCAGAAGACATATTCCCTACATAGTAATATTTCACAAAATTTGTTGTTGTTGTAAGTCATAATTTATTCCAAGTTTATACTCGTAGTCAAGACTTCAAACTCAGGATGAATTATTTCCAAGTGAATTTGTCATTATCAAGTTTGACCTGCTCCTTTAGTCCAAAACTTTTCGTGCCTACAAATACTTAGTTAGATTGTCGCAAGTTGGCCGAGAAGACATTTTTGGGTAATTTAATAAAATATCATTAGTTTAAAAATTAATTACTTAGATAATCCTAAGCTTGTAATATTATGAATTTTACCAAATTTTAATGTGTCCAGATTCGTATCTTAGACTGGACACATTATAATAAATGTCCCTATTAAAAATATCACTAGTTTATGATAGACGTATCTGGATTAGTATCTAAATTTATATGCATTTAAAATATCACTAGTTTAAATGCATATCATACACATACTAAAATATTTCTTAATAATTATACTATGTGAAAGCTTAAACAGTGGTAAATAAAAGTAAGGAATACCCATTCTAAGTCTGAATATATATATATATATATATGTGTGTGTGTGTGTGTGTGTATGTGTGTGTGGGGGGAGGGGTATAAGAGTTTTAATGATGTTGGAAAATCAAATTCAACTAAAGTTGAATGTAAACTATGTCTGAAATAAGTCTCTAACTGACTACAGATGATAGGACATGGCCCCATCTAACTCTAGCAAAAACATAAACATTAATACTAAAAAAGGGAAATAAAATGTCAATCGTCCTCGAAGAATGAGGACTCACCACTGAATTTGCTGAATTGGAGATCGGGAGTCAATCTATGCGTGATCTGGGTGATGAGTATCTGAACTCACATCACGAGAAGATATAGCGCAGAGTTATTAACATTTCAAGTACACCTCATCCAATTCTAGGTGCAAACGATCATTAAGTAGTATAAAAACCAACAAAGAGTTGGGGTCGAACACACAGGGAGTGGTACGTATTCAAATTCAATTAAGAAGTACAAATGTGGTTTAATCAACTATAGGAATAGAATTTTTTGAAAATAACATGTGAACAAGTCAGAAGGGGTGACAACAATGTCAAATGGGGAGTCTGGGTATGCAATTATCAACTACAACGCAGTCACAAACAATGATGAAATAACAATAAGAGAAGGAATTCTCGGAATGTGATCGATTATATGCAAATTTTGATATATAGAAAATTGAAACTACCAGTGAATAGTTAAATATCATTAGGTAGACTGGACTACAATTGAAATAGCTTTCTCTCGAACATCAACAAGCATAGCATTTAACAACATCACATAACCTTAATACATATTCTCTATCGAGCAAGATGGGTAGGATTGAATTTAGGATTTATTCTCTCGAGTTGAACCAAAATCCACCCAATGTGGTTTAATCAATTATAGGAATAGATTTTTTTGAAAACAAAATGTGAACAAGTCAAAAGGGGTGACAGGAATTTCAAATGGGGAGTTTTGGTATGCAATCATCAACTACAACGCAATCACAAACAATGATGAAATAACACTAAGGGGAGGAATTCTCGGGATGTGATTGATTATAGGCAACTTTTGATATATAGATAATTGAAACTACTAGTGAATATCTAAATGTCATTGGGTAGGCTAGACTATAATTGAAATAACTTTCTCTCGAACAACTATTCCACTTCTAGTGATTTATCTCGAACATCAACAAGCATAGCATTTAAGAACATCACATAACCTTAATACATATTCTCTCTCGAGCAAGATGGGTAAGATTGGATTTAGGATTCACTCTCTCAAGAACCCAAATCAACCCGATACCTATAAAACATTAATCAAACGCTTTGGTTCTAAAACATCTCTCTCGGGCAAGCAAAGAACATAATATTTGAACTGCATCTGCAACAACAATTAATAAATTAACACACAACTAATGATTAAACCCACTTCAATATAGAATTTAAACTAGTAATTTTCAATACCCATAAACTAATTCAACCCATAATCACATTATCACACCCCAAGAATTGGGGTTTTAGCTAGACATCCTAAAAGAGTAAGAATGGTTATCAAATCGATTAGCCATCCTCTAGGTAAGAGTAATTTTGCCTTTACAATGTTTTGATTTGCAAAAATTCGAAACTCACTTGTGAAATCTCCAAATCGAGTTTAAAAAAGACATCAAGTCTACTAAGAAACTATTCTAAACTAATTTAGAATTCTTTCATCATAAGTCATCTCTCTCAATGAACTGTTCAAAATCTAATTTATAGGCTCCAAAAATAAGTTGCGAAGGGACATTACATCAAGTAAGTCGGGTTCACTGAACCACGCAGCGAACATCCCAATGCTCTCTTCTATCGCCTTTTTATCTTGGTACTCAGCATCCTCAAATCCTGTAACTTTGAGCAATATCTCTACGCATTGCAGAACTGCTCGGCAATTTGTCGACAACCCCTTTTTGTCGCTGACTTGGTTTCTTCCTTCAGGGTTGGAACAATGGAACTCTAGGTGGTCAAATTATCCACTCGGCAATTTTCCAAGTACCCTTGGCGATCACCAGGCTTGCGTTTCTTCATTTCTTCGGTTTTGTTCCTTTTTGCATGTTAGAGTCATTGATTTGTTCCTTAATCCATATAGCTGAAAATTAAGGCATCTACATCAGTTTATTGCATAAATTAAGCAGTTGTGGACTCTAAAACTATCAAAACAAAAACCTAAATTAGTGCAAATCTAAGACTCATCATAGAGTATGTGTCATTACTTTAAAGGAATTGATCTTGCAAGATAGGATGAAGTTGAATAAACACATAACTGAACAAATCTATAAAGCAATGAGATAATCTAAACATGATAGAAAAAATGAATATTGAGTTAATTGAATGCACCAACCAAGTACATTACATGCTGATAATTGTAGCTGATAACCTGGTCAATAGACTAGAATCTGAATGTGGGAGCTACTAATTACCGACATAAAACCATATGAACTAAATGTGTAGTTCGATATATATGCCTCATTGAGAGGACCCAATATACCTTGCCAAGGGCATAGAGGTATGACTGGCGTGATCACTAAGTATAATGCCTATAAAGGGGACTTAACCTACGGGGCAAGAAGTTTTGGGACTATGAGGGTGACTTGCCATAGTAAAACTCAGTATTATGTCTACTCCAAGTGATTAGGTATATAACATATTATGCCTTAATTTTTGTAATATTGGATAGCTCAAAATTCAGACATACTAACAGAAAATTCAACATTAATATACTAATAATGAGACATTCTTAACTGGAGCATGTATATCTGCATAAACTGACCTAGAAAGTTTAATTCATGAACTAAATGAATCTACACAACTAGGGTTCTTAAATTCATACAAGAAACTACGCAAAAATATTACAAAATATGTATAATCTAATTTGGAGTATTATGACAGCTAAACCCCTAAAATTTCTAACATTCAAGAAATCCTAGGTCTAATTAATATTAAGGGAATAAAGACTCTAACTAAAATCTATTGAACTAATGGGTGAAAGGAACCCACTAGTAAAATCCCACATTCCTGGTGACAAATTGCACGGAGAAATCTTTCAATTTTGGGGCTGAAATGGTTGAAACCTTGCTGCATTTTTGGAGAAGGTTGGTCGACTCTTTCTCTAGCATTTTGTTCAACTTTGTTGGCGTCTGGATAATGAGTTGACTATAGTACGTTCTAATTAAGTTACTAGGATAAAACTGGCCAAAACTACGTAATTTAGTGATACGACTAGGGGTACCCCTAGATGTGACAAGGCGTACTCAACCCCGAAGGGTTCTCATACATGCCCTTAGCATATCATGGCATAAGATAATAGAAATGATACAGAATTTAAAATTTATACAATCAAAGTCTTTCATAAAATCAAATGGAAGTCTAGACATTATATCAATAAGCCATCAAATACAATCTTGTATCAAATAGGGTCAAAGCACTTTACAACATAGTGTCAAAAAGAAATGTTGGAGAAACTAGAATTGAACAAATTCCATCCTCGAACCATGAGGACTCACCAAATTGTGGAGAGAATCAATCCAAGCTTTGAACAATAGGATAAGTACACCTTAACAACAAGGACCTACATTTATAAAAAATGTAGAAAATATGGGTTCGTAAAAAAATTGACTAAGTATGATAGTCATGTATAATATCTTTGAAATAATGCAGAAGGGGACATTTTAGTTAAAATCATGCACTTTATCAAATTTAAGAGTCATCATGCACATTAGTGTAAAACATAAGTCAAACGATCACATAAGTAATACTAATCTATACTTGTGCAATGTGTAGATAAGATCTCATAATATTATCTAATAATAAGTACCACTTTTACACCACTATAGTCATACTCACCATACTTGGACCTCATCATAGCCAATACTCATAGAAAAGGATACCTTCATGTTCGTAACTCATATTAAGGAAAGCCATGTTAAGCATGCATAATTCATATATCTTCATAGCATAATAGAACCACACCATAACCACTCTCAAAACCTACTTGTGCAATGCATGAATGAAGTCCCATACCCCCACTCATACTAAGTAAAACTTTTTGAAAAGTCATAGTTATAGTTCATGTTCATGTTCTTGTCATAGTCCATATTCTTGTCATGTAGGGAAATATAGCCTTAACCAACATAGACCATGGGAGCTACATGGAATTGGGTGTATTTCCCCCACACTAAAAGAGGTGTCCTACTTTCCTAAGGTAGAACTCATGATTGACAGCCTAGGTGGATCCACTAACTAAAGACCTATGTGGGTGCATAGTTACGGGATAGGAAGATTACTTCTAGAATCCTAGACTAATTGACATTAAGGTTTCCATATCATGAGATAACTGTTTTGTGAAACCAGACTAACTGACGTATTAGGAACCCATTTTGAAAGCTGGACTAACTGATGTAAAAGCTTTCTTCTCATTTTCATATCCACTTGGTGTTAAGCATAATTCCTTTGAAGCTTTGTTAAGTCTTTACTTAATTACATGTTCATGGAAGAATGCCCTAACACTCAAAACAACGTGGTATCATGATAGATCATAGATTCAATAGGTGATAATAGACTTTCAACCTTAGATTCATTATTATGTGAGTAAACCTTTCACATCATGTTCATATTGTTTATGAGAATAGCCTTTCAATCAAATGTAACACCCCTAAAAATGAACTAGGTGAAACTAGAGCTTAACTTGTGTCTTAAGGGCTGCAAACTATAATAATTAATTTTTATATGAGTTTCGATGTCAGTCCGGTTGAGTTTGAAGTCAAAATCCAAAGAACGACCAAGACATTTGAAGACTAGTCGTCTATGTGCTTGTATGTGTCTATGTGGTGTGTTGTGATTCTATGCCTAGTTTGATTGAGTTAAATGAGTCAAAGTCAAGTCACATGTTAGACTTGAGGCTAATGGAACCTAGTTGATGTTGTTTGAAGGTGCTTGACAAGGAGTCAAGCCAAAAGGGACAAGACTTAGCCAAAATGCCAAGGCTGTCCCAAGTTGGCAGCTCACTGCCTCAAAGTTCACGGACCACTTCACGGCCAGTGGACTTGACCACGTTCCGTGAAGGAGGTCGTGTACATGCCTTATATTCATGGATATTGGAAAGGCAAAGTTAGCCACTTCCTATAGGACCACGGGCCGTCAACTTTGCCGTGAACCACCTTCATGGACTGTGAATGTGGATTTGGTCCCTAGGTGGGCTGCCTTAAATTGGGACATTTGAGTAATTGGGTTGTAATTGTTTATTAAGTGGGATGATTTTAAAAGAGATATATCATTAATATAAATAGTTTCAAGTCTTAAAACCCTCCTTTAACTCATTATTTCAAAAGCCCAAACAAAAAAAACCCCAAAGTTCTCTCTACTCAATTCCTCCATTGTTGAACCTTCAAGCTCCAAGGAAGAGGACCAAGTTCTCCAAATCTTCACCCTAATTTCGTGGGTAACTTCTAACTAAGGTATGATGTTTCATCCTTGAATCCTCTACCATTCAAGGAGTAAAATTTCAATGGTTTTCAAAGATGTTCAAAAACATAGAATCTTCTATTTTGACTTCTAGCCATGGGTTCTTGCATAAAATGATTTGAATCAATATTTTATGATATAATTGATGTTCATTGAATGTTTTAAGGTAAAAAAACTCTATGAACCCATCCTTTTCATGAATTTCTATTTTTGACCCTAATGTGGGTGAACTGATCATGTCTTGATCTTAATAAATTCTTGTGTAGATTGTATTGGGCTATAGAATTATGTATACATCATGATAGGATTGTATATAGGATGTCTTAATTTTATGATATTCATATTGTATATTGTTGGATTATTGGTATGGTTTGATTGTTGGTTTAAATTGTGTATATGGCTATTGGTATGAGCCTTTGTGAAGTGAATTGATTGAAAAGACTAAGGAATGATGATGTTGATGATAGAAAGGTTGTAAGATGACCTAATCTCTCTATATTGTGTAAAATTGGTATTGAATTGTGTTGATTGGTATGGTCCACTTATGGTGGCAGTGTTTATGTGTTATAATTGTTATGAACATGGCCTTGTCGGCATTATTATGTGAATTGTGTTATTATCATGTTGTAGCTAGTATATATTATTAAGGTGAAGGATGATTATGTGTATATGTATATGTGAGGTTAAAGTTCTAATTGTCTATATGTGATTATGATAGACTATAATGATGTTTCTATATGTTGGTGATGTGTGTGTCTTTATTGGTAGACCTATGTATCTCTACTTGATACATGAATGTATGTGAATATGAACTCTTTACTTAGTAGGCTTAAGCACCTTTTTCGTGTGTGTGTATAAATGATTTGATATAAGACCTTGAACATGTAAACAAGGGCAATAACTTGGAACCTTCAATATAGAAAGAAGGTTGTATAATCCTTGAAGTTGAAAGCCGTAATGGTAGCCTTCTTATGCGAATGATAGACGTAGGGATAGGTTGGATGGAAACACATGAAACCATATCTAAGGAAGTCATTGAGCTATCCTTATAACCATTGGGTGGCAGCCCTAGTGGACCCATCCTTGGTAGAGTTACTATGGTTTGGTAAGATTGAGAAATGTTGCCTTTTCATATGTCTTATTGTTATTGACCTTAATCTATGAGAACTAAGGCTAAGCACCGATGAATATGCTTGTGGTAGTGACTCTACTTAATATGAGACTAGAATACCAAGAATCCATTGATATTCCTTAACCATGTGCCTACATGAGATGTGTCGTAGTTCTACATTTGTCAAGTAGAACACCCTCCATCGGAGTAGTGTATACTCCGTATTCCATGCCTAGATAGTATGATCTATTTCGGTTAATGCCTATTCTCATCATGTGGGATACATTCTAGTGTTGGAGAAGTTCTACAACGTTTAGGTAGTGGAATGGGATGCTATCTATACATGGAACGAGTAGGCTTTGAAGATGCTAGGATGAGGGTTTCCTAGGTCCTCCAAGACCATTATGTGAATGTCCTCTAATTGTTGAATGTCTCTTAAATGGTTTAATGAGTATTGTTGACTTTAGTTAATGTATGTTGAATAAAAGGATCTTTATCTAGGTTAGCTTTGAGGTTTGCTTAAGTAGGCTTGAAGAGGGTGTATGGGCGGTATCTCCATGTCTTACTTAGGTGAATCTTAGAGTAACTTTAGGTGGAGAGTCTAATGTCAAAAAGGGGTTACTTGATGAATATGTAAGTATGTATTAGTATCTCTTATGATCTACTTGAAATATGTCTTATATGCGTATGTTGTTTTGCAAGTGGGTTCTTATACTTATTATATGAAGTTTTCATCAAAAGGGCATAAAGAGCATGTTATTTGTAAATGCCCATTTTAGCATGGTTTTATTGCATGTCACCATACTTAGTGCATTCAATGTACTAATCCCATATGTTTTTTTTACTTATAAAGGTGTAGGTGCCAAGTGAGGAATCTATTGAAGTGAAGCTTGAGAATAGCATCCTCTCAAGCAACTCTTGGTATGTCCTCACATGATTCGAGGACATAGTTATGTTTTAGATTTTCTTTTCGGAAGACGTTGTAATAGACTTTATTATTTCGATTTTGTTGATATGGGCTGTGACCCTAAGGATATTCATGTGCATATAAGGGCTTGTATAAGACCTTCGGGAGGTCAAGTATGCATTGTAGCGACTTGGGGGATGCCATTTCTTCTAGGGTATGCTCCCGGGTTGTGACATCAACACAACAAGACCATCATAGTCATAGATAGTTAATGCATAATCATGTGTAGCGGAGAATTACCTTTCAATCAATACCAAAATTACACCATAGTCGTAAAATCTTCATTCTCAAAGTAAATCTTGAAGCACATGCATGATTCTTATATTCATGTACAATTCCCATAATTTATCCTTCAAGAATCATAAATCACATTCAAACCAGAATTTTTACATTATACATGGGTAATAACATAACTCAATTCATTCAATCAATCTAAACAAAATCTATTTACATGCTTCTATATTCAATCAACCAACACCACAAGATCACAATTTAACACTATGGGGAATTCATGGGTTCTTGAGGTAATTTCACTATAAATTACCATTAAATCATCATTTAAATCATAACCCAACATAATTCAACAATTTAAAACATTTTTTAAGAGAATCCATGACATTGGAGTAAAACCCTAACATTTACAGAAATTGTAAGATTTGAAATCTAGTTTTGAAGAGACTCTATGGGTTAAATCTACCCATAGATGAAAAATACATACCTTGATGATGAATCTTCAAAGAATTTCAGGACAAACACTTGATTTCTCCAAGCCTTAGCTTCAAGTCCACTCTTCTTCTTCTTTGGGTTTTAAAGAGAGAAATATTGTGAGAAAGATGAACTTTTGATTTGATTTGGGTGTGTTTTGACTTATAATGCCTTATATAGTTATATAAGAATAATATAAACTAAACCCACTTTGGTAGGACTTAAAAAGGAAATTACCCAAAATACCCCTCCCCCTAAGTGGACTGCCCACACTCCTAAGGCATTGGTCCACGAGGAATTCTATCGGTAGTTGATCCTTATACGTGTTGTGGTCCCTCATGTGTATTGTTCCCTTGGCTCATGTGGCTAATGTATGGTCTACGAGAGGATTTTAAGTGTCGTGGAGCCCTCCACGTGTCATGGTCCCTTACATGGATTGTGCCCCTTGCCCATGCGGCTAAGGCAAAGTTCATGAATGGCTTTCACGAGCCGTGGAGTATTCCACACACCATGGTCCCTCACTTGGAAAATGCCCTTTTGCCACACGTCTAAGGAAAAGTCCACGGGGACTTTCCATGGCCAGTGGAGTCTTCCACCTACCATGGTCCCTCGCGTGGACAATGCCCTTCACCCATGTGGCTAAGGCATGTTACACGAGGGCTTCCACGGGTAGTGGAGAGTTCCATTTGTTGTGGTACCTTGTGTGAAGAGGATACTTAGGCATATTTTTTTTTGGGGGGTGGGGGTGGGGGGAATATAGGGTCCCCCTCATGACCCTTGGTTAGTCCTTGGGGGAGTCATAACTTTACGTTTAACCCCTAAAACCTTCATTCTAAGTACGGGGAGTAATTTTATAATTCTACCCCTCACATTAAACTCTATGAATCTCACGTAAGGCTCTAGTTTCACCTACTAGTTTTCTGGGTGTTACATTTAGGGGTCAAACAACATAGTTTAGGATTCCAATGCATAAATGAAAGACCAAACGAACCCTGATTTTTATAGTTGGTAGGAGTCCCAACCAAAGGTCTTTGGAAGGACCGATTGTCTGTCGAGGAAACCGTTGATGGGCATTTCAGAGTTGGAACTTGAGGTCCTAACCCACTGCCCTAGACCACGGACCGTGGTCTGAGCTAAGATCCGTAGGTGCTGGCGTGGGATGAACCTTAACTAAATTAAACTAGGCTTTGGGGAGGTTGTTGCAAGTAGGAAACCACAGACCCCATCTACGGTTCATGGGTACCCCTACGATTTGTAGGTGGCAGCCATACTGGCACATTCAACTTCTAAAATTTTCATTTTGGTCTATCTATGATACTCGGTGTTACATTATCTCCATATTGAGAACATTCATCCTTGAATAAAGACTAAACTAGCTGAATATGGAGTGAAAGATGTTCAAACCCTACCACTAAGTACTGGAAACAGATTTATGACAGAATTGAGTTCCAAGAACATGCAAATACGATATAAATGCAAGAACAACTGGGGGAACAAACTACTAAGACTGAATTTATGCATGAGTAACTGAAGACGGGAGAGGAACTATTATCTCAATATGGAATGGAATCTAAAGGAAAAAAATGAGGATACTTGGCCTTCATGGTTGCTTTTGCTTCCCAAGTAAGTCCCTCTTTAGACTAACTACTCCACAAAACCTTGATTGAAGAGACTTCTTGGTTTCTCAACCTTCAAACCGGGCTATCAAGAATCTCAACTGACACATCCTCATAATTGAGACTATCTTTCACAACCAAACTCTCAAATGGTACTATAGATGTTGGATCACCCACACACTTCTTCAACAATGAAATGTGAAAGACTAGATGGACTGCTGCTAGTTCTGCTGGCAATTCTAACTCATAAGCCAATTTACGAATCCTTTTCAGGATCCTTTAAGGGCCTATATATGTGGGACTGAGGTTCTCTTTCTTTCCACTCATCACCTGCATTAATAGGTGACACTTTCAGAAAACCCAATAATCAGTTTAGAACTCCAAGTCCCTTCTCCTTACATCTTCATAGGACTTCTGGCGACTCTAGGTTGTCTTAAGTGTGTTTCTTATGAGCTAAACTTTTTCCATAGCATCATGGACTGAATTTTGTCCAATAAATGTTGCTTACCTACTTCAAACCAACCAACTAGAGATCCACATCTACACCCATACAATGCCTCATAAGGGGACATTTGAATGCTAGAATGATAACTATTGTTGTAGGCAAATTTTATAAGAGGGAGGTAATCATCCCAACTACCTTTGAAGTCGATCACACAAACTCTCAATATGTCCTCTAAAATATGAATGGTATTCCCTGCCTGACCATTCGTCTGTGGATGAAATGTTCTGCTAAGATTAATTTGAGTACCAAGACCTTTATGAAATGTCTTCAAGAAATGGGATGTAAATTGAGGACCTCCATCTGGGATAATAGACAAAGGAACCCCATGCAACCTGACTATATCATTAATGTAAATCTTGGTGTAGTCCTCTGCCTAAATTGTAGTTTTAAAAGCCAAAAAATGAGCGGACTTAGTAACTCAATATACTATCACCCAAATGGAGTCATGTTGTATGTGAGTACGAGGTTAACCTGTAATGAAGTCCATGTTGAACACTTCCCACTTCCATATAGTAATATTCCTAGTCTCTGATGTTCTACCTTCATTTGTTGGCAATTAGGTCACTTTACCACGAAATCTGCTATATCCTTTTTCATGCCGTTCCACTAAAAGACTTCATGCAGATCACGATACATCTTAGTGTCACATGGATGAATAGAATACCTAGAGTTATGGGCTTCTGCAAGAATCTGTTGTCTCAACTCACCCACCATAGGAACACTTAAGCGACCCTGATAGCGAAGCAAACCATCTCTACCTTGGGAGAAAAACTCAACTCTTTGTTGATGAACGCCACTCTTCAATTGAAGCAATATAGGATCACTGTCTTGTTTTTCCTTCACCTCTGCTATGAATGAAGATTCTAACCCATTTTGAAGTTTTACACCACCATCTGATATGCTCAGAAGGCAAACTCCTAAGCGAGCAAGCCTATGAACATCCTTCGCTAATTTCTTCCTTTCTTCCTCCACATGTGCTACAGTACTCATACGTAATCTGCGGAGAGCGTCAACTACTACATTAGCCTTACAAGGATGGTAGATCACATTCATATCATAGATGTTAAGGAATTCAAACCATATCCTTTGGCAAAGATTTAACTCTTTTTGGGTTAAAAGATACTGAAGGCTTTTATGGTCCGTGAACACACTACATCTAATACCTCAAGATCTTCAGGGAAAATACTACAGCTGCGAGCTTGAGGTCATGAGTCTAATAGTTCTTATTATCCATCTTAAGCTGTCTAGAAGCATAATTTATAACCTTACCTCGCTTCATCAACACACTGTCTAGGCCGACTACGGATGCATTAAATAGATCACATAACAGTCTGAACCCACTAATAGAGTCAAAACAGGAGTTGTAGTCAACTAAATCATCAATTTTTCAAAGTTTTTGTCACATCCCTTTGACCATTAGAACTTCACCTTTTCCAAGTCAACTTAGTCAATGGAGAAGCTATGGATGAAAGTCCTTTGAGAAACCTTAGGTAATAACCAGCTAGACCCAAGAAGCTTCTAATATCTATAGGAGAGGTGGGTCTGGGACATTGTTTCACTGCCTCTATTTTCTGAGAATCCACTCGGATCTCCTCTCTAGACACTATATGCCCAAGGAAAGCAACTGATTCTAACCAAAACTAACATTTGCTAAACTTACATAATAACTAGTGATCTTTAAGAGTTTGCCAGACGACCCTTAAATGAGCCGCATGTTCTTCCTCATTCCTAGATTAAATGAGGATATCATCAATAAAGACGATAATGAACAAGGCCAAATACTGCTTGAACACTCTATTAATAAAATCTATGAAAGTTGTGGGTGCATTGGTCAGTCCAAATGAAACAACTATGAAGTCATAATGACCATACTAACTTCTAAGACTATTTTTGGGATGTCACTTTGTCTGACTCTGAGCTGATGATTACCGAATTTGAGGTCAATCTTTGAAAATGACTAGCACCATAAAGTTTGTCAAACAAGTCATCTAAACTTGGGATATGATACTTATTATTTATTGTGACTTTATTCAACTGCCTGTAGTCAATGCATATCCAGAGAGAACCATTTTTTTCACAAACAACACTGGTGTTGTCATGCATCGAGCTACCACCGAGACGCGGATATGGGACCTAGGACAACAAGTGACCCCAAGCTAACCCTTCTGGCATGATCATGAGCATGCTAAAGATAATAAACTGATGCGGAAGCTAAATCATAATTAAAATGATAAGATGGGGAATACCTATATACTATAACTGATATATATGAGAAAACTGATGAGTTTAAGACAAAGAAGATATTAACTCAATACTAAGTTGAAACTAACTATGTCTAAAATATCCTGTAACTGACAAGATATGATGGGACACACCCTAGCTAAGTCTAGCAAAACTGAAACTAAAGGACTAAAAATACTAAAAGAAACTCATGACTATTGTCCTGGACAATGAGGACTCACCACTGATTCTGCTGAACTAAAGACCGGGAATCGATCTAAACATGATTTGGAGAGTGAGAACCTGAACTTACATCATGAGAAGATGTAGCGCACGTATGCTTCAGTGCTTAAAAGGTACTTAGCATGTAGGATAGAGTAAAGTTGAAATATCATATAACTGAACAAAGCAATGAAGCAATGAAATAATCTGAACATGATAAAGATGCTGAAATACTGGACATGACTAATCTGAATGCAATGACAAAGTTATAACATGCGAATATTAAAATACTGGAACATGGTCAATGCAATGGAGTGTGACTAAACTATGGGAGCTACTAATAACGGATAATTAAACTACATGAGATAAATTGGAGTCCGATGTATATGCCCCATCAAAAGGACCCAATATACCCTACCAAAGGTATTAAGGCATGTTGGCGTGATCACTAAATGTATCCCTAAAAGGGGACTTACAATGTATTTGACAAGTAATTCAGGGACTATTTGGGTACGCCCAAACCTAGTCCAACTCGGTATTATGCTACTCCCAATGAATTAAGTGATTAACACATTATGACTGAATTTTTGTAAGTTACTTGATAGCTCAAACTGAACATGCAAACTGAGGAAGCAAAAATTAAACTGATATTGATGTATTAATAACTGAGGCAAGTATAACTGAAATATCTGACCTAACATGTGAAATTCAACAACTAAAGATATACATAGCTAGGGTTCTGGAATTCATACAACAAACTAAGTAACAACATGGTAATCTGATTTGGATAATTCTATCAGCTAAGAACCCAACAATTCTAACATTCAAGAAACCCTAGGTCTGGTAATAATAAGGGAATCAAGAAACTGATTGAAAACTAGGGAACTAATGGGTGAAAGGAACCCACTAAGTGAAATCTCACATACCTGGTGACAAATTCCACACAGAAATCGTTCGATTTTGGCACTGGAAATAATGGAAACTTGATGCGTTCTTGAACTAGGGTTCTTGACCTTTTTCTCCTCTCTTGCTTCTAATTTTCTAAGTTTTGATTAATGATTTGACTTAGGTAAGTTCTATTTATGTTTATAGGATTAATTTCATAAAGCCTTATGATTCAGGGTCTAAATGACGTATCTTACGGGTCCAAAGAAATTGGAAAAGACCAAAAGACCCTATTAACTGTTGTCAAAGTGATTAACTGACCGTAAGTCGACTGACAGTTCGTACTAGTTAACCTTCATTCACGACTCAGGACTGAAAGTTGATTGGCCCATTGATGGAGTCAACTGACGGTCCGTAGTTGGCTCCATTGCTAGCACCTGCAACTTCTGAAAATCTGCATTTTTCGTATGTTTAGATATGGGGTGTTACGGGGGAACCCCATGGGAAAATACTATGTCTGACGAAACCCTTACCTAGAAGGTCTTTTAGCTTCTCTTTCAATTCCTTAATCTCACATGTAGCCATTATGTAAACAGGAATATACATAGGTTGGGTATCTGGAAGGAGATCAATTCAAAAGTCGATTTCCCTTTCAGGAAGAATTTTGGGAATATATTCTGGAAACAATTTTGTGAACGCATTTATCACAGGAAATGACTCAAGAGTTGGGGTATCAGAGCTTCAATCCTTTGCCAAAACTAGATGATAGATATACCCCTTAGAAATCATCTTTTTGGCCTTAAGGTGAGAAATTAATCTCCACTTAGGCACTACGCTACTACCCTTTCATTTAAGATTGTCTCGTTTGGAAAGTGGAAACGAACAATCCTAGTGCTACAACCGATTGAGGTATAACATAATTGAAACCAAACCATGCCTAAAATGATATCAAAGTCTACAACATCTAACTCTACAAGGTCCGCTGAGGTGACTTTTTGAGAGATTGTTATAGGGCAAATTCTGTATACCCGTCTAGCTATAACTGGGTCACCAACTAAGTTAGAGATTGAGAAGGGTTCTTAAAGATATTCTGGACTGACACCAAAGTTCACTATTATATAGGGAGTTACAAAGGAAGGAGTAGTCCATGGATCTAACAAAGCATAACCTTCTAAGTGAAAGACTTGTAACGTACTAGTGACCATATCAAGAAAATCTTCCTGATCCTGGTGAGCCTGAAAAGCATACAACCTATTC
Source organism: Solanum sitiens (assembly GCA_016801875.1). Lineage (NCBI taxonomy): Eukaryota > Viridiplantae > Streptophyta > Magnoliopsida > Solanales > Solanaceae > Solanum > Solanum sitiens. The sequence continues at coordinate 3,659,758 of JABWTJ010000012.1, read as the reverse complement.
TAGCGCTGACCGTCACCTGTACTAGAAAAAGCACTCTGTTGAGTTAGGGGACCTTTTGGTGTTGTTGGAGCTGTAGACTAAGCCCTACTATTGTTAACTCCCTGACCCTGTTTAGAATAAGAGCAATATCTTAACCTATGTCCAGAAAGACAACATCAAAAACACCATTCTTTCCTTGCAAGACACTCGCTCAGATGGTTCTTACCATATTTTGGACATGTTGGGTAGGTCCTAGTACCCTAAATACTTTCTTGAGACTTAGAGCTTGATGTCCTACCTTTATGATCCTATCTAAACCTGACGAATAGATCACTAGCTGATGAAGTTGTTGGAACGATAGATTTTTGCTGAAACTGAGAGTGATTTCTACCACCCGCTTTTTGCTGAGAGTAATCATAGTTGCCTATCCTAGCCTTCTTATTGTCCTTAGCATGTTCCCTAAGATTGTCTCCCTCAACCTACTGAGAACGGGTCATAAGCCTAGAAATTTTTGTATCATCTAACAATATAGCCTTTCTGCACTCTGTAATCACTAAATCGGACACACATAAAGAAACTTAGACATATGTTCCCTCGAATCAACAACCATATGACGAGCATACCTGGACAGTTGGTTGAACTTGAGTCCTTTCTCTTAGAATGACATTGTACCTTGTCTCAAATTCATGAATTCCTGAGCCTTAGCCTCGCTCAACTCTCTAAAAAAGAATCTTTCTAGAAAAGCTCCAGTAAAACATTGCCAAGTCACATGAATTGCATCTGTACACCTATTTTCTTTCCGTTGAGTGAACCAAATATAAGCCACATCCTTAATCTGGTAGTATTCAAACTCTACCCTATAATTACCAGTTACTTGCATTACTCTAAAGATTTTCTTAACCCCAACTTGCGACCCAAGAAACTCGGGCGGATTCATCTGAGTGAAATCTCAAACTCTAGCTCCCACTGATCCACCATTACTGTTAGTAGGATCTGGGACATGCTGATTGTTCTAGTTATCATACTCTGAGCTAAAAGCTGAATCGCATTTCGAAACATTACATTCAAAACCTCATGGTCTCGGACTGAAGGGACTGCATTAGAATTTTGTTGGTATGCTCTACGAGGAGGCATGATCTGAAACACATAACATTGAATTAGAGCAAAAAATATGATCATACATTAAGCACGATAAGAGTAGCAAATAAAGAAAAGTGTTCGTAAAACACTTCGTAGCCGCCCTCCATTAGATATAAAGCACTTCACCCATAAAAGAGACTCTACTTAGTGTGGCTTTCAGACACCCTAGGACCGTTGAACCTAATGCTCTGGTACTATGTTTGTCACACCTCGAGGCGACCCACTGGACGTAAACAAGGGACTTAGGATCACGAATGACCCTAAACTAACCCTAAGTTGGCATATCATAAGCATACAAAATGATTTCTAAATAAATATACTATGCGGAAGCTTAAACACTGATAAGTAAAAGTGGGGAATACCTACTCTAAGTCTCTCTCTCTCTCTATATATATATAATACTGAATACGAGTTTTAATTTCCTAGAAATCATACTCAACTAACGCTGAATCTAAACTATGTCTGAAATGAGACTCTAACTAACTAGAGATGTTGGGACATACCCCAACTAAATCTAGCAAAAACTAAACTTAAAAGACTAAAATTGGGAAATAACATGTCAATCGCCCTCGAAGAATGAGACTCATCACTGAAGTTGTTGAACTAGAGAACAAGAGCTGATATATGTGTATTCTGGGTGCTGAGTACCTGAACCTACATCATGAAAAGATGTAGCATAGAGTATGCATCATTACTTGAAAGGTACTTTGCATGCAGGATAGGATGCTGAATAAAACACATAAAGTTAACTGAATGTAATGTCCAAGTAGATGACATGACAAGACTGAATATTGAATTGTACCTGATAACATGGTCAATACACTAGAATATAACTGTGGGAGCTACTAATCACCAACATAAAACAACATGAGCTAAATATGAAGTACGATGTATACACCCCATTGAGTGGACCAGATTTACCCTGCCAAGGGTATAGAGGCATAACTATCGTTATAACTTAATATAGTGCCAACAGAGGGGACTTAACCTACAGGTCACGTAGCTCTGGGACTATGAGGGTGATTTACCCTAGTCTAAGTCAGTATTAATTTTACTCCCAACTTATATTATGCCTAATTTTTGTAATACTAGATAGCTCAAATTACTGACATGCTAACTGAAAATACAACTTTAATATACTGATAATGAAACATTCTTAAAGTGAGTATGTATATCTATATAATCTGACCTAGCAAGTGTAATTCAGGAACTAATCGAATCTACACAACTAAGGTTCTGAAATTCATGTAGGAAATTATGCAATAATATTACAAAATCATTATAATCTGATTTAGCATATTCGAACAACTAAAACCGAATAATATCTAACATTCAAGAAACCCTAGGTCTATTTGATATTAAGGGAATCAAGATTTTGACTAAAATCTAGGGACCTAATGGGTGAAAGGAACCCACTAGTGAAGTCCTACATACATAGTGACAAATTTCACAGAGAAATTTTTCAATTTCGGGGATGGAATGGACAAAGCCTTGTTGTCTTGTTGTAGAGGGTTGGTCAACTCTTTGTCCTCTATTTCGTCAAACTTGGTTAACATTGACATTTGCGATATGAAGTTAACACCATATCGTGGTTGGAAAAAATGGTTCATAGATTTTATTGACAATTGCACTATATATTGTTATGTCTATTTGCTGAATGATACGGATAAAGCAATAGAAACATATAGGTAATATAAAATTAAAGTTTAAAACCAGTTGGATAAAAAGATTGTCATGATTAGAAGTGATAGATGTGGAGAATATGAATATTCTTTTGTAGAAATAAATTTGGAAAATGGAATCATCCATTAAATTACTGCACATACTCACCTCAATGAAATTGTTAACAAGGAAAAAATCAAACTTTAAAGGAAATGTTGAATCTCCTACTTATAAGTTCAGGTTTATCACAAAACTTGTGGAGGGATGCTATCATTATAGCAAAAGAGAACAACAATTTTTTTTTGTATGATCAGAAAGAGAGTAACAGAAAGTTTTATCTGTTAATAAAGGGAGCAACAAATAGAAAACTTTTGTTTGTTAAGAAAGGGAGCAACAAAAACTTTTATCAGACTTTGTTGTATCCTCATAGAAAATGTTTATCGTCCCTTAGAGTATATACAAGCAATAACTCTTGAAAGGTAGTGATCTAAAAATTTTCAATACAGTCTATTCCATATGAGAAATGGAAATGAGGGAACTATTCCCAAACAGGTCAAAATAGGACCTAAGACTGTGGATTGTATGTTCATTGAATATGCTACAAATAGTAACGCATGTTGATTTATGGTGCATAAGTTCGAACCACCGGATAGTCATGTAAAGGGTATAAACGGCCTTGGAAAGAACCAAAGGAGAATGTACTTAATAAGGAGATTTAGAGGCGTAGTAAATGTCAATGGACAAATTACTTCCTCCGGGTTTTATGTTGTAACATTTCTTCTTGAAAATGAGTCCATATAGTCGAAAAAGATATGTATTTTGTAGACTCATCCTTTTTGGAAAGAGTCTGTTAATAGTAAGATTGATTCAATCTTGAGTAACCATACTTGAGAGTTGGTTGATCTTCCTTCAGGAAATAAAATTTTGGGTTCAAAGCGGATCTACAAAAGAAAAAAAAAGGTTGATGAAACTATTGACAAATACAAAGCAAGATTTGTTGTCATAGACTTTAGACAATGACAAGTCTTTAATTATTTTGATATATAATAGTCTCTAACTAGGATTACATCAATTCAGATGTGAATTGCGCTAGTTGCGAATTTATCAAAATAGATGTAAAAATATATTTTTTTTGGAGGAAGAAATTTACAGGGAACAACCTGAGGGCTTAGTGGTTCCTCGTAAAAAAAATGTGTAAACTTGTTAAGTCACTTTATGGACTAAAAACAAGCGCCCAAATAATGACATGCGAAGTTTGACCAAACTACATTGACAAATGAATTCTAGATTAATGAATGTGATAAATGTTTTACATTAAAGACATTCCAAATCACAAGGTCATTATTTATTTTTATGTTGATGACATGTTGATCATCAAAAGAGACACATATGACATAAATGCTACTAAGCATATGCTAGAAGGTAACTTCGATATGAAAGAAATTAAAGTTACTGTTGTGATTGAAAAGGTACTTGAAAAGTTCAAGTAGTTGGATTTCATTATCGACTAGACTCCAATAAATGTGAGCTTTGTACTTCAAAAGAATGAAGGAAAAGGTGACTCACTATTGAATTATGGTAGATTATTGAGAAGTATGATATATATCATAAAGTGTACGCGATCAGATATAGCATGTGCTATTAGTAAACTGAATTGGTTCACAAGTAATCTCAATCAAACTCATTGGATGACAATGAAAATAGTTTTGAGTATTTCTTTTTAAAAAAAAAACATACTTAACAAACTATTGCTTTGCATTATAACTAGTATTCAACACTATTCGAAGAATATAGTGATGCAAATTGAATCACCAGGTCAAATGAAATAAAATCAACGAGTGGATATGTATTTACTCTTGGTGGAGGAGCAGTCTCTTGGAAATCTTCCAGACAGAAATGTATCGCTCGCTCTACTATGAAATCTGAGTTTATCACTCTAGATAAGCCGGTGAAGAAGTTGAATGACTCCGAAATTTCTCGAAAGATTTTAGGCTCAAACCTTTAGCTCCAGTATGCATACACTAGGATAGGTATGGATCATGATGTATAACGGAAGGTCTCGTCATATATGACGTAGACATAATATCGTTAGAGAACTACTCTATAGTAGAATTATCATAATTGATTGTGTAAAGTCAAATGATAATGTGTCGGATCCACCTATAAAAGGCCAACATAGAGAGAAAGTTGATAGATTATCAAAGGGAATGAGACTATGGCCGAGAACAAGTCATTGTGGCTGTAAATCTACCTAGAAGACTGGAGATCACAAGATCTAGGTTCAAGGAGATCAAACAAAGTCATTAATGACGGTTCAACATTGTCAAAATATTATTTTTTATGGTTCATTCTCTTGCTAAGACATTGTTCAGTAACAAGGATAAAGGCATTAGGACTTTTTAATGGTTTCTAAGTTTGATACAGGGTATATCAAATGGTGTATCTACGGGATAACACATTTAGAAATCACCTATGTAAGTGTGTAGTGTAAGCAGCTTCAAGGAGAATCCAGTAATGCCAGTTCTCTAAGGACTTATTAACCGAGATGTGTTCATGGCTGAAAACGAAAAAAAAGAATGAGAACCAAAAACAGTTCAAGGGTTGATTGTGTGGCTTATGTTGTCTAGGTATACACCAAAGCTCGACGGTTCAAAGATATCAAATCTACCGATTGACCGAGTATATCCGATACATGTTCGCTATAGAAAGTTTAAAGGGAAACCTACTTTTCCAGATGCGATTACCCCTTACTTACGAATCACACTGTTTTTCATGCATATATTTTTTTTAAAAATAGTCATTCCCTATTCATGTGGGGGATTGTTGGGTTTTAAAGGTGTGAACAGGAAATGAAGGGTTGTGACTCTCCTGAAGGGTTGTCACTTTGACGGAGGTTGTGACCTTTATGAAAGGTTGTGTCCTTTCTAAAGGGGTGTAATCGTTTGAAAGATTGTGCCTTTTCCAAAGTGTTGTGACCATTCTGTAAGGTTGTCTTCTTTCCTAAAAGTTGTGACATTTACCCTTTGTTGGCTATAAATAGAGAGGTTGTCTCTCATTTTTCAGAATTGAATTCTTCCCTTCTTTTGCATACATTTCTTACAAAATAAAATTGATCGATCGTGCCTGTATGCGTGATTCGTTGCTGTTATTTTGAGTTCGTTGAAATTATTGAAGTTTGAGATACCGCTACTTCTTTAATGGTTAATCCATTTTATCTTGGGAGGAATTAATCTGTAACCTTAGGTACTTGAGGGGATTAAATTTCTTAAAGAAACACAGTTGATTCTGTGGACTCGGATAGTTCTTTGTGTTTTTCTTTTCATCTTTTATTTCTTCTAGTTTGCTAATTTGAATACAGGAGACAACAGGGTCAGCCCGTGGGTTGATAAAAATTAATTAAAAATATAATATAATATTAAATTTAAATTAAATAGTGTCCAAACTCAAAACAATTAAGTTAATATTTCTATTTAGATATTTATACTTTTACTTGAAAAAAAAACTTAATAAATATTATAAAGATAATTTTATTTGTGGAGTTGATTTACAAATAGTAATATTAACATCAAGTAATATTGTTTTGTCGATATTTATGATAATATTTTTAAATTATAATTTATAATATAATTTAATAATTATAAAAAAATATAATTTTAAAAAAAGTGGCTGGCCCGGCAAGTCTGTAGCCCACGTACTTGGCGGTTGGGCCGATCATTTTCTGGCTCACGCCAAAAATGCTAGCCCGGACTGACCGGTAAAATGTCAAAGCCTGTATCGGTTAGCTCGGATGGGTTGGGCTAGCCCATTAGTAAGATTTCACAGAATTTGTTGTTGTTGTAAGTCATAACTTGTTACAAGCTTTTATTCATAGTCAAGACTCAAAATCTAGAATGAATTAGTTTCTAAATGAATTTTTTATTATCAGCTTTCACATGCTCCTTAAAGCTCAAAATTTCCCTGCCTTCAAATATTTTGTTGGACTGCTGCACTGCAAGTTGGGGAAAACAAATTTTTGGGTAAATTAAAATAAAACACTATATAAGAGTTAATTACTTAAATACATCCAACTTTGTAATATTATGAATTCCCCAAATTTTATTGTGTCCAAATATATCAAGAAACGTCTACAGACATTTTTATATAATTATAGATTTAAATAATAAGATTGCATATCAGGATTTTAAAAATAATTTAATGCCCCTAGTTAGGATCACATTTACGAGTTTTTGGCTAAAATCATCTCTAAAATATGATATAAACTTAATGTACATCTTTGAGTTATATAAGTAAACAAAAACATCCTTGAATTATCCAAAAAGCTGCAAGATCATTATTCTGTGTACTTTTTTAAAAAAACTCATGCTATCAATAAAAAATTTGTCAAGTCGAATGAATATATATACACATGGTTAAGCTAGGTGTAATAAATGTGAATTAGGGCCATAAGAACCCAAAAACACTGATTCCAAGCTTTCCTACCGGCCAACTTTTTTACATTATAAAGGTAAAATTAAAATGAACATATATCCTAGTACATGAAGTGTTACGTGACTCTTAACCTGTCAAATTAAAGATGCTTGAGTCTAGTTTCCAACTCATTTGACTGCACGTCAATCCGACTTCTGAGTACAAGTTTATGATCATTTTACTAGGAAGTGGTAGAGAAGATGCGCAACTAGGAAGCCTATTTTGGTCACATAGCCAGTCATGCAGCTTGCATGACCACTTTTAGAATGCATCGAAATATATTCGTGGACCATGTGGGTCATTTGGGGGTTCGCTATTTTGAGGTTCCTTTTCTCACTTTTTACTTTTTTTGTTAACTCCAATAGCCCCAAAAGCTCTCTTCTACCCTGCTAAATCTAGGTAAGTATTCTTCATGATCTTATACTCCCCCCCCCCCCCCCCCCCCCGTCCGTTTAAAAAAAAATGGCATAGTTTGACTTGGAATGGAGTTTAAGAAAAGAATTGAGATTTTTTGATCTTGTGAATCTAAATTAAAGTTATGTCAAATGTATCAAAATGTCCTTTAATCTTCTGGCCTTAAATATGTCACGTGGAAAGTCAAAGTTAAAGTTTTGCCAAAAAGGAAAGGGGTCATTCTTTTTTAAACAGACTTAAAGAAAATGAGGTTATTCTTTTTTAAATGGAGGGTGTAACATAAATTCATCAATTTGAACATGATTGTAACATCATATTCTCTTTCTATTTCTAATGAAATCAAGAAGTTAATTCTAGGGTTCAAGACTTATTCTTTGAGCATGTCCATCAAGAGTTCTTCCTAGCATTTTCAAGAAATAAATGCATGAATTTCAATAAAGGATTTATTGATAGTTCATAATCAAGTTAGAGATCTTTTGCAAGATTTATGAATCGTTTAGGGTATGTAAGCCTATCATAATGAGAAACTCAGGTCTTCCTCATGCCCTCATCTATAGTTTCAGTTAGTATGATCAAAGCTAAAGTTTTTATCCAAAGTCCATGTTTTTTAAATTTCTTTGTTTCTAATGTGTGCATTGTTGATTCCATTATTTAATATATTATACTATATATTGATGATGATCCTTGTTTGATTTATGGCCCATGATATTCTACCACATGACGCCTTTTAAATCAAAGTTATTCAAAAACATTATTAAAAAAAATTCAAATGTATTGTTTTCATTAAAGAAGTAAGTTAAAAAATTTCAAGAAGTATTTCAAAAAAGTATTCTTATTTTAAAGGGAAAATTCATAAGTACCCCCAATCTATGCCCGAAATACCAAAGATTGAACCTATGGCAACACTTTTTCTTGCAACGGTTATACAACTGTTGCAATAGATTGTCAATGGCAACGGTTCCGCCCGTTGCTTATTATTATTGGGTCTATTAGAAACTTACCTAATTGAACTGTTGTGGTACGAGAAGAACTGTTGCGGTGGATATAACTATTAAAACACTTACAATTTTCGTTGCTATAGTTGTCTCTATAGCAACAGTTAATTAATAAAAATATGTATGGCAACACTTTTTATTTCTCTCCTTATTTTCCCACCTTATAATTAGGGTTTTTATATCTTCTGTATTCCATTTATTTTTCCCTTCTTCTTCATTTACCCAAAAAGCAGCAAAGAAGTTATATCCAAATTTTGCTCTTATTCTGCCCGTCTTCATAGATAACATAGATAAGTATCTACCGAATCTATAAGTCCTATGTAGATATATACAATGATATTTACATTACACCTGCAGGTGTAAATTTGGTTCTTTATTTTTCTACTTTTCTTTCAATTCATTTTAGTATAGATTTTGTCTCTATTTAGCCCTTATTTTATTTAAAATGCAACTCATGGAACCCAGTTCGAAAATCCTTCGATTTGGTGTTCAGGGAGCTTGCCTAATGTCTAACCTAAATTAGTCTGTAATTTCAAATTAATAAATCAGGGGAAGATCGAATGTGATTCCTCATTTGACCACACTAGCAGTCTCGTTTTGAGGTCACTGCACAAGTTTCAACAAAATAAGAGAATTTTTTCTGAAGCAACTGTTTATGAAGTAAACTAGAGAAATAGTGAGTGGAGCGATTTTCAGTTGACCACACTTCATCTAAGGTATAATCTATTTTCCTAATGATTAATTTGTTTCACTAAAGCTTGGTTTGGAAGTTATAAACCTGAGATATTATGTTTATTTTTTATTGTCATGTTTGCTTATTCTTAATTATATGACATTATTAGTTTTAAACATATATCATTCTTGAGTCTTGATAGATATAGGTTGCACATACATTACTGAAGCATTATAAGTAATATCATTAAATCTCTTCCAACTACTCATAAGAGTTCTTATGAAAAAAAAATAAAAATCATGCACTCTGGTACATGGTCCATAAACCTTTATCTTATAAAAAAAGAGTTCATCCACTCTGGTAAAAGAGGAGAAAATGTTTAAAGTAAACAACACAAGTTTGTTGCACTTGCTACTTTGAGATTTCAGATGTGAATTGAGCCATTGAAGTCCTATAATCCCTTAAGAATCAATAATTCATTCTTTCAATAAGAATCCACCAAAGGTTACATCTTTCTTTGTGGTTTAGTTTGTCGTTAACATGTTTTGAAGCAAAATCGAGTACTTTTTTGTTGTCGGGAAATGAATTCAAGAGTGCATATCTTTATGTTCCAGATTTTTCTGTTCCTTAAGTATTATAAGTGCATTTTTGTGGGGGCAGAGCTAGTACTGATTACTGATATTTGTTGTGATCCCTAAAAATTCTTTCTCTTCTAAAATTAAAATGTTTAAATCCACACACCATTGTGATGATAAGTATATTAAGCTTCTAATAGTAGTTTCGTAGAAAATCTATTTTTTCTTGAAGTGCTTTTGTGACAGAAGAAAGAGCTTGGCAGAATTACAGAGGAAGTCAAGACTCAAGAATAGGGAGTCAAAGGTCATTGGAGGAGGCTAAAGAACCTGTAACTAAGCTGGTAAATCAGTATATTTTTTTACTCTTAAGGTTACTTCAGCTTCTCTTACTATTTTTTGGTCTTGGTAATGTATTTTCATTTCTTAGTACGTATATCTTTCAAAATTCAGTAGTGTAGTAATTACATATGATTCAGTATTCAGTGGTGTAGAAAGTAATTACTATGGTACTATCAAGATTTAAGCCTTGTTTTCAACAACTTAGTTTAGAGTGTTGAAATTAGGATTTCAATGAATCTGTTGTATTCGATGAATGACACTAATTTGTTTTTTTTGCGAGTTTCAATTGTTCATCTAATCAAATATAACCCTTTTTATCTGATTTTTCTTGTAGTTTTCAAGATACTGTTACAGGTAGATAGAAATTTACTAGTAATTATACTTTGATATGTCACAATAGTATTGTTTTGTATCAACATAAATATTATTCTAAAATTTGCTATATGTTGGATGTTGGAACCTTAAATCCTCATATTGTGTCCAACAACATTGGTACAGAATGGCAGATAACAACTAACTTTTCCATTGCTAGCATCCCCTGCAAGTTTGTTATCAATTACCAGTAATTTTTGGCAAAAATGCTTTCATTTATTAGTTGATACCTTCTGAAGAGCAGTGCTGGCCTTAACAGCAATACTTGAACATTGGTTGTCAATAGGATAATATAAGGATTTAATTAGAAAACTAGATACTCTAATTGGGATAAATGCAATAAGAAACACGAGATTGACCTTGAATAGGCGTATTTAATTAAGAGCCAACAGATTAACATGTCCCCAGCTTTGATGTAGCCCATTGTCTTTGTTAACATTCTGGATTGTCTTATTGTCAACCACTACAAAAATTTGTAAAAGCTATTTTTTCTCAAAACACCAAAATTAAGCAAATCCAAAACGAGCTCTAGGTCATGTGCTACATCAAAGAGATGATTAAATCATGAGTAGCATTTTTCTTCCTCTCTTCAAAACAATTAAAAATAAACAAATTCTTGTCGTTGTCAAACTATTTTACAGTTGATTTATTCTTCTGTAAAATTTAATTACTAATCAATCCTACATTCAGGTGATTTGCCATATATATTATTTCTTTTTGTATTAATTTTAAGAGCCGTGTTATCATCCTAACGGCTTTGTTTTGATAGTAATTTTACACTCCCTTCACTATAAATAATATTCCTGAGTTTTCCTATCTCGTTAATATTTAGAATAGGTCTAGCAATTAGGATGCGAAATTAATGAAACTTTCACTTAAGATGATATCAATGTACTTACTGGTTGTGTAGTCTTCAAATTAGAGTAAGGGTGAACTAGGTTGAATTTGTTGACATAGTTTTCTTGTCAATTTGCAGGTTTCTGATGCAGAGCTAATAGCAAGTTATCTAAAATCAATTCTTGTACTCCATGTAAAATAAAAATGATTCTCGTGACAAAAGGTCAGTGTTCAAAATTCTCTGTACGCCAACTTCTTTTATGCTTCTTTTTTTAATGTGAAAATCTTGTTAATCAAGAGAAAGTGAGATTGTACAGATGTTAGGTGTATCTGCTTTACTGCTTCATATCCTCTGCATTTTTGTTTCCAATCTGAAGTGCTAAATACAATCCTAACAGAGCTAGTATTGTTTTGAAAGCAAATAACTAAGAAAGCTACATAAAGTTTTTAAAAGTCTGTATGAATATTTTTTAAAATAGTGTACGTGTTTCTTTTACTTATCAGTTCGTAAACTTCTCAAAGCACGGTGGAGGCTGCTTTTGATGACGAAGTTTATGTGAAGTCCCTCGGAGGATTACTATGTCATAAGCTAAGGTCTGTGGCTAGGCTTAAGACAAGGTCAATGACTATGCATTTTCTAAAACTCTCTTTTAGTAGATCTTTTTGTTTTTTCACTCACTATGTAATACTATATTATGGAGAAGAACTGAATATTGACGTGCTTACTTAATCTGCATACCCTACACTTCTTTTAAATCCTTTTATATATTTATTTATTGAGGTCATTATAAAAAAAATTGTATTGAGACTATTGTTTTGCGAATTTTATTGCGTTAACTTATTTATGATCTTTTGTAGGTGAAACAAATGAATAAATGTATGAAAAAAGCATTGAAAACTTTACGAAAAGAGTGTTCGTTGATTGTTGCTAGATATGTTTAACATTTCAGGAATACCACATTTATTAGTTAAATTTTTGTAAATTTATGTATGCCAAGTCTTGAATCGTCAAACAATATTTTATATATAGAATTAATAACACCAGCCAGAAAATATGGACTATGATTATGTTGGTGAATACTTCTTATCCTGATTTATTTAAATTTTGGAGTATTATTTTTAATATATAAATAATTAGTATATTGCTGTTTCATTGAAAAGGTTGCAATAGCCTAAACAAACCGCTGCAGTTGATCAACAAATCATAGCCCATAAAATCTATTGCGATAGTCTATATTCACTGTTGCAATAGTATAAAAAAGGTTGTTGCATAAAACATATTGCAATGGATTTAAGCCGTTCCAATTGATAAAAGAACCGTTGCAATAGAGAGTGTCTTATGGCAACAGAGGAAAAATCGTTGCAATAGGTACGCCTAATGCAACGGTTCTGAAACCGTTGCCAAAACCGTTGCAATATATCTATTGCAACGCGATCAGATGAAACGGGTGTTGAACCGTTGCAATATAGCTATTACAACGGTTTTATTATGTATTGCAACGGTTTTGTGTTTGTTGTTGTAGGCCTAATTTCTAGTAGTGACACTCATACTATACTAAGGTCCTATTACCCCCCTTAACTTATTTTATAAATAATTTTCTACCCCTTTTCGGCCTACGTGACACTAACTTGAAAAAATGTCAACGCGCGCTGGGCCCACAAGATAGTGCCACGTAGGCCGAAAAGGGGTAGAAAATTATTTATAAAATAAGTTCATGGGGGTAATAAGACCTTAGTATAGTATAAGTGTATCTCTGAGATTTCAGGCATAGGTTGAGGGGGTACTTGTACATTTTCCCTATTTTAAACTTCAAAGTGTATTATCTCAAAAATGATTTCAAAAAAGTATATTTTATATTCAACATGCATATTTTAAGAAAGAAAGTATAGAGAGTTTCTTAAAGAAAGTGTATTCAGTTTCAAAGAAAGCATGTATCAGATTTGAGAAAATATAGACACATTTTCAGAAAGAAAGCATGTTTAGATTTAAAGAAACATACCTCGATTTGAGAAAGCGCAGTCTACTGTTTTTCATAATAGCATAGTCAAATTTTAAAGTAAAGTTCTGTTCAGATTAATTCAGTTTTAAAGAAATATTATTGAGCATAGACTCATAGTATTCGATTATCAGTTTCCCCCTAATTAAAGTGGGATATCTTATAGTCATTGAACATAATTCATGCTTTTGAGAGTAGTAATGAGCATCGATTTGTGTAAGATTTTGGATAATCCAAACTTCAAAACTATACTACCAGCGTATCATAAATCATACCGTTGGTTTGAATGACTCCTCAGAAAGACCTTGGTGTTGCGCTTGCTAAAACTCAAAGAGACTGCTTGCATATGAGAAAATACTATATATGCCTTTATAGGGATTGCAAAGTTATTTTAAGTGAGAATATTTCTACTGAACATAAAATTTTGGTGATTGGAGGAAGAAGAAGTCATACGCCTGTAGAGATGATAGGTTTCTATTTGCTTTGGTGATAGATATATTGACACGAGACATTTAAAATGAGGTTGTATAATGTATATTTTTTACGGATGACATAGTCCTGATTGATAAGACGTGAATAGAGTGAATTTTAAGTTAGGTTGTCGAGATATACTTAGGAGATAAGTTGAATAGTATTAGAACATTAATTATTACTACTGAACTCTTGTAGTTACTATTGTATAGGTAGATTATTTTACCGTATTATTTAGTTATTCTGTTCCCACTATTCTAGGATTCTAATATTTTATTTTCCCAGATCTGTGGATTGTGTTCATTGTCGGAGGCAATCTATTATTTTGTTTATGTATAGTTCAGTTTATAATTGATTAATGAAGAGATCGTTTGCTTCATCTTGCTCAAGTTATTATATGGTTTCAGATCTCACGTCTTAAATCTTCTGAGATTTTTTTTCGATCCTCTTACTTCCATCGCAAATGCTCTCTTAACATACCTGAGAACGCCTAAAATGCGGACTCCACCACTAGAAACAACTCTGTCATTGTTTTTCAGTTTAATCGTGTGTCCCAGTTGCCGGTAAAGCTTGTTGGCAACCATAACTTCTCAACTTGTAAGACCCCGATTTCCATGCTCATGCGTAGGTACAATATGTTTGACCATCTTTATGGATCTTCCCCAGCTCCTTCCACAACTATAACACAAAGCAATAGAGAATCGCAAACCCACACTACTAACAAAACTCCCAAAAAATGAAGGTCAAAAGCAACGAACTACGTAGCTTTTTTGGTCAAAAGCAACGGAAAATCGACGCAGTCACTTCCATCGCTTTTTAGCTCAACGCTTTTCATAAAGCAACGGACTATATCGCTTTTTGATTTATTTTTGTGTGAATTTTTATTTAAAAAAGCAACGGTCTCGGTCGCTCTATGTTAATTTTCATTTTTTATTAATTTCCAAAAGGTGACGCTGTCCGTCGCTTATGTGGAAATTATATTTTATAAAATCCCAAAAAAGAGATGGACAAAAGGACATTGTCTGTCGCATTTTTGAAAATAATTTTTTTTTAAAATCCAGACAAGCGATGGACAAAACCACGTCGTCAATCGCTTTTGTGCATTTTTTATAGCAGAAACGAACAATTTTTCCTGCCCTCCTACAAATTCGATTCAATTCAATTCTACACTATTCAGCCCAATCAATCACACACAATTATAGATAATCTACACAAAACATAAAACAAGAAACATATAATAACATTCAAAAGTATCT
Source organism: Solanum sitiens (assembly GCA_016801875.1). NCBI lineage: Eukaryota > Viridiplantae > Streptophyta > Magnoliopsida > Solanales > Solanaceae > Solanum > Solanum sitiens. The sequence continues at coordinate 3,644,581 of JABWTJ010000012.1, read as the reverse complement.
AAGTCACAATTTAAAGACTTATAAAATCTTTTAAAATTTGTTTTAAAATTTCATAAATGTCCAGAGATCTAAACTAGGGAGTGAGATCAACAGAATCATCCTCATCATCACTATTGTTATTGGTGTCCTCAAGAGCCAAAGTAGTAGATCGACGAGCAAGGTTCATCACTTGTTCTTTAATTTATTGAACGGTCTCACTCATGCTTCATTGTTCAGCTAATCTTCTCTGCTCCGACTCTGCCATTGCCGTTGTATGTGTGCTATTTGAGCCGACATAGCAGCAATCTGAACACTGTCAAGTACCTCAGCTTAACCTGACAATTCAATACCTTCTAAGCCTGACTTGAGTCCTCTTACATCATTTCGAGAGCCTATACATAGAATCTGCCCTATTGTGTCCCCTCCCCTACCAATTTTTCTTTCCAAATCTGGGTGGACAGTTCAGGTGTCATTTCAACCGAACTATCCAGATTCTTAGCAATGTAGTGATGAAACTCATTTTGCATATTAAATATAAAAATTGACATCAATATATATACATATCATAAATATATTCACTATTAATATATATTATTCATATAAATAACTTCAAAAAGTTCGTTCAACCCTTTCCTCCACCCACACATACAGATCCGACTCATTTTCTCTCTTCCTGACATGAGTCTTCTTGAAAATCTCTGGTTCAACGGGAGTGCGTCACAATTCTTTTTCCTATAAATAAAAATTAAAATTTATAATGATAATTATGAATCAACTAATTATTTATTTAAAAGTTTGAATTTGAATTTACCATCTTTCTTGTAATTGGTCAAATGGTCTTTGCACCTCTAGTGTGCAATGAGTCACCTTTAAGACTGCCTCTAGCCTTTTTGGATTGTTCTTATATTGCCTTAAACTTGTCTGTGTTCCAATACAAACCCAATTCATCAAAATTATGAGGCAACATCCAATCCGGACGTTCATTACTATCCCGAACTTTCTATAGCTAGCTAGACAATCAAGTAGATGCCCTCCCCTGATATGTCGTCATAATAACCAAATTGTACCTCAGATCCTACTAGTAAAAAATAATTAAAGTAGGCTAAACGTAACAAAAAAATATACACATTAAATTCATTAAACATTGTCTGGCGTATTCTATTTAGAATCTCGCTCCATGAGGGATAAGCATCAATATAAAGTCTTTTAAAGTCAAGGCAGCATCCTTTACAGGATGCCACCTGCGAAACACATAATGAATATGTTAGTTTAGGAATAACATATTAAAGTATAAGAAATAAATAAAATAAACAAACAAATAGATAACAAAACAAACTTACGATGATCCATCCGACTCAATCATGACTCTACCAAGTCTGTCCTTTTGGCCAGAGCTAGAGCAGGAATAATATCTCTTGTAGATAAGGGAGATACATCAGGATGCACAAAATGTTGAGTCAATGGAGGTGTACCATCCATAGCATTTGACTGCTCACTACAAGAATATCCAATCCTCATGGTAGATAATTGAGGAGATGTACCTGTGGGAGATGGAGTACCTGTCGATAAGGGCCGTGCTCGATGAATAGCTTGTAAAGGTAGGTCCTCGTAGCATCGTGCAGGAAATGCTTGTGAAGTAGAGGAAGCACAGACTGGTCGACATTAATTAGGATAATATAGCCAAGGATCCGTCGTACTAAACGGAATAACAAATAAATGAGTATCATGGTTGATGCGCTCTGGCACAAAAGAAATAGATCCTGCAATATCCTCAAGATTTATGGGTCTTCTAGACTTCTTTCATTAACCTCTTTAGTCTGGATAACTCCAAGATGCTTACGATGTCCATCACTGTCACCGTCTGATGACATATGTATGCAAATTTACATGTATAATATATATAAAAAACATAATTCAAATAAAATTAGAAAATAACACTAACTTACATATATATACTAGCTAGCTTTCATTATATATTATTCCTCCTCTCTTGTTTCAATTCCATCATTCTCCTAGTCTTTCTCCTCAGTTGTTTCATTTTCATTATCGACGCATTATTCGTCATAAATGATTCATTTCCTCACTCTCGAATATTTCTTACTCAATATTCAGTATCTCATCATCAGATACTTTATCTAATATGTGTTGAGGATGTTGTAATGTGGTTTCCAATTCAATATCAACTTGTTGGTGAACAATTACAACATCTATATCATTCTGATATGCCATATCTAAGACATAGTCAATTTCAATTCTTCCCATAGGCTTACTTTTTATAAGAACCAACCAAACTCTTTTTAAAAGAAGTGACAGATAGCGTCTCGTTTTCAAACACTTTTTAAACAATAGTTGAGCGATATTTTGACTAAAAGCGATAGACAAAGAGACGATGTTCGTCGCTTTTCTAAAACGTTTGACCAAAAAAGGACGGACTTTGAGATGTTATTCGTCGCTTCTTAAAAAAGTAATTAACCATTTCATTATTATTAATATATATAGTTGGCGCAAAAATACGCGAAAAAAGTGACGGACTAAGCGATGTCGTCTATCACTTTTTCAAAAAATTTTTTTATTAAAAATCGACGAACTAAGCGATGTCGTCTGTCACTTTTTCAAAAATTTTTTTTTTATTAAAAAGCGACGGACAGTTTGGCTAATGGCGTCACTTTTTGGAGCGACACCGTTTGTCGCTTTTATGTCCAACATTTTTAGCAGTTTTTTAGTCGTGCAAGACTATAGGCTTTGGTTCCGTCAAGATCAGTTGATCCAGAATACCATCATGGCTTCTGTCGATCCGACAATTGCTGCAACTGTAGTTGCTGCCTCTTCTACTAAATTTTCTTGGGACTCCTTTCATCTTGCTTATGATAACAAGTCCCAAACACGAATATTTATTCTCTGTGACCAGCTGGTGCGTCTATCAAAGGAATCCCGCCCAGTAGATTATTATCTCCATTAACTGCACTCTCTATTCAATGAGCTCAATACTGCTAGAGTTACAATCACAAATGATGAACTATAGTTGTGAAAATTACGAGTGGTCTTGGGTTCGATTTTTGTGAGATTTCAGCTACAATTCAAGCAAGAGATTTTATCATATCCTATGATGAGTTGTGTGCAAAACTGTTTGATTATGAGCTCTTTCTCAAAAATGACGAAGTGAAGAAAGAAACCAGTGCCATAATCGCTTATATGGTAACTCACAACATATCCATCAATTCCAAAAACTACGCTGCTCTTTGACCCAACAACACATCAGATTGGCATTCCAACAATCATACAATTGCTCCTGCGCAAGGTCGTTACATCAATAACCTTGATCGATGTCAGTTATGCAATAAACAGGGTCATACTGCTAATGTTTGTCAGTCATAGTCTCATAATCATTTAGAGGAAAAGGTCAATTTTCTTTCACGTAACCAAGTTGCAGAAAATCAATTAATTGTTGGCTCCGGTGCTACTCATCATGTCAGAAATGAGTCTACCAATCTGGATGAATATCATGATTCAGAAAGCATAGCTATGAAAGCATAGCTATGGTAGACAGTAAAATATTTTCATACTCATCATGGTTCTACTAAAATTACATGCATCTAATATTGCTTTTAAACTAACTGATATTTTTTATGCACCTTCTATCAAAAAAAATATTCTTTCCGTATCAAAATATTGTCAAGATAATCTTCCGTTGAATTTTTCCAGTTTTCTTTCTTTGTGAAGGACTTCAAAACGCAGAGCCACTGGTCTCCGGTCGCAATAGTAATGGACTCTATGAGTGGCCAAACTTCACCATTAATAAACCTACTATTATAGTTTCCACTACAAGGGTTCCTCGCCAAGTATGGCACCGTCGCCTTGGCCATCCCCATACAAGAATCTTGGATTTTTTTTTGAATAAATTTTCTCTTCTTGTGTCCTACCCGAAGAAATTTACTTTCTGTAATTTTTGTTGTTCAAATAAAGTTCACCGTTTTCCACTCAATTTCTTATCTCTAATTAGTAATGCTCCACTGCAATTACTTTTTAGTAACTTGTGGGGTCCATATTTTGTTCTTTTCATTGATAAAGAAATGATATTATTGTGTTTTCATTGATCAGTTGACCAACTATTGTACAATCTTAAGAACAAACATGCGGTTCGAGACAATTTTTCTATGTTTCATCCCTTATTGGAAAAATAGTTTAAGAAATATTTTTCATTCTTTCTACTGATGGAGGTGGTGAAATATAAAGCTCTTGATTCAAATCTCACTTTAAATGGAATTGAACACCTTGTATCACCTTCTCATACACATCAAAGAGTGGCTATAGCGAAGCGTCATCTTTGGCACATTGTTGAAACTGCACAAACACTTTTACACGAGGCATCCCTCTGATCAAGTTTTTGGTCGTTTGCTTGTTAACATGCAACTTTATCTTATTAATCGATTTCCCACCCAACTTTTAAACAATACATCTTAATATGAAAAATTGTTTGGTGTTCCACTAGTGAAATCTCACATACCTGGTGACAAATTCCACAGAGGAATCTTTCGATTTTGGCGCTGGAATAATGGAAACTTGATGCGTTCTTGAACTAGGGTTTTTGACCTTTTTCTCCTCTCTTGCTTTTAATTTTCTAAGTTTTGATTAATGATTTGAATTAGGTAAGTTCTAGTTATGTTTATAGGACTAAACTAAATAAAACCTTATGATTCAGGGTCTAAATGACATATCTTACGGGTCCAAAGAAATAGGAAAAGACCAAAAGACCCTATTAACTGTTGTCAAAGTAATTGACAGATCGTAAGTCGAGTAACAGTTCGTACTAGTCGACTGTCATTCAAGACTGAGGAGTCAAAGTCAGCTAGCCCATTGACGGAGCGTAAGTTGACTGACGGTCCGTACTGGTCAACAGTCGTACACGACTTAGGACTGAAAGTTGATTGGCCCATCGATGGAGTCGACTGACAGTCCGTAGTTGGCTCAATTGCTAGCACCTAAATATTCTGAAAATCTACTTTTTTTGTATGTTTTGGATATGGGGTGTTACAGGGGCACCCCATGGGGAAATACTAGGTCTGATGAAACCCTTATCTAGAAGGTCTTTCAGCTTCTCTTTCAATTCCTTAATCTCACATGTAGCCATTATGTAAAGAGAAATATACATAGATTGGGTATCTGGAAGGAGATCAATTCAAAAGTCGATTTCCCTTTCAGGAATAATTTGGGAATATATTCTCGAAACACTTTTGTGAACTCATTTACCATAGGAACTGACTCAAGAGTTGGGGTATCAGAGCTTCAATCCTTAACCAGAACTAGATGATTGATATACCCCTTAGAAATAATCTTTTTGGCCTTAAGGTGAGAAATGAATCTCCATTGAGGCACTAAGATACTACCCTTTCATTTAATATTGGCTCGTTCGGAAAGTGGAAACCAACGATCCTAGTCCTACAACCGATTGAGGCATAACATAAATGAAACCAAACCATGCCTGAAATGATATCAAAGTCTACTATATCTAACTCTACAAGGTCCGCTGAGGTGATGTTTTGAGAGATTGTGATAGGGCAATTTCTGTATACCCGTCTAGCTATAACTGGGTCATCAACTGGGGTAGAGATGGAGAAGGGTTCTGAAAGAGATTCTGTACTGACACCAAAGTTCACTGTTTTATAGGGAGATACAAAGGAAAGAGTAGTCCCTGGATCTAACAGAGTATAACCTTCAAAGGGAAAGACTTGTAACGTACTAGTGATCATATCAGGAGAATCTTCCTAATCCTGGCGAGCCTAAAAAGCATACAGCATATTCTAGAACTGACCGTCACCTGTACCAGAAAAAGCACTATATTGAGTTAGGCAACCTTTTGGTGCTGCTAGAGCTGTAGACTGAACCCTACTATTGTTACCTCCCTGACCCTGTTTAGAAGAAGAGCAATATCTTAACCTATGGCCAAATTGACAACATCTAAAACACCATTCTTTCCTTGCAAGACACTCGCTCGGATGGTTCTTATAATATTTTGGACATGTTGGGTAGGTCCTAGTACCCTAAATACTTTCTTGAGACTTATAGATTGGTGTCCTACCTTTATTATCCTATCTAAACCTGACGGGTAGATCACTAACTGATGAAGTTGTTGGAAGGATAGATTTTTGCTGAAACAGAGAGTGATTTCCACTACCCGCTTTTTGCTGAGAGTAATCATAGTTGATTATCGTAGCCTTCTTATTATCCTTAGCATGTTCCCTAAGCTTGTCTCCCTAAACCTACTGAGAACGGGTCATAAGCCTAGAAATTTTCATATCATCTAACAACATAGCCTTTCTACACTCTGTAATCACTAAATCGGACACACCATAAAGAAACTTAGACATATGTTCCCTCGAATCAGCAACCATATGACGAGCATACCTAGACAGTTGGTTGAACTTGAGTCCTTTATCTTAGAATGACATTGTACCTTGTCTCAAATTCATGAATCGTGAGCCTTAGCCTCCCTCAACTCTCTCGAATAGAATCTTTCTAGAAAAGCTCCAGTAAAGCATTACCAAGTCACAAGAATTGCATCCGTACACATTTTTTCTTTCCGTTGAGTGAACCATATATAAGGCATATCCTTAAGCTATTAGGATTCAAACTCTACCCTATCATTATCAGTTACTTGCATTACTCTAATGATTTTCTTAACCCCAACTTGCGACCCTAGAATCTCTGGCGGATTCATCTGAGTGAAAGCTCAAACTCTAGCTACCACTGATCCACCATTACTGTTAGTAGGATCTGGGACCTCCTGATGGTTCTAGTTGTCATATTCTGAGCTAAAAGTTGAATCGCATTTTGAAACACTGCATTCAAAACCTCATGGTCTCGGACTGGAGGGACTACATTAAATTTTTTGTTGGTATGCTCTACGAGGAGGCATGATCTGAAGAGCATGATATAAAGAGTAGCAAATACAGTAAAGTGTTCCTAAAACACTTCTTAGCCGCCCTCAATTAGATATAAAGCACTTCACCCATGAAAGAGACTCTACTTAGTGTGGCTTTCAGACATCCTAGGACCGTTGAACCTAATGCTCTGGTACTAAGTTTGTCACACCTCGAGGCGACCCACTCAACGTAAATAGGGGACCTAGGATCACGAATGAACCTAAACTAACCCTAAGTTTGTATTAAGTTGGAGTAGACCAGATTTACCCTACCAAGGGTATATAGAGGCATAACTAGTGTTATAACTTAATATAATGCCCACAGAGGGGACTTAACCTACAGGAAACGTAGCTCTGGGAATATGAGGGTTATTTACCCTAGTCAAAATACTGACATGCTAACTGAAAAATACAACTTTAATATACTGATAATAAAACATTCTTAACGTGAGCATGTATATGTATAAACTGACCTAGCAAGTTTAATTCAGGAACTAAACGAATCTACACAAATAAGGTTCTGGAATTCTCGCAGGAAATTACGCAACAATATTACAAAATAATGATAATCCGATTTAGCATATTCGAACAACTAAAACCCAATAATATCTAACATTCAAGAAACCCTAGGTCTATCTGATATTAAGGGAATCAAGATTTTGACTAAAATCTAGGGACCTAATGGGTGAAAGGAGTCCACTAGTGAAATCCCACATACATAGTGACAAATTTCACCGAGAAGTCTTTCAATTTCGAGGATGGAATGGACAAAGCCTTGTTGTCTTCTTGTAGAGGGTTGGTCAACTCTTTCTCCTCTATTTCCTCAAACTTGGATGAATTCATGAGAATGAATTGACTAGGGTAGGTTCTAAGTTATTAGGCTAAAATTGACCAAAACTATGTGGTTTAGGGGTTAACCTACGTATTTTAGAGGTTCAATGTATAGTGAAAAGACCAAATGACCCCTTACTTAAAAGTTGTTGGAGGTCACCGACGGACCATGGTCAGCCGACGCTCCATCCTTGCAACCGTCAATCGGTGTCTGGGAGTTGGAGCTTGAGGTTCTGACCCACAGCCCTAGACGATGGACTGGGCCCTGACCTACGATGTGTAGGTCCTGGCGTGGGCTAACCCTTAGATGGATTTGTCTCTGCTTCTGGGAGTGGATTTTTCTCTGCTTCTGAAATTTTCATTCTAGTCTGTCTATGATACAGGGCTTTACAAAATTTTCCCTTAAAAGATAATACATATCCTTTCATATGTAGAACTAATGGTCTTTCTTCTTTATAAAAATAGTGGAGTTTTAGTTTGTCAATTGTTTTCCATCTATCGCTAGTGGAATCCCCTCATATGCATGACTATGTTAAATTGATATGACCAAGTTACTCTTATTTCAAAGGAAGAAGTAATTATATGGTGATTTCATCTCTTCATTATTCATCAAACATCCACAATATTATGAGCAAATTTATTTATATACTAACCATAGTGGTGCTATCTCCAATCTTTTGGTAGGGTTATCTAAAACTAAACTCATTCAAAATTAATAACTCAAATTGAAGAAATATTATTGACTTAATTATATTGTTTTATTAAAATTATGATTCCATTAAATAATAGTTTTTGAAATGAATAATGAAAGGATAGAGTGTGCATAGATTTTACCTCTATCTTCTCAGGAAAAAGCATTGTTTTCGACAGACTATTTTCAAAATATCCATGGCTCAAAATATTTACAATTTGTTAATTGTTTAGATTATTATTAATTTTGTGAATTATTAATTCTATAGTAATTTATGATTTTTCTTCATGAGTAACAGATAACTTCATAATAATTATTAAATGACAATTTATTGCTTAGTTGGTAATAACAAGGTCTTATTTTAGATGTGTTTTTCACCGTTTTGAAATCTGAGGACCTTTAGTAGTTTACTCTACCCCCCAAAACAACAACCTTCGCGTCAAGAAAGACATCCCTTGTCCCTTTCCTTTCTCCATTGCACTTTCTTCTTTGTATATGGGCTCATCCCCTCCATCGATCTATAAATTTTCATTTACGTAGTTTTGGTTGTCAAGTCGAGATATGAGTGTTTAGAGGCGCTGGACTCCCTTTTTGTGATGGGTTTTCCATGTAAAAGTAGTGAACTGCTTGTCAAGGCTAGGCTAAACCACAAATTTGTGTTACCAGGCTTTGCCTCTCCATTCACAATTAAAGTCTCGCTCTGGTTCTTTAAGAAAAAGAAGATGGAAATAAACTTGATTATATAATGTAAGGAAGGAAGAGATAGTGGTTTGTAAGGCCGATGTAGCCAAGTGGATCAAGGTAGTGTATTGGGAATCCACCACGCGCTGGTTCAATCTCGGTCGTTCGCCCATCAATAATGGACCTTTTGTTTTGGAGACACAATACAACCCTAGAAATTATTTTTTCTGCAAATCATCTCAAGACTTGGGTACACTATAAGCATTCCTTTGGCTACGAATTATATATAAGCCTTCCAAGAAACAAAAAGACTTGTATGTATCAGGTTCATAGGGGTAAATAATTCAAAAGGGATAAATCTTAGCGTGTAGGGGACATGTCCGAAAGTCCTATGAGAAAAAAGACGATGGGGAAAGGTTGTGCTTGACATATGAGGACGGTGTGTGGCCTTAGAGGAAGGATGCAAAGGGGAATGATTTTCCCTCAAATAATGGACACTAACTATGATTTGGATTGTCTCTCTATCTTAATGGAACGAGAACCCAGTTCTACACTTCATCAAGATGAAAGTCATGCACGTAGAAGGAATTTTTTGCATGGCTTTTGATATTTGGGTTCAATAATATTCACCTTAGTGGGGTCCGAGCACCATCTTTCCTCAAAAAAGGAGGGTTAGCTTTTCATCATACTCCTTTTTCAGTTGTATAACGGAGAGAGGGATGCAACTTGCAAAGACCTGATTTCGTCATTAGGGAAAAGACAATGAGGAACAAATTGGGCCAGAAAAACTTTTGGAAAGTAACTCAAAAATTTCTATCCTATTCCAGATTTTAACGAAATCTTAGCCATGTGGGGTCTATGAAAATCTGTTAATGAATGAGGGGTCTAATTGTGATTTGGATCACACAGGTATATAGCTAACACTTTACGGAATCCGCACAACTTTAAAGAACTGAATTCGGGTGAGTAAAACTCCCGAAACCGGCCCTTACGTGAATGGGTATTTTCTGAATGTCATGGGTTTTAGGTGTGTTGTGAAATACTAGTTCGGAACTCAAATTATTACTCTCAGTTTCTGTGCAAGCCGCTAGTGTAAGATTAATTCCGCCAGGGTAGGGTCGCTGTGGAGGGATGGGATCTGCATAGAAGGCCAGTCGCGAATTAAGTTGGTATTAAAACCTAAAACATTATTTTTCTGCAAACTTTGTTCTAAGAGTTATAAGAAAACCCCATGTGATTTCCTGACAGTTTCCCATAACCTTTTGTTCTAAAGGTTAGACTTTTACTCACCAAATCTGTTTTTTCGATCCGTCGAACGTAGTTTCTTGGGTAATTATCCATGTAGGTGGATTTTGGTCTGAAGTTGGTGGCGGGAAAAAGCCCAAGTTGCACCTTAGTATTGGGTTATTGGGTTTGTTATAATCTAGGTAAATTATACCTTAATTATTAATCCTTGCGTTATATAATGTATTTTTAGATCACGAACAAGTGGAAACAATTCGGAAAGGGAAGATTCAAATGCCTTAGGGGATTCAAGCTTAGTTTCGGGTAAGTAATGGTTTGATTTAATGATGATGTGATGCATATGATTAATTGCTTTATTGTAATGCATGTATGTATGCGAATGTTGCACTATTCATTAAAATTAATCTTAATTAGTATGATCGAATAACTATATGTCATTAATGACCTCTTGATTGTATGATAACGAGAATGTACATCGTGATTGTGATTGTGGTATGTTGAATGGATCAGGTGTCTCATACCAAAACACTAACCGAGATTAGGTGTCACATTCTGATACATTAATTGGGATTGAGTTTCACATTCCAACACACGAACAGTTTGTGTATGGGTTCTCTAGTAGGGCCATTGAATTTTCATATTTACTTGTTAATAAGAATGTGGAATTGTAAATTATTCTTTATTGATAACCGGTATATGTGTATATATTTAGTGCATGTCATGTTTACTATGTTGTATCTACTTAGGTATGTTCGCTTACTAGAATAGTCGTGCGATCCTATCAGTACATTATGGTTGTGTACTGATACTACAGTTGCTCTTGTTTGTCGTGTGCATGACATCTCTAGGATATTAGTGATAGACCTTGCGTAGCGGATAACTGATCAAGACCAGATTCAATGGTGAGACAGTTCTTTCAGGTTGCCATGGCTCCTTTATTGCTTAGCAAATTATTTTTGGACTCGGTCTTTCTAGTTAGATTTTATCACATGTTTAGTTTGGTTATACCAATTTTCTTAGACTCGTTGGTTAGTAGTTTTGGTACACTGACTTTCAGATTCTAGGGGTGTTTTCCATAATTTTTAGTTATGTTTGGTTTAATATTTTGAGTTTATGAAAACTATATTTTATTTCTGCATTTAAACCTACTTCGGTTTCTTTAAATGTTAAGTTTTGGAGTTAGATTGTTACTAGTATGGTTCTTCCACCAGAGGGTCAGTGTGGGTGCCACTCACGAGGGTCTGAGTCGCGAAAAAGTTAGTATCAGATCCCTAGGTTCGTTGATCTAATATACCAAAATGATTCTAGTGGAGTCTTGTGGAACCGTACAGAGACATTTATACTTTTCTTCGAGAGACTATAGGACTTTAGGTAAAACTCATTTATGTCTACTCCTTACATGCTATGACTTGAATCCAATTGGTATTTGGGTGATACAAATTCATATATTTCCTCCTTCATTCTTCATGTGTACTGAATCTGAAGATTCTTATGATTTTATTGTTGATTGTCATGATTTGCTTCATAAGATGGATAAGGTTGAGTAATTTGGTGTTGAGTTATGACTTACTAGTTCAAGAGAGACGCCAAAATGTGGTGGTGGACTCATGTTGAGTTCCGACTAGTGAAGGGATCAATGTCATATTTGTGAAGGAGTTAAGGTCAGATTTGCAGATTCAAGCTTACAGGTGGGATGGCTAAATAATGAATACCATTACTTTGGAAAATACATTAAGTGTTGTTGTCATAACTTGTATGGGTCGCTTAGTAAATAATGGAGTTACATTGCGACGATTGAGATTAGAATCTCTACTACGGTTTTCTAAATTGAGTGTATATCAAAGAGGGTTGTAATACGACTTCTCCAATAACAATGATGCCTTAGTTAAGTTATTAAGTGTGTTACAATGGTGGAGAACCTAGACATATGAACAAAGGTTGTCCCCAGTCGAGCATATTGGACCCCACATAGTAGTCAACTAGAGAAGTGGTAACCAGAGACTGAGGTGATAATGGTAGAAGACGTCCACAAGGTGGTCGGGAAGGGAATCAACGAGGTCGTGGAGGTCGAGGAAATGGTAATGCAGGCATAGAAGCAGTGCAACCAGGAAATGGGGTTTTCCGTGAAGATGACAGGACTCCGTTTTATGTCTTTCTGGGAAAGACCGAGGCAGAGGCATCTAATACAACGATCACACGTACTATTCTAATTTGTGACCGGATAGCTAATGTTTTATTTGATCTAGGTTATACCTTTTCATGCGTTTCAGTTTAGTTTGCCTTGGGATTTAATGTGGTGTGTGATTTACTTGATGCCCCCATCAATGTTTCTACCCCAGTTGGAGAGTTTGTCATAGTCACCCATGTTTATCGTGCTTGTCCTATTAAATTTATGGGTTTTCAAACTTGGGCTGATTTGGTTAGTTTGGATATTGACTTTGATATAATCTTAGGCATGACATTAGTGTCCCCCAATTATGTTGTGCTTAATATTAATACTGAGTATGTGACACTAGGAATCCCGGGTAGCGAAAAGTTAGAGTGGGAAGGGTGTACAAGCCTAAGCTAGCTAAGGTCATATCTTCTTTTCGGGCTAGGAAATTGGTGGGGTAGGGACGTTTGGCGTATTTGGCTCATATTATGGGTGTCAAGGTCGAATATCCCTCTATTGAGTCTATCTCTATAGTATCATAATTTAGATAAGTGTTTCCTACTGATTTTCCCGCTATGCCTCTGGATAGGGATATAAATTTCTGCATTGACTTTGAACTTCGTACACGCCCCATTTCCATTCCTCCTTATCATATGGCTCAAGCGGAGTTGAGAGAGCTTAAGAGATTCTTGATAAAGCATTCATCCGTCCTAGACCTTTCCCGTGGGGGTGCTCCCGTCCTGTTTGTTAAGACAAAGGATGGTACAATGAGGATGTGCATAGATTATCGACCGTTGAATAAGGTTACCATTCGGAACAAGTATACATTGCCTTTTATAGACTATTTTTTTAACCATTTGTAGGGTGCATCAATTTCTCGAAGATCGATCTAAGGTCTAGTTACCATCAGTTAAAAATTAACCCTGAGGATGTACCAAAAAAGACATTGAGGACCTGTTATGGTCAATATGGGTTTCCCGTGATGTCGTTTGGGTTGACAAATGTGCCTGAAACTTTTATGAGTTTGATGAATGTTGTGTTCAAACAATTTTTGGATTCGTATGTTATTATGTTTATCGACGACATTTTAGTTTATTCAAAGAGTAAGAAAGAGCATGTCGAGCATCTTCATATAGTATTTAGAAATCTTGGGAGACAAGAGTTGTATGAAATTTTTAAGTGCAAGTTTTGATTGACTTTGGTTAACTTTTTGGGGCATATGGTTTCAGGAACGGGTAATGGTAGATCCCCAAAAGATTTAAGTAGTCAAGAATTGAGTTCTACCTAGATTTGTAACGGAAATTAGGAGTTTTGGGGGGCTCGCTATCTACTATCTTATATTTGTAAAGAATTTTGCTTCTATCGCCGCACATTTAACTAGGTTTACCAAAAAGGAAGTACCATTTGAATGGACCAACAAGTGTGAAGATCTTTCTAAAGCTCAAGACTCTTTTGACCACAACACCTATCTTGGCACTACCGGTGGAAGGTCCAAATTTCATTTTTATCGTCATGCTTCAAATTCAGGCTTGGGTACTATGTTGATGTGCGTAAGAATTTCAACACTCATGTATCGCGACAGTTGCAGGTACATGACAGAAACTACCCGACGCATGATTTGGAGTTGGCAGCGGTAGTATTTTTCATTAAGATTTGCCGACATTATCTTTATGGTGTTAAGTGTGAGGTATTTACTGACCATCGTAGCCAACATGTATTTATTCAAAAGGAATTAAATCTGAGACATGAAGATGGATGGAGTTACTCAAGGATTATGATGTGACCATCTAGTATCATCTGGGTAAGGCTAACTATGCGGAAGACACATTAAGACAGAAGGCGGTGTGTATGCGTAATCTAGCTTTCTTGGTTATGACCAAGCGGCCGTTGGCTCACGAAATTAAAAAATTAAAGTCTACGTTTATGCATTTAGGCATCTCAAAAAAAGGTGGGTGTTAACTAGCATTGATATTAGGGCCATTTTCGTTGAGGAGATAAAGGCCAAACAGTGTTAGCTAGCATTAAGATAGGGCAACCTTCATTGAGGAGATCAAATAGTTTGATGATGAAAATTTGAACGAGCTTGGAAAGAAAACAATGTCTGGTAAGGCATAAGATATGGTTCTTGATGTGGGGGAGTGGTCAGGTTTAAAGGAAGATTGTGTTCATCGAGTGGATTACTCCAGAAAATGTTGACACAATCTTATGGTTTGCGATATTCCATTTATCCGGGTGTGACCAAGATGTATTGAAATTTGAAGAAACTTTATTGGTGCCCTGGCATGAAGAAAGATATAGCGGAGTTTGTGGCAAGTGTCAAAACTTCTAACAAGTAAACATGACCATAAAAGTCCTACAATTAGTTCTCTCTGATTACCCGTCCATTTGCAGATGGAAGGCTGTGCTAAAAGTGATTTGCGTACCTAACTTCTCATGCAATTTTCCTCAAAACTTGGATGTGAACTGTGTATGACTTTCCAAAATGATAGAAAGGGGCACTCCGTGCAGCCTTACTATCTTCTTCACATACACCTTATCTAATTGATGCGCATTATAGTCTACTCTTATTGGAATTAAGTTGGATGACTTAGTTGACCTATAAACCACAACCCAAATAGAATCAAACTTTCCCAAGGTGTTGGGGAGACCAACCACGAAATCCATAACTATTCTTTCCTACTTCCATTCTGGAATTGGCATTCTCTGAAGCAAACTTGCATTCAAGTGTAAGAGGACATGTTGAGAGCATGTGTTATTAACTTTGGAGGACATTGGGATAAGCTCCTACCATTGTGTGAGTTTTCCTATAATAATAGTTACCACTCCAGTATTGACATCGAATCATACGATGCCCTTTATTGGAGAGAATGTAGATAACCCATATGATGGTTTGAGGTTGGAGATGTGAAACCTTAGGGAGTTGATTTAGTGAAAGATACTCAATATAATGTAAGAAGCTTCCAAGTTAACCTTCTAGCAGACCAGAGTCGACAAAAGAAGTACATAGATCATAAGGTAAGAGACATGACATTTTAGACTAGTGATAAAGTTCTTCTCAAATTGTCACCCATGAAAGGGGTGACGAGATTTAGTCCTCGATACATTGGACCATTTGAAATTCTTAATTGTGTAAGGCCAGTGGCATATAGGTTGGCTTTACATCCTAACTTATCGGGAGTCCATCCGGTATTTCATATGTCCATGTTGAAGAATTATCATAGAAACAGGGATTACATCATAAAAAGGGACTCAGTGTTGTTAGACAATCACAACAAAAAATATGATCATATTTTATAAGTGAACAAGATAGGGACAAACACAACAACAAATACCTGCACAAAAACTAATCTACATTAAACCTTAATTTGATGTGAACTCATTGTTTATTGGTAAATAGTACCACTTTTTCTCTAATGTTAAAGCATATTGAACGTTTGTTGTTTTTCTATATAGGCTGACACATATTTACCACATTGTGATTTAACTATTGTTTTAAATTCTCCTTTTTCAATCACTGGTTTTCATTTGTTTCTCTCCCTCTCACTTGCATGGATCTCTGTTATCAATTTTCTCTCCCTCGTTTTTTATTTTCTTCATAAAAAATATCAATTTGATATCTCACTATTTTATTTTTAAAAAATAAATTTTCTGTTTTAGCTTGACTCTTGCTCCAAGATATTATATTCAAGTAACACGTAATTGTTCTTCTATTACGTGTTTAACTTATATATATTTGGATATTTGTCTTGCAAATCTTCTACGCTGATTATTCACTAATTTTATTTACTTTCAAACATATATGTTTTATTTTTTGAAATCATTTGGAATAAGTTTCTAAGCTTAAAATAAAAAAAATTCGAAATTAAAGATTGATGTTGGATTCAATATAACAGAGTTATGGGATATTTCGGAATTCGATACCATTTTGGATATATCTGTCAAAGTCCAAGCCTACTTCCTAGACGTGGTCGACACTCGAGAATCATTACCGATCTCAAGAGAACCCTCATCTTGGATGACTACAAGCAGAAGACTAACTCGAGCATACATAAACATTAAATAGAAAGAAACGTTTAAAAACAATTAACTGAATTGATATACTGAATATGAAACATAAGTTTTAGATAAACCATTTAAAACTGAAAGACTCTCCAAAATTGTCTATCAATGAATCTTATATTATACATAGATGAGTGTTGGGACAAGACTTACCACTCCTAAAGTGAATTACTAGTAAGAGAACATAAAAACTAGAGTCCTTGCAAGGAGCTCTTACTCAAAAGTTGACGAGCAGATGAAGTGATCTTAACAGACTCTTGTTGAGGAGCATAAGAACTTGTATGTGCATCATTAAAATATGCAGGTCGAATGACATCAATACATTTGATGTATGAGTATGTGATATAGCTAAATAACTAATAACTAAATGAAAGGACTTCAATAGATATACATATATACTCAACTAAATGTAAAGCAATAAAGAAGTGAAATCATTAAACTTTACAAAATATTTACTCATATCTGAACTCAACATATTAAGTGCTATAATTAAAATACATATTTAAATCTATTTGAGAGATTTTCTAATCGACAACCATCACTATGAGCTACATGATGATACAACGTCTCGCTCACGTTGCCCGACCTGTCTTACACCTTTCCGGGGTATCGAGGGCCTCAACTAAGTGGATCCACTAAGCTCTATTCGAAGGCACTTAGGATTCATCTAAAAAGTATGATGTTGTACTCATGTTGGCATAGATGGTTTATGAGGAATGTGAGTTGTCTGAACTCATCATCATGTCGGTGTTCAATACTACTCCCAATAATATATACTCATGCTCAATGTATAAAAACACATTTTCCTCTGGTTTGAGATAATCGCTCCTTTAGGCCCAAATTTAACTGCCTACAAATATTTAGGTGGACTACCGCAAGTTGGCCCAAATAACTTTTTGGGGTAATATACAAAAAATTCACTAGTTTATTGCTAATTATTTAGATACATGTTAGTTAATATTATTAATTTTACCAAGTTTTGGTGCAATGAAATACATTCAAATAGGTCTAGATATATAATTTGTAATATTTAAAATGAATTAAATGCATATGATATTATATTTAAATAGTGAGATTGCATAGCATGTTTAAGTAGTTATAAATAAAGGTCCAAATGGCGAATTAGTATATGATTACAAGTTGGAGACATATATATAAGTTAACAAAATAGGAATATGAATAAAGAGTAATGTACAAAAAATATTATTTATGCAATATCTAGATTTGAAACATTGTTGATAGTATTTAAATGAATTAAATGCATATAAATCTCAAATGTAAATAATGAGATATTTAACATGTTTGAAAATATAATTTTGATGATCCTAGTAAAGATTTTATTCATCTCTCTATATATAAAAATCTATTATTACAAATAAAAAGGAATGTACCCAAAAAAATACTTCTGCAATGTATAGCTTTTGAACATTATACATAATGTTTAAATGAATTAAATTTATACAATCTTTGATTTAAATGATGAGATTACATATTATATTTGCTAAAATAATTTAATCACTTTCCAAGATCGAAAGTTCCTCTTAGATTTAAATGAAAAGATTACATAACATATTTGTTAAAATAATTTAATCACTTTCCAAGATTGAACATTTCTCTTTGATTTAAATGATGAGATTACATAATACATTGTTAAGATAATTTAATTACATTCGAAGATTGCACATTTCTTATACACTATATATATAAGTGGTGGTAATATAAAAAATATAATGAAAAGAAAAGATAGGTCTGGTAGAAGTGCAAACATCATTGCTGAGGTATAATTTCCATCTCTTTTATATGTTTAATGTTTGATATGAAAAAAGTTTATATCTCTATTTTTTGAATTTTTTATGAACACTTTGCAGTGAAATTAACTTTTTTGTTAGACTATTCATGATGATATTTATGATTGTATGAACAACTAACTCTTCCGCCCAATACAGGCAAAGAACGAATTAAGGGGCAAGATTTATACTTTTACAAATGTGAAGCAGCTCGAAGAATAAAAAAAATGAAAGAAGAATGGCTCATCAAGGCATCATAACGAGTTGGGGTATTGGCATTGTTATTATAGGACCTATCATAAGGTATTCACCTCGAGCCAAGCTTCGCGGGCACAAAATAAGCACCAATTTCTTTGACGAAAATGGTAAAAGATCCATGGCAGCGAAACATTTTGAGGGTAGACTTGTGTTTATCCAAATGATGGAAAAAGGTATAGAGGTAAGCTGATGAATGGAAAAACTTGTGATGAGGAGTTGATACTCAAGCTTCTTTAAATCGGTGCTTATGCTGGTGTCCAGCGAGTCCTTGGCTTGAAGTGAACACTTCAGGGCAGGTTCTTCACATTATTTGGAATTTTTAAAGTTGAAGTTGGAATTAGAGTTTTGTTTGACAATATAGCTTTTTACAAATGTTATTTAGAATTTGAATGTACTATGAAAAATATGTATGTGTGTGTATCAATATTGTATAAATATTGTATGTGTATGTATCAATATTGTATAAATAGTGCTTGTATATATATCAATACTGTATAAATAGTGTATACCATGTATATTTAAAGAAACTATAATGGCTAATGAAATCTTTGAATACCGACTAACTCAAAATTATTTCTGAACAATCTAAAAGTATGAGCTCCTCTATATGTTTCGAGTCTTTTATTATATAACTCACTCAAAATAATTCACGTTTAAGTTGAGTTTCAAAGAATCTTTGAACTTGAAAGAAGAAGGAGAAGGAGGAGGAGGAAGATTAGAAGAAGCCATTAATGGTTGGAACTCGGAAGAAAAAAACCAACGAAGAAATAGAAATGTTCTTTCATTAGAGAGAGTTTAACAATGGTGAAGTATAATTTTTATTTTTAATATTTTTAAGAGATCTAACAATGTAAATAAACATATGTATCAAATACTATATTTGTCTTTACATTATAAATGAGTTAAAACAAACAATCAAATCTGTGAAATTATTGCATTTTGCAATTAGTAGGTTTTGTATTTAGGCCAAATTACAACTTATTACTAGGTGGCTTTTTTAGTGTGAAGGACTCGGCTCGAGAGATAAAACATTAATTTTCAAAAAAAAATTCAAAAGTGATCTTTCGAGATCATTACGCATGACTTATAAGATTCCTTGATCCATTGAAAACATGCATTTTCATAGAGAAACGCACCTTAACTATCAATAAAGGATTTGATTATGTACTATGTACCACCCGTCCAAATATTTAAGATTTCAAAATTTTAATTTGAAAGTAAAATACTTCTTAATTGTATGATTTAAGAAAAATTAAGAAGGAATGAGAAACTCTGTTGAATCTACTTTAAAGATAAAATAGTTTTGCATTAATTTTAAGTTATTAGTCTAGTTCGTCTAGGAAGGACATGGCACAGAGAGAGGGGGAGAAAAAGAAATAGGAAAATTAGAGCTTAGAATCAAAACAATTCATTTTTTAATGACTATATTTTGAACGTTTTTGCTATGTTAAATAATTACGTTAGAATATTTATAATGGTAATAATAATGAATCCCATTATTGCATAGTTAGGTAAAGTTTTTTTCTAGTCACAAGTCAAATTCCCCACTTAGTAATTAGAGTCGTCAATATGGGCTAGCCCGGTTGGGCCGGTCTGGCCTAATCCGAGATTTAATAGGGTTAGTCTAAGATTTTTGATTTCATTTAGAAGATGATTTTTTAGCTCGGCCTGAATAAGCCTGTTGATTTGAGGGGCTTGAGAAATATAGGTATGGTCATCCCGTGGGTCTATAAAAATTAATTTAAAAATATAATATAATATTAAAATTAAAATTAAAGAGAGTCCAAACTCAAAACAATTAAGTTAATATTTCTATTTAGATATTTATACTTTTACTTGAAAAAAAAACTTAATAAATATTATAAAGATAATTTTATTTGTGGAGTTGATTAACAAATAGTAACATTAACATCAAGTAATATTGTTTTGTCGATATTTATGATAATATTTTTAAATTATAATTTATAATATAATTTAATAATTATAAAAAAAATATAATTTTTAAAAAAGTGGCTGGCTCGGCAAGCCTGTAGCCCACGTACTTGTTGTTTGGGCCAATCATTTTCTGGCTCACGCCAAAAATGCTAGCCCAGCCTTACCCGTAAAATGTCAAAGTCTCTATGGGTTAGCTCGGATGGGGTGGGATAGCCCATTAGTAATATTTCACATAATTTGTTATTGTTGTAAGTCATAACTTGTTTCAAGCTTTTATGCATAGTCAAGACTCAAAATCTAGAATGAATTAGTTTCTAAGTGAATTTGTTATTATCAACTTTGACGTGCTCCTTAATGCTCAAAATTTCCCTCCCGACAAATATTTTGTTGGACTGCTGCACTGCAAGTTGGGGAAAAGAATTTTTCGGGTAAATTAAAATAAAACACTATTTAAGAGTTAATTACTTAAATACATCCAACTTTGTAATATTATAAATTCCCCAAATTTTAATGTGTCCAGATATATCAAGAATCGTCTATAGACATTTGCATATAATTGTAGATTTAAATAATAAGATTGCATAGCATGATTTTAAAAATAATTTAATGCCCCTAATTAGGATCACATTTACGAGTTTTTGGCTAAAATCATCCCTAAAGTATGATATAAACTTAATGTACATCTTTGTGTTGTATAAGTAAACAAAAGCATCCTTGAACTATCCAAAAAGTTGCAAGATCATCATTCTCTGTACTTTTTTTAAAAAACACATGCTATCAATAAAAAATTTGTCAAGGCGAATGAATATATGTACACATGGTTAAGCTAGGTGTAATAAATGTGACTTAGGGCCATAAGAACCCAAAAACACTAATTCCAAGCTTTCCTACCGGCCAACTTTTTTACATAAGTTCATATAAGGATAAAATTAAAATGACCATATATACTAGTACATGAAGTGTTACGTGACTCTTAACCTGTCAAATTAAAGATGCTTGAGTCTGGTTTCCAACTCATCTGAATGCACGTCAATCTGACTTCTGAGTACAAGTTTATGATCATTTTACTATAAAGTGGTAGAGAAGATGCGCAGCTAGGCAGACCTATTTTGGTCACATAGCCAGTCATGCATCTTGCATGACCCCTTTTAGAATGCATCCAAATATATTTGTGGACCATGTTGCTCATTTGGGGGTTCGATATTTTGGGGTTCCTTTTCTAACTTTTTACTTTTTTGTCAACTCCAACAGCCCCAAAAACTCTCTTCTACCCCACTAAATCTAGGTAAGTATTCTTCATGATCTTATACTCCCCCCCCACCCTCCCGTTTTAAAAAGGATGACGTAGTTTGATTTGTAATGGAGTTTAAGAAAAGAAATAAGATTTTTTGATCTTGTGAATCTAAATTAAAGTTATGTCAAATGTATCAAAATGTCCTTTAATCTTCTGGCATTAAATATGACACGTTGAAAGTTAAAGTTAAAATTTTGCCAAAAAGGAAAGGGGTCATTCTTTGTTAAACAAATTAAAAAGGAAATGAGGTCCTTCTTTTTTAAATGGAGTGTGTAACATAAATTCATCAATTTCAACATGATTGTAACATCATATTCTCTTTATATTTCTAATGAAATCAAGAACTTAATTCTAGGGTTCAAAATTTATTCTTTGAGCATGTCCATCAAGAGTTCTTCCTAGCATTTTCAAGAAATAAATCCATGAATTTCAATAAAGGATTTATTGATAGTTCATAATCAAGTTAGAGTTGTTTTGCAAGATTTATGAATAGTTTAGGGTATGTAAGCCTATCATAATGAGGAACTCAGGTCTTCCTCATGCCCCACATCTATTAGTTTCAGTTAGTATGATCAAAGCTAAAGTTTTTATCCAAAGTCCATGTTTTTTAAATTTCTTTATTTCTAATGTGTGCATTGTTTATTCCATTATTTAATATATTATACTATATATTGATGATCATCCTTGTTTGATTTATGGCCCATGATATTCTACCACAAGACGCCTTTTAAACCAAAGTTATTCAAAAACATTATAATATTTTTTTCAAATGTATTGTTTTCATTAAAGAAGTAAGTTCAAAAATTTCAAGAAGTATTTTAAAAAGTATTCTTATTTTAAAGGGAAAATGCATAAGTACCCCCAACCTATGCCCGAAATACCAGAGACACACTTATACTATACTAAGGTCCTATTACCCCCCTTAACTTATTTTATAAATAATTTTCTACCCCTTTTCGGCATACGTGGCACTAGTTTGAAAAAACATGCCAACACGCGCTGGGCCCACAAGATAGTGTTCATTGTAGGAGGTACTCTATTATTTTGTTTATGTATATAGTTCAGTTTATAATTGATTAATGAAGAAATCGTTTGCTTCATCTTGCTGAAGTTATTATATGGTTTTAGATCTCACGTCTTAAATCTTCTGATATTTTTTTTCCGATCCTTTGACTTCCATCGCAAATGCTCTCTTAACATACCTGGGAACGCCTAAAATGCGGACTCCACCACTAGCAATAACTCTGCCGTTGTTGTTCAGTTTAATCGTGTGTCCCAGTTGCCGATAAAGCTTGTTGGCAACCATAACTTCTCAACTTGTAAGGCCCCGATTTCCATGCTCATGCGTAGCTACAATATGTTTGGCCATCTTGATGGATCTTACCCAACTCCTTCCACAACTATCACACAAAGGAATAAAGAATCGCGAACCCACACTACTAAAAATAATCCCAAAAAACGACGGTCAAAAGCAACGAACTACGTAACTTTTTTGGTCAAAATCAATGGAAAAGCGACGCAGTCACTTCCGTCTCTTTTTAGCTCAACATTTTTCAGAAAGCAACGGACTACATCGCTTTTTGATTTATTTTTTTCTGAATTTTTGTTTAAAAAAGCGACAAACTCCGTCGCTCTATTTTAATTTTCATTGTTTATTAATTTCCAAAAAGGCGACGCTGTCCGTCGCTTTTGTGGAATTAATATTTTATAAAATCCCAAAAAAGAGATGGACAAAAGGACGTTGTCCGTCGCATTTCCGGAAATAATGTTTTTTTAAAATACAGACAAGCGATGGAAAAAACCACGTTGTCAATCGCTTTTTCCGCATTTTTCATAGCAGAAACTAGCAATTTCAGTTGCCCACCTGCAAATTCAATTCAATTCAATTCTACACTATTCAGCCAAATAAATCACACACAATTATAGATAATCTACACAAAACATAACAAGAAATAAAAAAGACATCAAAAGTATCTAAGTCACAATTTAAAGATATATAAATCTTTTCAAATTTATTTTAAAATTTCATAAATGTCCATAGATCTAAACTAGGGAGTGAGATGTACAGAATCATCCTCATCATCACTATTGTTATTGGTGTCCTCAGGAGCCAAAGTAGTAGATCGACGAGCAAGGTTCATCACTTGTTCTTTGATTTGTTCAATGGTCTCACTCATGCTTCATTGTTCAGCTAATCTTCTCTGCTCCGACTCTGCCATTGTCGTTGTATGGTGTGCTATTTGAGCCAATATAGAAGCAATCTGAACACTGTTAAGTACCTCAGCTTAACCTGGCGATTCAATACCTTCTAAGACTGACTGGAGTCGTCTTACATCATTTCGAGAGCCTAGACATAGCATCTGCCCTATTGTGTCCCCTCCCTTACCAATTTTTCTTTCCAAATCTGGGTGGACAGTTCAGGTGTCATTTCAATCGAACTATCCAGATTCTTAACAATGTAGTGTTGAAACTCATTCTGCATATTAAATATAAAAATTGACATCAATATGTATACATATCATAAATATATTCACTATTAATATATATTATTCATATAAATAACTTACAAAAGTTCGTTCAACCCTTTCCTCCACCCACACATACAGATCCGACTCATTTTCTTTCTTCCTGACATGAGTCTTCTTGAAAACCTCTGGTTCAATGGGAGTGCGTCCCAATTCTTTTTCCTATAAATAAAAATAAAAATTTATAACGATAAATATGAATCAACTAATTATTTATTTAAAAGTTTGAATTTGAATTTACCATCTTTCTTGTAATTGTTCAAATGGTCTTTGCACTTCTAGTGTGCAATGAGTCACCTTTAAGACTGTCTATAGAATTTTGACTTGTTCTTATATTGAATTAAACTTATATGTGTTCCAATACAGACCCAATTCATCAAATTATGAGGCAACATCCAATCCGGACGTTCATTTCTATCCCCATAGCTAGCTAGACAATCAAGTAGATGCCCTCCCCTAAAATGTCGTCATAATAGCCAAATTGTACCTCGGCTCCTGATAGTAAAAAAATAGTAAAGTAGACTAAATGTAACAAAAAATAATATACACCTTAAATTCATTAAACATTGTCTGGCGTATTCTATTTAGAATCTCGCTTCAAGAGGGATAAGCATCTGTGTAGAGTCTTTTATAGTAAAGGCAGCATCCTTTACAGTATGTCACCTGTGAAACACATAATGAATATGTTACTTTAGGAATAAAATATTGAAGTATAAGAAATAAATAAAATAAACAAACAAATAGATAACAAAACAAAATTACGATGATCCATCCGGCTCAATCATGACTCTACCAAATCTGTTCTTTTGGCCAAAGCTACAGCAGGAATATTATCTCTTGTAGATAAGGGTGATACATCAGAATGCACAAAATGTTGAGTCAATGGAGGTGTACCTTGCATAGCATCTGACTGCTCGCTACAAGAATCTCCAATCCTAATGGTAGATAATTGAGAAGATGTACCTGTGGGAGATGGAGTACTTGTCGATAAGGGTCGTGCTCGACGAATAGCTTGTAAAGGTAGGTTCTTGTAGCATCGTGCAGGCAATGCCTGTGAAGTAGAGAAAGCACAGACTGGTCGACGTTAATTAGGATAATATTGCCAAGGATCCGTCGTACTAAACGAAATAACAAATAAATGAGTATCATGGTTGATGCGCTCTGGAACAAAAGAAATAGATCCTGCAATATCCTAAAGATTTATGGGTCTTCTAGACTTCTTTCTTTTTAACCTCTTTAGTTTGGATAACTCCAAGATGCTTACAATGTCTATCACTGTCACCGCTTGATGACATATGTATGCAAATTTACATGTATAATATACATAAAAATCATAATTCAAATAAAATTAGAAAAATACACTAACTTACATATATATACTAGATAGCTTTCATTATACACTATTCCTCCTCTCTTGTTTCAATTCCATCATTCTCCCAGTCTTCCTTCTCAGTTGTTTCATTTTAATTATCGACTCATTATTCGTCATCAAATGATTCATTTCCTCACTTTCGAATATTTCTTACTCAATATTCAGTATCTCATCATCAGATACTTTTTCTAATATGTGTTGAGGATGTTGTAATGTGGTTTCCAATTCAATATCAACTTGTTGGTGAACAATTGCAATATCATTCTGATATGCCATATCTAAGACATAGTCAATTTCAATTCTTCCCATAGGCTTACTTTTATAACAACCAACCAAACTCTTTTTAAAAGAAGCGATGGATAGCGTCTCATTTTCAAACGCTTTTTAAACAATAGTTGAGCGATATTTTGACTAAAAATGCGATAGACTAAGAGACGATGTTCGTCGCTTTTCTAAAATGTTTGACCAAAAAAGGATGGACTTTGAGATGTTGTCCGTCGCTTCTTTAAAATAGTAATTAAACATTTCATTATTATTAATATATATAATTGGCGCAAAAATCCGCGAAAAAAGTGACGGACTAAGCGATGTCGTCTGTCACTTTTTCAAAAAAAAAATTTAATTAAAAAGCGACGGACAAGCGATGTCGTCTGTCACTTATTCAAAAAAACTTTTTATTAAAAAGCGACAGACAGTGTAGCTAATGGCTTCACTTTTTGGAGCGACACCGTCCGTTGCTTTTATGTCCAACATTTTTAGCAGTTTTTTAGTAGTGCAAGCCTATAACCTTTGGTTCCGTCAAGATCAGTTGATCCAGAATGCCATCATGGCTTCTTTCGATCCGACAATTGCTGCAACAGTAGTTTCTTCCTCTTCTACTCAATTTTCTTTGGACTCTATGAATCTTGCTTATGATAACAAGTCCCAAACACGAATATTTATTCTCTGTGACCAGCTGGCGCGTCTATTAAAGGAATCCCGCCCAGTAGATTATTATCTCCATTAACTGCACTCTCTATTCAATAAGCTCAATACTGCTAGAGTTACAATCACAAATGATGAACTATAGTTGTGAAAATTATGAGTGGTCTTGGGTTCGATTTTTGTGAGATTTCAGCTACAATTCAAGCAAGAGATTTTATCATCTCCTATGATGAGTAGTGTGCAAAACTGTTTGATTATTAGCTCTTTCTCAAAAATGACGAAGTGAAGAAATAAACCAGTGCCATAATCGCTTCAATGGTAACTCACAACATATCCATCAATTCCAAAAACTACGCTGCTTTTGACCCAACAACACATCATATTGGCGTTCCAACAACCATACAATTGCTCCTGCGCAAGGGCGTTACATAAATAACCTTGTTTGGTGTCAGTTATGCAATAAACAAGGTCATACTGCTAATGTTTGTTGGTCACAATCTCATTATCATTTAGAGGCAAAGGCAATTTTCTTTCAGATAACCAAGTTGTAGAAAATCAATGAATTGTTGGCTCCGGTGCTACTCATCATGTTAGAAAAGAGTCTACCAATCTGGATGAATATCATGGTTCAGAAAGCATAGCTATGGGAGACGGTAAAAGATTTTCATACTCATCATGGTTCTACTAAAATTACATGCATCTTATAATGCTTTGGAGCAAATTGATACTTTTTATGCACCTTCTATCAATGAAAACATTCTTTCCGTATCAAAATTTGTCAAGATAATCTTCCATTGAATTTTTCCAGTTTTCTTTCTTTGTGAAGGACTTCAAAATGCAGACGCCATTGGTCTCCGGTCGCAATAGGAATGGACTCTATTAGTGGCCAAACTTCACCATTAATAAACCTACTATTATAGTTTCCACTAGAAGGGTTCCTCGCCAAGTATGGCACTGTCGCCTTGGCCATCCCCATACAAGAATCTTGGATTTTGTTTTGAATAAATTTTCTCTTCTTGTGTCATTCCCGAATAAATTTACTTTCTGTAATTTTTTTTGTTCAAATAAAGTTCACCGTTTTCCACTCAATTTCTTATCTCTAATTTGTAATGCTCCACTGTATTTACTTTTTAGTGACTTGTGGTGTCCATATTTTGTCCTTTTCATTGATAAAAATGATATTATTGTGTTTTCATTGATCAGTTGACCAACTATTGTACAATCTTAAGAACAAACATGCGGTTCGAGACAATTTTTCTATGTTTCATCCCTTATTGGAAAAATAGTTTAATAAAAAATTGTCATTCTGTCTACTGATGGAGGTGGTGAAATATAAAGCTCTTGATTCAAATCTCACCTTAAATGGAATTGAACACCTTGTATCACCTTCTCATACACATCAAAGAGCGGCCATAGCGAAGCATCGTCTTTGGTACATTGTTGAAACTGCACAAACACTTTTACACGAGGCATCCCTCTGATCAAGTTCTTGGTCGTTTGCTAGTTAACATGCAATTTTATCTTATTAATCGATTTGCCACCGAACTTTTAAACAATACATCTCCATATGAAAAATTGTTTGGTGTTCCACAAGCGAAATCTCACATACCTGGTGACAAATTCCACAGAGGAATCTTTCGATTTCGGCGCTTGAAATAATGGAAACTTGATGCGTTCTTGAACTAAGGTTCTTGACCTTTTTGTCCTCTTTTGCTTCTAGTTTTCTAAGTTTTGATTAATGATTTGACTTAGGTAAGTTCTAGTTATGTTTATAGGACTAAACTGAATAAAACCTTATGATTCAGGGTCTAAATGACGTAACTTACGGGTCCAAAGAAATAGGAAAAGACCAAAAAGAAACCATTAACTGTTGTCAAAGTGATTGACAGACCGTAAGTCGACTGACAGTTCGTACTAGTCGACCGTCATTCACGACTGAGGAGTGAAAGTCAGCTGGACCATCGACGGAGCATAAGTTGACTGACGATCCATACTGTTAACAGTTGTTCACGACTGAGGACTAAAAGTTGATTGTCCTATCGATGGATTCAACTGACGGTCCGTAGTTGGCTCAATTGCTAGCACCTGCAACTTATGAAAATCTATATTTTTTGTATGTTTTGGATATGGGGTGTTACAGGGGCACCCCATGGGGAAATACTAGGTCTGACAAAATCCTTATCTAGAAAGTCTTTCAGCTTCTCTTTCCTCAATCTCACATATAGCCATTATGTAAAGAGAAATATACATAGGTTGGGTATCTGGAAGGAGATAAATTCAAAAGTCGATTTCCCTTTCAGGAAGGATTTTGGGAATATATTCTGGAAACACTTTTGTGAACTCATTTACCACAGGAACTGACTCAAGAGTTGGGGTATCAGAGCTTCAATCCTTAACCAGAACTAGATGATAGATATACCCCTTAGAAATAATCTTTTTGGCCTTAAGGTCAGAAATGAATCGCCACTTAGGTACTAAGCTACTATCCTTTCATTTAAGATTGGATCGTTTGGAAAGTGGAAACGAATGATCTTAGTCCTACAACCGATTGAGGCATATCATAAGTGAAACCAAACCATGCCTAAAATGATATCAAAGTGTACTATATCTAACTCTACAAGGTCCGCTGAGGTGACTTTTTGAGAGATTGTGATAGGTCAATTTCTGTATACCCATCTAGCTATAACTGGGTCACCAACTGAGGTAGAGATCGAGAAGGGTTCTGAAAGAGATTTTGAACTGACACCAAAGTTCACTGTTGTATACGGAGATACAAAGGAAAGAGTAGTCCCTGGATCTAACAAAGCATAACCTTTAATGTGAAAGACTTGTAAAGTACTAGTGACCATATCAGGAGAATCTTCCTGATCCTGGCAAGCCTTAAAAACATACAACCTATTCTAGCACTGACCATCACCTGTACCAGAAAAATCACTATGTTGAGTTAGGCGACCTTTTGGTGCTGCTGGAGCTGTAGACTAAACCCTACTATTGTTACCTCCCTGACTTTGTTTAGAAGAAGAGCAATATCTTAACCTATGGCCAAATTGACAACATCTAAAACACCATTCTTTCCTTGCAAGACACTCGCTCGGATGGTTCTTATAATATTTTGGACATGTTGGGTAGGTCCTAGTACCCTAAATACTTTCTTGAGACTTATAGATTGGTGTCCTACCTTTATTATCCTATTTAAACCTGACGGGTAGATCACTAGCTGATGAAGTTGTTGGAAGGATAGATTTTTGCTGAAACAGAGAGTGATTTCCACTACCCGCTTTTTGCTGAGAGTAATCATAGTTGATTATCGTAGCCTTCTTATTATCCTTAGCATATTCCCTAAGCTTGTCTCCCTAAACCTACTGAGAACGGGTCATAAGCCTAGAAATTTTCATATCATCTAACAACATAGCCTTTCTGCACTCTGTAATCACTAAATCGGACACACCATAAAGAAACTAAGACATATGTTCCCTCGAATAAGAAACCATATGACGAGCATACCTGGACAGTTGGTTGAACTTGAGTCCTTTCTCTTAGAATGACATTGTACCTTGTGTCAAATTCATGCCCTGAGCCTTAGCCTCGCTCAACTCTCTCAAATAGAATCTTTCTAGAAAAGCTCTAGGAACGCATTACCAAGTCACAGGAATTGCATCCGTACACCTGTTTTCTTTCCATTGAGTGAACAATATATAAGACACATCCTTAAGCTGGTAGGATTCAAACTCTACCCTATCATTACCAGTTACTTGCATAACTCTAAAGATTTTCTTAACCCTAACTTGCAACCCTAGAAACTCGGGCGGATTCATCTGTGTGAAATCTCAAACTCTAGCTGCCACTGATCCACCATTAATGTTAGTAGGATCTGGGACCTCCTGATTGTTCTAGTTGTCATACTCTTAGCTAAAAGCTGAATCGCATTTTGAAACACTGCATTCAAAACCTCATGGTCTCGGACTGGAGGGACTGCATTAGAATTTTGTTGGTATTCTCTACGAGGAGGCATGATCTGAAACGCATAACGTCGAATTAGAGCAAAAAATATGATCATACATTAAGCACGATAAGAGTAGCAAATAAAGTAAAGTGTTCCTAAAACACTTCGTAGCTGCCCTCCATTAGATATAAAGCACTTCACCCATGAAGAGACTCTACTTAGTGTGGCTTTCATACATCTTAGGACCGTTGAACCTAATGCTCTGGTACTAAGTTTGTCACACCTCGAGGCGACCCACTGGACATAAACATGGGACCTAGGATCACGAATGACCCTAAACTAACCCTAAGTTGGCATATCATAAGCATACTAAAAGATTTCTAAATAAATATACTATGCGGAAGCTTAAACGGTGATAAGTAAAAGTGGGGAATACCCATTCTAAGTATATATATATATATATATATATATATATATATATATATATATATATATATATATATATATATATATATATATATATATATATATATACTGAATATGAGTTTTAATTTCCTAGAAATCATACTCAACTAATGTTGAATCTAAACTATGTTGAAATGAGACTCTAACTTACTAGAGATGCTGGGACATGCCCCAACTAAATCTAGCAAAAACTAAAATTAAAAGACTAAAATTGGGAAATAACATGTCAATCGCCCTCGAAGAATGAGACTCATTACTGAAGTTGTTGAACTAGAGAAAAAGAGCCAATATATGCGTAATCTGGGTGCTGAGTACCTGAACCTACATCATGAAAAGATGTAGCATAGAGTATGCATCATTACTTGAAAGGTACTTAGCATGCAGGATAGGATGAAGCTAAATAAAACACATAAAGTTAACCGAATGTAATGTCCAAGTAGATTACATGACGAGACTGAATATTGAATTGTACGTGATAACATGGTCAACACACTAGAATATAACTGTAGGAGCTACTAATCACCAACATAAACCACATGAGCTAAATATGGAGTCCGATGTATACACCCCATTGAGTGGACCAAATTTACTCTGCCAAGGGTATAGAGGAATAACTAGCGTTATAACTTAATATAATACCCACAGAGGGGACTTAACCTACAGGGCACGTAGCTCTGGGACTATGAGGGTGATCTACCCTAGTCTAAGTCGGTATTAAGTTTACTCCCAACTGATATTATGCCTGAATTTTGTAATACTAGATAGCTCAAAACACTGACATGCTAACTGAAAATACAACTTTAATATACTGATAATGAAACATTCTTAACGTGAGCATGTATATATGTATAAACTGACCTAGCAAGTGTAATTCAAGAACTAAACAAATTTACACAACTAAGGTTCAGGACTTGTATGTCCGAGCAAGCCGCTAGTGTAAGATTAATTCCGCCAGGGCAGGGTCGCTGTGGAGGGATGGGGTCTTCGTAGAAAGCCAGTGACAAATTAAGTTGGTATTAAAAGCTAAAACATTATTTTTCTGCAAACTTCGTTCTTAAGAGTTAGGAGAAAACCCCATGTGACTTCTTGACAGTTTCCCACAACTTTTTGTTCTAAAGGTAAGACTTATACTCACCAAATCTATTTTTCAATCCGTAGAACGTAGTTTCTTGGGTAATTATCCATGTAGGTGGATTTTGGTCTGAAGTTGGTGGTGGGAAAAAGCCCAAGTTGCATCTTAGTATTGGGTTATTGGGTTTGTTACAATGCACGTAAATTATACCTTAATTATTGATCCTTGCATTATATAATGTATTTTTAGATCACCAACAAAAGGAAACAATTCGGAAAGGGAAGATTCAAATGCCTTAGGGGATTCAAGCTTAGTTTCGGGTAGGTAATGGTTTGAATTAAGGATGATGTGATGCATATGAGTAAATGATTTATTGTAATGTATGTATGTATGTGAATGTTACACTATTCATCAAAATTAATCTTAATTAGTATGATCGAATAACTATATGTCATTAATGACCTCTTGATTGTATGATAATGAGAATGTACATCGTGATTGTGATTGTAGTATGTTGAATGGAACAGGTGTCTCATACCAAAACACTAACCGAGATTGGATGTCACGTGCCTACATATATATTGGATCGGGTGTCACATTTTGATACATTAATTGGGATTTAGTTTCACATTCCAACACATTAACAGTTTGTGTATGAGTTCCATAAGAGGGCCATTGAGTTTCATATTTACTGGTAAATAAGAATGTGGAATTGTAAATTGTTCTTAATTGATAACAGATATATGTGTATATATTTTGTGCATGTCATGCTTACTATGTTGTGACTACTTATGTATATTCACTTACTAGAATAGTCGTGTGATCCTACCAGTAAATTACGGTTGTGTACTGATACTACACTTGCTCTTTCTTGTCGTGTGCATGACATCTCTAGGATACTACTGATAGACCTTGCGTAGCAGATAACTAATCAAGACCAGATTCAATGGTGAGCCAGTTCTTTCAAGTTGCCATGGCTCCTTTATTGCTACGTCAATTATTTTTGGACTCGGGGTTTCTAGTTAGATTTTATAATACGTTTAGTTTGGTTGTACCAATTTTCCTAGACTAGACTTGTTGGTTAGTAGTTTTGGTACACTGACGTTCAGATTCTAGGGGTGTTTTCCACAATTTTTAGTTATGTTTGGTTTAACATTTTGAGTTTATGAAAACTATATTTTATTTCCGCATTTAAACCTACTTCTGTATATTTAAATGTTAAGTTTTGGGGTTAGATTGTTACTAGTATGGTTTTTCCACCGAAGGGTCAGTGTGGGTGCCACTCACGATGGTCTGTGTCATGACAAAGGTAGTATTGGAGCCCTATGTTCGTTGATCTCATTATACCAAAATGATTCTAGTAGAGTCTTATGGAACCGTACAATGACATTTGTACTTTTCTTCGAGAAACTATAGGACTTTAGGTAAAACTCATTTATGTCTACTCCTTTCATGCTATGACTTGAATCTAATTGGTATTTGGGTGATACAAATTGGTATCTTTCCTTCTTCATTCTTCATGTGTACTGAATACGAAGATTCTTAAGATTTTATTGATGATTGTCATGAGTTTCTTCATAAGATGGATAAGGTTGAGTAATTTGGTGTTGAGTTATGACTTACTAGTTCAAGAGAGACGCCAAAATGTGGTTGTGGACTCATGTTGAGTGCCGACTAGTGAAGGGATCAAGGTCATATTTGTGAAGGAATTAAGGTTAGATTTGCAGATTCAAGTTTACAGGTGACAACATTCAAGAAGTTTTTTAAGGGATGGATAAATAATGACTAGCATTAATTTGGAAAATACATTAACTGTTGTTGTCATAACTTGTATGGGTCTCTTAGTAAATAATGGAGTTATATTGCGATGATTGAGATAGAATCTCTACTACGATTTCCTAGATTTAGTGTATATCAAAGAGGGTCATGATACGACTGCTCCAATAACATCGATGCCTTGGTTAAGTTATTAAGTGTGTTACAATGGTGGAGAACCTAGACATATGAACAAAGGTTGTCCCCAGTCGAGCATATTGGACCCCACATAGTAGTTGACTAGAGAAGTGGTAACCAGGGACAAAGGTAATAATGGTAGAAGACGTCCACAAGATGGTCGAGGAGGGAATCAACGAGAACGTGGAGGTTGAGTAAATGGTAATGTAGGCATAAACGCAGTGCAACAAAGAAAGGAGGTTTTCCGTGAAGATGACAGGACTCCATTTTATGTCTTTCTCAGAAAGACCGAGGCAGAGGCATCTAATGCAGCGATCACATGTACTATTCTAATTTGTGACTGGATAGCTAATGTTTTATTTGATCTAGGTTGTAACTTTTCATTCATTTCAGTTTAGTTTGCCTTGGGATTTGATGTGGTGTGTGATTTACTTGATGCCCCCATCAATGTTTCTACCACAGTAGGAGAGTTTGTCATAGTCACCCATGTTTATCATGCTTGTCCTATTATATTTATGGGTTTTCAAACTTGGGCTGATTTGGTTAGTTTGGATATTGACTTTGATATAATCTTAGACATGACATTAGTGTCCCCCAATTATGTTGTGCTTAATATTAATACGGAGTATGTGACACTAGGAATCTCGGGTAGCGAAAAGTTAGAGTGGGAAGGGTGTACAAGCCTAAGCTAGCTAAGCTCATATCTTTTAACGGGCTAGGAAATTTGTGGGGTAGGGACGTTTGGCGTATTTGTCTCATATTCTGGGTGTCAAGGTCGAATCTCCCTCTATTGAGTCTATCTCTATAGTATCATAATTTAGAGAAGTGTTTCCTACTGATTTTCCCGCTATGCTTCCAGATAGAGATATAAATTTTTGCATTGACTTTGAACTTCGTACCCGCCCCATCTCCATTCCTCTTTATCATATGGCTCCAGCGGAGTTGAGAAAACTTAAGAGATTCTTGATAAAGCATTCATCCATCCTAGTCCTTCCCCGTGGGTGTGCTCCTGTCTTGTTTGTTAAGACAAAGGATGGAACAATGAGGATGTGCATAGATTACCGACAGTTAAATAAGGTTACCATTCGAAACAAGGATACATTGCCTTGTATGGACTAATTTATTTTACCATTTGTAGGGTGCATCAATTTCTCTATGATCAATCTAAGGCCTCGTTACCATCAGTTAAAGTTACACCTGAGGATGTACCAAAAATGACATTCAGGACCTGTTATGGGCAATATGGTTTTCCAGTGATGTCGCTTGGGTTGAGAAATGTGCCTGAAACTTTTATGAGTTTGATGAATGTTGTGTTCAAACCATTTTTGGATTCGTTTTTTATTATATTTATCGACGACATTTTGGTTTATTTTAAGAGTAAGAAAGAGCATGTCGAGCATCTTCATATAGTAATTAGAAATCTTGGGAGACAAAAGTTGTACGAAATTTTCTAAGTGCGAGTTTTTATTGACTTTGGTTTCCTTTTTGGGGCATGTGGTTTCATGGGAAGGGGTAATGGTAGATCCACAAAAGATTTAAGCAGTCAAGAACTGGGTTCTACCTAGCTTTGTAATTGAAATTAGGAGTTTTGTGGGGCTCACCATCTACTATCTTATATTTGTAAAGAATTTTGCTTCTATCACCGTACATTTGACAAGGTTTACCAAAAAGGAAGTATCATTTGAATGGACCAACAAGTGTGAAGATCTTTCTAAAGCTCAAGACTCTTTTGACCACAACACCTATATTGGCATTACCAGTGGAAGGTCCAAATTTCATTTTTATCGCCATGCTTCAATTTCAGGCTTGGGTACTATGTTGATGTGCGTAAGAATTTCAACACTCATGCATCCGACAGTTGAAGGTACATGACAGAAACTACCCGACACATGATTTGGAGTTGGCAGCAGTAGTATTTGCCCTTAAGATTTGGTGACATTATCTTTATGGTGTTAAGTGTGAGGTATTTACTAACCTTCGTAGCCTACAACATGTATTTATTCAAAGGGAATTAAATCTTAGACAGGAAGATGGGTGGAGTTACTCAAGGATTATGATGTGACCATCTAGTATCATTTGGGTAAAGCTAACTTGGTGGAAGACACATTAAGCCAGAAGGCGGTGTGTATGCGTAGTCTAGCTTGCTTGGTTGTGACCAAGCGACCTTTGGCTAACGAAATTAAAAAATTGAAGTCTACGTTTATGAATTTGGGCATCTCAGAAAAAGGTGGGTGTTATCTAGCATTGATATTAGGGTCATTTTCATTGAGGAGATCAAGGCCAAACATTGTTAGATAATATTAAGATTAGGGCCATCTTCATTGAGGAGATCAAGGCCAAATAGTTTGATGATGAAAATTTGAACGATCTTGGAAAGAAAACAATGTCTGGTAAGGCATAAGATATGGTTCTTGATGTGGGGGGAGTGGTCAAGTTTAAAGGAAGATTGTGTTCATCGAGTGGATTACTCTAGAAAATGTTGACACAATCTTATGGTTTGCAATATTCCATTTATCCGGGTGTGACCAAGATGTATTGAGATTTGAAGAAACTTTATTGGTGGCCTGGCATAATGAAAGATATTGCGGAGTTTGTGGCAAGTTTAAAAACTTCTAACAAGTAAATATCAACATCAAAGGCCTACAATTAGTTCTCTCTGATTACCCGTCCATTTGCAAATGGAGGCTGTGCTAAAAGTGATTTGTGTACCCAAATTTTCATGCAATTTTCCCCAAAACATGGATGTGAACTATGTACGACTGTCCAAAATGATAGAAAGGGGCACTCCGTGAAGCCTTACTATCTTCTTCACATACACCTTATCTAATTGATGCGCATTATAGTCTACTCTTATTGGAATTAAGTTGGATGACTTAGTTCACCTATAAACCACAACCCAAATAGAATCAAACTTTCCCAAGGTGTTGGGGAGACCAACCACGAAATCCATAACTATTCTTTCCTACTTCCATTTTGGAATTGGCATTCTCTGAAGCAAACTTGCATTCAAGTGTAAGAGGACATGTTGAGAGCATGTGTTATTAACTTTGGAGGACATTGGTATAAGCTCCTACCATTGTGTGAGTTTTCCTATAATAATAGTTACCACTCCAGTATTGACATCGAATCATACGATGCCCTTTATTGGAGAGAATGTAGATAACCCATATGATGGTTTGAGGTTGGAGATGTGAAACCTTTGGGAGTTGATTTAGTGAAAGATGCTCAAGATAATGTAAGAAGCATCCATGTTAACCTTCTAGCAGACCAGAGTGGACAAAAGAAGTACGTAGATCATAAGGTAAGAGACATGACATTTCAGACTAGTGATAAAGTTCTTCTTAAATTGTCACCCATGAAAGGGGTGATGAGATTCGAAAATAAGAGAAAGCTTAGTCCTCGATACATTGGACCATTTGAAATTCTTGATTGTGTAGGGTCAGTGTCCATGTTGAAGAATTATCGGGAGTCCATCAGGTATTTCATATGTCCATGTTGAAGAATTATCACGGAAACGGGGATTACATCATAAAAAGGGACTCAGTGTTGTTAGACAATCACAACAAAAAATATAATCATATTTTATAAGTGAACAAGATAGGGACAAACACAACAACAAATACCTGCACAAAAACTAATCTACATTAAACCTTAATTTGATGTTAACTCATTGTTTATTCGTAAATAGTACCACTTTTTCTCTAATGTCAAAGCATATTGAACAATTATTGTTTTTCTATCTAGGCTGACACATATTTACCCCATTGTGATTTAACTATTGTTTTAAATTCTCCATTTTCAATCTCTGGTTTTCATTTATTTCTCTCCCTCTCACTTGTATGGATCTCTGTTATTAATTTTCTCTCTCCCGTTTTTTATTTTCTTCATATAAATATCAATTTGATATCTCACTATTTTATTTTTAAAAAATAAATTTTCTGTTTTAGCTCGACTCTTGCTCCAAGATATTATATTCAACTAACAAGTAATTGTTCTTCTATTACGTGTTTAACTCATATAAATTTGGATATTTGGTTTGCAAATCTTCTATGCTGATTATTCACTAATTTTATTTATTTTCAAACATATATGTTTTATTTTGTGAGCTCATTTGGAAGCAAGTTTTTGAGCTTAAAATAAAAAAAATCGAAATTAAAGATTGATGTTGGATTAAATATAATAGAGTTATGGAATATTTCGGAATTCGATACCATTTTGGATATATCTGTCACGTTCCAAGCCTACATCCTAGATGTTGTCGACACTCGAGAATCATTACCGATCTAAAGCGAACCCTCATCTTGGATGACTACAAGCAGAAGACTAACTCGAGCATACATAAACATTAAATAGAAAGAAACGTTTAAAAACAATTAACTGAATAACAAAACTGAATTTGATATACTGAATATGAAACATAAGTTTTAGATAAAACATTTAAAACTGAAAGATTCTCCAAAATTGTCTATCTATGAATCTTATATTATACATAGATGAGTATTGGGACAAGACTTACGAATCCTCAAGAGAACTACTAGTAAGAGAACATAAAAACTAGAGTCCTTGCAAGGAGGTCTTACTCAAAAGTTGACGAGCAGATAAAGTGATCTCAACAGACTCTTGTTGAGGAGCATAAGAACTTGTATGTGTATCATTAAAATATGCAGGTCGAATGACATCAGTACATTTGATGTATGATTATGTGATATAGCTGAATAACAAATAACTAAATGAAAGGACATCAATAGATATACATATATGCTCAACTAAATGTAAAGCAATAAAGAAGTGAAACCATTAAACTTTACAAAATATTTACTCATATCTGAACTCAACATATTAAGTGCTATAATTAAAATACATGTTTAACTCTATTTGAGATATTTTCTAATCGACAACCATCACTATGAGCTACATGATAATACAACGTCTCGCTCATGTTGCCCGACCTGTCTTACACCTTTCCGGGGTATAGAGCGCCTCAACTAAGTGGATACACTAAGCTCTGTTCGAAGGCACTTAGGATTCATCTAAAAAGTATGATCTTCTACTCATGTTGGCATAGATGGTTTATGAGGAATTTGAGTTGTCTGAACTCATCATCACGTCGGTGTTCAATACTAATCCCAATAATATATACTCATGCTCAATGTATCTGGTTTGATATAATCGCTCCTTTAGGCCCAAATTTAACTACTTACAAATATTTAGGTGGACTACCGCAAGTTGGCCCAGATTGCTTTTTGGGGAAATATACAAAAAATTCACTAGTTTATTGCTAATTATTTAGATACATGTTAGCTAATATTATTAATTTTACCAAGTTTTG
This sequence comes from Solanum sitiens, assembly GCA_016801875.1. Lineage (NCBI taxonomy): Eukaryota > Viridiplantae > Streptophyta > Magnoliopsida > Solanales > Solanaceae > Solanum > Solanum sitiens. Next base: position 3,605,167 of record JABWTJ010000012.1, on the reverse strand, counting down.
GTGCAATGAAATACATTCAGATACATCTAGATATATAATTTGTAATATTTAAAATGAATTAAATGCATATGATATTATATTTAAATAGTAAGATTGCATAACATGTTTAAGTAGTTATAAATAAAGGTCCAAATGGCGAATTAGTACATGATTACAAGTTGGAGACATATATATAAGTTAACAAAATAGGAATTTGAATAAAGAGTAATGTACTAAAAAATATTACTTATGCAATATCTAGATTTGAAACATTGTTGGTAGTAAATGAATGAAATGCATATAAATCTCAAATGTAAATAATGAGATTTTTATCATGTTTGAAACTATAATTTTGATGATCCTAGTAAAGATTTTATTCATCTCTCTATATAAAAATCTATTATTACAAATAAAAAGGAATGTACCAAAAAAAATACTTCTGCAATGAATAGCTTTTGAACATTATTTATAATGTTTAAATGAATTAAATGTATACAATCTTTAATTTAAATGCTGAAATTACATATTCTGTTAAAATAATTTAATCACTTTCCAAGATTGAACATTTCTCTTAGATTTAAATGATGAGATTACGTAATATATTGTGAAGATAATTTAATTATGTTCCAAGATTGCACATTTCTTATACACTATATATATAAGTGGTGGTAATATCAAAAATATAATGAAAAGAAAAGATGGGTCTAGTAGAAGTGCAAACATCATTGCTAAGGTATATTTTTTATCTCTTTTATATGTTTAATGTTTGATATGAAAAAAGTTTATATCTCAATTTTTTGAATTTTTTATGAACACTTTGCAGTGAAATTAACTTTTTTTTGAGTCTACTCATGGTGATATTTATGATTGTATGAACAACTAACTCTTCCGCCCAATACAGGGCAAAGAACGAATTAAGGAACAAGGTTTATACTTTTACAATTGTGAAGGACCTCGGAGAATAAAAAAAATGAAAGAAGAATGGCTCATCAAGGCATCATAACGAGTCGGGGTATTGACATTGTTGTTATAGGATCTATCATAAGGTGTTCACATCGATCCAAGCTTCGCGGGCACAAAATAAGCACCAATTTCTTTGACGAAAACGGTAAAAGATCCATGATAGCCAAACATTTTGAGGGTAGACTTGTGTTTATTCAAATGATGGTAAAAGGTAGAGAGGTAAGCTGATGAATAGAAAAACTTGTGATGAGGAGTTGATAGTCAAGTTTCTTTAAATCGGTGCTTATGTTGGTGTCCAGCGAGTCCTTGGCTTGAAGTGAACACTTCATGGCAGGTTCTTCACATTACTTAGAATTTTTAAAGTTGAAGTTGGAATTAGAGTTTTGTTTGACAATATAGCTTTTTATAAATGATATTTAGAATATGAATGTACTTTTAAAAATATGTATGTGTATGTATCAATATTGTATAAATATTGTATGTGTATGTATCAATACTGTATAAATAGTGTATGTATATGTATCAATATTGTATAAATAGTGTATACCATGTATATTTAAAGAAACTATAATGATTAATGAAATCTTTGAATACCGACTAACTCAAAATTATTTCTTAAAAATCTAAAAGTATGAGCTCCTCTATATGTTTCGAGTCTTTTATTATATAACTCACTCAAAATAATTCACGTTTAAGTCGAGTTTCAAAGAAGCTTTGAACTTGATAGAAGAAGGAGAAGGAGGAGGAGGAAGATTAGAAGAAGCCATTAATGGTTGGAACTCGGAAGAAGAAAACCAAAGAACAAATACAAATGTTCTTTCACTAGAGAGAGTTTAACAATGGTGAAGTATAATTTTTATTTTTAATATTTTTAAGAGATCTAACAATGTAAATACAAATATGTATCAAATACTATATTTGTCTTTACATCATAAATGAGCTAAAACAAACAATCAAATATGTGAAATTATTGCATTTTGCAATTAGTAGGTTGTGTAACTAGACCAAATTACATCATATTACTAGGTGGCTTTTTTAGTGTGAAGGACTCGGATCAAGCGATAAAACATTAATTTCCAAAAAAATTCAAAAGTGATCTTTCGAGATCATTACGCATGACTTATTAGATTCCTTGATCCATTGAAAACATGCATTTTCATAGAGAAACGCACCTTAACTATCAGTAAAGGAGTTGACTATGTATTATGTACCACCCGTCCAAATTTTTAAGATTTCAAAATTTTTAATTTGAAAGAGAAATGAAAGTAAAATACTTCTTAATTGTATGGTTTAAGAAAAATTAAGAAGGAATGAGAAACTATGTTGGATCTATTTTAAAGATAAAATAGTTTTGCATTAATTTTAATTTCTTAGTCTAGTTCGTCTAGGAAGGACATGGCACACAGAGAGGGGGAGAAAAAGAAATAGGAAAATTAGAGCTTAGAATCAAAACAATTCATTTTTTAATGACTATATTTTGAACGTTTTTGCTATGTTAATTAATTAGGTAAGAATATTTATAATGGTAATAATTATGAATCCCATTAATGCGTAGTTAGGTAAAGTTTTATTCTAGTCGCAAGTCAAATTCCTCACTTAGTAATTAGAGCCGTCAATATGGGCTAGCCCGGTTGGGCCGGTCTGGTCTAATCCGGGATTTAATAAGGTTGGTTTAAGATTTTTTGAAATCATTTAGAAGATGATTTTTTAGCTCGGCCTGAATAAGCCTGTTGATTTTCGGGGCTTGAGAAATTATGTTTTATAAAATCCGAAAAAAGAGATGGACAAAAGAAAGTTGTCCGTCGCATTTCCGGAAATAATTCTTTTTGAAAATCCAGACAAGTGATGGACAAAACCACGTTGTCTGTCGCTTTTTCTGCATTTTTGGCAGCAGAAACTAGCAATTTCTGCTGCCCACCTGCAAATTCAATTTAATTTAATTCTACACTATTCAACCCAATCAATCACACACAATTATAGATAATCTACACAAAACATAAAACAAGAAAAATAAAATAAGATTCAAAAGTATCTAAGTCACAATTTAAAGACTTATAAATCTTTTCAAATTTGTTTTAAACTTTCATAAATGTTCAGAGATCTAAACTAGGGATTGAGATCTACAGAATCATCCTCATCATCACTATTGTAGTTGGTGTCCTCAGGAGCCGAAGTAGTAGATCGACGAACAAGGTTCATCACTTGTTCTTTGATATGTTGAACGGTCTCACTCATGCTTCATTGTTCAGCTAATCTTCTCTGCTCCTAATCTGCCATTGTCGTTGTATGGTGTGCTATTTGAGATGACATAGCAGCAATCTGAACATTGTCAAGTACCTCAGCTTAACCTGACGATTCAATACCTTCGAAGCCTGACTGGAGTCATCTTACATTATTTCAACAGCCTAGACATAACATCTGCCCTATTGTGTCCCCCCCCCCTACCAATTTTTTTTCCAAATTTGGGTGGACAGTTCAGGTGTCATTTCAACCGAACTATCCAGATTCTTAGCAATGTAGTGATGAAACTCATTCTGCATATTAAATATAAAAATTGACATCAATATATATATATACATAACATAAATATATTCACTATTAATATAAATTATTCATATAAATAACTTACAAAAGTTCGTTCGACCTCTTCCTCCACCCACACATACAGATCTGACTCATTTTCTTTCTTCCTGACATGAGTCTTCTTGAAAACCTCCGGTTCAATGGGAGTGTGTCCCAATTCTTTTTCCTATAAATAAAAATTAAAATTTATAATGATAAATATGAATCAACTAATTATTTATTTAAAAGTTTAAATTTGAATTTACCATCTTTCTTGTAATTGTTCAAACGGTCTTTGCACCTCTACTGTGCAATGAGTAACCCTTAAGACTGCCTCTAGTCTTTTTGGCTTGTTCTTATATTGCCTTAAACTTATATGTGTTCCAATACAGACCCAATTCATCAAAATTATGAGGCAACATCCAATCCGGACGTTCATCACTATCCCGAACATTCTATAGCTAGCTAGACAATCAAGTAGATGCCCTCCTCTGAAATGTCATCATAATAGACAAATTGTACGTCGGATCCTAATAGTAAAAAAAAGTAAAGTAGACTAAACGTAACAAAAAAATATTCCTTAAATTCATTAAACATTGTCTGGCGTATTCTATTTAGAATCTCGCTCCAAGATGGTGATACGCTCAGATTACACTTCCTTACAGAAGTATAAGCGTTCGTATCAAGTAAAGAACCCAACAAGTAGGTTGGGGTCGATCCCACGAGGAAAATAGTTTAGACTTAACTTCAATACAAAATTACGTCTATTTAGTCAAGTCCTTTTCGAAAACAAGTAATTAAATGTTTTTTTTGTGTGTGAAACAAAAGTGTTTAATTTTTTCTAAGTAAAACAAGTAGCAAGATTAAAACTTTGGTGTTTATCAAGTTGTGAGAGAAACTAGGGTGTAAGTGTTCCCCATAAGTTCATAACGCGGTAATCCTAACTATAACAATTCTTTCCTAGTGTCTTGCATGCAAAGTGATAAGTTATGTATCTCTAAATCCTTGGTCCGGCATTTAGAGAATTTCACCCGTACCTTGGTCCGGCTATGTGTTTCTAAGTTGCTAACCCTTACCTTTACTATATATTAAGCATCATATTCGATGTATGGATTAGTTATTACTTCGCACCAATCAAAACTAGCCTATTAGATAGTGTCCACTAAATCTATGTTGATAATTCTTTTCCTATTAACTACCTTTTTGGTCCGGCAAGTAGAAATAGGGCGAGTTCTAACGCCTGCACTCGTTAGAAGGATTTATGAGCGAAAGAATTATCAATGAATGCAAAAACCTATTCGAGAATTGTTGTTTAGCTAGTTTTACTTTATTAATCACCCATGGTTCCCACAACCCTAGTTGTGGATTTAGTTATCCATGCCTATAAGGACACAATTCATAGTTGATAAACAATGAAACAACAAAATTCACTTGAAAATCGATTCCGGAAAGTTGAATTAATTGCGGAAGTTGCAAAGTCAAATCTCCAAGAACAAATGTATGAAAAATAATAAAGAATACAACCCCAAAAACGAGGTTTTTGGCCCTATTGATAAAGACATTATCCTAAAATAAAAGGAAAACAAATAAGGAAAGTTTGTCCAAAAAATAAGGCTTCTATCGACGACCCCATAGACGGTCCGTCGATGGAACGAAGGACCGTTGAGTGCCTCCATCGGTCCAGACTTAGCTTTTTCTTCAGCCTTCACTTTTCCAGACCAACAACACGGTCCGTCGATTCACTTACGGTCCGTCGATGCTTCTCGTCGTTCCATACTAAGCTTTTCTTCAACACCGGGTACTGGGACATCTCTATGATCTGATCGACGGTTTGCCAGGACGGTCCGTCGATCAATCGACGGACCGTCGATCCTTCCGTAGAACCACACTTAGTCAGAATTCCCCGAGTTGCTTCCAGATGCCTGAACCTCCAATCGATGGTCACCACCTACGGTCCGTCGATGGGACGATGGGCCGTCGATGGCTTCGTGGGTCATTTCTACACTGATTCTTCACAGCCTTTTGCATTTTATTTTCGGACACTTTCCTGCAAAACACAGATAAAAACACACTAAAGTTACTACAAAAAGGCCCTAAACACACACTAAACTTAAGGAAAAAGCATTGAAAGTACCGTGAAACCACGGTACATCAGAGGGATAAGCATCTGTATAAAGTCTTTTAAATTCAAGGCAGCATCCTTTACAGGATGCCACCTGGGAAACACATAATGAATATGTTAGTTTAGGAATAACATATTAAAGTATAAGAAATAAATAAAATAAACAAACAAATAGATAACAAAACAAACTTACGATGATCTATCCGGCTCAATCACAAGTCTGTCCTTTTGGCCAGAGCTAGAGATGGAATATTATCTCTTGTAGATAAGGGTGATACATCAGGATGCACAAAATGTTGAGTCAATGGAGGTGTACCATCCACAGCATCTGACTGCTCGCTACAAGAATCTCCAATCCTCATGGCAGATAATTGAGGAGATGTACTTGTGGGAGATGGAGTACCTGTCGATAAGGGTCGTGCTCGACGAATATCCTGTAAAGGTAGGTCCTCGTAGCATCGTGCAGGCAATGCTTGCGAAGTAGAGGAAGCACAGACTGGTCGACGTTAATTAGGATAATATAGCCAAGTATCCGTCGTACCAAACGGAACAACAAATAAATGAGTATCATGGTTGATGCACTCTGGCACAAAAGAAATAGATCCTGCAATATCCTCAAGATTTATGGGTCTTCTAGACTTCTTTATTTTTAACCTGTTTAGTCTGGATAACTCTAAGATGCTTACGATGTCTATCACTGTCACCGCCTGATGACATATGTATGCAAATTTATATGTATAATATATATAAAAATCATAATTCAAATAAAATTAGAAAAATACACTAACTTACATATATATACTAACTAGCTTTCATTATACACTATTCCTCCTCTCTTGTTTCAATTCCATCATTCTCCCAGTCTTCCTCCTCAGTTGTTTCATTTTCATTATCGACCCATTATTCATCATCAAATGATTCATTTCCTCATTCTCAAATATTTCTTACTCAATATTCAGTATCTCATCATCAGATACTTTTTCTAATATGTGTTGAGGATGTTGTAATATGGTTTCCAATTCAATATCAACTTGTTGGTGAACAATTGCAACATAATTCTGATATGCCATATCTAAGACATAGTCAATTTCAATTCTTCCCATAGGCTTACTATTTATAACAACCAACAAAACTCTTTTTAAAAGAAGCGACGGATAGCGTCTCATTTTCAAACGCTTTTTAAACAATAGTTGAGCGACATTTTGACGAAAAAAGCGATAGACTAAGAGACGATGTTCGTCGCTTTTCTAAAATGTTTGACTAAAAAAGGACGGACTTTGAGATGTTGTTCGTCGCTACTTTAACAAAGTAATTAAACATTTCATTATTATTAATATATATATTTGGCGCAAAAAACCGCGAAAAAAGCGACGGACTAAGCGATGTCATCTGTCACTTTTTTTTAAAAAAAAATTATTAAAAAGTGATGGACAGTGTGGTAATGGTGTCACTTTTTGGAGCGACACCGTCTGTCGCTTTTATGTCCATCATTTTTAGCAGTTTTTTAGTAGTGCAAGCCTATAGCCTTTGGTTCCGTCAAGATCAGTTGATCCAGAATGCCACCATGGCTTCTGTCGATCCAAAAATTGCTGCAACTGTAGTTGCTGCCTCTTCTGCTCAATTTTCTTGGGACTCCTTGCATCTTGCTTACGATAACAAGTCCCAAACACGAATATTTATTCTCTGTGACCAGTTGGCGCGTCTATCAAAGGAATTCCACACAGTAGATTATTATCTCCATTAACTGCACTCTGCATACAACGAGCTCAATACTGCTAGAGTTACAATCACAAATGATGAACTATAGTTGTGAAAATTCTGAGTGATCTTGGGTTTCGATTTTAGTGAGATTTTAGCTACAATTCAAGCAAGAGATTCTATCATCTCTTATGATGAGTTGTGTGCAAAACTGATTTATTATGAGCTCTTTCTCAAAAATGACAAAGTGAAGAAAGAAACTAGTGCCATAATCGCTTCTATGGTAACTCACAACATATCCATCAATTCCAAAAACTACGCTGCTCTTTGACCCAACAACACATCAGATTGGCATTCCAACAATCATACAATTGCTCCTGCGCAAGGTCGTTACATCAATAACCTTGTTCGATGTCAGTTATGCAATAAACAGGGTCATACTGCTAATGTTTGTCGGCCACAGTCCCATAATCATTTAGAGGAAAAGGCCAATTTTCTTTCAGGTAACCAAGTTGTAGAAAATCAATGAATTGTTGGCTCCGGTGCTACTCATCATATCAGAAAAGAGTCTACCAATCTTGATGAATATCATGGTTCAGAAAGCATAGCTATGGGAGATAGTAAAAGATTTCCATATTTATCATGGTTCTACTAGAATTAAATGAATCTAATAATGCTTTTAAACTAACTGATACTTTTTATGCACCTTCTATCAAAGAAAACATTCTTTTCGTATCAAAATTTTGTCAAGATAATCTTCCATTGAATTTTTCCAGTTTTCTTTCTTTGTGAAGGACTTCAAAACGAAGACGCCACTGGTCTCCGATCGCAATAGGAATGGACTCTATGAATGGCCAAACTTCACCATTAATAAACCTACTATTATACTTTCCACTACAAGGGTTCCTCGCCAAGTATGGCACCGTCGCCTTGTTCATCCCCATACAAGAATCTTGGATTTTGTTTTGAATAAATTTTCTCTTCATGTGTCATTCCCGAATAAATTTACTTTCTGTAATTTTTGTTGTTCAAATAAAGTTCACCGTTTTTCACTCAATTTCTTATCTCTAATTAGTAATGCTCCACTGCAATTACTTTTTAGTGACTTGTGGGGTCCATCTTTTGTCCTTTTCATTGATAAAAAATGATATTATTGTGTTTTGATTGATCAGTTGACCAAGTATTGTACAATCTTGAGAACAAACATGCGGTTCGAGACATTTTTTCTATGTTTCATCCCTTAGTGGAAAAATATTTTAAGAAACATTTTTCACTCTGTATACTGATGGAGGTGGTGAAATATAAAGATTTTGATTCAAATCTCACTTTAAATGAAATTGAACACCTTGTATCACCTTCTCATACAGATCAAAGAGTGGCTATAGCGAAGTGTCATCTTTGGCACATTGTTGAAACTGCACAAACACTTTTACACGAGGCATCCCTTTGATCAAGTTTTTGGTCATTCGCTTGTTAACATGCAACTTTATCTTATTAATCGATTTCCCACCCAACTTCTAAACAATACATCTCTAGATGAAAAATTGTTTGGTGTTGCACCCAAATATGACTCACTTCGACTATTGGTTAGTCTATGTTACTCATGACTTAAGCCTTCCACCAACCATAAGCTTGAGCCTAGGTCCACTCCATGTGTCTATCTAGGATTATCACAAGTTAATTATGCACACCAATGTTTTGATTCCATTAACTCAAAAAAATTTCATTTTACATGATGTGATGTTTTTTGGAAATATTTTTCCCTTTAAAACAATGTTCTTACATCTTAAAATAAAATCTTTTATGCTTGTGTGGGAAGTTGTTAACAGACCTACAGATTCTCAAACTCAAACTCTTTCACCTATTATTTCACCACTTTCTTTTCCTATTCATGTTCATGACATTTCTACCCGCGACCAAGCTTGTTAGTCCGTCTCCACCGACCAGAATCAGGTGCATCCCTCAAGTTCAGGTCATTTACTTTCCTTGTTTCTTTGAAGAAACCCCAGAATACATCCCCTAATCTTATCACCTACCACACCGAAACAAAACACAAATTTTTTCACCTGCTTCTACAATCTATCCTATACAACCAACGATCTTGCCTTCAAATCCTATAACCTCATCACCTCATCCACCCCTGCCTCCTCCTAAAACCCTTCCAACGACCCAATCACAAAACAATATTTTTGCCCCAAAAAACCATTTACTTGCCTTGTTCAACTTCCTGCAAATGTTAACCCTCATACGGTCATACCTTCAAGCAGGCTCTTAAACATCAACTATGCTTTTTTACAAGGCACAGTGAAGAAGATGTTTTCATGAAACAACCACATATTTGAGAATGCATCTTATCCCTCACATGGTTGTCGTTTGTGTAAGGCTATTTAAGGTCTAAAGCAAGCGGTGCTTGTTACAATGAACTGACATCCTATGTTTTCTCTTTGGGATTTATCAAGTCTCAATCTGATCCCTCTCTCTTTGTTTGCAATAACTCATGTGGCGTTGTCTATATTTTAGTCTATGTTGACGACATCGTCCTTACAATAAAAAATTCTTCAGTAGTTCATTAGGTTATCTCTTCTTTGGCTCCCCGTTAATCCCTTAAATATCTTGGCCTACTATCCAACTTTCTTGAAGTTGAGAATCATCGATATAGAAAAGGACTTTTGTTTTCACAAGCAAAATATGGCTCAGATCTTTTCCATGAACTTTTTATGCAAGACTGTAATGGTGTTTCCACACCCATGAGGTCTTCTGAAAGTCTTATGCTAAATGATGGTATTCCATCACATAATGCTACTTAATATAGGAAGGTTATCGGAAAGTTGCAGTACTTATTTTTTACTAGGCCTTCTATTTCTTACTCAGTGAATGAATTGTCTCAATTTATGTATGCCCCATATAAAGCTCATTGGAGGGTTGCTAAACGCCTCATTCAATATCTCAAAAGCATTGTTGATTATTTCATTAGAATTACTCCACACAACAGTCTTAACCTCTCTGTGTTTTCTGATGTTGATTGGGCTGGAAACCTCTCTAATCGAAGTTCCACCACAAGTTATATTGTTTTTGTTGGGCTTATTCAAATTAGTTGGTCGACAAAAACACAACGTACCATTGCCGCTTGTAAACTGAAGTAGAGTACCGAGCTATTGGTAGTGCAATTGATGAGTACACATGGGTGATAAATCTTCTCAAGGAACTCCATGTCAAAATTCTCACACCAACTACAATTTTCTGAGACAATCTTGGTGTCAACTATTTATGTGTGAAAAATAATATGTACAGCAACATGAAGCATATTGTGAAAATCCAGGGTTACATCCTAGATGTATCATGGCGTACTTGACCTCGAAGGGGTCTCATAGCCCTTAGCATATCATAACAAAAGATAATTGAATAGATGTGAAAATTTAAAACATTTCTTTACAATCGAAGTCTTTATAAATGCAAGAGGAAGTCTTACTACAGTTTGTCTCAAACCATCTGAACTTAAATTGAATAAAACATTGGGGTGCATACCACACAAAAGTCTAAAACATAAAGAAAAAGAAATAAATGGAAAGTTTGATCAATCCTCGATGATATGAGGACTCACCAACTCTTCAAATCCTTTGCTCATAGAAACCTATCCTCCAAAATATAACTCGAGATCACCAAACCCTACATTTGATAAGAATGGAAGCAACAATATGCGTTAGTACAAAATGAACTAAATATGTTAGCTGGCAAAACATCATAAGAGTATCTCAAAATGGTTAGTCAACATGAGGCATAAGCATAAAAGATAATAACATAGTCATCAGCATAATCTCCAACATAAGAATCATATAGTCGTAAGTCAACATAACACATAATTATTGAGCATAGGATATACATCATGTTCATGGCATAGTTTATACTTAAACATTTATATTATAAGAGAATAAACCCCTAAATTACCTCAAGTCACACTTGTGCAATGCATGAATTACATCCCATAATAACAAACACACTAAGAATGTCCTTGAAGTCATGATATTCATACTTACCATTTATAGGTTTCATTCTTGACCTACTTCATAAAGACATGGAAACCATCACCTTTAGTCAAACACATCATAGAAGGCAACTATAGGAACACTCCAAGCTTTGCATACATCATAAAAGAGGATATTCCATAAGTAGCTTCAAGTCATACTTGGGCAATGCATGAGTGGTATCCCATACTACCATTCATACTAAGTACAACTTTAGGCTATCATACATAAATGATTTCTATTTATGATTTCTAAACTATCAAAGAATAGCACCCAACTAGGTTAGACCTAACAACCATGGGAAAACACTATCATGCAAGACAAATCTATACAAGGAAGGGTACAAGTGTTCCAACCTTTCTATCATGCAAACATTCTATGATGCTAATTCAAGCTACCCCTTAAGAGAGTATGGTTTCTAAGGCCTAAGATACCCTTAGGAGAGTATGGTTTATAAATCCTATGTTACCCGTAGAAGAGTATGATTTTTCAATCCTAAGATACCATGAAATGGTCTTGGCCTAACCAAGACATGCTACAATGAAGGCATTCAAACAATGCTAGTTCAAGCTACCCTTAGGAGAGTATATGCCCTAAATACTAAGCTACCATGCCTATACTAACTCAATCTACCATGAAATCATCCCACAAATGCTAATTCAAGCGAACCTTAGGAGAGTATAGTTCCTCAATCCCAAGCTACATGAGAACTCCTTACTCAAGCTACCAAGTAAAACTATAAATGCGAGGATCATATGTCACAACTTCAAGATATTTTAATCTAACATGCTTTTATTCATTTTAGATGATTAACATTTCAATCTAGATTGATTCTATGTGAGAATACATTTTACATTCTACACACAAGCATTCATGTAGTACTAGGTAGGCTATGAGGGAAAAAGCCTTTCACAACAACCCTATCCACTAATAGACCAATTTTATGCAAGATATATCTTTATATTAGACTTACTCTAGAATCCCAAGTGATCAACATCTATGATTTTTAGCCCTAGCTTTACTCTACAATCATCATACCAATCTAGATCACAAGACATACTAGTCACAAGCCTTATTCATAGTCAATTATAATCATGTTTCATCATTAAGTCCCATTATGAATCACTACTAATCATTATCCAGCATAGATACATAAATCTAGATCAATTCATTTTTACATGCTTCTATTCTTGAAAAATTACTATTCATAACATCAATGCAAGAAGATCACCTTTGAACCTTCAATATCACTTCACAAGGTATAAGCCCACATTACTTGATTTCATCATTTAGACTAGGTTTAACCATGGAAAGCATGTAATATCATCATAATATAATGAATCAATACAAAAGAAACCATAAACAAGTACTATCCACTCAATTGAAAGCATACCCAACTAAACCCACAAAAGTGAAAGAAACCCTAGTTGGAATTGGGGATTTTATTCATCGAATTGGGGAAGTCTAAGGGACTCTATGGATGGAAGAATCCATAGATGAACAAGCTAACATACCTTGATTCAAAGCTGTCACAAAAGCTTGCAACAATGGATCCTTGTTATTGACCTAAGCTTCAAGCTCTATCTTCTTCTTCTTTAAGTCTTAGATAGAGAAATATTTGAGAGGAGTATTTTGGGGTTTCGATTTTAAGGACATAGTTGGAGTGGTTATAGAATAAAAATAGTTTATATAGGTGTAATAAGTCCATAAAAAATGACCCCTACTTAATACCAACTAAAGGTGTATTTACCAAAAACTCTTCTAACTCGCTGCCTATTGTCCAGGCTTCACGAGAGGCACCACGGGTCGTGATCCTCACCACGGTTCGTGGTACCTCTCGTGGTCCTTGGACCAGTATCTAGGCCACTTGTCTTGCCTATATATGTTCATGGCATGACCATGAGCCTTCCTAGGGGTCGTGGTCTTCACCACTGATCGTGAAGTGGCTCGCGGTCTTGGTCAAGTGTCCATGCTCGAAGACCTTGATTCCCACTTGGATAAGGCATCTTCACGAGGCCTCACATGAACCATGGTCTAGAAAACTGGTCTTGGTGATGGTAGTGATCTTGGGCAGTGGTTCGCCAAGTTTGGGGTAACCTTGGCCTTTGGCTAGGGTTTTCCCCTTTTGCCTTGGCACTTGCCCTTGTAACCCTCCATTAAACCCTACATTGTCTACTAAACTATGGGGTGGAAAACGTACCTTGACTTTTAACCCTGAAACCTTTCATTCTAAGTATGGGGAGTCTTATCTATGACTCAAACCCTCATATCAAACTGTAGAACCCTAATATAAAGCTCTAGTTTAGTCTACTGGTTTTTGAGGTGTAACTATATCTCCCCCATGGGAACATTCATCCTCAAATGACACCCTAGGCACATCTTAAGGTCACGACACTAGACTAGCAACCATCATACATGAAACACATCTAAATGCACACACCCAAGTAGAAAAACTTTAGCTCTAAGCTAAGCATATTCAATGCAACACAAAGGAGTAGGAACTACTTATAACAACCCAACGTGCATAAAATCTTATAACTAATCATGTCCAAGGAGGAACTACCATCTCCGGGATAAATCATGCTCAACATACCGTCATGAAGCCTATATGCAATCTACACACAATAGAATACTAAGACTTGTTCAACTACTAATATCATGAAGCATGAAGGCAACTCTTTTATACAACATATCATTATGAGGATAACTAATCATAAAAAATTGTTTTCTTACTAAAGCATAATTTTCTCAAGAACATGCATATAATGACACCATGGATATATATAACACATAATGACCTTACCATCAAGGCACACCATCTCCCCCTTAGGAGAAATCCTCAACGGATTTGCAATACCATCTCAAAAAGGACTCTAAATTCTTTCAAAACAATAATAATTAATTAAGAAGCTACTAACATACCGGAAGCTACATGGGGATCACTCTTGACCCTCTTTATCTTGGAGAACATAAAACCTATTCTTCCTTGGGGAATTCTCATCCACACTACTAGCATCAACTTGCTTACCCTCACTCCTCATAACTTTAGATTTTCGACAATCTTTCACCTTGTGGACACTCTAACCAGAACAAAACCAACCCTCTCTACTGAACAAAACACATAGCCTCATGTATCTTTCCATATCTAGCACAAAGAGACCATAGAGACTCATTAGCAATTCCGGGTATCATAGGGTTAGACACCCTCTCATCCTTACTTAGGAGCATTAGAAGAGCCTTGCCTAAAAAACTTGTCTATTCCCAGAGCAACCATGTCCATCGGACCCATCATGAAATGACTTATCACTATCCATCCTAGATCTCATTTTCTCCCTAGCTTTCTCCTTCTTGAGTTTTGACTCTTGCATTTGTTAGAAAACACCATGAGATGTGAGGTATCCATATCCTTATGGAGCATTGCCACACAATATTCTTCTTCAACTATATCGGACACCCCCTTCATAAGCCTATTCATCATATCCCTCGGATTTGCGACCAAAGATGAAGCATACTTACGCATAAATTCAAATTTCAAGGCATATTCATTAACAAATCATGTTCATGTTCCCTTTCCTAATATTGATGAACTCTTCTCTTTTAGCTTCCCTAAACTCTCGGGGAAAGAACCTATCAAGAAATTATTACTTAAGTGTTTCCTACTCTATAGGACCCTCTTCTACCGGCCTATCATCTTTCCATTGTTCATACTATTTGAGCAACATCCTTCAATTGGTAAGCGTCTAGTTCTGTTTTTTCTATCAAAGTCACTCCCACGATAGAAAGTACCTCATAAACCTCCTCTATGAACCCTTTAGGATCCTCTTCCACGTTGAATCCACTAGACTCCAGAAGGTACTTCCTCAAAAACTCTCTTATTCTAGAAAAAACCATTCCCCTAATTGTGTTAGACGTAGATACCATCCCCATAATCACGTGTTCCATCAAAATCTTAGGCCAATATTTGGAAAGTTGTCCTATTATCCACATTAGTCATATCCGGAGGATCAATTGTAATTTGTGAAGTTGTGGAGGAACCTCTTGGGACGGGACATCTTAGGGAGGAACCCATTGCTCCTCATTGACTTTCTCAACTCTCATAGCATTAGACTTTGTATTATCCATACCCTGAAAAACATAGATCATTGACTAGGAGAAATACCTACTAGTATTACACGACTTAGAGAATGAAGAAATGGAACTTCCTAATCATCTAATAGTTTCCTATTCATAAACATTGCGCGCTTCACACTTACGAACAAGACGCTACTAGACGTGGTTTTGAGACAAACCTAGAACAAAACTAAAACCTTGTGCTCTAATTACAAAGTTTGTCACAACCCAAGAGTACACCGTAGATGTAACATAGCGTACTTGACCCCAAAGCGGTCTCATACAAGCCCTTTGCATATCATAACAAAATATAATAGAAAACATGTGGAAATTTAAAAATTGTCGTTACAATCAAAGTCCTTATAAAATGCAAGCATAAGTTTTACTACACTTTGTCTCAAACCATCTAAACATGACTTGAATAAAACTTTGGGACACATCCCATACAAAAGCCTATAACATTTTAAAAAATGACATAAATGGAAATGGTGATCAATCCTTAATTCTATGAGGACTAACCAAGTCTTCAACTCCTTTAATCTTAGAAACCTACCCTCCAAATAGAAATCAAGATCACCAAACCCTACATTTGATAAGTTTGTAGGCAAGAGTATGTGTTAGTACTAAATGTACTAAATATGTTAGCTATCACAACATCATAAGTGTATGTCAAAATGGTTAGTCAACATGACACATAGTCATAAGAGATAATAACATAGTCATAAACATAAGCATTATATAGTCATAAGTCAACATACCACATAATTATTGAGTATAAGAGATACGTCATGTTCATGGCATAGTCTATACTTAGTACTTCATTTTATTAGAGCTTTACACCCCTAAGTAACCTCAAAGCACACTTTTGAAATGCATGAATGGCATCCCATAATATCATACACATTAAGAATGTCTTTGAAGTCACTATATTCATACTTACCATTCATAGGTTTCATTCTTGACCTACTACATATAGATAAGAAAACCATCAGCTTTAGTCAAACACATCATGGAAGGAAACTATAGCAACCCTTCAAGCTAAGCATACATCATATAAGAGGACACTTCATAAGTAGCTTCAAGTCATACTTTTGCAATTCATGAATGACATCTCATACTACCATTCATACTAAGTACCACGTTACGTTATCATACTTAAATGATTTCTATTTATCATTTCTAGACTACCAAAGAATAGAATCCTAATAGGCTAGACCTAAATACCATGGGAAACACACTATCATGTAAGAACAAGATATACAAGGAAGGACACGAGTGTTCCAACCTAGCTACCATGCAAATATTCTATGATGCTAATGCAAGCTACCCATTTTAAAGAGTATGGTTTCTCAATCCTAAGCTACCCTTAGGAGAGTATGGTTTCTCAATCCTAAGCTAACATTGGAGAATATGATATCTCAATCCAAATCTACCAAAAAAAAGGTCTTGGCCTAACCAAGACATGCTACCATGAACGCATTCTAACAATGTTAGTTCAAGCTACCCTTAAGAGAGTATATGCCCTCAATCCTAGGCTACCATTCCTATACTAACTCAAGCTACTATGAAAGCATCCTACAAATTCTAATTCAAGATAACCTTAGTAGAGTGTAGTTCCTCAACCCCAAGCTACCAAGTCAAACTATACATGAACGGATCATATGTCACAACTTCAAGCTATTGCAATCTAACATGTTTTGATTCATATTAGGTGATTAACCTTTCAATCAAGAATCATTCAATGTGAGAAGACCTTTCACATTCTACATACAAGCATTCATGTAGTACTAGGTAGTCTATAAGGGTAAAAGCATTTCACAATAACCCTATCCAATAGTATACCCATTTTATGCAAGTTATCTCTTCATATTAGACATAGTCTAGAAGCACTCTACATTCATCGCACCAATCTAGATCACAAGACATGCTAGTCACAAGCCTTATTCATAGTGAATTATAATCATGTTTCATCATAAAGTCTCAATATCAATCACTACTAATCATGATCCATCATACATACATCAACATAGATCAATTCATGTTAACATGCTTCTATTCTAAAACAATTACTATTCATAACATCAATTCTAAAAGAACACCTTTGAACATTCAATATAACTTTACAAGGTATAAATCCACATTACGAGATTTCATCAATTATACAATGTTTAACCATGGAAAAAATGTAATATAATCATATATCACGAATCAATACTAAATCAACCATAAACAAGTATTGTTAACTCAATTAAAATCATACCCAACTAAATCCACAACATTGAAAGAAACCCTAGCTAGAATTGGGGATTCTTCTCATTAAATTAGGGAAGTCTAAGGGAATTTATGAAATAATCCATATATTAACAAGATAACATACCTTGATTCAAATCCCTAACAAAAGCTTGCAACAATGGAGTTTTGTTATTGACCTAAGCTTCAAGCTCTATCTTCTTCTTCAAAATTTAGAGAGAGAATTTGAGAGGAAAGTATTCTGGGGTTTTGATTTTATTGACTTAATTGGGGTTGTTAAAGACATAAAATACTTTTTATAGGTGTACTAAGACCATACAAAAAAAAACCACTTAAAACCAACTAAAAGAGATTTACCAAAAACTGCTACGTTTGGCAACCTACTGTCTAGGCTTCACGAGAGGCACCACGGGTTGTGGTCCTCACTAGTGACCATTGTACTTCTTGTGGTCATTGGACCAGTAGCTAGGCCACTTGTCCTGTCCTCTAAATGGTCATGGAATGACAACGAGTCTTCTCATGGGTCGTGGTCTTCACCACTGACCGTGAAGTGGCTCGTGGTCTTGGCCTAGTTGCTTAGCCCCAAGACCCTTCCTCCCACTTGGCTAAGTCATTTTTACAAGGCCTCCCATGAACCGTGGTCAATACCACTAGTCTTGGTGATGGTCATGAACTTGGGAAGTGCTTCGCCAAGGTTGGGGCATCCTTGGCCTTTGGCTAGGATTTGCCCCTTTTGCCTTGGCATTTGTCCTTGTAACCCTTCATTTAACCCTATATGGTCTACTAAACTACGGATAGATACCTTGATGTTTAACCCCTAAACCCCTCATTCTAAGTACGGGGACTCTTATCTATGACTTTAACCCTTATATAAAACTCTAGAACCTTAACATAAGGTTCTAGTTTAGTTTACTAGTTTCCGAGGTGTAGCACATATCGTTATTGACTTCTACTATGTTTGCCACATGTTAAAGATAAGCACCTTACATTAAGGCATATTCCTAGTTCTGACCAGCTGGATTCTCTCACCAAACCTCTTCAAAGAATTTCATTTCATCGCCATTTGTCCAAGCTAGTTGGTGTTCCACTCCATCTAGCTTTTGGGAGGTGTATTTGAACATTATTTATTAATGATGAACACTTGTAATTATTGTTGTATAAGTGGATCATTTTACTGTATTATTTATTTATTCAGTTTCCACTATTCTAGGAGTCTAATAGTTCAGTTTATGATTGATTAATGAAGAAATTGTTTGCTTCATCTTGCTCAAGTCATTATAAGAAGGACTAAGGCAGAATATGGAGAGTGCAAATTCAATGATGTGATGCATGAGGTTGGCATAGAAGTGAGTATTGACACTCATAATATATCCAAGGAAGATACATTCAAGTATATTGGGTTTATGATCCATAGGAGTGAAGATATGATAAGGAATCACACACAATATTGGTGCGGCGTGGATGAAGTGGATGATAGACTCCAAATGTTGTGTGATAAAAAGGTACCACAACAACTCAAAATTAAGTTCTATAGAATAGTTGTTAAAGTGACTTTTTTGTATAGGATAGAGTGTTGGTCGGTCCTGAGATCCCCTAACCAAAATATGTAGATTAAATACTTTATAACATAATATCAGGATCTTGAACACGATAATCTTACATAGAGATCATTAGGAGTACATACCTGATGAGGAAAACATCATCTCAAAGAAAAACAGAATTGTTAGTCGTAAATTAGTTTCTACCTCCTTGCCTTAACTTTGTGTTACCACAACCGTCAGTAATGGAATTATTATAGAGAATATGTGATAACCTTAATGGGTGGAGGGAGGACCAATTTAAAGAGGTAATGATTTAATATGGTACATCCATCAAGTAACCAATGTACGGACGAGATCAATTCCTTATTAACTACTATTTATGGTATTACTTAGGTTACAAGTAAACTTGGGCCATAAGTAAGAAATAATTAATAATGATTCTTATATCCTCTAACTTGGCCCGATGACCATATAACATTAATATTCAATAAACATTAGTTGTGCATACAATAAATCTCTTCTATAATGTCCATCATACATACCACAATATAACAAACTGCTAAAGCGAGTTATGGCGGTTGTACATTAATTTTAAGCTACATACTTCCTTCTATATACTACTACATTAGCAAGTTATCATATTAGGTTCATAATCTATAAAAATATAACATTACAGTCCACAATAATGTCTCATAGAGACTTATCTTGTAATATATCAAGACAATAATGTGTGCACTATTATGAGAAACAAGATATTCATTAATGTATATCAGAAATAAATAATTTGAGCTAAAAGTGTAAAATATCATAAATGTATCAATCATAAGTACAACCAAGACCCATTCTTTGAACATGATCTTTAAATGTCTTTGGTTGTAAGCCTTTTGTTAGCAAATCTGCAATCATGAGTACAGTTCAAATATTCTTAAGTAACACTCTTTGTTTAAGAATTTCTTCCTTGACAGTAAAGTGCTTTCCATATGTTTGGCACATTTGGAGTACTTATCATTCTTTGAAAAGAATACTGCTTCAACATTATCACAATAAATTTTCAGCGGCTTGGTACTGGTGTTGACAACCCCAAGTCCTAAAATAAAGTTTCGCAACCATAATATATGAATTGTGGCTTCATAACATGTCATAAACTTTCTTTGCAGCTTTTAAGTGATCAATTCCGGGGATACTTTGATATCTTCCTAGCATTCCGACCATAAAGCTAATGTACGATCTTGTGCAAGTTTGAACATACATAATACCTCCAACAATAGAAGATTAAGGAATTGAGATCACTTCCTTTCGTTCTACATTATTTTTTTAGCATAACATGAGATTAAATTTGTACCCTTTTTAATACTATTCATGTTGAACAATTGTTCAAGTTAAATCTTGCTAGAACTCTTTCCATAAAGCCTTTTTGAGACAGTTCCAATAATCCTTGTGATCTATCACGGAATATTTCTACCCCTATCACTTACGATGCTTCACCCATATCTTTCATTTCAAAGTTCATAGAGAGAAAATTTTTCTTCTCAAGCAATATACCAAAATCATTAGCAGCAAGTAAAATGTCGTCAACATGTAGGACAAAAAATATAAACTTACACCCACTGAGCTTTTGGAATATGCTCCTATCAACGGTAATTTCCTTAAATCCAAAAGATGTTATGGTATTATTAAACTTTATATACCATTGTCGTGAGTCTTGTTTTAGTCCATACATTGATTTCTTTAGCTTACACACCATTTGTTCTTTCCCTTTAATTTTGAAACCCTCTTGTTGGTCCACAGAAACATCCTCCTCGAGCTCTCCATTAAGAAAGGTAGTTTTCACATCCATTTGATGTAACTCTAAATCATAATGAGATACCAAAGCCAAAATAATTCTTAATGAGTCTTTCTTTGAGAACGGTGAAAAGGTCTTTTTATAATCAATGCCTTCTTTTTGAGTGTATTCCTTGGCATCAAGTCTGGATGTATAGCGTCCAACATAACCATTAGAATCGTTTTTGGTCTTGAAGACCCATCTACACCCGATATAATTGAACAAGATCCCAGACTTTGTTAAATTCTATGGATTTTAACACTTTATTCATGGCATCAATCCATTTATCAGACTCATTGTTTTTCCGTGGCCTATGAAACTGAAATCAAATATTCATTAATTCCAATGTCAAAATCTGACTCTTGCAAATAAAACACATAATTGCCTATTTTCTTTATTACTTTGTTTAAGGTTCATTTGCGTCAGATACTTGTGAGTTAGCTCCTTCTTGAAGTGTTTCACCCAAATGGTGTTCAACATTGTTAAAGTGTTCTTCAATAAGAGGAACAACATTTGATATTGGTGCGGAAGTAGGTAGATTCATGGGCAATGAAATATTTACTTTTACCTTATTAATTTCTACACTTTGTCTTTCGACACTCCCACCAACTTCACCATTCTCAACTAATTTTGCAACTGGACCTACACATTGTTCTGATTCGTTACAATTTCCATAAGATTCACCACCTTTATCTGACCTAATGATTTTCACTTTCTTATCTAATTATCTTTCTACTACTTTTAGTACACTATGAGAGTGTCCGCTGCTTAAGATTTTCTTTATCAACAAATAGATAAATCCATAACGTGAATAATCGATAAAGGTGATAAAATATTTTTGTCCACCATAAGATGAAACATCAAAGGGTCCGCAAATATCAGTGTGTATAATTTCAAGAAGTTGAGTGTTCATTATGGAACCTTTCAAGATATGCTTGTTTTTCATTCCTTTAATGCAATCCAAACATATACCAAGATCAATAAAATTCAGATTCGGAAGAATCTCATTCTTTACTAATCTTTTCAATCTTTTTTTGGATACATGACTCAAATGTTTATGCCACAAGTAAGTAGAACTTTCATATAGTGAACTACGTCTAATTATTATCGAGTTTCAATCTATATAAATCATCACTAAGAAAACCAGAACCATAAAAATAGTATTCTTATATAAATTGAAACAACCATTTCCAAACATAAATCAAATCCAGAAACATCAAGTCTTGAAAGTGAAATCAAATTCCTAGAAACTGAAGGAACATAATAGATCAAAGTGATGTCCAATCTCCAAGATCAAACGATAAGTCCCTATGCCTTTAATATTATTATTCATGCGATTTCCATGAATAATTTTTTTAAAAAAAAATTGGATTCAAAGTTTGGATCGTAGTGAATCCTTGCATCATAGTGGATACATGAGTAGTTGCATCAGAATCAAGCCACCAAGTATTGTTAGAAACTTCTACTAAATTTGATTCCAAACATAGAAAGACACTAAATGTACCTTTCTTTTCAAACCAAGCCTTACATTTCAAGTAATCTTTCAAATAGTGTCTTTTATCATTTCCTTGACCCATGAGGTTAATGGAATGACCTCGTTGTTTTTTAAGTCTTGACTCATCTTGATTAAGAATATTAGACAATTCACTAACATCCCACTTATCCTTAATAGTTTTATAGTGTCACGACTCTGGACCACCACCTAGACGTAACCTACGTCTTCGTCCTCGAAGAGGTCTTAGACTAGCCCTTAGCATACATCATTACATATTATAGGTAGAGAAAATGCAAAAAATTAAAAAAATTTACATATGAATTATACTTAGACTTCTCGCTTATTATAAATGGAGTTTACATAGACTCCTCGCTTATGAAGCTTACATAAATTTCTCTTTTAGCAACATAACCATTCATTAAGTAGTCTAATATCATCTCACATATAACCATCTAATGAGAATTACAAAGTTTGGGCATAGCCCTTACACTAGTACAATATGCCATATATAGGCTTACAACAAAGTCTTAACATAAGGAAAGAACAAATGTCTTAGACATAGTCTATTCTAGTAAGCTAGATAGGTGGCATTGTCCTCGAACTTGAGGACTCACCAACAACTTGGGGAAAATGTCCAAGTATTCCTTGCAATGGCCTTGAAATACCTCAACGGCCCGAACCTACATATTTGTAGAAACATAAAGAATGTGGGTTAGTACAACCACTTGTACTAAGTATTGATATATGCAAAGAAACAATTTGAAGACATGCACAAAAGGGACCTTTTCTTTAAAAACATGCTAAGTCATTTGGAAAGCCTCTATGCACAAACAAGATCATATACAAGACAATGATCACAACAACATTAATACATGTTCATATAAACAAGAACAACATCATCATAAAGTCATATCAACATTTCATGCTCAAGAGTTCATATCATAAAACATATAAGACCCTTTCCAACAATCACATCCCAAGCCTACAAGTGTAATGCTCATGTGAAGCCCCATAACCCCACATAATAAAGTAAACTAGAAAAGAGATCATAAGTAATGCCTTTACCTCCTATACATAACATCATGTGTAGTCATCATCATATATAGCAATTTACACCAATATCATATTCATCAAATGAAACCAACATCATGTAAGAGCAACATCATATAGGGCCAACATTTACATTTCATTATAACATAAGTGCATAAGAACAACCTCCTAGGACTCCCCTCAAGGCCAACTTGTGCAATGCATAGGTAAAGTTCCATACCTTTACCTAGACTAAGTAGTACCCTTTGAGTCACCCTAGTTAGTGTCCATCTTTATTACTTTCATTCATTTTACTTTCGGGAACAATAACCTTAACCGACAATACACCAAGTGAGCTAAACATGGAATCCAGTGTCATGAAACCCTACAACGAAAGAAGGTGCTCTACTTGCCAATTTAGAACCATAACATGAACATAACATTCTAGGTGGATCCACTATCTAGTATAACTATGGGGGAGACATAGTTAAGGAACTAGCAGATTTGCTAGAAACTCATATATGCACATTTTCATGGTAGCCTTCATCTCATGAGAACATTAGTGAACCAACCTCCCCTCTTGGGAAGGGACACCTCTCATATCTAGTTCGCTCGGTGCTAAGCTAAATTCCCTTTTTGAAGTGACTTTAAGTCATTCTTAATCATCAATTCTTAATATTGGTCATATGAGAATAACCCCTTGTATAATCATGTCATTAGTTCATTAGGTCTAGGATAAGAACATTCTTTCATCACTAAACCATCATCATGTGAGAATTACATCATATCATAATCACATTAAAGAAGCACAAGAGAATTCCTTTCAACCCTCCATAACTTACTTCATCATGTTCTCACAATCAACATAATCATAGCTAATCATACATGCATAGCTTCATCATATACTCTTCGATTAAACAACAACAAGTATAGACCAACATCAACATAATAGTGTTATAATGATCTTAGAAGTCTTACCTAAGGATTACAAGAATCTCCTTAAATATCTTACCCTCAATACCATAACAATTATCAAATAATCCAATGACCATCATCAAATAATAGTAAATTAAGCAATAACATACTCAATTTCCAACAACCCTAATCATCTATAAGTCCAATTCATAGCCAGGTTTAGGGAAAAGGGTTCACCCCCGAATTCTCCAAGAAATAGATCCAACCCAAAAAATACATGAAGATAGGCAGTCCATGAATGAAATAACATAGTTAACTACAATTAATACATTCATTACTTCTTGTCAATTCAGAAGCAAGATCCAAGATTTGGGGAAATTGAGGAAGGAACATGGATCACACAAAACCTCAAAAAATCAACATCAATTACTCAACAATATACACTTAATTAGCCCTAAGTAATCACAATTCGTCATAATTAATCATCAATTTCAAATTCGGAAGAAAACTCCATTTCTAGAGAAAATCCTTAAATTTGGGATATTTAGAAATCAACTTTGAATGGACCTCTTTTGGAAAGGAATCCCAAGAGTGAAATAATACATACAATGGAAGACTTTATCCACAAACTTTGAGTAAGAACCTTGGAGACTTTTCTTCTTCTTCAAGCTTCTTGGTTTCTTCAATGGAGGATGAGGTAGAGAGAGAATGTAGAGAAAAGTGGGAGAAATTGGGTTTCAAATTGTGTTTGAGTTTTGAAGTGGGAAATGGGTGATAATTGACCTAAAACCAATATATAGTCAACCCCCAAAATACCCAAATTACCTCTCATTAAGTTGGACTTCCAAAAGTGAAGTCCAACTTGACCTATGCTGTGAAAGCCTACCCTACTTCATGAGCCGTGAAGTGCTTAACGGCGCATGCTGGTGGTCGTGAAGGGTGAGGTAGTAGCTCCTCTAACATGCCACCTAACATTTATTCTATGTGAACTTCACGACCCCCTTACCTTTTCCGTGAACATGCACCACGCCCCGTCAAGTGGCTCGTGGTGCTCTTAGGCAGTAGCCCCTCCAAGACTTCACATTTTTTCTAAAATGCCTAAGGCAAGTTCACGACAACCCTTCCCCTTCCGTCAGGTGCACCACGAGTCCTGAAGTGGCTCTGGTGCCTTGTAAAATAGCTTTTACAAGATGTCACATCCCCTATATGGCCAAGGCATCTTCACGATCTCCCCACTTGGTCGTGGTCATGCTCGTGAAGGTGGAGGCAGTAGCCTCCCTTTTTGGGGCAGCCTTGGCCTTTGGCTTTGGCTTTCCCCTCGAGGTTGGCACTCATCCCTTGGCCTTGATTACCTAATCCTTTTCTTAGTCACCTATGTACATTCCCATCACCTTCCCATGAACAACCCTTTATACACCTCTTTGAAACCATCCTAGCACCACAAGCACTACACTAGTTAAGTTATTAGATCACTGGACGTCGTGGTCGTTTCTTAACGTTTTGACTCTAACACTTTCTAATTAGATTGAATACATTAATTTAGGTTTAGAAACATTGTTTTCATGCTTAGTTCATCAAGTGAGGCTCTAGACTAAGTCATGGAACTTCCAGAGTGTTACATATAGTTAATTTGGAATGGTCCAAACTCAAGAGGCAATGAATTCAGAATAAACTGAACTAAGAAGGTGTCATCCACTTTCATCCCTAAAGTTAAAAATCTTGTTGCAATGTTAGTCATATAGATGAAATGTTTTTGCATGTTACGCGGCTTATCAAACTTCATGGTCATGAGTTTAGCCATTAGTGTACCAGCGAGAGACTTATCATCAGAACGAAAAAGTTCTTCCACAAATTTCATGTATTACCTGACACTTTTTGTTTGTTGAATAGTACTCTTAATGTTGTTATCAATAATCATTCGCTTAATCATAAGGCTTAATCTATTAGAATATTCCCATTATTTATGAAATGACTTATCATTCTCACTACTTTTATTAGTAATGGAAGTAGGTTGTCATTTAATAGAGTCAAGTCAAGATCTATCATACTTAAGTGGAACTAGAGTTGTTCATGTCATTAAGAGAAGTTCAATCCATTGAACACAATAACAGAAGAAGCATGCGAATGAAGAGGAATAACTGCAAATAGATATACATGCTCACATATTAAAAATAATGTGAATTCAGTAAAACGATGTACATCGTAATTCTCCTTTGCGTAGATACTACGATATACTATCATAATTTAAATGCCATTTTAAAAATCTTTAATAGGAAATTAAATAATTTTAACTAAACATATATGACATCTTTCGATATACAATATATGTTTGATTCAAAATATTAATTTACCTCATAATTTTTCACTATTCGTAGAATGATAGATTCCCCTTTGGGTAAATATTTTAAGTTCTACCAATAGTGAAAGTAAATATATCTATTTATTTTTCTATATGGGCATATAATTAATCCATAGATAAATGTCGTTTTAAAAGTGCATGTTTTTCTTAACCATACTAGTTTGACTACTTTGGTGACTAACAATTTATGAATACAAATGCATACACAATCTCATAAAATTTTGTGCATGCGAATAATTTTAAATATTTTAGTTTGGCCACTTTGATGACTAACAAACTATAGAAAAATAATACATGCATCAAGTGATCATAAACATGATATGTGTAGACGTTAATTTATTCTTGTTTTGCCACTTTGATTAGACGTTAATTTATTCTAGTTTGGCCACTTTGATGACTAACAAACTATATAAATACAAAGCACACAAATATCATAAAATTTTGTGCATGTGAATAATTTTATACATTTTAGTTTGGTCACTTTGGTCACTAACAAACTCTAAAAACATAATACATGCATCAAGTGATCATAAACATGATATGTGTAGGAGTTAATTTCTCTAGTTTTTCCACTTGGTGACTAACAAACTATATAAATACAAAGCATACATAATATCATCAAATTTTGTACATGTAAATAATTTTATACATATTAGTTTGGTCACTTTGGTAACTAATAAACTATAGAAAGTTAATATATGCATTAAGTGATAATAAATATTGTACAAAAAAGGGCCTAAAATACCCTTGAAGTATTAGAAATGGTACAAAACTACCCTCCATCCACCTAGTGGCTCCAAAATGCCCTTCTCATCCACCTTTGAGTTCAAAATTGACCACTTATTTAACGATTTTAAATTAAAACTATTTAAATATGTTTTCAAATACTTGGCACTCAACTATTGGTTATAATTTAGTTTATTAGTATCATTTATAAACCAACCCACTACCCACCCAATTAATAAACCAATTCTAATATCAAAATTACCCTAAGCACTATGTAACACTCCAGAAGTTCATGACTTATTTTAGAGCCTCACATGATGAACTAAGACTTAAAACAGTGTTTCTAAGCATAAACTGATGTATTTAAACTAAGTAGGAAGTATTAGAGCCAAAATGTTAAGGGACGACCATGACGTCCGGAAACTAGTGCAATTGAACTAGTAAATGTCATTAGGTCTTGCGAAGGTTTGGGAGTGTTGTATGAAATTTAAAACTTGTAAAAATCACTTTAAAGAGGTAAAATAATGTATGTAGGGTCAAAACTTCCATGTCCGACTCCCCATGGTCTGCCCTATGGGTCCTTGATGGGACCCCACCCTTGGCCAAGCAAGTTGCCCAAGGCAGCAAAGAATTGCACTATAGAGAAACCAGTCCGCGTCGTGGACATGGTTCACCATCGACCAAAAGTCTTGGTCCACGTCACGGAAACGTATCGGACTCCACTGTCTCGAAAATTAATTTCAGAAATCTTACAGGAATAGTTCCGTGACACGAACTTATTTCCTAACGTAAATCTGAAATTTAGAATTCAAGTTTGACTTCACTAAAAAGTAAACTTAAGTGAGGGGTCTTTTGGGTAATTTATTGGAGGTTTATATATTGATTTTCAATCAGTTTTACCTCACATTCACTCACTCGAATCAAAACCCAAAATCTCTCACCTCTCTCTACTTTCTCTCTCTATTGAACATGCATTGATGAAACCAAGAAGCTTGAAGAAGAAGACCAAATTCCCAAAGTTTCTACTCAAATTTCGTGGATTAAGTCTCTATAAGGTATGGATTCTTTCACTCTTGGTATTTCTTTTCCCAAGAGGTCCATTCAAATTTGATTTCTAAATCACCCAATTCCAAGGTTTTTCTCTACAAATGGGTGTTCTTGTAAACTAGAAATTGATGACTCATTGTTACTAATTCTTATTACCTATGGATAATTAAGTGTAGATTGTTGATTAATTGATGTTGATTAATGGGAATTTCATTTGATTCATGTCTTTTCCCAAATCCCCCAAATCTTGGATCTTGCTTATGAATTTATGGTAATTGATGAATGTATTGATTGTCACACTTTTTTTAACTAATGTAATTCATTCATGGATAGAATAGGGTCATGTATTGTTGTGATTGGATCTGTTTCTTGAAGAATTCATGATTGAACCCTTTTCCCCTAACCCTAGGTTATGAATTCAGGTTGATTTGATTAGTGATGATATAATTGACTTAGTTTTTGTATAGATTACTATTGTATGATGTTATTAAGTGAATTGATTGATGAATTTTGTTTAATTGATGGTAAGATCTTAAAGAAGTCTTATGAGGTACATTTGGTAAAATTTTATGATCTTTAATCCTCTACTTCAATGATAATGGTTTATACTTGATGATGATGTTCAATTGAAGTATTATGTGTGATTAGATTAAGATGATGCTGATGTGATCAATGTGATGAAATATCTTGACTGTGTGAATTGTGAGATCATGTTAAGGGTTATGTGAATTACTTGTGTGCCTTACTATGATATGATTATGCTATGTTGATCTCACAAATGAAGGATTGTTATGAAAGAAAGTTCTCATGCAATACCTAATGAGCTAATGACTATGAATATACAAGGGGTTAGTCTCATATGGCCTATACTATGATATGATGATTAAGAATGACATAAAGACATTACAAAATGAATTTTAGCTTAGCACTGAGCGAACTAGATATGAGAGGTGTCCCTTCACAATGGTTCTCATGAGATGGAGATTACAATGTAATTGTGCATAAAGAGGGTCTCTAGTATGTCACCTAGTTCCTTAACTATGTTTCCCCTATAGGAATATTAGCTAGTGGATCCACCTAAATGCTATATTCATGTTTTGGTTTTACCTTGGCAAGTAAACCACCTTATTTCGATGTAGGGTTTCATGACACCGGATTCCATATTTAGCTCACATGGTCTATTATTGGTTAAGGCGATTATTCCCGAAAGTAAAATAAATGAATCAAGTAATGAGGATGACCACTAACTAGGGTGACTTAAGGGGTTCTTCTTAGTGTGGGTAGGGGAATGGGACTCTACAAATACATTGCACAAGTTGTCCTTGAGGGAAGTCGTAGGAGTTTGTGCTTATGTTATTATGCTCCTTATGATATCATTAAATGTATATATGTTGGTCCCATATGATGTTGGTTACTTTGATAAACATGATATTGGTCTAAGTTGTTATATGTGGTGATGACTACACATAATGGTATGTATATGAAGCAAAGCATTACTTATGATCTCTTTTCTTGTTTACTTGATCGTGTGGGGTTATGGGGCTTCACATGAGCATTGAACTTGTAAGCTTGGGGAGGGATTGTTGGTAAGGGTCTTGTATGTTGATGATATGAACTAATAAACATGAATTGTTAATATGACTTTATGATGTTGTTGTCCTTGTTTATGAACATGTCTTATGTTGTTGTGATCCTTGTCTTGTATATGCTCTTGTGTGTGCATAAAGTCTTTTCAATTGACTTAGCATGTTTCTAAACAAATGGTTCTTTTTATGCATGTCTTCAAATAGTTTATGTGCACATATACATACTTAGTACAAGTGGTTGTACTAAACCTTATTCTTTCTCTTTTCCAAAGCAATGTAGGTTAGGTCTGTTGAAGTACTTTGAGGCAAAATGCAAGAAGGCTTGGACTAGTTTCTCCAAGTTATTGGTAGGTCCTCAATGTTCAAGGATGTTAACATTTCATTATTCTAGATGTGCAGTTGTTATGTCTAAGACTAATTTCATTCCTTATCGTTTAAGACAATTGATATAAGCCTATAATGGCATATTTAAATTGAAATGGCTATGTCCAATGTTAAACTCCTTTTAGATGGTTTAATGTGAGATAATGTTATTAGACTATATCTTATCTCTTGGTTATGTTGGCTAAACGAGAAGCCTATGTAAGATTTACTAAGCGAGGAATCTATGTAAACTTCATATATGATATGTAGAAGTCTAAGTATACTTCACTATGTAAAATTTGTAAATTTCCTGCATTTTTGAGCTATGACATGTAATGACGAATGCTAAGGTCTAGTCTAAGTCCTCGTCGATTATGAAGACGTTGGTTATGTCTAGGGGGTGCTCCCTGGTCGTGACAAACTTAGTATCAGAGTATGAGGTTGAAGTGATCTTAGGATTTACGTCTCACTAAACCAAGTTTACGTAGAGTCTTGTTCATAATTGTTAAGCGCGCCATACTTATGAATGAGAGTCTATGTGATGCTTAGGAATTCTCACCTTTTTGGTAATCTTGAAAGTCGTGCCTCAAGAGTGGTAACTCTATCTGTCCTTTTCTTATAACCCTTTTATTGTGGTTATAGGCTATGACTACTAGAAGGTCAACCGCAAGAAGAGTCGAAGAAGATATTGCTAATGCGGGAACTCCTCCCCAAGACAACCAATATCCTCCACAAGACCATCAAGCCCCTCCTTAAGAACAAGTTCCTTTGGGTGGCCAAGCTCCGATTATTCCTCTGGATATGACGGATGGAGAGATAAGGTTGTCTTTTGTAACTTTGTCTCAATCTATGACTACTCAAGCCCAACCCGTAGCTACTCAAGCTCAAGCTATGACATCTCAAGCAAACTGGGAAGTTGGATCCCGTGTCAACCAAAATGTTAGCACCATAGCTTCTCGCTTGAGGGACTTCACTAGGATGAACCCTCCAATGTTCTTTGGGTCGAAGGTGGACGAAGACACCCCAAGACATTCTTGATGATATTTAGAAGATATTTTATGCTATGGGTTTTACTTCAAATGAGAAAGCTGAGCTAGCCGCTCATCAACTCAAGGATGTGGCTCAAACTTGGTATACCCAATGGAGAGACAATAGGCTTTGAGAGCGGGTACCATTTGTTAGGAGGTGTTTAGAAGGTATTTTCTTGATAGGTTCTTCCCAAGGGTTAAGAGGGAGTCTAAAGTGGAAGAATTCATCAACCTTCATCAAGGAGGTTGATAAAGTTCACTAAATTGTCTAAGTATGCCCCTTCCTTGGTATCTAACCCAAGCGATGATATGAGTCTCTTTGTTATGGGAGTGTCCGATGATTTTGTTGAAGAGTATCGTTCGGAGATTCTCCATGACAACTTGGATATTTCTCGTTTTATGGTGCATGCTTGACAAGTGGAAGAGACTAGGCTTAAGAGGAAGATTAAGGATTCTAGGAAGGACAAGCCTTATGAAGGCGGTTCTTCCAAGGGTAGGTTGGATATCCAAGACAAGCCTAGATTCAAGAAGAGGTTCTCCAATAAAGTTCCTTCTAAGTTCCCCAAGACTCGTGATGATATGGTGTCTAACCCTAAATCCCAAAAGGGAAGAGGTGTTAATTCCCAAGCAAGAAGCCTACTTGTGGAAAGTGTGGTAAGAAGCATGTGGGCAAATGCCTACTTGGGACGGATAATTGCTTTGGGTGTGGCAAGGGTGGACATAAGGTTAGGGATTGCCCTAATGTGAGGGTTCAATAGAAAGGGAGTGGTAAAACTCAAGCAAATGGTTTTAACTCCGATGTTCCAAGGAAGAATCACTTCTATGCTCTCCGTTCTAGGGGTGACCAAGACGAATCTCCCAATGTCGTCACCCATATATTATAAGTCTTTACTATTAATGTCTTGCTTTACTTGATCCCGGTGCTACCTTGTCATTTGTTACCCCTTTAGTAGCTAGAAAGTTTGATAAATTGCCTGATATCTTGATTGAACCATTTTCGGTCACTACTCTGGTGGGTGACTCGGTTATTGCCAAAAGAGTTTGTAGGAATTGTCCGATAATGTTGCCCAATACAGTTACTATGGTAGACTTAGTAGAACTTGATATGGTCAATTTTTATGTCATCTTGGGAATGGATTGGTTGCATGTTTGCTTTGCGTCCATAGATTTTAGAAAAAAAGGTAGTCAAGTTTAATTTCCTAACGAACCTGTCTTATAGTGGAAGGGGGGAAATTCTATTCCTAGAGGTCATATAATTTCCATTTTAAAAGCTTGTAAGATGATATCTAAAGGGTGTCTATACAATATTGTGAGGGTTAAGGATCTAGACTCCGAAACTCCCCCTCTAGAGTCGGTCTACGTAATGAAGGACTTTTCAGAAGTCTTTCCCGATGAATTGCCTGGAATTCCTCCCGAATGGGAAATTGATTTTGGTATTGACTTATTACTGAATACGAACCCCATTTCAATTCCTCCTTCTCGAATGGCTTTGGCCGAATTGAAAGAGTTGAAGGCCCAACTCAAAGATTTGCTAGACAAAGGCTTCATTCGACCTAGTATTTCTCCATGGGGTTTTCCGGTGTTGTTTGTGAAAAAGAAGGATGGGTTTCTTATGATGTGCATTGATTATCGTCAACTCAAGAAGGTCACAATAAAGAACAAGTACCATCTCCCTAGGATCGATGACTTATTTGATCAACTCCAAGGGGAAAGCTACTTTTCTAAAATTGACTTAAGGTCGAGATATCACCAACCTAGTGTTAGAGGTAAACATATTCCTGAAATAGCTTTCCGAACTAGGTATGGTCACTATTAGTTCCTAATTATGTCATTTGGGTAAACTAATGCCCTGGCGGCTTTTATGGACCTAATGAATAGAGTGTTCCAGAATTACCTTGATGCCTTTGTGATTGTCTTTATTGATGATATATTGGTATATTCTAAGAGTGAGGATGAGCATATGGGCCATTTGAGGGTGCTATTGCAAGTACTTAAGGAACACCAACTCTTTACTAAGTATAAAAAGTGTGAATTTGGTTGATATCGGTTGTGTTTCTTAGTCATATCATCTCTAGTGACGGTATTGAGGTTGATCTGAGAAAGACGGAAGCGGTTAAGAATTGGCCTCGACCTTTGGCTCCAAACGATATTAAAAGTTTCTTAGGTCTAGCCGGGTACTACTGAAGGTTTGTCGATGGTTTTCATCTACTGCATCTCCTTTGACAACATTAACGCAAAAGAAGGTGATGTTTGAGTGGTCAGAGTCTTGTGAAAGAAGCTTCCAAGATTTGAAGGATAAGCTAACCTCCGCTCCGGTGTTGACCTTACCGGAGGGTACCAAGGGTTTTGTGGTGTATTGTGATGCTTCCCGAGTAGGTTTGGGTTTTGTCTTTATGCAAGGTAGTAAAGTGATAGCTTATGCCTCTAAGAAACTCAAGGTGCATGAGAAGAACTACCCAACTCATGACCTTGAATTAGCGGTCGTGGTGTTTGCCTTGAAAATATGGAGGCATTATCTCTATGGGGTACAAATGGATGTATATACCGACCACAAGAGCCTCAATACGTGTTTAATCAAAAGGAGTTGAATCTCCGATATGGTTGGAATTATTGAAGGATTACAACATGAATGTTCTCGACCACCCCGGCAAAGCTAATGTGGTTGTGGATGCTTTAAGTCGTATGATTCTTGGTAGTGTGTCTCATTTAAAGGAAGCCAAGAAATACCCAGTGAAAGATGTTCATAGGTTTGCTCGATTGGGTATTTGGTTGGAAGATTCTCCTAATGGTGGTTTTATGGTCCACCATAACTCCGAATCGTCCTTAGTGGTACCTTGATACTTAGTTGATGGAGTTGAAGGAATTGGTTATTGGTAAGCTTAATGAGTCATTCTCCCAAGGGGGGATGGTGTTCTTAGGTACTAAGGTAGGTTGTCTGTGCTGGATGTTGATGATTTGAGGAAGCGAATGTTAGAAGAAGCTCATGGTTCCCGATATTCTATTCATTTGGGTGGCACCAAAATGTATCGTGATCTTCAAGAGGTTTATTGGTGGGACGGCTTGAAAAGGGACATAGCGGAATTTGTGGCTAGGTGTCCAAATTTCCAACAAGTAAAGGGCGAGCATCAAAAGCCGGGTGGTTTACTTCAAGAAATGCAAGTTCCCGTTTGAAAGTGGGAAACATTAATATGGACTTCATAGTGGGTTTGCCTCGGACATGTAGGCAAAATGACTCAATATGGGTTGTTGTGGATAGGATGGAAAAATCCGCTCACTTTATCCCTGTTAAGTCTACTTATTCAGCAGAGGATTATGCAAGAATCTACATTAATGAGGTTGTGAGTCTTCATGGGATCCCTTTGTCCATCGTATCAGATAGAGGTGCACAATTCACTTCTTGTTTTTGGAGGTCTTTTCAAAAAAAAAGGGGGAGGTAGTCAAGTGAAGCTTAGCACCGCTTTTCATCCTCAAACGGATGGTCAAGCGGAGCGTACCATTCAAACCCTAGAATATATGTTAAGAGTTTGTGTAATAGATTTCAAAGGAAGTTGGGACGATCACCTACCGTTGATTGAGTTCTCTTATAATAATAGCTACCATTTGAGTATTGACATGGATCATTTTGAAGAACTCAATGGTAGGATATGTAGGTCTCCGGTTGGGTGGTTTGAGATTGGTGAGTCTTCACTCCTCGGTCCTGAAATAATCTATGAAGCTTTGGAGAAAGTTCATGTGATAAGGGATAGATTGAAAATAGCCTATAGTCGGCAAAAGTCTTATGCCGACAGTAGGAGGATATACCTTGAATTTGAAGTGGGTGATAAGTTTTACTTGAAGATATCATCTATGAAAGGGGTGAAAGGGGTGATGAGATTCGGTAAGAACGGGAAGCTTAGTCACCGGTATGTGTGACACACCCGAAAATTTCAACGACTTATACTAGAGCCTTATATGTTTAGTAATGATGGTTTTATACCTAAATAAGTATAAATAACTTGTTTGAGAAATATTGGAGCCATAGCATTAAAGAAAAGCCTTAACGTCCGGAAACTAGCAAAATTTAACTAGTTGACGTCCCTCTGTTTGGTGAAGGTTTCGGAGGTCATATGGAGTCCTAAACTTGTAAAAACAAACTTTGAATAGGTAGAGTGTAGTATTGAGGGTGAAAACGTACAGTCACAACACCCCAAGGACCACCGGAAGGGTCCTTGGGGAGGACCCAAACTTGGGCGAGCAAGCTGCCAAGGGAGCTGCGCTCAGGCAGATTATGGTGGCTGCTGCTCTACTTAGCCATCACGTGGGAATTTGAATTTGGCCTCGTGACGGGAGGCTGACACGGACCCTACTGCCTCAACTCAAATTTTGAAAATAAAATGGGGAAATATCCTTGCGGCGCACACCTACTTCCAAAATTCGTAAAAAGTCGTATTTTGGGTGTTTTGACTTCACAAATAAACCCATTTAAGTGAGGGGTCTTTTGGGAAATTTAATGGTGACTATATAATGTCTTAGGGTCAGTTTTAGGACAATTTTATCACTCAAATCAAGTCCCAAAAGTTGAAACCAAAAATCTCTCTCTCTCTCCCAAATTCTCTCTTCCTCCAAAACTCCATAGAAGACCCATAGGGCTCCAAGAAGAAGATCAAGCCTCCAAGTTTTTCAACCCAATTTCGTGGCTTTCTCGTCTATAAGATATGGTTTCTTTAACTCTTGGGAATCCTTTCCCCAAGAAATCCTTCAAAAGATGATTTATAAATCTCCCAAAACAAGGGTTTTTCTCCTCACATGGGTCTTCTTTCTAAAACGAAATTGTGAATCAATTGTGATGAATTATGATGAATTAATATTGTTTAAGTGTGAATTAATGGTTATTTATGAATTCCTATGAGTTTTCCCTTGACCCATGTCTTTCCACCAAACCCCTAATATCTTGGATTGATTAAGGCGAATTGATGAGGGTGATGAACATGTCACTTATTTACTTTGATTTTAGTTATGTTAATACTTCATGAATTTCCCTATTTCATATGTTGTTTGTGAGTTCTTGGGTATTGAAGTATGAAGTCCCAAGAAGGGCAATGAGGTATGATCTTGATTCTCCTTTGATCACAATTATGCAAGGTGAAATCTACTTATGTGATATCGAAGATATAGCTAATTGTGTTGTTGTGATATTGGTGATAAGAATCCCCCATCCCTAACCCTAGATTCATAAATTGGCTATGAAGTATGTAATTATGTTATGATATGATTATTATATGATTGAATGTAGTTTCTCATGATTATGATAATGTATCTAAAGTGAAAGGATAGTTCTCACTTGTGATCATCTATGAGATATTATGATAGGATGTTTACATAAGGGTCTAGAAGAGACTAATCTGAACTTGTATGATGTCATAAGATGATTACTAAAGTGAATAATTGCTTAGCACCGAAAGGGCATGTAAATGAGATAGAGGTCTCACGTTAGTAAGTCCGGCCTCCAACATGGGTTTCTTCACATTAGTAAGTCCGGATTCCCAATATATGTGTTGTCTCATGAGATGGAAACCTCCACGTTAGTAAGTCAAGGTTTCTAGAAAGAATCTCCTTGACCCTTAACTATGTGCCCATATAGGACTCTAGCTTAGTGGATCCACCTAGATAGCTACATACTAATGGTTACATCTTAGGCAAGTGTTAACCCTCACTTTTCAGTGTGGGAGTAGAACACCGGATTCCATGTAGCTTACATGGTCTCATGTCGATTATCGCACTTCCTTCCCTAAAGTAAAAGTTAATGAATAACTAAAGAATGTGAACTCTTATTAGGGTTGTCTTGAAGGCTTCTACATAGGGTAAGGGAGGGTATGAGACTTATCTTACTCATTGCGCATGTGGGGTTCTAAAGGATGGTTCTAGTAGTGTTCTTTTATGATTATGATTATGTTGATAATCTATGAGTAGTATTGATGTATGAATCATGTTATATATGAGAATATGTTGTAAGTATGAAATGGGTTGCTTAATGTTTAGCTTTGGATAGGGTTATGGGGCTTTATTCTTGGCATTGCACAATTGTTGTTTGAGTTGCTTGTACGAGGTATGACTATGATGTTCCTTATATGTGTATATTGAATTGTTGGTCATTGTGTATGGTTTTGACTAAATTGTGCCTTTTCTCATGCATTGACGATTTTTATGCATAGGGAGTATACTTAGTACATGTGTTTTGTACTAACCCATATCTCTTACCTTTTTCCCCAAACTTTGTAGGTTCGGGCCGTTGAAGTATTATTGAGGCTAAAGCAAGAAAGCTTGGACTAGACTCTCCAAGTTTTGGGTATGCCCTCTAGTTCAAGGATGTTACCACACACTCTATCTTAGTAGTACTTGTATTGTCTAGTAGGCATTCATTTGTTTCCTATTGTCGAAGATATTGATGTAAGCCCTATGTGGCAAATATGAAATTGCGTAAGGGCTTTGCCCGAATTGTTTGACTTCGTTTACATGGTTGATATGAGACAAAGAATTAGACGAAATTCCTATATGTTGTTATGTTGTGTATGCGAGAAGCCTATGTATGGTTCCTATGTAGAGGTATATGTAAACCTCATTACTATATATGTAAAGTTTTAATTTGTTTCCGTACTTTTTGACCTATGATGTGCTATGATGTATGCTAAGGGCTTGTCTTAGTCCTCTTAGAGGACGATGACGCCGGTTACGCCCAGGGGGTACTTTGGGTCGTAACAATGTAGATCCCTATGAGATATTACAACGGGTCAGAAAGGTTGATTATGAGTTGAGATTACCTAGTGAACTAGTTTCGGTTCATCTGGTATTTCATGTCTTCATGCTCAAAATGTGTACATGTGATCCGGTGTCCATTCTCCCTATTGAAGGGTTGGGAGTGAATAAGGACCTTTGTTATTAAGAGGTTCTGGTGGAAATCCTAGATCGACAAGTTAAGAAGTTGAGGAACAAAGAGGTGGCTCCATAAAGGTTTACGGAGAAACCATCTAGTTGAGGGAGCAACATGGGAGGCCGAGGCCGACATGAAGTCCCGCTATCCCCATCTTTTTCCTAATTGATGTTAGTAATTCCTCTTAAAATAAAAATAATGAATAATATGAATTTGACTTACTTTCTAAGTATGTGTATATTTTTGAAAAGGTTTATGTCAA
Organism: Solanum sitiens; assembly: GCA_016801875.1. NCBI lineage: Eukaryota > Viridiplantae > Streptophyta > Magnoliopsida > Solanales > Solanaceae > Solanum > Solanum sitiens. The sequence continues at coordinate 3,566,381 of JABWTJ010000012.1, read as the reverse complement.
AATGAGTTTTCATGAAAAAGGCTTTTTGTGTTAACTTGCACTAATGTGAAATATATGTTTTTTATCTTTTTGATATTTTTGGTCGTTTGATGTTGTCTTGAGAAGAATAGCATGGTAACTCTTTAATGTAATTTTGAGCTCATGTTGATGTTGAGAAGGTAGTTCCTCATAATATGTTATGAAATGTCAAGCTCTTATGCGTTCTGATTTGAGTTGCTATGTGTAATACCATGTTATGTGTTAAATGGAGTTGTGAAGTACTCCTATGAGTTGTGACTCATAATTATTTTATGTTTTTGTTGGTTGGCTGCTATTATTGAGTCTATCCTATCCCAATAAGAGATTTAAGTGTCATTCGTGGATGAATGTTCCTAAGGGGGGGATAATGTAACACTCCGGAAGTTCATGAGTTATTCTAGAGCCTCACATGATGAAATAAGACTTAAAACAATGTTTCTAAGCCTAACCTAATGTATTGAAACTAAGTAGGAAGCATTAGAGCCAAAACATTAAGGACGACCATGACGTCCGAAAACTAGTGCAATTGAACTAGTAAACGTCCTTAGGTCTTGTGAAGGTATGGGAGTGTTGTATAAAATCTAAAACTTGTACAAATCCCTTTAAATAGGTAAAATCATGTATGTATGGTCAAAACGTCCAGGTCCGACTCCCCAAGGACCACCCTAGCGGTCCTTGAAGAACCCCACCCTTGGCCAAGCAAGCTGCCCAAGGCAGCAAAGAATTGCTCTATGGAGAAACCAGTATGCGTCGCGGACATGGTTCACCATGGACCAAAAGTCTTATTCCACATTACGAACCTGTAGCGGACTCCACTGTCTCAAAAACTAATTTTGGAAATGTTGCGGGAACAGCTCCGCGACGCGAACTTGATTCCCAACGAAAATCTGAAATTTAGAATTCAAGTTTTACTTCACTAAAAGGTCAACTTAAGTGAGGGGTCTTTTGGGTATTTTATGGGAGGTTTATATATTGATTTTAAATAGTTTTACCTCACATTCACTCACTCAAATCAAATTCCCAAATCAAAATCCAAAAACTCTCACCTCTCTACTTTCTCTCTCTATTCAACCTCCATTGAAGAAAGCCAAGAAGCTTGAAGAAGAAGAAGACCAAATTCCCAAGTTTCTACTCAAATTTCGTGGATTAAGTCTCTATAAGGTATGGATTCTTTTACTCTTGAGATTCCTTTCCCCAAGAGGTCCATTCAAAGTTGATTTATAAATCACCCAATTCCAAGGGTTTTTCTCTACAAAAGGTTTTCTTTTAAACTTGAAATTGATGATTGATTGTTACCAATTGTGATTACCTATGTCTAATTTAGTGTATATTGTTGAGTAATTGATGTTGATTAATGGCAATTTCATTTGATTCATGTCCTTTCCCCAATTTTACCAAATCTTGGATCTTGCTTATGAATTGATAGGAATTGATGAATGTATTGATTGTTACACTCTTTTTAACTAATGTAATTCATTATGGATAAAATAGGGTCATGTATTGTTGGGATTAGATCTATTTCTTGAAGATTTCATGATTGAACCTTTTCCCCTAACCCTAGGTTATGAATTGAGGTTGATTTAATTAATGATGATACAATTGACTTAGTTCATGTATAGATTACTATTGTATGATGTTATTAAGTGAATTGATTGATGAATATGGTTTAATTGATGGTAAGATCTTGAAGGAGTCTTATGAGATCTATTTGGTAAGACTTTATGATCATGAATCCTTTACTTCAATGATGATGGTTTATACTTGATGATGATGTTCAATTGAAGTATTATGTGTGATTAGATTAAGATGATGATGATGTGATCAATGTGATAAAATGTCTTGACTATGTGAATTGTGATATCATGTTAAGGGTGTGAAGGTACAAGGTTTAATGTAAATCACTTGTGTGCCTTACTATGATATGATTATGTTATGTTGATCTCACAAATGAAGCGTTGTTATGAAATGAAGTTCTCATGCAATACCTAATGACCTAATGACTATGAATATACAAGGGGTTAGTCTCCTATGTCATATACTATGATAAGATGATTAATAAAGTCTTAAAGACATTTCATAAAGGGACTTTATCATATCACCGAGCGAACTAGATATGAGAGGTGTCCCTTCCCAATGTGGGAAGGTAGGTTCACAATGGTTCTCATGAGATGGATATTACAATGCAATGGTGTATAGAGAGGGTCTCTAGCATGTCTCCTATATTTTTAACTATGTTGCCTCCATAGGAATACTAGCTATTGGATCCACCTAAAATGTTATGTTCATGTTTTGGTTCTACCTTGGAAAGTAGACCACCTTCTTTCGGTGTAGGGTTTCATGACACCGGATTCCATGTTTAGCTCACATGGTCTATTGTCGGTTAAGGCGATTGTTCCCGAAAGTAAAATGAATGAATGAAGTAATGAGGATGAGTCTAACTAGGGTGACTTAAGGAGTTCTTCTTAGTGTGGGTAGGGGTATACTCTACCTATACATTGCACAAGTTGGCCTTGAGGTAAGTCCTAGGAGGTTGCTCTTATGTTATTATGCTCTTATGATATCATGAAATGTATATATGTTTGTCCTATATGATGTTTTTCTTATATGATGTTGGTTACTTTTATGAACATGATATTTGTCTAAGTTGCTATATGTGGTGATGACTACACATGATGGTATGTATATGAAGCAAGGCATTACTTATGATCTCTTTTCTTGTTTACTTGATTGTGTGGGGTTATGGGGCTTCATATGAGCATTACACTTGTAGGCTTGGGGAAGGATTGTTGGTAAGGGTTTTGTATGTTGATGATATGAACATGAAATCTTGATATGACTTTATGATGATGTTATGTCTTATGTTGTTGTGATCCTTGTCTTGTATATGCTCTTGTGTGTCAATAGGTTGTTCAAATTACTTAGCATGTTTTTAAAGAAATGGTCCTTTTTTTGCATGTCTTCAAATGGTTTATGTTTATATATCCATACTTAGTACAAGTGGTTGTACTAACTCATATTCTTTCCCTTCCAAAACAATGTATGTTCGGTCCGTTGAAGTACTTTGAGGCAAAACGCAAGAAGGCTTGGACTAGTTTCTCCAAGTTATTGGTAGGTCCTCAATGTTCGGGGATGTTACCATTTAACTATTCTCGCTATGTAGTTGTTATGTCTAAGACACTATTTCATTCCTTATCGTTTGAGACTATTGGTGTAAGCCTATAATGGCATATTGAATTTATAATGGCTATGTCCAATGTTGTACTCCTTTTGGATGGTTCAATGTGAGTCAATGTTATTAGACTATATCTTATCTCTTGGTTATATTGTATAAACAAGAAGCCTATGTAAGCTTCACTAAGCGAGGAGTCTATGTAAACTTCCTATATGATATGTGAGAAGTCTCAGTACACTTCTCTATGTAAAAAATTTTAATTTTCTGCATTTTTGATCTATGACATGTAATGGCGAATGCTAAAGGCTAGTCTAAGTTCTCTTCGAGGACGATGACGCCGGTTACGTCTAGGGGGTGCTCCCCGGTCGTGACACACTACTAAAACACGACAAAATTACAGATTCCTGAAAATGACATCCAAAATTATTCGAGTATGAATTGAAGCCCCAATTTAATTTATGTTGAGCCGCTTATTTAGGACACTTTAAATAAGATTCACTTTCAAGCTTGAATTCGAAATTTATGATTAAAGATAAAGAAGTAGTACATCCCGAATTAATTCATGCACTTATTTTAATATAATTTTATAAATATGTATGATTGTTTTAAATACTAAAACTTTATTATATTTTTTTTTAAAAAAAGTTCTCTATTAAGTAACATCACATAAATGAGACGAAGGGATAATTAAGATGAACATAGTCAGAGTTTTAAGTTTACTGATAATTTTTATTTAGATACTTGGATTATACTATGTTTTTATTGAGGACTTGAATGTACGATGTACATCTATAGACATTTTTGCCTTAAATTTTTAGAAATATTCATTGACACTAGCTTTCCTATTATTGCATTAGTAATAAGTTGAGTTTATTAATTGGGTGAGTTTCATTAGTAATGAGTGGGTAGTGGATTGGTTTATAAATAATATTAATAAGTTAAATTATAACAAATAGTTGAGCGACATGCATTTAAAAAATATTTAAATAATTTTAAAATTAAAACCATTAAATAAGTGTCAACTTTGAACCCAAAGGTGGATCAGAAGGGTATTTTGGAGCCAATAGGTGGGTGAGAAGGGTATTTTGGAGCCAATAGGTGGATGGAGGGTACTTTTGTACCATTTCTAATACTTTAAGGGTATTTTAGGCCCTTTTCGAATATTATATGTGTAGACATTAATTTTTCTAGTTTGCCGACTGTGGTGACAAACAAAGTATAGAAACATAATACATGCATCAGGTTGAAAAAATCAGACCCGGTCTCTCTTGGAATACTGAATGTTCCAATAAATAATGAATTGTACTAATCCACAAATTCCAAGTGATCATAAATATTATATGTGTAAACATTAATTTCTCCAGATTGGCCACTTTGGTGACTAACAAACTATATTGCACTAAGTACACACATTTTATGTTTACTTAGTATAACGACCACTTTAATTTATTTCACATTTAAAAAACAAAACATAATTAAAATTATGGAAAGAATAAGGTTATTCAGAATTTGTGCAAATTAAACGTTGGAAACAACATTTTATTAATGTAAGAATCCAAAGACCTTAAATAGTCAAGCACAAAATTACGCTACTACAAAAGGATTCAACAATATGTTTGAACATAATTTGATTGGACAAAATTAAACTTTCAAGAGATTAATTTTAAATCACAAAACTAAATTCAATAAATATCATAAAGCTTATACAACGATGAAAATTTAGTCAATATGCTTTTAAGTGATGTCGTCATATCTTAACATTTAATTAATCTCATAATTTGTTTTTTTAAAGTCAACAGTGTTCCATTAATGAACTTCAACAAGTTTGTCCCTTCAAATAATTTTTTTTTTTACGAACTATAATAATGTTTCTTGCACCTTTCTTCTCTCTGTTTTCAATGATATTTTGCTAGTCAATACGGTAGAATGGAATATTACGTGTATATATATATAGAGAGAGAACGATAAAATACTTTAAGATTATTACCACTAACATATTCATTAAGATTGTCAGTTCAAACGGTCCAGGCTCTGATGCCACATGTAAGATTACATACTTTATAATATAATATCAGGATCTTAAACACGATAATCTTACATACATATCGTTAGGAGTATATACCTGATGAGGAAGACACCATCACGGAGAAAACCAAAAGCGTTAGTCGTAAATTGGTTTCTACCTCATTGCCCTAACTTTATGTTACTACAACCGTCAGTGATGGAATTACTGTAGAGAATATGTGATGACCCTAATTGGTGGAGGCAGGACCAATTTATAGAGGTAATGATTTAATCGTGTACGTCCATCAAGTAACCAATGTACAAACGAGATTTCTTCCTTATTAACTACTATTTATGGTATTACTTGAGTTAAGAGTAAATTTGGACCATCAGTAAGATATAATTAATGATAATTAAATTATTCTTCTTACAAAATATGCATGTTATGGAGATGAGGATGTTGAGGTGGATGTGAGGTCATACTATGAGTGATATGATTAGAAATGAAGATATCCATAATAAGATGGCTGTGGCCTCCGCCCTCCGCAATCGACAAGATAAGGAAACTGAGGTTGTGATGCTTTGGACATGTAATGAAGAGATGCATAGACACATCAGGGAAAAGGTGTGAGATATTGGTTATAGAGAGTACAGGGAGAGGTAGACGTAGGTCAAAAGTATTAGGGATAGGTGGTAAGACAAGGTATGATGCATCTTCAGGTTACTAAAGACGTGACCGTAGATAGGAGGGTGTAGAGGACTCGTATTGAGATAGTAGGTTCTGTGGTGGTGTCTTGCTTAGGGTGACTAGTGTTTGCGATAGTACTAGTTGTACTATTCTAGTTCTTGTTTTTTATTTCTATCATGATGCATTATTTTTTTGTCAATAATAATCTACCTTAAATGTTTTGTTTATGACATTTCAATTATCAACTGATTTGATTATTGTTTTTTCTATTTTTGCATTGTTTCTTGTTTTGGTTTCTCTTCATTGTGTTCTTTCTATATTGGGATTCATTGTTCTTAAGGTGAGGATCTGTTGAAAATAACATTTCTACCTCCATAAGACAAGAATAAGATATCTGTAATTCTAACCTCCCTAAACCTCAATTGTAAGATTTCACTAGGTATGTTGTTCTTGTTATTCTACTTTTTAATATAAGTCTACTACATTTGTTATGGGGGATAGACATGGAAAATGCAATGCACTAAAAAATTAGAGTGCAAATGAGTTCCTTGTAAAGTTCTTTAGGGGTCTCTTGGTATAGTACATTGGAAAAAATAATGCATGCATTAACTTGTGAAAAATGAATAGGAGATGTCTATCAAGTCTTGAAATTAAAATTGATGATATTGACTGGTTAAATGAGTTAAATAAAATATGGACATGATTAGAGTAATTAAAAGTGTTTGGAATTGCATATTAGAGTTTAAAAATTTTAAAAAGTCTTTAATCTTATTTCAAATTTAAAATTTTTAAATCCCCACCCCTTTTCATTATCTCCCCCCCCCCCCCCAATTCTTTCTTTCCTTCTCCATCTTTTTTTTTGCCTAAAAATATTTAACTCATTGAAAGAAGTTATACAAAAAATCAAACAATTATGATACTTATTGTTTAATAATTGCGATAATTATTGCAACAACTATGAAAGTTGTTGCAGTAGCTACCACAGTTACTACAACAACTTCAGCAGTTGCTTGCCATATTCTAGGAACTTCAACACTCGTTTGAGTTGCTACAATAATTATTGAATCATTGCAATAACTTCTGCATAATTGCTACAACAACTTTGACATTTATTTAATCTTTTAGCAGAAAATGATGTGGAGGAATTGGTGAAGGAGATGGTGATTTTTGCAAAGGAGAAGGTTGGTGTTGTTAGTGGCGACGACGGAAGAAGAGGTAATGTTTTTTTTGTGGCACTATTGATGGAGAAGGAGTAGGAGGAGGTCATGATAAAGGAGGAAGTGGTAGTGATGGTACTGGAGAAGGAAAATATGGTGGTGGAGGAGGAGAAAGGTGCTAGTAGTAGTAGTGGTGGAGGAGGTGGTAATGATGACGACGACTGCGATGGTAGAAAGGATGGGAATGATGGCGACAGTAGAATGGATAGGGACGGTGGTGGTGGCAACAAGGGAAGGGGAGGAGGGTGGGGGGAAAGGCGAATCTTTGTGTAAATAATCAAATTTGAGAGATTTATAATTAGGGTCATTAACGCTAATTTTCAAATGGTAACATCTACTCAATAATTAAGGTTTGTATCACTTCTTTCTTTCTTCTTCTTCTTCTTGTTCTTCTTCTTTTCTTATAGTTTTGAATTTCTTTTGTCACCTTTAATCACTTTTTCCAGAGGCTCTAATAAATTTGTGGCCTAAAATTAAATCTGAATGGAGGCCTTAAATTTGAATATATTTTTTATGAAGTTTGTTATAGCCAATTATTTAGTCTTTCTTGAGACATAATATTCATAATTTATCAAACTTCTATTATTTCTTTGCTCCTTTATGAAAAGCTTATATTTTCTACAAATAATACTCAATATTATTTTAAAAATTATGAGTAAAATATTATATATTTTTTTAAATGAGTCCCCTTAAATTTTGGAGCCTAAGGCTTTTCAAAGGTATAGATCCGCCACTGACTTTTCCCATTTAACTTTGTGTATTACTAATACTTTATTTGGTTCATTTTTTTCAACGTATGATGTATGTATAGCTAATACATGGAATTTTATAGTACTAATAGTTCAAAGAATTTTAATGCATGCATTAACATGATTAAATAAATATATAATTATTCCCCAAAGCCAAATCTTTTCCATCATATTTTTAGAGAATAATTTTATAAACAAATATTTTTAAAATATCAAATTAATTATTGCACAAAAAATAATCTTAGCTTAACTAATATATCATATTCAACACTATTTCTATACACCTTATCAAACGCCCACTCACATACTAACATCCCCTCTAAGAAAGTTATCAATTTTCCTCCTAGAAGAGCAATAAAAAGGACCAACTTGGTGGAGTAACCATAAAAAAAAAAAGAAGGAAATATCTATGTAGATTGTTCTCCTCGTAAAATTTGGTTCACACAAATTTATTCACATGCATTCACTCCTTATATGTTTATTTATATTTATGGGGTGTGTGGTCAAGCCTTTTCAAGCAGTTCAACACTAATACACCATTTCACATACTAATGTCAATATCTCTTCAACAGGAAAAATCAAACTTCAAGTCTTCAACTAGTCCTTTTGTTCAATGGATTTCGTTTTCCAAATTACTCAGTTTCCATTGATATAACTTGGGCTATACTTAATCTTTTTTTTTTTTTTTTTTTGTATATATAAGATTCCACAAACAAACATCTTAAAGGATCTTACTTTTTTTTTTTTGGTCTGAACTATTTTGTGTTGTATGGCTGATTTAATGGGATTTTCTTTGAACTCTTTAGGTTTTTCTTCTTCTTCCAGTTCTTCATTGTTAACCTCATTCTCTTCATCTTTGAATTCTACCCAAACACCCACACCCACACCCAATCAAAAGTTGCTTAAAAGGGGTGTTTCTTTTTCTGATTCTTCTTCAACTTCTCTAGAATTTGTTTCCAGAATTGCCTTCACCCCCAACAAGCGATTTCCTACTCTTAAGGTAAAGATTCCACCTTTTACTATAATTTTCCCAGGATATTGGACACTAGTTGTGCTTAGCTTATTTGAGTTTCGAGGTCTTTTAAGCTAAAAATTTCATTGAAAAAGTTGTTAAGTTAGCAGCTGTGGGAAGATATCTTGTTGTTTTTATCCCTTTCTTGAAAAAACTAATTGTATTTCAAATATTGAAATTAGGTATGTTTTTATGCTGATTTATACTAGTAATCACTAAATTAGCAGTCAAGATACATAGGATTAATCGGAAAGACAACATTCGTATGATTAATCATGACTTAGTTATCAGCGACTTGTGTTCACCAAATATGTCAATTAGCACAATGTTCTGTACAAGACTTTGTGTTTCTTAAATAATGAGAGGTCAGGGTTTACTAAAATGACTATGTTTTGAGAATGGAACACTATACTGAATATTAGTAAAGCAGAAAAGTTATAGCACTGTGAGCGACCAACTTTAGGAGCAATGTTCATAGAGGATCAAGTTTTTGAATGACAGAACTGACTAACTTTCTTTAATGGGCTTTTTGTCAGGTGAACTAGTTCTTATTTCATAGGTTACTGCATCACTGTAACATTGACTTACTACATTAACTGAATGGGTGAACCCCTGCCATAAAAAGTGTACATGCATAACTGTCTTTTGCTGTTTCTTCTATCTAGTGATTCTTTGAAGATCCTGGGGATAAAGTTTTTATTGGTGAGGTTTGAAGTGGTTTTCCCAGATAAGTTCAGCCTAGAATGACTATTGGAAATTGACTTTGAGTAAATTAGCTAGGATCTTTTGTTATACTGGCGAAAGAAGAAAATAAAAAAGGTTAGGTTGGCCTTTTTTTCTATTTCAGCGTACCTCATTGATTAAGAATTAAGAGACTTGGTGAATTGAATTAGAACCAAAATAGAAAAGCTCCTTTTGTAAGGATCAAACTCATTCTTGGGTGGTATAGAGTCTAGAGACATTGGTCTGCATAGATAATGTGCTTGGAAGGCATGTACTTGTAACCATGACATGCTGTCAATGACCCTCTGTAGTATTTATGAAGATCGTTTTGATTTTCCAAACTGATCTAACTTGGCTGGTTTATGTCTGGGCTTCCTTGTGCCCAAGCTTAAAATGGAGAACTTGAAATCGTCTCTCCTAGTTCATGGAATGTTCTGGTTGGTCTGAAGCAGTTACTTATGAAATTTGCTAAAGGTAGCAGCCTTAGATGCCAAACCCAATTTGCATCCTTAATGATATTAAGAGCGGTTTCTTACCATGAGGGACTCTTGTGACACATTTAATTGATGTTCCCTTTCATAAATCATAATCTAGTCCTTCTGATCTAATCTAATGCCATCAACTTTCCCATTATGATCATTGAATAGGTTTTTAGTTTTCAAACTTGACTGGTGGGTACGAGGAGACAGATACCTCCTCTAAGGCTACTATTCGGGTTCTCACTTCTCAGTTCTGCTCCAACAAGCTTGTTTATTTGCTAGACCATCTTAAAATGATTAAAAGTTAATGCACTTAGAATAGCGACAACACATTTCTTTATTTTGGTAATTTTGATACAGTGTTTTTCTATTTATTTTCAGAGTTTAGATAGAATTTAGTTACCAAATTTGGTTCATTATTCATCCCTACTAAATTTTACCATCTAAGCTTGGGTGGACTGGTTGGAACAGAAATTGGTATTATATTTTATCAATAAGTAGATGTGGTCATCTTCATGAGGACTTCTATCTTGCTGCATATATGTTAAATCCCTAAAAGCCTAAAAGTATTCTTTACACATTTTGTGTCTTTTGTTAATGCTTTTTAGGCACATGCTACCGTTACTCGAACTGAGGAACCAAAATGGTGGGAGCGAAATGCAGGGTCTAACATGCTTGACATTCATTCAACACAAGAATTCTTGGATGCTCTAAGTCAGGCTGGTGATAGACTTGTTATTGTAGAATTCTATGGAACATGGTGTGCTTCCTGTAAAGCACTATTTCCCAAGGTAAGCACTTCTTTCTGTGCCTGTTAGGAAAGCTGATAATTTTATGCTGGTGTGTTATTTCTAATGTAAAGAAAAAGTTTAAAGAAAACAGTTCATTGTATTTCAACAACTTTAAAGGATCTTTTGGTAGTTGTCTACTCATAATGTTGGAGTCCACCTTGTTTGTGCCAAGGGCTAATTGGTCTCCTTATATGGTATTGACAATCCTTCCCTCACGTGCTATGTTTTGGGGTTGAGTTAGGCCCAAGGTCCATTTCTTTATTATTATATCAGAGAAGGACCCATTCCATTTCTCATTCACGATGTTGGGCCCCCATATTAATTTTGTGTATGCTCCATATCTCCAACCCTAAACATGAGGGGTGTGTTGCAGAAGTCCCACATCGATCAATCATGGGGTAGGTGGGCTTTTTTTATGGTTTGGGCCATCCTCACCTTTTAAGCTACTTTTGGGGTTGAGTCTGTAAGGTCCATTTCCTATCATGGTATCAAAGTCAGGCTCAGCCCCATCCCAATTCACTGTTTTAGATGTTGTCTCCCACTCCCTCCCCACTCCAATCCTTCGTCTTATCTTTTCCACGCTCCAGATTCCAACTCTGGAATGTGGGGGAGACCCACATCAGTGGGCCAATGTCTGTTTGGTCTCCTTATATGATCTTGGGCAATCCTCCCCTCATGAGCTAACTTTTGGTGTTGAGTTAGGCCCAAAGTCCATTTCTTAATCACATATGAACTGTAATCATTATAATCTACTCTTAGGTCCATTTGGATGATTTTTCCTCGACTCTTACATGGTTTTGATGCTGTGTAGTAGAGGGAAAAGAAACATTTCCCTTACACGTTGTTTTCTCTAGTGGGTATTGTTCTTCTTCTTCTGGTAAAATTTGTATTTAATATATCAGATTGTGCTAGTAGATTCTGTACAATATTCCAGTGGCCATAAGTGTGAAAAAAGGAAGGAGGTATATCCCTTCCTAAACATGTAAGCACTGTAACAACTCTGAGGATGATTCAGCTTCATTTAAAAGATCCACTTTGCACTACAAATAAAACATAAAAGTGCAGTTTCCCTTCAGCTGTAGAATAGAGTTGTATTTCTCTTGTGGGTTTTGTGCCTAAACTTGGTTTACAATAGTATAAAACTTCTGGGGAAAGCTATTTCTTTAATCTGAAGGTTATTGATCGCAATATCCAATTAAAGTTGGCACTGTTCCCATAATGTCTGTCCTGTATACCGATTGTTTTTTCTTATCTCAATTTGTGTCTCTTATATATGTTCTCAAAAGATCTTAAATTTTAACTCTACAACAGATTTTGGTACTGCTAGAATAAAATCACCACTAAATATGCATATATTTAGATTTTCATATTGATTGTCTAAACAGAACAAGAGACTTAATTCCAGCATGTCTCTGATTTTAATTACTGAGAACTTGCATCTTCTAACATAGCAGACAGAATATAAGAGGTAAAATAGTTCTTGCCACTGAAATTGTTTATTAATACATATCATATAAAGGGTTGTGCAAAAGCATAACAAATTTGAAACATCATCCTATTTATTTTGCTGGTGGTCCTTTTCCCTATATAGTTTGGTTGAGCTACAACGACAGGATGATAACTTTTGAATCAGCTTCTTTAAGGGTGTGTTTGGTATGAAAGGAAAATGTTTCATGAAAAATGTTTTCTGAGAAATACTTTCTAGGAAAATAAGGGGGTTCCTTACTTATTTTCTTGTGTTCGGTATGTATGCTAAAAATATTATCCTAAAATTATTTATATATATTCTAGACAAATACTTTGAGGGTTGGGGGTGGGGTGGTGGGAATGGGGGCTATAGGGGGTGCGGTGGAGATTAGGTGTGGTGGAAGGTGGAAGGCGGGGAGGACATTATCAATATGAAATCCCATTTGTATAACTTTTTTTCCCTACTTATGTTAAGGAAGTCATTTCCTCATTTTAAGCAACTTATTTTCCTAGAGAATAATATCCAATATTTGACCAACCTAGCATGAGAAAATCGGAAAACATTTCCGTCCATACTGGACACACCCTAAAAGAATTTTAATTTATCTCCTTACCCAAGTCTTTCACATTTCATATATAGTTTCCTTGTGCTCCTAATAATTTTCATGATTACTTGAGTTGAACAATGGTTAAATCTGTATATCAAGCCATATTAAGAAGATAACTGGTCTTTAAGTTTTCTCTCTCTCCAGTTTCTAGAATTTGATTTTACATTTTTCACTTGCAGTTCTGCAGAACAGCCCAGGAGCACCCTGAAATCATGTTTCTGAAAGTCAATTTTGATGCAAACAAGTCAATGTGCAAAGCTTTGAATGTAAAAGTCCTCCCGTATTTCCATTTCTACCGCGGAGCTGATGGACAATTAGAGTCCTTCTCTTGTTCACTGGCCAAAGTAAGTCGTCTGATAATTAACCATATTTTACTAGTTTCACTTGATCATGGCGATAAATGTATTACAAGGTCGAAGGACATGTTGAGACTTTTCTTTCTTAAGTAATTTTAATTGTTTCATTTTAGATAGGGTATGAATCAACCTCTATGACTCAAGAATTTGAATAGGACAATTATCCCAGTCTATGTTTACTAATATAGATCTTTGGTTATTCATGGCAAATTATTGGCAGTCCTTTGAGGCTAACCAAAATTAGCTTTCTCCATATGGCTAACCTTGTTGTGGTGCAGTTCCAGAAGATAAAAGATGCAATCCAATTACATAATACAGACCGCTGCAGTATTGGCCCACCAATAGGAGTAGGAGACCTCACACTTGAACTCCTTTCGGGGACAAAGGATGTATCCGCTGCAGCTTCTTCTACTTAGATTTGCTTGTGTGTTTCAATCTATATATCAATAGCTTGCATTTGAGCAACCACGAAAGCTTTTATTATATATGGTCATTTTCACTTTTTGGTTGCTACTACAATTTCCAGCACTCTAGCTAATGATGTAATTATATGCTCCATTCTTTGATACCATTAACACTTGCAGCTTATATAGGATTGTTCAATGGAATTTTGTTCATTATGTGAAAAAATTGAGTGGAAAGCACTACTTGTCATTTATGATTCTTCTCAATATGGGTTACTGCTATAGTGATACACTACTAGGTGTTATGTACTCGAGACTTTGAAACTAAATGAGAAAGTTATATGAATTCGTACAATCATTTATCATGTTTTTCTAATATACTTAGAACAAAACTTTGAAGAACTTGATAAGAAACAACAAAGTTTAAAGAGTATTTCGGAACTAGAAAATTAAAATCAGTAGAGAAAAAAGAAACAAAACAGATTAGAAATTATATACAAAATATTCTTCTTAAAAAGAAGAAAATCGACCCCAATAAATGTACAGTGTTCCTTTAAGAAAATTATTCCCCTCAAGTACACGAGACTAATGAAATATATCCTCTCAGGATAAAACGATCTTACTCACCGGTGTATCGGTACCGAAAATCACTGTGTCAACGAACCACTCAACAGCAGTAAAGTAACTTACAATACTAGATTTAGCAGTAGTAGAAGAAGTCCATAATTTTATTTTATTTTCAAAATGAGAGAAAATTCCTCTATTTATAGACAACAAAAGGTTATGTGAAATGGTGTTTATTGTACCTTACCGGAAGAGTAACAACCCTTTGGAAAGTCACAATATTCCAGAAAGGTCACAACCTTTCATAAAAGTCACAATTTTTTTTTATAGAAGTCACAAAACTTCAAAGAAGTCCCAACTCTTCCTAAAAAGTCACTCTTCATAAAAGTTACAACTTTCCATAAAAGCCACAAATCTTCATAATTGTCGAAACTCTAAATTTTCCATTTACACCTTTTAAAACCCAACAACCTCCTCCATGAATGGACAATGACTAAGACAAAAAAACGCACAAGTGTGTATATTTAACAAGAAAGAATTGATTGCATCTGGATAAGTAGGTTTTCCTTCAAACTTTCGGATATACTCGGTCAATCTGTAGATTTGATATTTGAACCGTCAAGCTTTGGTGTATACCTAGACAACCATATGTCACACAATCAAACCTTTACCTTTTATGGTTCTTACGGTTGTGTTCGTTTCAGTCATGAACACCTCCCGATTTCATGAGTGTATATAGAATAGACTTTTTACAATGATTCTCTTTGAAGCGGCTTACACTTCACACTCATATGAGTGATTTCTAATCATTTCATCGTGTAGATACACTATTTGGTCAAACCTGCCAAACAAAGCAAATTATTAAAAACTTCAAGCTTTATTAACTCACTAACCAGCGTTAATGTTATATCCTTATTGTTGAACATTCTCTTCATCATGAGAATGTATTGAGTTGGTTGACAATGCTGAACCGTCAGTCACAACTTTGTTTTCTCCTTAAACCTAGCTCTTGTGATCTCCTGTATTCTAGGTAGAGTTACCACCCCAATGACTTTTTCTAAGTCGTAAACTCATTCCCTTAGATGATCTTTCAACTTTCTCTCTATTGAAGTCTTTTTGTAAGTGGATCCAACACATTGTCCTTTGACTTTATACAATCAATTGTGGTAATTCCACTATAGAGTAGTTTCTAACACTATTATCTCTATTTCTTACATAACGATACTTTTGTTTTACTTCATGCTCCATTTTCTACTTATTGTATCTTGACTATCAAAGTGTATGCATACTGATGCCAATGGTTTGGGCCAAAAGAGAATATCTATAAAAAAAATTCGGAGTCTTTCAATTTGTTCACAGGTCTTAACTAGAGTGACAAGCTCATAGATCATTGTAGAGCTAGCGATACATGCCTATTTGGATAATTTAAATGATACTTCTTTTATATCAAAATTAAATACATATCCACTCGTGGATTTTACTTTATTTGATTCTGCTGCATCACTATATCCTTTCAATACAGCTAGATATTTGTTATAATGGAATGTATAGTTTTGAGTATGTTTGAAATACCCCAAAACTATTTTCATTGCCATCCAATGAGTTTGATTGAGATTACTCGTGATCCGACTCAATTCATTAATAGTGCATTCTATATCTGATCATGTACACTTTGTGATATACATCATACTTCCCAATACTTTAGTACAATCCAATTGTGAGTCTTTTTCGCCTTCACTCTTTTGAAATGCAAAGTTTATATTTTTTTGGAGTCTTGACAATATTGAAATCCAAATATTTGAACTAGTCAAATACCTTTTGAATGTAATGAGACTGTGCCAATGCTAAACATTATGAAGTTCTAAGAATTCTTATACCTAAGATAACATCATTAACTCCAAGATCTTTTATATCAGACTTGCTTTCTAGCATATGTTTATTACTATTTATGTCATTCGAATCTCTACTGATGATCAATATGTCATCAATATACAAAAAAATAATGACCTTGTGATTTTAATGTAAACACATTTATCACTTTCATCATATTTTAATCCATTTTCCAACATGATTTGGTAAAATTACTCACGTCATTGTTTGGGTGCTTGTTTTAGTCGATAAAGTGACTTAACAAGTTTTCACACATTCTTTTCCTTACTAGGAACCACAAAACCCTCGGGTTGTTCCATATAAATTTGTTCGTCCAATTCTTCATTTAAGAAAGTTGTTTTCACATTCATTTGATTAATTTGGAGGTCATATACCGCAACTAATGCAATTAACATGTGAATAGCTTTGTATTTGTCTTTGTCAGAAAAATCAAGACCTTTTTGTCTACAACCATCGACAAAAAAATAGCTTTGTATTTATCAATAGTTTCACCGACTTTCATTCTCCTTCTGAAGATTCACTTTGAAGCCAAACATTTATTTTCTAGAAGAAGTCAATTAACTTTCAATATGGTTGATCAACATAGAATCAATCTTACTATTGACACCTTCTTTTAAAATAATGAGTCCACTGAAGACATAGGAAATGGTGCAAAATCTGATCCAAAGGAAGTAGTGTCCTTTCACATTTACTACGCCTCTGAATCTCTTTATTAAGTACATCCTTCTTTTGTTCTTTCCAAGGTCGTTTAGACCTTTCATTAGATTAATCAAGTTTAATTTACGGTCCACAATTTTTGGTCCTATTTTGATCCTTTTAGGAATAGAAACTTGGACTTTGGCTAGACACCCCCACACTTTAAATATTTCAAGTTGGATTTTCTTACTTTCCGTTTCTCATATGGAATAGATTGTGTCATGAACAAACAAAACTTTTAATTGTTTTAGTTTCTAAACAAACAAAACTTTTTGTTGTTCCTTTTGCTGTAAGGATAGCTTGACCACACAAATTTTAGTGGTAAACCTGAACTTATAGGTATGCATCCATTATTTCCTTCAAAGTTCAACTTTTTTTCATTGTGGAGTTTCATTAGACTGAGCTGAATGTTAGACAATAGGCGTTTTTCCAGCTTATTATGTTTATTGTTTTTTTTTTTTACTTATTTTAGTTTAGTGCTTTCTATCTTCTAACTAGACTTAGTCAACTTTAGTTGCTCAACTTTCTGAAGTTAGTGGCCCAATTTATCGCTATTCGTGGCCCCTTTTATGGTAGTTAGTTGCACATGTTCTTATTTTGTTTGAACATCCACTTTGTAAGTGGCTACTAGATAGGAAATTGTTATGTTTGTTCCTTGTATAAATTTAGATCTTATGCAGATTAATACATAGATGGAATTTCATAAGTTCACTCCATTTTTATTTATAAAATCAGTTTCTTTAGTATTTTTGTTCTAACAGTGGCAGCAGAGCCTCTAGTTGATCTTACAGGAACAAAAGGTTTAAACCTACAACAGAAATGACATCCAACAACCTACCTCTAAATCCACCATTCACTTTCACCGATGAAAATTACCAAATCTGGTCTGTGAAGATGCAAACTTTTCTTGAAGCCTATGAACTTTGGTAAACTATGACGGAAGATAAACCACTTGCTGCTCTACCAACAAATCCTACCTTGACTCAGATAAAATCCAACAGCGAAGAGAATGCAAAGAAATTTAAAGTCAAGTCGCATATGCAAAATGCTTTGGCAGATTCTGTGTTTTACAGAATCATGGCTTGCAAAAATGCAAAAAAAGCTTGCAATAGGTTGAAAGAAGAATATCAAGTAAGATATAGAATATTTCAAATAAAACTGTTGAACCTGAAAAGAGAGTTTGAGTCCTTGAACATGCAGAAGAATGAAACTATCAGTAAGTATGCAATCGAATCTCTTTAATTGTTAATAACATTAGACTTCTTGGTGAAGAATTTAAAGACAAACGAATTGTGGAGAAAGTTTTTGTGACTCTTCATGAGAGGTTTCAATCTAAGATTTCATCTCTTAAAGAATCCAAGGACCTGGGAAAACTTTCATTAGGTGAACTAATGAGTGTTGTTCAAGAACAAGAGCAAATGAGGAATATGAGACGGGAAAAGTTCAGTGAAGGAGCTTTCTCTATACAAAAGCAAAAAGGAAAGCAAAAATCAACCAAAAGAATAAGGGCAAGCATGATGGAGGAAACAATAGTTGAGATGTGAAGCAGAAGTTCCCTCCATGCAAACATTGTAACAGAAATACACATTTGAAGAAAAACTGTTGCTGGAGAGTCGATGTTATATGTGGCAACTGTAAGCTGATGGGACGCATATTCAAGGTCTGAAAATCAAGAGCAAAGGCCTCTGGTGCTTTGCAAGAACAAGTAGCAGAAGTTTCATATGCACATGAGGAGCAACTCTTTGCAGTTTCATACTTTTCAATCAATGAATCCTCTGATTCATAGCTTCTTGACAGTGGTTGCACACATCACTTGTGAAATGATGTTAAATAGTTCAAATTCCCCGATGATACTTACAAATCTAAAGTAAAAGTGGGAAAAAGTGATGCAATATAAGTCAAAATAGAGGTACAGTGTCTATCTCAACAATATCAGGTATCAAAACTATTACTGATGTCTTGTACACACCTGATATGAGTCAAAATTTGTTTAGTGTTGGACAAATGCTTGAAAATAATTATTCTCTGCATTTTAAGAATCGTGAATGTGTTGCTTCTGACCCTTCTAGAGTAGAGTTATTTCATGTCAAGATGAGCAACAAAATGTTTTTAGTTGAATTAGAGAAAATAACTGAGCGGACTTACACTATTACTTCACAAACATGTACAAACCTATGGAACAAAAGGTTTGGTAACTTCAATCAGAGAAGCATTGCGGAGATGAAAAAGAAGGAGCTAGTGAAAAATATGCCTGAATTTATTTCTAATGCTCAGGTTTGTGAAACTTGCATACATGAAAACAAACAAAATTGCCATTTCAAGCAAACCAAGTATAGAGAGCTAACAAGAAACTTCAACTCATTCATACATATGTTCGCGGCCTAATGAAAACAGATTCACTGAGTGGTAACTAATACATTCTCCTCTTTATTGATGACTACACCAGAATGTGTTGGGTTTATTTCATAAGACTGAAGTGTGAAGTCTTTGATGTTTTTAAACAATTTAAATCTTTAGTAGAATATCAATGTAATCTTAGTATTAAGGCTTTAAAGTATGACAATGGAGGAGAATATACTTCTTCTTAATATGTGGAGTTGTGTAATGGCACAGGTATTGAACGCCAATTGACATTACCATACACTCCACAACAAAATGGCATGTCTAAAAAGAAGCACATGACAGTAGTGGAGATGGCCAAATATCTTTTGCTCGAAAGAAACATCCCAAATCAGTTTTGAGCGGAGGCAGTCAATACCTCTGTATATTTGATGAACAGATTACCAACTAAGGCCTTGTATGACATGACTCCATATAAATCTCGGTGTGGGAATAAATTATCAGTACACCATCTCAGAATCTTTAGGTGTATATGTTATTATCGAGTTCCAGAAACAAAGAGGAGTAAGCTGGACAACATGACTCACAAAGGCATATTTATGGGCTATAGTTCATCCAAAGGTTACATGATTTTCTATTTGAAATCAGAAAAACTAATTCTCAGCCTAGAAGTGAGTTTGATGAAGCAATTAGGTGGGATTGGAAAGAACAGAAGACCTCTTATTCTTATTTATTTTCAAAAGAGCAACCTCAACTTTCAGAAGATGAACTAGTGGATGATGTACCAGTGAGGGGAACTCGATCCTTAAAAGATGTCTATCAGCGGTGTAACTTGGTTACCTCTGAACCAACAAGCTATGCTGAAGCACAAGACTCTCAGGCGTGGAGGAGAGCTATGCAAGATGAACTAGGTATGATCGAGAATAACGAAACCTGGCAGCTTGCTGATAGACCTAAAAATCGCAAGGTGATTGGTGTAAAATGGATTTTCAAGACAAGAATCAATCCTGATTGAACAATTTGCAAACATAAGGCTAGATTGGTGGTAAAGGGATACACACAACAATATGGTGTTGCTTACCAGGAAACATTTTCTCCTGTAGCAAGGTGTGATACAATCAAGCTTATTCTTGCATTTGCATCTCATAGTTCCTGGCAGATTCATCAACTTGATATTAAACAGGCTTTCTTAACGGTTTGCTTGCTGAAGAGATCTATGTAGAGCAACCTGACAGTTTCTCAACCCCTAAAAAAGAGGATCAAGTTTATCTCTTAATGAAGGCCTTGTATGGCCTAAAACAAGCCCCAAGGGCATGGTATGAGAGGATGGACAATCATATCATCCAACTTGGCTTTAGTAGATGTCAAAGTGAAGCTACTTTGTATGTGCAAGTCACTGCAGATGAATCCTTAATTGTCTCAATTTATGTGGATGACATGCTTGTGACAGGATGCAAAACTTAACTAATCCAAAGGTTCAAGGATGAAATGGAGAAAATCTTTGAAATGACTGATCTTGGAGTCATGAAGTACTTTCTTGACATGGAAGTGTTGTAGTCCATGATGAAATTTTCATTTGCCAACAATCTAATGAAGTTTTGCTTGTTCATTGTTCATCTGAGAACCATCTAGCTGACATTTTCACTAAGTCATTGACAAAGGAACGGTTTGAAGATCTGAGGCAAAGAATTGGTGTTTGCCACAAAAATGCCAAGGAAGAGTGTTAGACAATTGACATTTTTTTCCAGCTTATTATTTTTACTTATTTCAGTTTAGTGCTTCCTATTTTCTAGCTAGACTTAGTCAACTTTAGTTGCTCAACTTTCGAAGTTAGTGGCCCCATTTATGTCTATTAGTTGCCCCTTTTATGGTAGTTAGTGACACATGTTCTTATTTAGTTTTACCATCCACTTTGTAAGTGTCTACTAGATAGGAAATGGTTATGTTTTTTCCTTGTATAAATTCAGACCTTCTGCAGATTAATACATAGCTGGAATTTCATAAGTTCACTATATTTTTATTTTTCAAATTAATTTCTTGAGTGTTTTTGTTCTAACACTGAATAGGGTAGTAATTTGATGGATAATTCATATTTCTGCAAAAGGAGATTCATACTCACCGTTCCTATCACTTCTTATCTTTTTTCAGCTGATTTGCAACTTCAATTTTATATTGTCTAGACATTTCTATTGATTCATCCTTACCATTTAACATATATATATATATATATATATATATATATATATATATATATATATATATATATATATATATAACCGTATCTAGTGCAATTTTGAATAAAGGTTATGAAATAATTTTTTCCACCACAAGATGGTATTGACTTCATATCACACATGTCAGTGTAAATCAACTCTCAGGGATTAGAGTTCCTTTCGGCAGGTTCATAAGAATGCTTAGCATATCAGTTTTCCTTACAAGGTTTTGTAATTGACATATCCTGAGTGTTCATGTAACATACAATTGACTCAAGCAAGTAAAAACAAATAAAAATATTGAGTTTGAAAGCTCTCTGTAAGGTAGCTGTTTTTCACAAATATTTTGTTCCTACGTATTGCAATTTTGTGTGAAAGAAACATTGTTCAGAGTCAACACCTTGTCAAATGTCCTTTTAAAAAGGACATTTCTATAATTTTCACTTTGATTGTTATAGAACTACCCGTGAACATAGTTTCACCGGGTCCAATAAAGGCAATACAATCCAAATGCTTCTTTTACAAAACATGACAAATGACTATTAACCAATATTCACGTGTATACAAATAGTTATATTTAATAGACATATCTTTCCATGAAAAACCACAACATTTTAAGTGACCCTTTTTTTAAAAAGAACATAATTATTCTGAACAAATATATATATAATTTGGTAGTTTCGTGCTACTCATATCATATACTAGTAAAAGAGAAACTTAACCACCACAATATCAAATAAACTTCAATAATTTTATGGAAATAACATAATACAAAAGTATCATTAAATTTGATATCTTGTGCTATAAATTTAAATTAAATACTAAGTCTAATTTTATCTTTACCATAAGCAAAGAAACCCCATATTTAAAAAATAATTTCAAAAATATTTTTCGAGTATTTGAAAATACTTTTTTGCACATTTTCCATACTATAAAAATGTCATTGGGAATATGAAACCTCTTTTGAAATATTATTTTAAAAAAGAATTACAGTGCTTCAATTTCCTTTGACAATCTTTATACAATGTCAATGTTCATTCTATATAGGCACAAAATCACAAACTCTAAGTCATTGGACTTTTTCCTCAATCACTATAGAACCTCAAAAAATGATACTTGGACTTTGAGCAGAAAAACATAGAAAATTAGTGAACCACAACAGGATTCACGGTTCGTTAAAGGAACCACGGTCTATCGACCTGCCCGTGGTTCACACAAACCCAGAACTGGTGGACCACGGGTCTTTCACGGGCCGTGGACCACCATACGAGACGTGGGAAGGCTTCTAAAGGCTAGGAAGAGAACACCCAAGCTAAGGCCTTAGACAACAGATTCCACCATGAGTCGTGGTCATGATGACGAGTTGTGGGCGGGTCCATTATCTTGAGATAGCATGCCCCTAGCCCTAAGTTAAGAACCAGAAAGGCCATCATAGTCCGTGAAGTGTACCATGGGAGGGGGTTACCCAGTAGAACATACAGGCCGTGGTCCAAACTACAGAACATCAGTGGTGTTGTAGTCAACCCTTGTAAACTTTTAAGCTTAGGTCATTTTGGTCTTTTCTCCTATGCATTGAGAATTTAAACTACGTCATTTAATGCCAAAACTACGTGGTTTTACTTTTTGTAAGCCTAATAATTTAGTCAGAACCTATCAAATACCTTTATTCCCAAGAATAACCATAAGTTTTCTCAAGAGCACATAAGTTTTCTTCTAGTTTCAGCCTCAAAATCGAAGGATTTCTCTGTAGATTTCCTCACAAGGTATGTGGGATTTCACTAGTGGGTTCCTTTCATCCATTAGGTCCCTAAAATTCAGTTACACTCTTGGTTCTCTATATATTTTTTGACCTAGGGTTTCTAAATCCTTATAATTAATTTCATTTAGTTGATGTATTATTCTAATTCAAAATATCATGATTTCTTCGAAACTTTGTTTAGTTGCTTTCATAAAACACAGAACCCTAATTGTGTAGATTCTCTTAGTTTATGAATTACACTTGATAGGTTAGTTCAACAGATAACCATGCTTTAGATATAGAATTTTACATTATCAATATATAAATGTGTATTTTCTGTTAGCATGTTAGTAGTTTTTTGAGGTACTCTGTATTTTAATTACTTTTTAGTAATATACATATTAAGTTGGGAGTAGACTTAGCACCAAGTTGGATTGGGGTTCAGCGTGCCCTCATATTCCCAAAACTATGTTCCCTCTTAGGATATAAGTCGCCTAAGTGGGCATCAGATTTAGTGATCATGTCATTCATGCCTTTATACCCCTGGAAAGGTATATTGGGTCCTCTCGATGGGGAATATACATCAGACTCCACATTTAGCTTACGTGGTTTTACATTGGTCAATAATATCTCCCACAATCACACTCTTAGTGCATTTAATCAGGTTTATGATTACATACTTTAGTATTCAGAACAACATATCATTTTCACGATTAGTAGCTGGTCATTGCGTTCAATTTAGCTTTTTCAGGATTTACATTATTGCTTAGTTTAAAGTATTGCTCAATATGCCTTGTTTCAGCTAATATATGATTGTTTAGCTTATTATATATATTATGCATGCTCACTACATTCAAAGTACTCACACATACTCTGCACTACATCCTTTTATGATTTAGGTTAAGGTACTCAACATCCAGCTCATGTTTAGATTGATTCTCGATCTGCATTCAGTAGTTTGAATGGTGATTCCTTATAATTCGAGGACAATAGATATGCTTTCATTTTAGTCTTTACATTTCAGTTTCCTGTTTTTTAGAGTTAGCTCAGGGGAATGTCCCAGCAACTCAACTTAGTTAGAGGTTTTTCAGGCTTAGTAGTAGTATCAACTTGACTTATTAGGTTAATATTTTAGTGTTATTAAGCTCTTAGTATGTTTTATACATTCACATTAGTTGGGTTCTCCCCATTTTCCAGTTATCTTTTGTTTAGCTTCCGTATAGTATTTGTCTTATTCAGTATTTTTAGTGTGCTTATGATATGCCATGCTTAAGGTTAGGTTGGGGTCATTCGTCATCCTAGGTCCTGTGTTACGTCAATGGGGAAAACTCGGGGCGTGTCACACTTGGTATTTGAGCATAAGATTTATGATTCCTCGGATGTATGAAGTCGCACTAAGTCTCTTTCATGGGTGTGAAGTACACCACATCAATGATGGAGAGACTGCAAAGTGTTTTAGGAAAAACTTCACTTTCTTGCTATTCCAATCATGCATGGGTATGATATCCTTTCTAATTCATTGTTATCTGTTTCAAATCACGCCTCCTCATAGAGCTAACACACAGATTGCTAATGGGCAGAATGCTATCGTAATCCAGTCTCGAACCATAAGGTTATGAATGCAAATTTTTTGAATTTGATCCAGCTCTACGCTCAGAGTGTGTCCTATAAAAATCAGTAGGAAATGGTGGATCAGTTGTAGTTAGAATTAGATACTTTATTAAGATGAATCCGCCTGAGTGTCTAGGGTAGAAGGTTGGTGAGGACCCACAAAACCTCATTGATGAGGTTCAAAAAAATCATTGGGGTAATGCAAGTAGCTGGAATTGAGAGTGTTGAATTAGAATCCTATCAGCTGAAGGATGCGACTCATATTTGGTACACTGAGTGGGAATATAATAGGGGTCTAGATGCAACTCATATGAATTGGGATTGCTTTACGGGAGCTTTTCTGGACAGGTTCTTCCAAAGGAATTGAGAAAAGCTTAGGCACAAAAGTTTATGAACTTGAAGCAGGGTTCTATGTCGCTCTAAGCGTACGGGCTGAAGTTTACCCAGTTCTCCAGGTATGCTCCACACATGATTGGAAATTCCAGGGCACAAATGACTAGTTCTTATTTTAGGTACCCGATCTATTGTATATTTAGTGCAGGAATGCTATACTACTAGGGGATATGGATATCTCCAGGATAATGGCTCACACTCAATAAATTGAGGGAGATAAGCTTAGAGTGTTTGCTAAGTACAACAAAAAGTCTAGAACAGGGAATTATGAGTACTCACAACACATGTCGGCTGATGGGAATCACTCACAGTTTCAACAGAGGTATATATCCCAAATACCTTCATCAGTTTGTTCTCCACCCCCAAGTTTAGATAGGATCATAAGGGCAAGGGGTCATGCTCTAGCTTTGAAGGGCTTTGGGTAAGAAGACTTACCCAACTTTTCTAAAGCGTTGTAAGAACCATCATGGTTTCTTGCTAGAAAGAAATGGTACTTTGGGTGTGGTCAGTCTTGCCATAGGTTTAAGGATTGCCTTTCTGTCAGGAAGGGGCAAGAAGGTGACACCAAAAGGGCTCAATCTACAGCTCGAGCACAACCAACAGGTCGCACAACTCAGCAGGGTACTTTATCTAGTAGAGGTGACAGTTAGCACCAGAACAAGTTGTATGCTCTTTAGGCTCGCCAGGATCATAAAGATTCTCCTGATGTTGTCACTAGTACATTACGAGTCTTTCATCTAGATATTTATGCATTGTTAGATCTAGGGGATACATTGTCTATTGTAACTCCTTATATAAGAGTAAACTTGATTGTCTCTAGAAACTTTTTAAAAACAATTCTCAATATCTAGTCCAGTTGGTGACCAAATTATAGCTAGATAGATATACAAAAATTTCCCTATTGTCAGAGTCTTTCAGAAACTCAACTCAACATATCTTGTATAGTTAGAAATCATAGATTTTGATATCATCTAATCATAAATTTGTTACAATCGTGTTATGCCTCATTCGATCGTAGAACTAGGTTCGTTAGATTTCAGTTTCCAAACGAGTCAGTCTTAGAATGGAAGGGTAGTAGTTTAGTGCCTATGGATCGATTCATCTATTTCTTTAAGTATACAAAAGTAAATTCCAAATGGTATATTATCGTCTTTTTCGTGTTAAGGATTAAAACTCTAAAACCCAAAATCTTGAGTCAGTACTAGTGGTAAATGAGTTTCCAAAAGATCTTCCCGGAGTTCCTCTCGATAGGAAAATCAACTTCGGAATAGATTTACTTCCAGATTACCAGCCCATTTTGATCTTTCCATACAGTAGGGCTCCAGATGATTTTAAGGAATTGAAAGAGAAGTTGAAAGATCTTCTAGATAAGGGCTTCATCATACCTAGTATCTCTCCAAGGGATACTTTAGTGTTGTTCATGAAAAAAAGATGGGTCTCTCAGAATATGAATTCACTATCGACATTTGAACAAAGTCACAATCAAGAATAAGTAACCCAATCCCATGATTGATGACTTGTTCGACCAAATTTATGGTGCTAGTTTCCTTTCTACAATAGACTTCAGATCCGTCTATCATCAACTTAGATTCAGAGATAGTAACTTCTGAAGACAACTTTCAGAACTCGGTATGATAATTATGAATTTTTAGTTATGTATTTTGGAATAACAAATTATCATTCAACTTTCATGGACTTAATGAGCAAAGTGTTCAATTAGTATTCGGATTTGTTCGTCATCGCCTATACTGATGATAACCTCATTTATTTTTTGAAGGAGGAGGAGCATGCGACTCATCTCATCTGAGAGTTGTTCTAAACCTCTCAAGGATCGCCAACTATTCGCTAAGTTTATTAAATGTGCATTCTGGTTACACTCTATTGCTTTCCTTGGTCATGTGGTATCAAACGAAGGGATCTGAGTGGATTATCAAAAAATTGAGGCAGTACAATGAAGGCCAAAACCTACCTCCCCAACTGTAAGACCCCCAACATGAGTTAAGTTGTATAGAGCCTCACATGTGCCTAATAGGTTTTTTAACATATTGAGTAAGTGTTTTAAAGCATGCATGATTGATTTGAAAGTCATTTGAAAGTCAAATTCCCAAGAACGTCCAAGACGTTTGAAAGTTAGCCCTTGGACGTACTTGAGTGTGCCTAGCATGTTTTGATGTGTTACGTGTGTTTTTTGGTGCTCAAAATTGTATGTAAGGTCCTTGACATGTATACGAGTTTATTTACGTTGGAAACATTCGGTAAAAACTCCCCAAGGACCAACCAAAGGGTCCTTGAGGAGGACCCAACTTGTGGGTAAAACCTGTCCCTAGTTGGCAGCTTACTGCCTTAGTGTTCACGGATGACTTCACGGCCAGTGGAGTGGACCACGGTCCGTGAAGTTGGTCGTGGAACTTCCTTATCCACTTGGGGGATTGGAAAGTCAAGGGATCCACTTCCCCAAGTACCACAGACCATGATAACGTGAAGCTGGCCGTGGTCCCTGGGCTGGCTGGCCAAGTTTGGTTTTCCAAATTAATTCCGTTTGGTTATTTAATAATTGGGATTGATTATAAAGGGCTTATACATTAAATATAAATAGTTTAAGGTCTTTTCTCAAGTCAAAACCCCCAACACCCATTAAGAAATCAAAATCCCGAATCTCTCTTCTCTTCCAAAATTCTCTGAAACCTCCATTGGAGGGAAAACTCAAGTACAAGCTAGAGGTTGTATTGTCATGGTTTCGTCTTAAACTTCTTGTGGCTTTATCATGTATAAAGGTATGGTGATCCTTCATCTTTAGATAACCTCTCATCTAAAGAGTTCCTTCAGAGCTTTTCAATGAGATTTCATGATCAAACCTTCAATCTTCCAATCTAGCCATGGGTTCTTTTTCAAATTGATTTCAAAAGAATTCTTATGATGAATTGATATTTACGTACCGATTTTAAAGTGAATTTCAATGCAAATTCATGATGAACCCATGTTCTCTCCAATTCTCAAATTAGCCTATATCATTGGCATTGTAATCTTGACTTTATATTGATTGAATTACAATCCTAGCATGTTGAATTGCTTATATCTACTGACAATTATGTATATTATTGTTGAATTATTTATAGTTGATCCAATGTGGATCAAGGATTGAGGATTTGGTGAGTTGATCTATATTCTTCTTCTTCCTATAGAATTGATAATGTAGTGTGCATAATATGATCTTGATCCTATGAAGGTTGAATTATGAATTCGATTATGTTATAGTACTTTTAGCTACTGCCCTATATATGAGTTATTGATTAGTTATGAGTATTGATAATTGATAATAAAATCAAGGGAGTTTACAAAATGTGGGCAGATGGCCGAGCACCAGGAGAAGTCCCCATAAATTGGGACATTCTCAAGACTGCATTCCTCGATAGTTTCTTTCCCAGAGAACAGAGGGAGGCAAAGGTTGAAGAGTTTATCAACCTACGACAGGGAGGTATGTCACTCAAGGAGTATTCCTTGTAATTTGTTAAAACTCTCAAAATATGCTTCTTCTCTTGTGGCCCATAGCAGGGATGAGATAAGCAGGTTTGTGACTGGCGTGTCGGAGGATCCAGTGGAGGATTGTCGGGCAGCCATGTTGCATGATAACATGGATCTGGACAGATTGATGGTACATGCATAGCAGTTAGAGGAGAGTCGCCGGAAAAGAAGAGGTCAGAAAGGCAAGAAGCCTAGGCCCGTGGATAGGACTAGTTCTAGCTCTGGTAGGGGTACAGTTGGAGTCCAAAACAGGCCTAAGTTCAAAAAGCACTTAGGTAATCCTACGCCTTCCAGGAAATCGAATGCCAAAGTGGAAAAGTCTGGCCCCAAAAAGGGTAATGATAGAAATTCCTAGCGTAACATCAAGTCGTGTGGTAAATATGGGCGTTTGCATGGAGGTGAGTGTATGTTAGGTACTAATATATGCTATGGGTGCGGCAAGAGTGGGCGTATGGTCAGGGACTGCCCAAAGGTGAAGATTCAGGCAAGGACAGATGCTCAGCCTCAACCTAATTCTAATGCTGCAGTCGAACCTCCCAAGAGGAACAAATTTTATGCTCTAAAAGGTAGAGAGGAGCAAGAGAATTCAGCTAATGTGGTCACTGGTACGTTGCATGTATTTTCTTTTTTCCTGTGTATGCATTGTTAGATCCAGGATCAACTTTGTCATTTGTTACTCCTTTGATAGCTAGTAAGTTTGAATTGCTTCGTGAGATCTTGCATGAGCCTTTTCTAGTTATTACTCCCATAGGAGATGTCATTAGAGATGAAAGAGTATATACAAATTTCCCAATTAACATTCTTGATAAAATCACTCATGTTGACCTAGTAGAACTAGCCATGCTTGATTTTGATGTAATTTTGGTTATGGATTGGCTCCATAAGTGTTATGCTACCATAGACTGTCGAAACAGGGTAGTAAGTTTTCAGTTTCCAAATGAGTCAGAGTCAAAATGGGAAGGGCGTGGTTCAAATCCAACAGGCCAAATAGTTTCCAACCTTAAAGCCAATAAGATGTTATCTAAGGGGTATTTATACCACTTAATCAGAGTTAATGACTTAGATCATGAGGTTCCATCCATAGAATCTGTGTCCATAGTGAATGAGTTTCAAGATGTCTTTCCGGAGGATTTACCAAGAATTCGTCCTGAACTCGAAATTAATTTTGGTGTTGACTTAGATACCAACACCAAGACAATTTCTATTGCCCCATATAATTGAAGTTGCTTTTAAAAGATTTACTTGATAAGGGCTTTATCCAGCCGAGCATATCCCCATGGGGTGCTCTAGTGTTGTTCGTTAAGAAAAAGGATGGAACCCTTAGAATGTGTATCGATTATCGGCAACTCAACAAAGTCACTATAAAGGACAAGTATCCTTTTCCCAGAATCGATGATCTCTTTGATCAACTTCAAGGCTCAATCTTCTTTTCTAAGATATATCTTTGGTCGGGTTATCACAAATTGAGGGTAAGACAAGAAGACATTCCTAAGACTACTTTCCGAACTAGATATGGACATTATGAGTTTCTTTTCATGTCATTTGGTTTCACTAACACACCAGCCCCGTTTATGGACCTTATGAATAGGATTTTTCGTGAATATCTTGATTCTTTTGTTATAGTATTGATAGATGACATCCTCATATACTCTAAGACTAGAGAAGAGAATGAAGAACACTTAATAAAGACATTATAAGTACTCAGAGAACATCAGTTGTATGTAAAGTTCAGTAAATGTGAATTTTGGTTTAGATCAGTGACCTTCCTTGGTCATGTTGTGACCGACCAGGGTGTTGAAGTTGATCCGAAAAAGGTTGAAGCAGTGAAGAATTAGCCGAGACCCCTCACTCCTATAAATATTTGGAGTTTCTTGGGTTTGGATAACTACTGTCGCAGGTTTGTGGAGGGTTTTTCCACTATTGCTGCTCCGTTGATAGCCTTAACAAAGAAAAGGTGAAGTTTGAGTGGTCTGAAAAGTGTGAGACGAGCTTCCAAGAGTTCAAAGACCGACTCACTTCACCCCTAGTTCTCACATTGTCGAGGAGTGGTGCAGGATATGCGGTGTACTGTGATGCTTCCTGAGTAGGTTTGGGATGTGTTCTTATGCAATATGGCAAGGTGATTGCATATGCATCAATACAGTTGAAAGTCCACGAGAAAAATTACCCTACCCACGATCTTGAGTTAGCTGTTGTGGTCTTTGCGTTGAAACTTTGGAGACATTACTTATATGGTGTACATGTTAATGTATTTACTGACCATAAAAGTCTTCAGTATGTTTTTACACAGAGAGAATTAAATATTCATCAGAGAAGATGGCTGGAGCTGCTCAAAGATTATGACATGAGTGTCCACTATCACCTAGGTAAGGCCAAGGTAGTGGCTGATACGTTGAGTCGATTGAGCATGGGCAGCGTGTCTCATATTGATGATGAGAAGAAGGAGCTAGTTAAAGAGGTACACCAATTGGCTAGATTGGGTGTACGGCTGGCAGATGCACCAAGTGGGGGTGTTTCGGTTCATTCAAGTTCCGAATCCTCATTTGTTGTAGTTGTCAAAGCTAAGCAGCATCTTGACCCAGTGCTTGTGGAGTTGAAAGACTCAGTGTTGAGTAAGTTGAATGAATCATTTTCCCTATGAGGGGATGCTGTACTCAGGTACCAGAATAGATTATGTGTGCATAATGTTAATGATTTGAGGCCTAATAGAAGCTCATGGTTCCAGGTATTCATTTCATCCTGGTGCCACCAAAATGTACGATGAACTTAAAGAGGTCTATTGGTGGAAAGGTATGAAGAGAGATATTTCAATGTTTGTGGAGGAGTGCCCCAATTTCCAACAGTTTAAGGACGAACACCTTTAGCCTGGGGGTCTCACCCAGTCGATTGAGATTCCAATATGGAAGTGTGAGGCTATCAATATAGATTTTGTGATTGGTCTGCCAAAGACTTGGAAGCTGCATGATTCCATTTGGGTCATTTATGATAGAATGACTAAGTCCGCTCATTTCATACCTGTGAAGTCAACGTACAAGGCTGAAGATCATGCCAATCTATATTGATGAGATAGTGAGATGGCATGGGATTCCTCTGACTATCATTTCGGATAGGGGAGCCCAATTTACTTCTCATTTTTGGATATTTTATCAGAAGAGCTTGGGTACACAGGTGAAGCTCAGCAATGCTTTTCATCCCCAGATGGATGGACAAGCAGAGCGTATTGTTCAGACCCTTGAAGACATGCTGAGAGAATGTGTTATTAAATTCAAGGGGAGTTGGGATGATCACTTGCCGCTGATTGAGTTCTCTTATAATAATAGCTACCATTCCAGTATTGGGATGACACCTTTTAAAGCACTATATGGTAGGAGATGTAGGTCTCCAGTTGGGAGGTTTGTGGTAGGAGAGTCTTTAATCCTTGGACCTATGATCATACATGAGGCTGTGGAAAAGGTGAGAATGATCAGGGATAGAAATCATATGCAGATAACAGAAAGATAGCTCTTGAATTTGAGGTGGGTGATCAAGTCTACCTGCAGATATCACCCATGAAAGGGGTGATGAGGTTTGGTAAGAAAGGGAAGTTGAGTCCGAGGTATATAGGTCTTTATGACATCTTGCAGAAAGTAGGGAATGTTGCCTACGAACTGAGGTTACCACAAAACTTGGATTCTGTTCATCCACTGTTTCACGTTTTAATGCTTAAGAAGTGTCTAGGCGATCCAGCATCCATCCTGCCTGTTGAGGGGTTAGGAGTTTAGGAGAACCTTTCTTATGAAGATGTTCCAGTTGAAATTCTAGATCGCCAAGTGAAGCGACTGAGGAACAAGGAGGTTGCCACCGTGAAGGTATTATGGAGGAACCACCTTATTGAGGGAGCAACATGGGAGGCCGAGGCCGGTATGAGATCCCGTTACCCTCACTTGTTCAGTTCTTGAGGTTAGATATACTCATCCTAAGTCTAGTTTTTTGTAAGAAACTCTAAGTTTTTAGGTCATTAGTCGATTTTGGTATTGTAAGTCCATAATCGTGTGTTTTATACTTGCACTATTTAAGTGAAAATGAGTTCATGTTTGCATTCATGTTGCTGTTTTTGAATCGTGTAGACATGATTTTTGTGTTGCATGAGTTGTGATGTGCATTAAGTTAAGTGTGATTGAGAAGGAAGTTCCTCAATCTCAAATATGAAGCTTCAGGTAAGCTTTAAGTAATATGCATCATCCAGAGTAAGTGTGAATAAGATATTCACAGAGAGTAAAGTTTCAAGTATGCTAAAGTGTTTTCGAAAATTACCCTCTTTATTTTAAATGATGGGTAGTGTCATTCGGGGACGAATGTTCCTAAGGGGGGATAATGTAACATTCCGGAAAATTACATGTCTAGTGAAGAGCCCAATAGGTCTTTAAAAAATGTGTATTGGGGGTACATAGGCATCCCTATGCCGAATATTGAGAAATATTGGGCATAGTGTAGAAAATTGGCTAAGGAATTAATTAATTAAGGAAAATTAATAAGCAAGGCCGAAACTCTTAGGAAAATTTTTAGATTTGACTAAGTTAATGTAAGACCTCGAAAATGAGATAAGGTGTCTAGAGCCTAACATGTTCGTCTTAATGTTATGACGTCCTAAAATGCCTTATTATGTGATAAAGAGGCAGTGTACAAAGTTTGAAGTGATTTGGAAGTTGAACGTCAAGGGACGTCCAAGACGTTCGATGAATAGTCGCTTATGTGCCCCATATGTGTATGCAGGCCTAAATTGTATGAAATGAGTCTAATAAGTCTTGAAATGGTTTTAAATGATGTTTAATGTTATTATATGAAGTTTCGTAAAGTTTGGAGGTCAAACGCCCAAGAACGTCCAAGGCGTTCGAAAGATAGCCCCTAAGACGTTCATCGTATGTCATGTAGGGGTCAAGTCTGTTTGGATGTCTTGTAGGTGTTTGTTTTGGATGAAACTTATGTGGAAGGTCTATAACATGTAAGGTTTGTAATCGCGTTGGAAACGTCCGGGTATGACTTCTAAAGGGCCCCAAAAGAAGGACCCAAGTCTGCCTAAGACACTGCCTGGGTAGTGTCCCTTGACGGACCCAATGATGGATCGTTGGGCCACCAACGGATCGTCAAGAAGGTCTCGTCGAAGGGGGCTTGCCTTGGGCAGGTATTGAGCCAAGAATTTGGCTAAGTCATGGATGACGGAGGGCATGACGCCCCATCATGTCCATGACGCCCCGTCACTGACCTCGTCGCGGGTGGCCTGCAGGTTGGCAGCCTGCGTGCTGTCACTTAAAGGGGTGAATGGGAAATTCACCCCACATCCTAAAATGATTATTTAGGGTTTATTTAGTTGATTTTAGGTGTACATAAGTCTTATAAAACGTGATCAACTCATTCCCAAAATTCTCTCACATGTTTAAAGCCTTTCCCCTCCAAAATGTTCTCTCTAGAACCTCCATGGTTATTGAAGCTCAAGAATAGCTTGTAGATTGGATTCTCATGGGTTCTTCATCATGTTTTATAGGTCTTCATGAAGATTAAGGTATGGTGATCCTTCATCTCTAAGTAACCTTTCACTTGGAGAGTTCTTCTCAATGTTTTCAAAGAAAGTTTATGATCAAAGTTCTTCTTCTCCAATCTAGCCATGGGTTCTTTCTCAAAATGTTTTTAATGATTAAATCATGATGAATTGAAGTTAATACAGTGATTTTAATGTGATTTCACTCCAATTGCATGATGAACCCATGTTCCTTCCAAAATTGGTTTAGCTCTTGCATGGGCTTTGTGATCTTGACTTGTGTTCGATTGAATTATGATTCCCTTACGTTGAATTGATTGTATATACTGTTATTTACATGAATTTATGTTTTATTGATGTTGAATGATCCATAAGAATCAATGTATGAAGATTTGAGCATGTTTAGCCAAGTTTCTATAGTTCACCGTAACATTGACTTTCTTATGATCTAAAGTGAATTTCGATTAAGTTGTGGTTCTTGTAGCTACTGTTTAAGGTTAATACCATGGTTGAATTGTGGATATAAATCATGTATTACCAAAGTAGAAAAGGCTTGATTTGAATTAATCTAGGTTCTTCTTGTCTATGAGGTTGTAACTTGTGATCTTGAGGTTAGGATAGTCGCTATAGGAATTGATTATAGTTAATGTATATAGCTGCTGCCTATAATGAAATATGAGGGTGAATTATATGTAATTAATACAATATGGGTCAATTCATGATAGGTTGAATATGATTAACCTATGTAAACTTACTTTCCATGAACTCCCTATATGAAGCATGCTTGTATCGACCTTAATGGCAAATTGTAGTAGTGTCTCATCTAGATTATGATTTCATTAGCTACTGCCTTAGGGTGATATGATTCATGAAATATTACCTATAATCCATATGAATGAAATTGGTTAATGATCTATGTTCTTCTACTTTCCTAGTATGGCGTGTATATGTTATATCATAATTGTATAGTGATTTGTACATGGTTTCTTATATGTTTAAAGTACATTTAGCTACTGCAATATATATGAATTATTGATAAACAAGGTGTATTGATCAATGAGGATCAAAGGTTGAAGAGTTGGTAAGAATTCTTATTCCCTCCACTCTTCTACTTCTATTCTTCTATAAAAAGGTTGATGAAGCCTTGTATGGCATTGTGTGGTATGGTCCACTTATGGTGGCGGTGTTTACTTTATTGTCATTATATATGTGTTGACCATGGCTTTGAAGGCAAATTGATGACCTTATGAACATGTGCTTAAGATGATACTATGAGAAGCTTATGCTTACTTTCCTATTCTTGTTGTGATTTAGGTTGTATGGCTATTGTTTGAGCATGTGTATAATCATGTTAGGGTATTGTATAGGTGCTGCCGTTGATGTGTTAAAGTGGTTAATAGCCTCTACCCATGTACCCCTTATATGAAAGTGTAAATAGCTAAAGTTAGGAGTCTTGATTACATTGTGTATATTGTCTTGTCTCCTATGCTATTATGTGTTGTGTGCTATGTGCTTGAAGTGTAATGTGGTCTAATAGGGTGGCTGACTTAATAAGTTATTGATAGCCATTATGTGATCATATTGGTCAATGTACACACACTCTCACTTACATGCACATTACAAGTAGTATAAGTCATAGTGTCTAAATGAAAGGTAATACTCATATTCACTAGTGTCTACTACTATGCGTGTTAAGGTGATGTTCATGAATGTATGATTTGTATTTCCTTACTAGGATGACTTGATAGGTGTACTAGTATGGGCAAGGGTATGAGACCTTGTCTATGCATTGTACATGTGTATCTTGATAGGATAATTCCTAGGTTTGGTTCTTATGCATATGAAGGATGATTATATGAACATGTTATGAATATGATATAATGAAGTATGAATGCGTATAGTGTCTTAGTAGGTTTATATGAAAGTATTGCTCATATAGTTATGCCTATAGACTTATGCATTGATATATGAACATGTGTGACCTTATGTGTTATGTGAAAGGTTTGCTCACATCTATGTATACACTCACACACATGGATGATCTAGTTAGTGACAAGAGGCCTTGTTAGGGGTGCCCAAGAATACTCCAAAACTAGATAGGTGCTTGAATATGTTATAAGCATATGAATGATGAATATCCTAAACCTATGTTTTATAAATAAAGGTAATAAAGGCTTTTCAATAAAGGGAACTTAGCTTAGCACCGAGTGAACTTGACATTGAGAGTTGTAGACTTTCCTTGGAGGAATATTCACCATTTGTCCCTTATAGAGTGTTGACTTCCCTTAGAGGAATATTCACCTATGGACTTACATGAAGTGTTGACTTTCCTTGAGGAATTTTCACTCATGTTTTCTCATGAGGTGAGGCCCCATTACCAAATGGTATATAGAGGGAATACCTATCTCTTAGTTCCATAAACTATGCTTGCCATATAGGATCTAGCAAAGTGATTTCACTTAGGATGCTAGGATGTATATTAATGTTCTACCTTGGCTAGGTAGGAACACCTTCCATTGGTGTAAGGCTCTACAACACCAAATTCCATGTTTAGCACCCATGGTCTTAGTGTCGGTTAAGGCTATGGTTTCCCTAAAGATAAAATGGACAATGGAAGTAATTGAATAGGATCCTAACTAGGAGGACTTAAGGTAAGTTACTTAGGATAGGTGGAAGTAATGAACCCATCTAGACATTGCACAAGTGACTCCTTAGGAAGTCTTAGGAAGGATCCCTAATGCATATGATTTTGTATGTGTCCTTTATGTATGATATTGTAGTCTTGGTTTGACTATGTTTATCTTGTACTATACTTCTATGATGGCATGTGTTGTCTTGTGTAGATGCTATGTATGGTATTCTCTTGTGTTCCTAAGGTGATACATTGCACCAAGTATCCCTAAAGGATTACTTAGGAGGAAAATGAATTAAGAGTAAGGGTTCACTGTAAAGGTGATGGAGTTCACTGTAAAGTGACTCCAAATTGTACTTAAATTCTATATGTGCTTTTCTATGATGTTTGGCCTTTGATTGTGTTTCTATGAAGTATGTGAATGATATAAATGCTATTGAATAAGGTTCTGTAATGATTTACTTAAAATGGCATGAAGTATGATTTGAAAGAAAATGTCCCTTTAAATGCATGTTTTTGCATGGTTGCCATACTTAGTACATTCTTGTGCTAATCCCATTCTTCTTTACTTTTTACACAAAGTGTAGGTTATGGAATGCTTAATGGAGATCTATGATTGAGGAGCTTGATAGGTGATTTCCCAAGCTCAAGGAAAGGAATCCTTAAGTTCAAGGATGTCCTACTAATGTCTTTAATGTAAAGTCTTTAAACATTGTATAGTTATGTAAGGTGTCGTATGGGCCGTGTCCCTAATGTATTCTAAAGTTATTAAGTCTAAGATGGCAAAGAGACTTAGAGTCTAAATATGTATTATGACTTATGTTTTATATATATATGATGTAATGTTTCTAGCATATGATGTGCTATGAAAATATTTAAATTTTCCGCTAAATTTACTATGTCAATGCAATGAATTATATGAGAGGCTTGTCTTAGACCTCCGAGAGGTCGACGACGCCGGTTACAATCCAAGTTACAATCACAAGCAGGTCGTCGCAAGTCTGTCCCTGTGCGCAGATTTTTCTGCCAAGTTAGGGGTGAACTTGTAAATTCACCCCACGTCTAAATAAGAGTTTGGACGGTTTGTTAAGGGATTTTTGGGTATATTAAATGAGTTTTAAACCCTAGACCTAGACAAGACCCTCTCACTTCTAAATTCAACTCTCTCTCTCTAAAGAAAACCCTCTCAAACTCCATTGGAAGCTAGAAGTCAAGGAAGGAAAACAGGGCTGGTTGGACGTGTCTCTTCATCAAAAACTCTTGGATTTGGATTGCTTAGTGATGTATGGTATCCATTCTTGAATATCTTTTCATTCAAGAAGCCAATTTCCAAAATGGTTTTCAAAAGGGTTTCTAAACTCAAACTTCTTCTAACTTTGATTTCTAGTATGGGTCTTCTTGTATTTAAATTCTAATGGTTTAAATGTATTTATCTTGGTTTGAATTGATGACTTTGATGTTAAAAACTCCATGAAACTCTTGTATATGCATACTTCAACTTTTGGCTTGAAAATGGGTTATGTGAGCATGATTTGAGTAAGGTATGAAGTTGGGTCTTCTTGTGTATGTCATGCTGGTGTAGCTACTGCCCTAAGGGCTTTAATATGGTGAAATATTGATAAATTGCTTATGGGTGATGATGGTTTGATTTTTGTTGATGAGTTGCTCTCATGGTATATTTCTTATTATGAATTTCTATTTGAGTGGTATGGTCCACCTTATGGGTGGCGGTGCTAATTGATGAACTTGATGTTACTTAGTATGTTTTGAGTATGTGATCTTGAAGGTCTAATATGTGAAATGAAGATATATGGGAAATGGGTCTTGTATTGTGTTTGATGTAGCTTGAATTGCATGTTTGACCTAGTTTATGTCTAAATGAAGTGTATGATTACGAGAAGCATGTAGAGTGTGTAACTTGATGAATTAAGGTTAAAGTATGTGTATAACTTTATGATAATGAAGCAATGCTTATATGCAAGGTGTGCACATGTACACACACACTCTTTTAAGATTTGTATTATGCCAAGTTGAGCAAAAAGGGGAATCTTGAGGTGGACACACTTCGTGAGTTGAGATGTAGTGTCTAGTAGCAACCTCTCCATTCCTAGTGAGCTTTCTAAGATAGACTATTATGTTGAGAAATCCGTGGGGAGTTATGCCTAGCACCGAGAGGATATGAAAGGGGAGGTGGATTGCACTTCGTGAGTTGAGATGTTGTAATCCAAAGTACCTCTTGAGATGAGTACTCCTCGTTAGTAGAGAGTGAGTTACTTAGTAGCAATCTCCTTATCCTTTAACTATGTGCCTGCATAGGTGTAGCTATTGGAAAAGCCATGTAAACGCTAAGAAGCATGACCTTACACTAGGCAAGTAAGGATCCCTCATCCGATAGGGGTTAATATCAGGATTCCATGTCTAGCTCTCATGGTCTTTGTCGGTTAAGCTAACTCCCATAAATAATTGGTTTAAAACTAATTATCTTGTATATTGTTGAATTTGTGTATGAATGTCGTGAAGTGCTCAATCCACATTAGTTACCGAGTAGGAGCATTGAGTGGGAGTAGTAGTATGGGATGCTATTCTCACATTGCACTTTGTGTGACCTATACCTACTATGGGAGAAGAGTACCTTCATGAAGTCCGTGTGAATAAGTACTATGGTGTAGTGTTATGGAGGATTATTGTGGAGTACTTGAGTAAATGGAATCCATTAGGAGTACTAAGTGGTAGTGGTAGTATGGGATGCTACTCTCACATTGCACTTGGTATGACCTATATTTCAATGAGTGTTTTGCATATGTTAGCCGAGGTCGTGGATTTGATTTCCAATGAAGTAAGCCTAAGATTTGGTAGTTTTACGGGTCGCTTTGGTGTGCTTTGAAGGGAGGTGTAATGGAAATCCCTTCGTAGCTCACTTTAGGGAGTCTTAGGATAACCTTGGGTTAGGGCAACTTCAAAGGAAAAAGAGTTCATATGACTTGGACCGTGCCATTCATTGTAAGGTCTTCATTGTAAGAATCCAATATATTCACTGTGATGCTTTATTCAATTGTCATTGTAAGTTTATTAAGTTCATTGAAATGTTCCTTTTTATTACTCTAAGTTTTGGTAAAGTTGCCATAAAGTGTTGATTGTCGATTGTTATGTTTGTTTGTTTCTAGATTCATGAATATTGCTTTAGATTGCATTAAAAGTTATTTTTACTAAAATGTCTCTTTTTGTATGTTTTTGAATATGCCATACTTAGTACATTGTTGTACTAACCCCATACTTTTATATACCTGATGAGTATAGGTTGGAAGCCTTTTGGAGGATCGGCGTTGAAGCTTGGGAATTCTATCTCTCAAGAATTGGGTATGTCCTCATATATTCGAGGACATAGTTTTATGTTTCTTAGTTTCTTAATTAAGACTTAAAAATGTATTTACTTTTATTGTAAAGGGCCGTGTCCCTAAGATTCCAAGTTGTGTGTTTAAGTTGGCTTGTGACGATAAGATTTCCTAGTATTTATGAAAAGACTCCTTTTATTATTATTATCATAAAAAGTTTTTATTCCGCACTACTTTTCATGCTTTATGTTATGAATGCTAATTAGAGGGCTTGTACGAGACCCCAAAGGGGTCAAGTACGCCCGTTCATGATTCGAAGGTTTCCCTAACTTTTAGGGGGTGCTTTCGGGTCGTGACAGACTTGGTATCAGAGCATAAGGTTTTGGGAAATAGTTTAAGGTCTGAAAGTCTCACAAGCCACATCTAGTAGTATCTTGGTCATTGGTGTGAGTTGCGACACATCCATGGACAAGAGGCTATAGGATGCTAGAAGTTTCACTTTCTTCTCTATTCTAGTATCGTGCCTTAGAGTTGAGTATATAAGGTTTCTTTTCTCAACCTCTTCTTTTTGTGTTTTTTGGACATGAATACGAGGAGATCAACCGCTAGAAGGGAGGAGGGAGGTGTACCAAATGAGAGAGTCCTTCCCCGTGTTGACCAAGTTCCGATTGTTGTCTTAGGGGAGGAAAATGAGGAGGTTCCTCTTCAAGAACCTCAAGTGCCTCCGGAACCTCAAGGACCTCAAGTGCCTCCTATGCCTCAAGCTCCTTTTGTTGAGGGTGATATGACTAATGCGGAGTTAAGGGCTGCCCTAATGAACTTGACCCAACTCATGACGGCTCAAGCTCAAGTTGTCAATAATCACTTTGTGGGCCAAGCTAGCCTAGGAGATAGGCCCCAACCAAATGCTAGTACTCCCGCTTCTAGGATTCGGGATTTCATGAGGATGAACCCTCCTACTTTTCATGGCACTAAGGTGGATGAAGTTCCACAGGGCTTCATAGATGAGGTTTTCAAGGTGGTAGATGCTATGGGTGTGACCCCTAGGGAGAAAGCGGAATTGGTCGCTTACCAACTTAAGGATGTTGCTCAAGTGTGGTATGAGCAATGGAGGGGTGAGAGACCCTTAGAAAGAGGACCGGTTGATTGGGAGGATTTCCTAGATAGATTCTTTCCTTTAGAGTGGAGGGAGAAGAGGATGGTAGAATTCATGAACCTCCGTCAAGGGGGAATGAGTGTGCAAGAGTACTCTCTCAAATTCACCCAACTCTCGAAGTATGCCCCAACCATGGTAGCAAACCCTAGGGCTAGGATGAACAAGTTTGTGATGGGCGTGTCTAGCTTGGTGGAAAAAGAGTGTCGTACGGCTATGCTTCTTAATGACATCGATATCTCCAGGCTCATGTTTATGCACAACAAATTGAGGAGTCCAAAATTAGGGAGATAAGGCAAGAGGGCAAGAGACCTAGGTCGGATGATTCTAGTCACAAAAGGCCTAAGAAGAGGTTTTATCTCCAAGATTCTTCTATGGGAAACAAGGATAGGGCTCCAAATCAATCTTCTCAAGGTGGTGGTCATTCCTATGAAAGGTCTAGGTGCCGTACTTGTGGCAAGCAACATGGGGGTAAGTGTCTTGCCGGAACGGATGGTTGTTTTGCATGTGGTAATAAAGGCCACAATATGAGGGACTGCCCAAACCTTAAATCAAGGGGGGTAGATGTCAATCAAGCTTCCCTAGATCCTAATGCTCCCAAGAAGAACCCTTCCTATGGGATGGGGGCTAGAAAGGATAGTTAATCCGGATTGATGGTTTCGGTAAGTCTCAACTCTTTGTTATTGTTGCTTTTGTGTTATGAGATGAGTTTATATGGTTTTATAGTCCATATGATCATGTCATCTTGATAAATTGCTCAAAGAGTGGAATTTTGAAAGTTTTGTATGTTTGACAGTGTTACAATGAATGTTCACTGTGAAAAATTTGCAATTTGAGAAAAATTTGCCTTGCCTTAATTGAAGTTTAAATATGTGCAAAATTGTTGTATATGAGCATGTTTAATGTTGGAGAAGGTAGTTCCTCCATAAAAGAAGTTTAAGGTTGAGTTTTGACTTTGTGAGTTTGGCAAAAGTTGTCTATGTTGATAAGTGTTCAAAGTGTGAAATGATGTTCCTTACTAATTGAAGCTTTGATTGTTGATGTTTTGATCATGATCTAAGTGAATTATATGATGCTAAGAGAGTCCTTGTTGTTCTTAAAAATTTAAGTGTCATTCGAGGACGAATGTTATTCCAAGTGGGGGAGAATATAACGCCCCAAAATGAACTAAGGTGAACTAGAGCCTCATGATTGTTTCTTGAGTTGATTCTAAGTTAAACGGAGTTTGTTTAGTGTCCTTAGTCAGTGTTCAAAGTTTCGTGACGTTTGGCGGTCAAACAACCAAGAACGTCCAAGGCATTCTAAAGATATGCCTTGAGTCGACCTTGTACGTCTAGACGCGTTTCGTCGAGTTTTATGTGTTCGTTTTGGATAAAATTCATGTGAGAGGTGTTAAACTTATAGATGATCATATTTTTGTTGGAAATGTCCGGGAAATTATCCCCAAGGACCATCGAAGGGTCCTTGAGGAAGGACCCAAAACCTGGTAAGCAGGCTGTCCCAGGCAGCCTTGGCGACGGAGCAGTCGACGGCCTGTCATAGCTGTGACGCCCCGTCACAAGGTTCCGTCGTGGGGGACATGCTCAAAGGTGAAGAGGGGACCCTTGTCAAGCCTCTGAAGTTTGCAACGGACAGTCAGGACAGGCCGTTGCACCCGTGACGCCCCGTCACAAGCAGGTCGTCGCAAGTCTGTCCCTGTGCGCAGATTTTTCTGCCAAGTTAGGGGTGAACTTGTAAATTCACCCCACGTCTAAATAAGAGTTTGGACGGTTTGTTAAGGGATTTTTGGGTATATTAAATGAGTTTTAAACCCTAGACCTAGACAAGACCCTCTCACTTCTAAATTCAACTCTCTCTCTCTAAAGAAAACCCTCTCAAACTTTATTGGAAGCTAGAAGTCAAGGAAGGAAAGGAGGGATGGTTGGACGTGTCTCTTCATCAAAAACTCTTGGATTTGGCTTGCTTAGTGAGGTATAGTATCCATTCTTGAATATCTTTTCATTCAAGAAGCCAATTTCCAAAATGGTTTTCAAAAGGGTTTCTAAACTCAATCTTCTTCTAACTTTGATTTCTTGTATGGGTCTTCTTGTATTTAAGTTATAATGGTTTAAATGTATTTATCTTGGTTTGAATTGATGACTTTGATGTTTAAAACTCCATGAAACTCTTGTATATGCATACTTCAACTTTTGGCTTGAAAATGGGTTATGTGAGCATGATTTTAGTAAGGTATGAAGTTGGGTCTTCTTGTGTATGTCATGCTGGTGTAGCTACTGCCCTAAGGGCTTTAATATGGTGAAATATTGATAAATTGCTTATGGGTGATGATGGTTTGATTTTTGTTGATGAGTTGCTCTCATGGTATATTTCTTATTATGAATTGCTATTTGAGTGGTATGGTCCACCTTATGGGTGGCGGTGCTAATTGATGAACTTGATGTTACTTAGTATGTTTTGAGTATGTGATCTTGAAGGTCTAATA
Source organism: Solanum sitiens (assembly GCA_016801875.1). Taxonomy (NCBI): domain Eukaryota; kingdom Viridiplantae; phylum Streptophyta; class Magnoliopsida; order Solanales; family Solanaceae; genus Solanum; species Solanum sitiens. The sequence goes on along the minus strand of JABWTJ010000012.1, from coordinate 3,522,612 downwards.
TGTGAAATGAAGATATATGGGAAATGGGTCTTGTATTGTGTTTGATGTAGCTTGAATTACATGTTTGACCTAGTTTATGTCTAAATGAAGTGTATGATTATGAGAAGCATGTAGAGTGTGTAACTTGATGAATTAAGGTTAAAGTATGTGTAGAACTTGATGATAATGAAGCGATGCTTATATGCAAGGTGTGCACATGTACACACACACATTCTTTTAAGATTTGTATTATGCCAAGTTGAGCAAAAAGGGGAATCTTGAGGTGGATACACTTCTTGAGTTGAGATGTAGTGTCTAGTATCAACCTCTCCATTCCTAGTGATCTTTCTAAGATAGACTATTATGTTGAGAAATCCGTGGGGAGTTATGCCTAGCACCGAGAGGATATGAAGGGGAGGTGGATTGCACTTCGTGAGTTGAGATGTTGTAATCAAAAGTACCTCTTGAGATGAGTACTCCTCGTTAGTAGAGAGTTAGTTACTTAGTAGAAATCTCCTTATCCCTTAACTATGTGCCCGCATAAGTATAGCTATTGGAAAAGCCATGTAAACGCTAAGAAGCATGACCTTACACTAGGCAAGTTAGGATCCCTCATCCGATAGGGGTTAATATCGGGATTCAATGTCTAGCTCTCATGGTCTTTGTCGGTTAAGCTAACTCCCACAAAGAATTCATTTGAAACTAATTATCTTTTATATTGTTGAATTTGTGTATGAATGTCGTGAAGTGCTCAATCCACATTAGTTACCAAGTAGGAGCATTGAGTGGGAGTAGTAGTATGGGATGCTATTCTCACATTGCACTTGGTGTGACCTATACCTACTATGGGAGAAGAGTACATTCATGAAGTCCGTGTGAATAAGTACTATGGTGTAGTGTTATGGAGGATTATTGTGGAGTACTTGAGTAAATGGAATCCATTAGGAGTACTAAGTGGGAGTGGTAGTATGGGATGATACTCTCACATTGCACTTGGTATGACCTATATTTCCATGATTGTTTTGCATATGTTAACCAAGGGAGTGGATTTAATTTCCAACGAAGTAAGCCTAAGATTTGGTAGTTTTAAGGGTCGCTTTGGTGTGCTTTGAAGGGAGGTGTAATAGAAATCCCTTCGTAGCTCACTTTACGGAGTCTTAGGATAACCTTGGGTTAGGGCAACTTCAAAGGAAAAAGAGTTCATATGACTTGGACCGTGCCATTCACTGTAAGGCCTTCATTGTAAGAATCCAATATATTCACTGTGATGCTTTATTCAATTGTCATTGTAAGTTTAGTAAGTTCATTGAAATGTTCCTTTTGGTTACTCTAAGTTTTGGTAAAGTTGCCATAAAGTGTTGATTGTCTATTCTTATGTTGGTTTGTTTCTAGATTCATGAATATTGCTTTAGATTGCATTAAAAGTTATTTTACTAAAATGTCCCTTTTTGTATGTTTTTGCATATGCCATACTTAGTACATTGTTGTACTAACCCCATACTTTTATATACCTGATGAGTATAGGTTGGAAGCCTTTTGGAGGATCGGAGTTGAAGTTTGGGAATTCTATCTCTCAAGAATTGGGTATGTCCTCATATATTCGAGGACATAGTTTTATGTTTCTTAGTTTCTTAATTAAGACTAAAAAATGTATTTACTTTTATTGTAAAGGGTCGTGTCCCTAAGATTCCAAGTTGTGTGCTTAAGTTGGCTTGTGACGATAAGATTTCCTAGTATTTATGAAAATACTCGTTTTATTATTATTATCGTGAAAAGTTTTAATTCCGCACTACTTTTCATGCTTTATGTTATGAATGCTAGTTAGAGGGATTGTACGAGACCCCAAAGGGGTGAAGTACGCCCGGTCATGATTCGAAGGTTTCCCTAACTTTTAGGGGGTGCTTTCGGGTCATGACAAAAGGGACCCACAAGAGGCCCCAAAAGAAGGACCCAAGGCTGCCTAAGACACTGCCTGGGCAGTGTTCCTTGACGGACCCAATGACGGATCGTTGGTCCACCAACGGACCGTCAAGAAGGTCTCGTCGAAGGGGGATTGCCTTGGGCAGGTCTTGAGCCAAGAATTTGGCTAAGTCATGGACGACGGAGGGCATGACGCCCCGTCATGTCCATGATGCCTCGTCACTAACCTCGTCGCGGGTGGCCTGCAGGTTGGTAGCCTGCGTGCTATCACTTAAAGGGGTGAATGGGAAATTCACCCCACGTCCTAAACTGATTATTTAGGGTTTATTTAGTTGATTTTAGGTGTATATAAGTCTTATAAACCGTGATCAACTCATTCCCAAAATCCTCTCACATGTTTAAAGACTTTCCCCTCCAAAATATTCTCTCTAGAACCTCCATGGTTTTTGAAGCTCAAGAACAGCTTGAAGATTAAATTCTCATGGGTTATTCAACAAGTTTTATAGGTCTTCATGAAGATTAATGTATGGTGATCCTTCATCTCTAAGTAACCTTTCACTTGGAGAGATCTTCTCAATGTTTTCAAAGAAAGTTTATGATCAAAGTTCTTCTTCTCCAATCTAGCCATGGGTTCTTTTTCAAAACGTTTTTAATGATTAAATCATGATGAATTGAAGTTAATACAGTGATTTTAATGTGATTTCACTCCAATTGCATGATGAACCCATGTTTCTTCCAAAATTAGTTTAGCTCTTGCATGGGCTTTGTGATCTTGACTTGTTATCGATTGAATTATGATTCCCTTATGTTGAATTGATTGTATATACTGTTATATACATGAATTTATGTTGAATTGATGTTGAATGATCCATGAGGATCAATGTATGAAGATTTGAGCATGTTTAGCCTAGTTTTTATAGTTCACTGTAACATTGACTTTCTTATGATCTAAAGTGAATTTCGATTAAGTTGTGGTTCTTGTAGCTACTGTTTTAGGTTAATACCATGGTTGAATTGTGGATACAAATCATGTATGACCAAAGTAGAGAAGGCTTGATTTGAATTAATCTAGGTTCTTCTTGTCTATGAGGTTGTAACTTGTGATCTTGACGTTAGGATAGTCGCTATAGGAATTGATTATGGTTAGTGTATATAGCTGCTGCCTATAATGAAATATGAGGGTGAATTATATGTAATTAATACAATATGGGTCAATGCATGATAGGTTGAATATGATTAACCTATGTAAACTTACTTTCCATGAACTCCCTATATGAAGCATGCTTGTATCGACCTTAATGGCAAATTGTAGTAGTGTCTCATCTAGATTATGATTTCATTAGCTACTGACTTAGGGTGATATGATTCATGAAATATGACCTATAATCCATATGAATGAAATTGGTTAATGATCTATGTTCTTCTACTTTCCTAGTATGTGGTGTATATGTTATGGTATAATTGTATAGTGATTTGTACATGGTTTCTTATATGTTTAAAGTACATTTAGCTACTGCCATATATATGAATTATTGATAAACAAGGTGTATTGATCAATGAGGATCAAAGGTTGAAGAGTTGGTAAGAATGCTTATTCCCTCTACTCTTCTACTTCTATTCTTCTATAAAAAGGTTGACGAAGCCTTGTTTGGCATTGTGTGGTATGGTCCACTTATGGTGGCGGTGTTTACTTTATTGTCATTATATATTTGTTGACCATGGCTTTAAAGGAAAATTGATGACCTTATGAACATGTGCTTAAGATGATACTATGAGAAGCTTATGCTTACTTTCCTATTCTAGTTGTGATTTAGTGTAACATTTTGAAATATCGAGGTCATGTGATAAGACTTAAATGAACTCCTTAGGATCTAAACCAGTGTTCCTAGCCAATTAGGCATATTTAGAGTCTTTGAAGTGGTGTTGGAACCGAAACTCTTAAACGTCCGGCAAATTGGTTCATAATAGGGATAGAGTGTCCTTTTGATTTAACCTAGTTAAAGAGTCAGAATTTGGTAAACGGTTGTAACTATAGGTGTAAAATATTGTGTGGGATGGTATTATGTTGGAAAAGTCAGGGGACGACTCCCCAAGGACCAAACAAGGACCCTCGAGGAGGACCCTTGAAGCAGCAGGGTATGACGGACCCCATGACGGGGCGTCACGGGCGCGATGGGGCGTCGAGGCCTCCGTCGTACCAGCCTTGGCGCTTGGACTTTTCCTCCGCCTGCACAAGTCTCTGACCAGCGTGACGGATGTGCAGGACGGAGGGAAGCCAGTCCGTCACGGCCACGATGGTTCGTCGTTGTGGAACCGTCGTGCGCTTGGGGAGAAAGCCTCCACCTGCACAAGTCTCTGACCAACGTGACGGATGTGCAGGACGGAGGGATGTCAGTCCGTCACGCCCACGACGGACCTTCGTCGGGGATCCGTCGTGGAAGGTCTGTGGCAGTTTTGGAAAAGTTATTTTTTAGTTAGTTAATTAATTAAGTGTCTTAGGGGTAATTAGGGGTTTAAGAGAGACTAATTAAGTGACTTAAGACCCTACTATAAATACCCCAAACCTCATTAGCCTAATCATTCTCTCAAAAACAAAACTCTCTTCCTTCTCTCTACTTTCTCTCTCTATTGAAAGACTCCATTGGAGATCAACTTGGGGAGATCATTGGGGGCTGGATTAGCACGAAATTCACCATCAAAACGTCATCAAACCTTCAGGTATGGGATCTAATACACCTTTGAGATTCTTTCCTCAAAGGGTTCCTTCAAAGCTTTTTTCCAAAAAATTGAGTTTCTTATGGGTTTCATCCAAATCCGAATTTGATCATGTGAATTGAGTTAATTAGGTATTCCTTGGGTTAGAATGAATAGATTATCATGAATTGTAACTTGACTATGGCGAATTGATGTAGTTTGATCTAGATTGTGGGTGATGTCCCCTAACCCTTAACCCTAAATGTAGAATTGATATGGATTAGGTTGAGTTTGATAGAATTGATCTCCTAATTAGTTAAATGGTCTTAAATGATTGTCATTGCATTGATTATGGGTCTATTATGATGAATTGAAGTTCTTCACACCTATGTTTTTGAATATTGAATCTAAGTTATGAAGATACACTTGAGATCATGTTACTAAGCTTTGATGTAGTATTGCTTCATAGTATAGTGCTTCTCCTTGATTAGTTCTTGTGATTTATTATTGAATTACATTGATGTGATGATCCAAGATTGGTTGATCTATGGGTTGATGGTAAGACCCTTTATTGATGGACTAGGGAGGAGTATTGGTAAGTCTTGATGATCCTAGCCTTTACTTCAAATTATGGTTAATTGTCATCAAGTGATAATGTTATGTTGAAGTATGCTTTGATTGATGTGATAAGTTGATATGATACATGAATTGATATGCTTAGGTTGGTTGTGAGGTTGCTAGGTGTAATGTAATATAGGGAAGTTGTACGATGTGCCCTATTATGATGAGATGTACGAGGGTTGACTTCACCTATATGGATTGTTATGAAAGGACTAATTCTCATACAATTCTTATTTGAGCTATAATGATGATATACAAGGGATTGACCCTTCTATCTAATTAAATTGAGAAGATTAATAAAGATTAAAGGCTTCTCTACAAATGGGGACTTAGCTTAGCACCGAGCGAACTTGACATTGAGAGGTGTTGACTTCCCTTAGAGGAATATTCACCATTTGTTCTTTATAGAGTGTTGACTTCCCTTAGAGGAATACTCACCTATGGATCTACATGAAGTGTTGACTTTCCTTGAGAAATATTCACTCATGAATTCTCATGAGGTGAGGCCCCATTACCGAATGGTATATAGAGGGAATACCTATCTCTTAGTTCTTGAACTATGTTGCCACCATAGGATACTAGCTAGTGGATCCACCTAGATAGCTATGTTCACGTTAGGTTCTACCTTGGCCGGTAGACAACCTTCCATCGGTGTAAGGTTTCATGACACCGGATTCCACATTCGATTATGTGGTCTATGTCGGTTAAGGCAAATGTTCCCTAAACTAAATGAATGAATAAGGTATAGGCTAATCAAAGTAACTTGAGAGGTTGGCTATAGCTTAGGTAGGGGTATGGGACTCTACCTACGCCTTGCACTAGTTTGCCTTGATAGGAACTTTGAGAGATCAATATTATATATGTAAAGCGATAGTATGATGTAAATGGTTTGTATGTTGAGTAACATGCTTATGAATATAATGTTGTTGTCTTTGCTTGAAGAAGGATGTATCATGACATGAAGAGTATGTTGGTAAGTAAATTGCTAATTGTAGTCTTGATAGGTTACTTGATTGAGTAGGAGATATGGTAATTTACTTGATGATTGCACTTGTGACTTATTGAAGGTTATCATTAGTATGCTTTGCTTTGCTATGGTTTACTTGCATATGTAGTCTATTATGTTCTCATAAATGTCCCTTTTTAAATATTTTTGATTGGTAATTGTATATGAGATTCCATACTTAGTACATGTGGAGTACTAATCCCTTTTCTTTCCCTTTTCCCAAACATTTTAGGTTCGGGTCGTTGAGCTTCATCCAAATTGCTAGGAAGGAAGACTTGGGTATTTTGCCATCCAAGTGGTAGGTCCTCACTCTCTCGAGGACGTGGCCGACATCTCTCTTTTATGATGTGTAGATACTATGATTCTATGTTGACTCCGTTATTCTCTTAAGACGATGTAGTAGACAGCCTATATGCGGCTTCTTTCATTTGATGTAGGGCTATGCCCAAGACTTATTGTAATCGATAGATGGTTTATGAGATAAGATGGTTTTATGACTATTATTTTCTAAATATATAAGTGTATGAAATAAAAGTAGAAGACTAAGTAATCTTCGTATATAAACAAGTCTATGTATACTTGATATATATAATTATGTGTATGTAGAGGTCTATGTAAACCTCCGAGTAGTTTTAGATAAAAAGTTTTAAATTCTTTCTGATTTTTAGTCAATGAATGCTATGACGAAGCTAAGAGGCTTGTCTCAGTCCTCCGAGAGGACGACGACGCCGGTTACGTCTGGGGGGTAAACCCGGATGTGACAAACTTGGTATCAAAGCATGAGGTTGAATATCCTTGATGTTAACGTCTCTCTCTCAACCACGTTATTTAAGTTTGTATTCATAATTGTGAAGCGCGCCACACTTATGAATAGGAACTTATTTGATGATTAGGAATCATTCTCATTGTTGGAAATCCATATCGTGCCCCTAGAATGTACGTCGTATATGCTTTCGCCTGAACCTTATGTTTTGGTTATAGGAGATGAATACTAGAAGAAATACGGCTCGAACACTTGAGGAAGAGATGGCTGCTGCGGGAATTCCTCGTGACGAACCTGCTCCTCCTCTTGAAGAGGTTGCTATTGATGATCAGGTTCCTGCTGATCCTCCACCGATGACAGAAGCTCAGATGAGAGCTATTATTGCTCAAATGGCTCAAGCCATGACTACTCAAGCTCAAGCCGCAACCGTGCAAGCCCAAGCTATGACTGCTCAAGCCAATAGGGATCTGGCACCTAGAGTCCATGAACAGACTATGGCCTCCAGACTTAGGGATTTCACTCGAATGAATCCTCCTGTCTTTTATGGGTCGAAGGTTGATGAAGACCCTCAGGAATTTATTGATGAGGTTCACAAGATTTTGTGTGCTATGGGGCTGTCATCTAGCGAGAATGCCGAGTTGGCCTCATACCAACTCAAGGAAGTTGCTCAGATATGGTATGCGCAATGGAAGGACAACAGGCCACTTGGAAGTGGGTTAGTGACGTGGGAGTTATTCAAAGGGGCCTTCATTGATCGGTTCTTCCCTAGAGAGATGAGGGAAACGAAGGTGGTGGAATTCATCAATCTCCGCCAAGGAACGATGGGTGTTCATGACTATTCTCTGAAATTTACGCAATTGGCCAAATATGCTCCGTCTTTGGTCTTCGATCCTAGAGACGAAATGAGTCGATATGTGACAGGTATATCGGATGACTTACAAGAGGAGTGTCAATCGGCTATGCTACATGATAACATGAATATTGGTCGTCTCATGGTACATGCAAGAAGGGTTGAGGAGGCTAGAGCAAAAAGGAAGGATAAGGATAAGGACTCAAGAAGGACAAGGTCTTATGAGAGTGAAACTTCTAAAGATAGGTTGGGAATTCAAGACAGGCCTAGATTCAAGAAGCGGTTCTCAAACCATGTTCCATCCAAATTTCCCAAGACTAGGGATTCTAAAGCTCCTAGACCAAAAGTTGCCAAGGGAAAGGATGGGAACTCATCTAATGAGAAGCCTACATGTTCTAAGTGTGGGAAAGGTCACTATGGAGAATGTTTGGTAGGAACGGGGATTTGCTTTGGTTGTGGGAAAAATGGTCATCGAGTTCGAGATTGTCCTAATGCTAAAGGACAAAAAAAAGGTGGTCAGCCAAGTAGTTTTAATAGTGCTCCCAAAAAGAACCGTTTTTATGCTCTTCGTACGAGAGATGACCAAGAGGCCTCTCCCAATGTGGTGACTGGTATGTTACAAATCTTTGCCATTGATGTGTATGCATTACTTGATCCGGGTGCTACTTTGTCTTTCGTTACTCCATTGGTAGCTAAGAAGTTTAGTACATTACCCGATGTTTTGCATGAACCTATTTTGGTGTCTACCCCGGTTGGTGAGTCAGTGGTAGCAAAAAGAGTCTATCGAAATTGTCCTATTTCAATACCTCATAGAGTTTCTCATATTGATCTAGTTGAGCTAGACATGTTTGATTTTGATGTCATATTAGGTATGGACTGGTTGCATGCTAGTTTCGCTTCCATCGATTGTAGGACCAAAATTGTGAGGTTTTGTTTCCCAAATGAACCCGTTATTGAGTGGAAGGGTGGAAATTCTCTTCCTAGAGGTCGTTTCATAACATGCCTAAAGGCGTGTGAAATGATCTCGAAGGGGTGTCTCTACCATATTGTGAGAGTCCAAGAAGTGGATTCCGAAGTTCCTCCTATAGAGTCAGTCCCCGTGGTGAGTGAATTTACGGAGGTCTTTCCTGATGACCTTCCTGGCATTCCTTCCGAACGGGAAATCGATTTCGGTATCGATTTGCTACCGGAAACAAATCCTATTTCTATTCCTCCTTATAGAATGGCTCCGGCCGAGTTAAAGGAATTGAAGGCACAACTTAAAGATTTGCTAGACAAGGGCTTTATAAGGCCTAGCATTTCTCCATGGGGTGCTTCGGTCTTGTTCGTGAAAAAGAAAGATGGGTCCTTGAGAATGTGTATTGATTACCGACAACTCAACAAGGTTACTATCAAGAACAAGTATCCTCTTCCTCGGATTGATGATTTATTTGATCAACTCCAAGGAGCGAGTTACTTCTCAAAGATTGATTTGAGGTCAGGGTACCACCAGCTTAGGGTGAGAAATGAAGATATTCCATAGACAGCTTTTCGGACTCGATATGGGCATTATGAGTTCGTGGTTATGTCTTTTGGTCTCACAAATGCTCCGGTGACGTTTATGGATCTGATGAACAGAGTGTTTCGAAATTTCCTTGATTCATTCGTTATTGTATTTATCGATGATATCTTGGTGTATTCGAAAAATGAGGTTGACCACAGGGATCATCTAAGGGTAATATTGCAAACCCTTAGAGAACATAAATTGTTCGCCAAGTATAGCAAGTGCGAGTTTTGGCTGAGGTCGGTGGCATTTCTTGGGCACATTATCTCTAGTGAGGGAGTTGAGGTAGACCCAAGGAAGACGGATGCGGTAAGAAACTGGCCTAGACCCTTGACCCCAACTGACATTAGGAGTTTCTTGGGTCTAGCGGGTTATTATCGAAGGTTCGAAGAAGGCTTTTCATCCATTGCATCTCCTTTGACTTCATTGACTCAAAAAGGTAAAAAGTTTGAATGGTCAGAGGCATGTGAGAAGAGTTTTCAATTATTGAAGGATAGGCTTACTTCCGCTCCGGTGTTAACTTTACCGGAAGGATCTAAAGGGTTCATTGTGTATTGTGATGCATCCCGCGTAGGTTTGGGGTGTGTGCTTATGCAAAATGGGAAGGTGATTGCCTATGCTTCGAGGCAACTTAAGGTGCATGAGAGAAATTATCCTACTCATGACCTTGAGTTAGCGGCCGTGGTGTTTGCTTTAAAAATATGGAGACATTACTTGTATGGTGTTCATGTGGATGTTTTCACTGATCATAAGAGCCTTCAATATGTGTTTACCCAAAAAGATTTGAATCTTCGACAAAGAAGGTGGTTAGAGTTGTTGAAAGATTATGATATGAGTGTCCTATATCATCCCGGCAAGGCAAATGTGGTGGCGGATGCTTTAAGTCGTATGACTATGGGTAGTGTTTCTCATATCGAAGAAGACAAGAAAGATCTAGTAAAAGATGTTCACCGTTTGACTAGACTGGGAGTGCGATTGGTGAGTTCGCTAAATGGTGCCACGGTTCATCATAACTCCGAGTCATCATTGGTGGTTGAGGTAAAGTCCAAACAACACCTCGATCAACTATTGATGGAGTTAAAGGAATCGGTTCTTGGCAAGACGAACGAGTCATTCTCCTTAGGAGAAGACAGTGTATTGAGGTATCAAGGGAGGTTGTGTGTTCCTGATGTGGGTGGATTGAGGGATCGGATCCTTGATGAAGCCCATGGATCCCACTATTCCATCCGTCCCGGTTCTACAAAGATGTATCATGACTTTTGAGAAATATATTGGTGGGAAGGTTTGAAGAAGGATATAGCGGAATTTGTTGCTAAATGTCCGAATTGTCAACAAGTGAAGGCGAAACATCAAAAGCCGGGTGGCTTACTACAGGAGATCCAAATTCCTACTTGGAAGTGGGAAGACATTAATATGGATTTCGTAGTAGGGTTGCCTCGAACTCAAAAGTCATTTTATTCTATATGGGTGATTGTTGATAGATTGACTAAGTCCGCTCACTTTATCCCCGTCAAATCTACATATTCGGCGGAAGATTATGCGAAGATTTTCATAGATGAGATTGTGTGTCGTCATGGTATTCCGTTATCCATCATTTCGGATAGAGGTGCACAATTCACATCTAGATTCTGGAAGTCGTTTCAAAAAGGTTTGGGTACTAAAGTGAAATTAAGTACCGCCTTCCATCCTCAAACGGATGGTCAAGCGGAACGCACGATTCAGACTCTTGAGGATATGCTTAGAGCTTGCATCATTGATTTTAAAGGGAGTTGGGATAAGCATTTGCCGTTAGTGGAGTTTCCATATAATAATAGTTTCCATTCGTCCATCTCCATGGCTCCCTATGAAGCCTTGTATGGAAGGAGGTGTAGGTCTTCTATAGGATGGTTTGAAGTAGGTGAGTCATCGATATTCGGTCCCGACTTGATTTACAAGACATTGGAGAATGTACATATCATAAGAAATAGGTTGCAAACAGCCTATAGTCGACAAAAGTCCTATGCCGATAATAGAAGAAGGGACTTCGCGTTTGAAGAGGGTGATAAGGTGTATTTAAAAATCTCACCTATGAAGGGTGTGGTAAGATTTGGCAAGAAAGGGAAGTTGAGCCCTCAATATGTAGGCCCTTATGAGATTTTAGAAAGGGTTGGTAAAGTTGCCTATCGTTTAAGATTACCTGATGAGCTAGCTTTGGTTCATCCGGTTTTCCATGTCTCCATGTTAAAGAAGTGTGTCAGGAATCCTGAGTCAATTCTTCCTCTTGAAGGCCTCGGAGTCAAGGATAACCTCTCTTATAAGGAGGTTCCAGTTAAAATCCTTGATAGGCAAGTGAAAAAGTTGAGGAACAAAGAGGTAGCTTCCGTAAAGGTGTTATGGAGGAACCACCTAGTAGAGGGTGCAACATGGGAGGCGGAGGCCGACATGAAAACCCGTTATCCTCACCTTTTTGATGTTTAAGGTTAGTATCTCTCTCTAATGATATAAATGCGTTAGATATTGTGAATCTCTGTTGTTTTTGTGAAACTTAGCAAAACTCCTAGTTTTGGAGACTTCTAAAAAAGGAGTCACTTTAAGGTGACCTTAGACAAATTGGAAGTTGTCTTGTGTCTTGCATATTTGAGTCAAGTTTTGTGATTTAGGTATGGTTAATCCTTGCTGATATTGTATTGAGCATATTGATAAAATGAACTTTGTACTATTTAAATTGAGTGATAAATGATTGAGCTCATGCCCGTATGAAAAGGAGAAAAACCTCATGAGGAAATGTTGAGATCATGTATGGTAAATTGATGTTTTGAAGTATTTTTATGAAATAATATAGTTCATGCTACGGAATATTGTGAATTGGTTGAGCTGCTAGTCTTGAGTTTACTCCCTCTTTTTAAGAGTGTTTGGTGTCATTCGGGGACGAATGTTCCTAAGGGGGGGATAATGTAACATTTTGAAATATCGAGGTCATGTGATAAGACTTAAATGAACTCCTTAGGATCTAAACCAGTGTTCCTAGCCAATTAGGCATATTTAGAGTCTTTGAAGTGGTGTTGGAACCGAAACTCTTAAACGTCCGGCAAATTGGTTCATAAGAGGGCTAGAGTGTCCTTTTGATTTAACCTAGTTAAAGAGTCGGAATTTGGTAAACGGTTGTAACTATAGGTGTAAAATATTGTGTGGGATGGTATTATGTTGGAAAAGTCAGGGGACGACTCCCCAAGGACCAAACAAGGACCCTCGAGGAGGACCCTTGAAGCAGCAGGGCATGACGGACCCCATGACGGGGCGTCACGGGCGCGACGGGGCGTCGAGGCCTCCGTCGTGCCAGCCTTGGCGCTTGGACTTTTCCTCCGCCTGCACAAGTCTCTGACCAGCGTGACGGATGTGCAGGACGGAGGGAAGCTAGTCCGTCACGGCCACGACAGTTCGTCGTTGTGGAACCGTCGTGCGCTTGGGGAGAAAGCCTCCACCTGCACAAGTCTCTGACCAACGTGACGGATGTGCAGGCTGGAGGGATGTCAGTCCGTCACGCCCACGACGGACCGTCGTCGGGGATCCATCGTGGAAGGTCTGTGGCAGTTTTGGAAAAGTTTTTTTTAGTTAGTTAATTAATTAAGTGTCTTAGGGGTAATTAGGGGTTTAAGAGAGACTAATTAAGTGACTTAAGACCCTACTATAAATACCCCAAACCTCATTAGCCTAATCATTCTCTCAAAAACAAAACTCTCTTCCTTCTCTCTACTTTCTCTCTCTATTGGAAGACTCCATTGGAGATCAACTTGGGGAGATCATTGGGGGCTGGATTAGCACAAAATTCACCATCAAAACGTCATCAAGCCTTCAGGTATGGGATCTAATTCACCTTTGAGATCTTTCCTCAAAGGGTTCCTTCAAAGCTTTTTTCCAAAAAGTTGAGTTTCTTATGGGTTTCATCCAAATCCGAATTTGATCATGTGAATTGAGTTAATTAGGTATTCCTTGGGTTAGAATGAATAGATTATCATGAATTGTAACTTGACTATGGCGAATTGATGTAGTTTGATCTAGATTGTGGGTGATATCCCCTAACCCTTAACCCTAAATGTAGAATTGATATGGATTAGGTTGAGTTTGATAGAATTGATCTCCTAATTAGTTAAATGGTCTTAAATGATTGTCATTGCATTGATTATGGGTCTATTATGATGAATTGAAGTTCTTCACACCTATGTTTTTGAATATTGAATCTAAGTTAAGAAGATACACTTGAGATCATGTTACTAAGCTTTGATGTAGTATTGCTTCATAGTATAGTGCTTCTCCTTGATTAGTTCTTGTGATTTATTATTGAATTACATCGATGTGATGATCCAAGATTGGTTGATCTATGGGTTGATGGTAAGGCCCTTTATTGATGGACTAGGGAGGAGTATTGGTAAGTCTTGATGATCCTAGCCTTTACTTCAAATTATGGTTAATTGTCATCAAGTGATAATGTTATGTTGAAGTATGCTTTGATTGATGTGATAAGTTGATATGATACATGAACTTATATGCTTAGGTTGGTTGTGAGGTTGCTAGGTGTAATGTAATATAGGGAAGTTGTACGATGTGCCCTATTATGATGAGATGTACGAGGGTTGACTTCACCTATATGGATTGTTATGAAAGGACTAATTCTCATACAATTCTTATTGAGCTATAATGATGATATACAAGGGATTGACCCTTCTATCTAATTAAATTGAGAAGATTAATAAAGATTAAAGGCTTCTCTACAAATGGGGACTTAGCTTAGCACCGAGCGAACTTGACATTGAGAGGTGTTGACTTCCCTTAGAGGAATATTCACCATTTGTTCTTTATAGAGTGTTGACTTCCCTTAGAGGAATACTCACCTATGGATCTACATGAAGTGTTGACTTTCCTTGAGAAATATTCACTCATGAATTCTCATGAGGTGAGGCCCCATTACCGAATGGTATATAGAGGGAATACCTATCTCTTAGTTCTTGAACTATGTTGCCACCATAGGATACTAGCTAGTGGATCCACCTAGATAGCTATGTTCACGTTAGGTTCTACCTTGGCCGGTAGACCACCTTCCATCGGTGTAAGGTTTCATGACACCGGATTCCACATTCGATTATGTGGTCTATGTCGGTTAAGGCAAATGTTCCCTAAACTAAATGAATGAATAAGGTATAGGCTAATCAAAGTAACTTGAGAGGTTGGCTATAGCTTAGGTAGGGGTATGGGACTCTACCTACGCCTTGCACTAGTTTGCCTTGATAGGAACTTTGAGAGGTCAATATTATATATGTAAAGCGATAGTATGATGTAAATGGTTTGTATGTTGAGTAACATGCTTATGAATATAATGTTGTTGTCTTTGCTTGAAGAAGGATGTATCATGACATGAAGAGTATGTTGGTAAGTAAATTGCTAATTGTAGTCTTGATAGGTTACTTGATTGAGTAGGAGATATGGTAATTTACTTGATCATTGCACTTGTGACTTATTGAAGGTTATCATTAGTATGCTTTGCTTTGCTATGGTTTACTTGCATATGTAGTCTATTATGTTTTCATAAATGTCCCTTTTTAAATATATTTGATTGGTAATTGTATATGAGATTCCATACTTAGTACATGTGGAGTACTAATCCCTTTTCTTTCCCTTTTCCCAAACATTTTAGGTTCGGGTCGTTGAGCTTGATCCAAATTGCTAGGAAGGAAGACTTGGGTATTTTGCCATCCAAGTGGTAGGTCCTCACTCTCTTGAGGACGTGGCCGACATCTCTCTTTTATGATGTGTAGATACTATGATTCTATGTTAACTCCGTTATTCTCTTAAGACGATGTAGTAGACAGCCTATATGCGGCTTCTTTCATTTGATGTAGGGCTATGCCCAAGACTTATTGTAATCGATAGATGGTTTATGAGATGAGACGGTTTTATGACTATTATTTTCTAAATATATAAGTGTATGAAATAAAAGTAGAAGACTAAGTAATCTTCGTATATGAACAAGTCTATGTATACTTGATATATATAATTATGTGTATGTAGAGGTCTATGTAAAACTCCGAGTAGTTTTAGATAAAAAGTTTTAAATTCTTTCTGATTTTTAGTCAATGAATGCTATGACGAAGCTAAGAGGCTTGTCTTAGTCCTCCGGGAGGACGACGACGCCGGTTACGTCTGGGGGGTAAACCCGGATGTGACATTTAGGTTGTATGGCTATTGTTTGAGCATGTGTATAATCATGTTAGGGTATTGTATAGGTGCTGCCATTGATGTGTTAAAGTGGTTAATAGCCTCTACCCATGTACCCCTTATATGAAAGTTTAAATAGTTAAAGTTAGGAGTCTTGATTACATTGTGTATATTGTCTTGTCTCCTATGCTATTATGTGTTGTGTGCTATGTGCTTGAAGTGTAATGTGGTCTTATAGGGTGGCTGACTTAATAAGTTATTGATATCCATTATGTGATCATGTTGGTCAATGTACACACACTCTCACTTACATGCATATTACAAGTAGTATAAGTCAGAGTGTCTAAATGAAAGGTAGTTCTCATATTCACTAGTGTCTACTACTATGCATGTTAAGGTGATGTTCATGAATGTATGATTTGTATTCCCATACTAGGATGACTTGATAGGTGTACTAGTATGGGCAAGGGTATGGGACCTTGTCTATGCATTGCACATGTGTATCTTAATAGGATAGTTCCTAGGTTTGGTTCTTATGCATATGAAGGATGATTATATGAACATGTTATAAATATGATATAATGAAGTATGAATGCGTATAGTGTCTTAGTAGGTTTATATGAAAGTATTGCTCATATAGTTATGCCTATAGACTTATGCATTGATATATGAACATGTGTGACCTTATGTGTTATGTGGAAGATTTGCTCACATCTATGTATACACTCACACACATGGATGATCTAGTTAGTGAGAAGAGGCCTTGTTAGGGGTGCCCAAGAATACTCCAAAACTAGATAGGTGCTTGAATATGCTATAAGCATATGAATGATGAATATCCTAAACCTATGTTTTATAAATAAAGGTAATAAAGGCTTTTCAATAAAGGGAACTTAGCTTAGCACCGAGTGAACTTGACATTGAGAGGTGTTGACTTTCCTTGGAGGAATATTCACCATTTGTCCCTTATAGAGTGTTGACTTCCCTTAGAGGAATATTCACCTATGGACTTACATGAAGTGTTGACTTTCCTTGAGGAATATTCACTCATGTTTTCTCATGAGGTGAGGCCCCATTACCAAATGGTATATAGAGGGAATACCTATCTCTTAGTTCCATAAACTATGCTTGCCACATAAGATCTAGCAAAGCGATTTCACTTAGGATGCTAGGATGTATGTTAATGTTCTACCTTGTATAGGTAGGAACACCTTCCATTGGTGTAAGGCTCTACCACACCAAATTCCATGTTTAGCACCCATGGTCTTAGTGTCGGTTAAGGCTATGGTTTCCCTAAAGATAAAATGGACAATGGAAGTAATTGAATAAGATCCTAACTAGGAGGACTTAAGGTAAGTTACTTAGGATAGGTGGAAGTAATGAACCCATCTAGACATTGCACAAGTGACTTCTTAGGAAATCTTAGGAAGGTGCCCTAATGCATATGATTTTGTATGTGTCCTTTATGTATGATATTGTAGTCTTGGTTTGACTATGTTTATCTTGTACTATACTTCTATGATGGCATGTGTTGTCTTGTGTAGATGCTATGTATGGTATTCTCTTGTGTTCCTAAGGTGATACATTACACCAAGTATCCCTAAAGGATTACGTAGGAGGCAAATGAATTAAGAGTAAGGATTCACTGTAAAGGTGATGGAGTTCACTGTAAAGTGACTCCAAATTGTACTTAAATTCTATATGTGCTTTTCTATGATGTTTGGCCTTTGATTGTGTTTCTATGAAGTATGTGAATGATATAAATGCTATTGATAAATGTTCTATAATGATTTACTTAAAATGGCATGAAGTATGATTTAAAAAAAAATGTCCCTTTAAATGCATGTTTTTGCATGGTTGCCATACTTAGTACATTCTTGTGCTAATCCCATTCTTCTTTACTTTTTACACAAAGTGTAGATTATGGAATGCTTAAAGGAGATCTATGATTGAAGAGCTTGATAGGTGATTTCCCAAGCTCAAGGAAAGGAATCCTTAAGTTCAAGGATGTCCTACTAATGTCTTTAATGTAAAGTCTTTAAATATTGTATAGTTATGTAAGGTGTCGTATGGGCCGTGTCCCTAATGTATTCTAAAGTTATTGAGTCTAAGATGGCAAAGAGACTTAGAGTCTAAATATGTATTATGACTTATGATTTATATATATATGATGTGATGTTTCTAGCATATGATGTGCTATGAAAAGTTTTAAATTTTCCGCTAAATTTACTATGTCAATGCAATGAATGATATGAGAGGCTTGTCTTAGACCTTCAAGAGGTCGACGACGCCGGTTACAATTCAATATTGTACCCTATTTTCTAGGGTATACTTTTGGGTTGTGACAGTTAAATGTTTTCCTTTTTCTAGTCAATTTAGGAGAGACGTTTTAGTAATTAACTAATTAATTTATTTAATTAGTTTAATTAGACTAAGTTGAATGAGTCAAGATCAGTTCCTAAGACTTAGAATCACGTTAAAACACTAGAAAATTCTTGACTGAAAACAGTACACAATAGTGAGAAAAAACAGTGAGCAAAACGTAGAAAAATAGAAAAGTTCTCTGAGGCCATTTCAAGGTATTCTTCAAGGTTTTCGTGCAAGGTGATCTTCATATATTTAATTCTACATAAGGTATGGGTTTCTCTCCTTGAATTATTTCTCCAAGAGGATTTTCAATCGCTTTGAATATATGAATCTCGAACATAGGGTTGCTTCCCAACGATATTGTTGAACGTCCTTCTCCCTAGTATCCTTGTTTTCGAATCTAACGAGTATGTAACTGTAATCTCGAACATGTTGTTGGTATGTGGTTCTAACTGGTCCTAATGTGTAAGTTTCTAGATTTGTTAAATGAGTAATAATGACGCCTATAGATTGGATTCGAATGATTTGAGTGTTAGTTATACGAATTAAGGAATAATATAATGCTTTCTTGTGTTAAAGAATATGAAGTTACTGTGAATCGGCTATGAAGTTTAGTTACTGTTAATAGATAAAGGGTTGACCTGTTTATGTTGAGGAATCACTATATTACATTCATGAAACTAATTGATTTGGTTAGTGATAACATAATGAAAATAGTTTAAGTAAAGTTTGATTCATGGCCATAAATTGGCTAACAATGTTTTGCCCAAAAAGTTGAATGGAATTGGATTTCAATATTGCTTTCAAAGTATGATGAAAAGATTAGCTAATTACTAATGTAAACCAAATTAAGCATGACCAATGTAACTTTGAATTCATAACCAAGTGTATGTCAATCATTGGGACAAGTCCCAACATATCCTTTCCAAATTAAATGAACTATGAACATGGTAACTACATTGAACAAAGTTGTTAACGTTTATAAAGAAGGGAATAAAGCTACCAAAAGACATGAAACGAGTTAAGGTGAGTAATAACATAATTAAAAGTATTTCAATTATGAAAGTGACCACAATGGGGTGTAAAAGGAAGTGAGACAAGTCTCACTTACATCTAAGACAACTATGTTAAAGATACTCACATAAGATGGTGTTAATAATCGTGAGACAAGTCTCATTAACACCAAGATGATAATGTAAGGTTCAATTCACATTTCATCAAGTAAATAAAGGGATGACCGGTTATCCAAAGAGTTAAGTAAACCTCATAACTAGAAGCAAGCTTCCATAATGTTTGAGTAAACTCTAAAAGATGTAAAGAAAAAGAAGTTGAGTAAAGCACCGATAGACTAGCAATGAGCTTGTGCCATCACATGTAAGCCTCATGAGATTAGGCTACCACCAAGGTGGATAAGTAGTCTACGTATGTCTCCTAGTCTTCGAACTATGTTGCCAGCATAGGAACTAGCCAGTAATTTCCTCCTAAGAGAGCTAGGTATGATGTGGTTTCACTTTGGCCGGTGAAACCACCCCTTTTTGGTATGGGGCAAACACTGGATTTCAAGATTAGCTCACTTGATCTATGTCGGTTAAATTCTCAGAGAAAGTATTCGGTTCACTTTAGTCGTGGACCACCTGTTTTCGGTGTGGGGAGAACACTAGACTTGGTTTCACTTTAGCCGGTGAACCACCCCTTTTCAGTGTAGGGCAGGAAGTGGATTTCATGGTAGCTCACATGATCTAGATTCACTTTGATCGGTGAATCACCCCTTTTCGGTGTGGGGAAGACACTGGATTTCGTGTTAGCTCGCATGATCTTAATTCTAAAGATGTCTTTAAGAAAGCAAGCAAGAAAGAAGAAGAAATGCATGTTCAAAGTGATCTAAGAAAGTAATAGCTTAGGAATATCAATTGTCAGTGCTTGATAAGAATAAAGTTTTCAGCAAATAATGGGCATAGCCAATAATGACTTCTTTTTTAATGAAAATGTTCCAAGCCAAGTAAGATTGGCTTATAATTACTTCTTTTAATATGAAAATGATCAAATCCAAATGAGATTGGATTATAATGACTTTATATAATTGGAAAATGATCATAGACAAATAAAATTTACTTATAATGACTTCTTATATTAGGCTAATATTAAATAATAGGCTTAACCAATAAAGATTGGCTTATAAAGATTTCATGCCCAAATTGTAGTTAAATCATTTCCTTAATCTCTTGGATTACTTACTTGGTTCATTGTAGGTATGGGACTACAATGAATCATTGCACTTGTAAGTAACATAGGACCAAAGAAGATCATTGAACTCCACAACAACAAGAAGAAAAAGACTGAAAAAAAAACTAAGTGTTGAAAAGGGAGCTCTCGGGTTAGGGGTTATCAAATTTCAAAAATTTTCGTTCGAGTTGTTCTAAAATTATGTTCATGATTCTAAGATCTTGTGTTCATATAGAAAATGAGTTGTGTGTTTTGAATGCATTAAAATACGTCATATTCACACCATGAATCGCAAATAACGAATTAGGAAAGTCTATTGATTTCACTTTCCAGAAATAGCATGTTATTTAGGAAGAGCTATCCTTGATCATGCATATCCTTATGTGTATGTGTGCATACACCCATACTTAGTACAAGTATGTACTAACCATATACTATTACTATTTTTATAGGTACAGGTCAGAGAGGAGACTGAAGACTTATCGCAGCGGTTTGGACTTAGCGATCTCCAGACCTTTCGTAGGTCCTATTGATTTCGAGGATACTACATCTATATTTCTAGCATTAGTACTTTAGAAATATCTAGTGTATGTTGTCCCTAGAGTTTCTTTCAAGACTTTTATGAGAAGCTTTGTACTAAGGCCATTTTGGTGAACTATTATGATATATTATTGATTCTTTCATTTGAATTGCTTAATTGATTGTAGATGGTTGTTTCGTTTGAGCTTATAGAATATGAATCCATGTAAATTTTATATGAAGTCTATGTACACTTCAATAAGTTTTAAAAGTTTTAAAATTTCCGCAAATTTTACTATATAAATGTGATGAAAGCTAAGAAGAGGCTTATCTGCGACCTCTGGGAGGTTAAGAAAGCCGGTCGCGGTCCGGATTCCAAAATCCGGGTCGTGACAACCCCCTAGAAGTAACATGGCGTACTTGACCTCTCGGAGGTCTTATACAAGCCCATAGTAATCATTCATCGCATTTTCATAGGTAAATTTAGCGGAAAATTTAAAACTTTTTATAGCACATCATATGCTAGAAACATCACTTCATATATTAATAAAATATAAGCATAATACATAGTTAATGACTCTAAGTCTCTCTTGCCAACTTAGACTCACCATCAATAGAGTAGAATAGGGACATGGCCCTTCACAACATAAAATATGAACTAAGCTATTACATAACTTTAATATTAACTTGACACAATAAAGTCTTGAAGCATAAGGACCCGTTTCTTGGGCTTGGGAAACATATATCAAGCTCTTCACCATAGAGACATCCTTTAAGCATCAATAACCTACACTTTGTGTAAAAAGTAGAGAAGAATGAAGTTAGTACAAGAATGCACTAAGTACGGCAACCATGCAAAAACATGCATTTAAAAAGGACATTTTACTTTGAAAACCATGTAGCATGTCTTTTAGTAAAACTTCATAAGTACTTTAATATAATAAGCACAACATAGCTCATACACTTCACATAAGCATGAACATTATTCATAATATCACATAAAGCCACATGATTCATTTAAAGTACATTTATTATATTCATAGTATTATCTTACTTATTACCTTAAGTCTTTAACCCCCAATTAACCCTCTAGTAACACTTGGTGCAATGCATGAGTAGTGTCCCATTGCACTATCCACACTCAAGTATCACCTTAAGGTCACCAAGGTGAACATTCATACAACCTTCATTAAGTCAACATAAACGTTCATAGAAGCATAGCATATCATTAGTCACATACTTCTCATGCAAAACAACATACTTCATGAACCCCATATAATACCCATTCCAAACAACATACAAGTCCACAATACCAATAATATAATAATAAGGCAATAGTAAACTAATGCATACTATTTCATAAAGACATCATAAGAACTCTGCCATAATCCCAATCTAAGCCTACTAGTGCAATGTTCATGTGAATCCACAAGAGACAATAAGCATCATCATTTACTTCATACATCAATCATGAAAACTTTAGTAAACTACATGCCTAACAAGAGAGTCCATCATTATGTAATCAATAAGTCAAACTTCATGCATATATAGTGATACCACATCAAATAGACACCATAGACTCATACTATGCAAATTATCAAAACAAGTAGGTTAATACCATAATGTCATGCATAAGAGAGATATACACATACTTATATGTATATAACTCCTTCCTAGAACTCCCTTTAAGAGCTAATTGTGCAATGCATAGGTAAAGTCCCATACCCTCACCTACACTAAGCAATATCCCTAAGGTTATCCTAGTTAGGGTTCATTTCTTTACTTCCATTGTCCATTCTACATTTCGAAAATCCTAGCCTTAACCGACAATAAGACCATGTGAGCTAAACATGGAATCCAGTTTTGTAGAACCTCACACCGAAAGGAGGTGCTCTACTTACCAAGGTACAACATTAACATCATTCTATCATTTTAGGTGGATCCACTAGCTAGGTCTTATGGGGAAACATAGTTATGGAACTAAGAGATATGTATTGGACCCTCTCCATGCCCATAAGCATTGGATTCCTTATCTCATGAGAAACCATGGGTGAATCTCCCTTAAAGGGAAGTGAACACCTCATATGGAACCATATGTGAATGTTCCTCCGAGGGAAGTCGACACTCTATGAGAAACCAATGGTGAATCTTCCTCAAATGGAAGCCAACATTTCTCATTGTCAAATTCACTCGGTGCTAAGCTAAATTCCTTTCACCGAAAAGTCTTTATTATCTTTACTTCATAAAAATAGGCTCTAGGAGATGAACTCCTCATATGCTTAGCTCATAGGTTATAGATGAGAGTTGTCCTTTCATCAACCTAAATAATGTGAGAAAACCTTTCACACGGACATAGCATATTCAAGCAATATCTAGTTTTGAGTACAATTGAATGCCTTTCAAGAGACCCTACTTCACTAGATTATCATACATGCTTCATTATACATATTAATGTGTGTGTGCATGTTCATATATGAGGAAACCTTTCACATACAACATTTATACACTACACATATGCATACCTCATCATATCATATAATTTCATGGTCATAACTTAATCATGCATCATATTCATGTGCATAGAGTAATCACCCTAGGAACTATTCTATCAAGGTAGACATGTGCAATGTATAGGAAAAGTCCCATACGATTGGCTACACTAGTACACCTATCAAGTCATACTAGTTGAGGGAGACATAACATACATTATAACATAGGAGACAAGACATCTTCATTACTTGAATCTAAGACTCTTAATCATGCTTAAGACCACACATTCATATAGAGTTTCATAGGTAGGGGTTATGCTACCCAACAGTAACCAATCATCAATAAACCTCAATAACGCAAAACACATAAACCCCTAACTCTAACATCTTCATTCACATATAGGAAACATCCTCAATATAACCTAAAACATGAACTAGCATTGGAGACTAGGCATATAGCTTCACATGTGTGATCATCATAACCACAATTCACCACATAAATTTTCCTTCAAGGCCATGATTATAACACATAGATGTATTGACAAGAAGTTAAACATCGCCAGCATAAGTGAACGTACACTCAATGTCATACAAGGCCAATAATCTAGCAGTTCTATATAACAGTAGAAAGAATAGGCCAACTTACAATTCCTCAAATCTTTGATCATCATTGATCAATCCAATAATTCAACTTCAGTACATGC
This sequence comes from Solanum sitiens, assembly GCA_016801875.1. Taxonomy (NCBI): domain Eukaryota; kingdom Viridiplantae; phylum Streptophyta; class Magnoliopsida; order Solanales; family Solanaceae; genus Solanum; species Solanum sitiens. The sequence goes on along the minus strand of JABWTJ010000012.1, from coordinate 3,498,745 downwards.
ACAAAACCTTAGAAAAAACTACCATTACATAAACAAAATAACACTTCAAACATCACGGTTTCAAGATCACATTAGTTACACTAGTTCATCAAGTCTATAGAAAGTAGATGAATATAAATCAATTTACCATATGCCTAATACTTTATAATTCTTTATCAACCATCAACAATTAATATTAAATTCACATAATTAGCAACAATAATAGGCAATTCAACATAAATGAAACATAATTCAATCAAACATAGAGTAAAGATTACAAGACCCACATTATAAGCCAATTTGAGAAATTAGGAGGTTCATATGTTCATCATAAATTTGGATTGAAATTCCTCTTTAAACATTACATAATCATCAATTTATCATAAATATTCTTTTGAAATCAATTTGAGAAAGTAACCATGGCTAGATTGAAAATTGGGAAATTTGGTCTTTGAATCATATTTGAAAATCCTTGATTAATTCGTTAGATGAATGGATAACTAAGTATGAATGATCAACATACCTTTATACATGAGAACACCACAAGAAATTGAAGAATAAACCATGAAAATCCATCCCCGAGCTTGAACTTGATTTTTCCCTCCAATGGTGGTTTGAGAGTGTAAGAGCCCAAAAATGAGTTAGGGTGTCTATATCCTAACATGTTTTTCCTAAGGGTATAAGGTAATAAAATGGTTTATAATATGTTATATAGTCAGTATGTAATGTTTGAGGTTATTTGGAAGTCCAGCGTCAAGGGACGACCGAGACGTTCGACAACTAGTCGCCAAAGCGGACTTAGATAGTTTTATATGTTTTTGAGTGTTTCATGAGCTTATGAAGTCCTAAAATGAGTTATAAGTATGTTTATAGGATGTATATGGTTTTTCATGAAGTTTAGAGGTAAAACATCCAAGAACGTCCAAGACGTTCGAAAGATAATCCTTGAGACATGCAAATGTGTGTGTTGATGGGTCCTAGAATGTTTGGACGTGCTGCGTGTAATTGTTTTGGGTGAAACAGATGTGGAAGGTCCTTGACATGTTAATGTTCATATACGACTTCCCAAGGGACCCGCAAAAGGGCCCACAAGAAGGACCCAAGGGCTGTCGAGACACTGCCTTGGCAGTGTCAATCGACGAGTTCAAATGATGCTCCGTTGGTGGACTAACGCCCCGTCGATGGGGAGGAGTCGATCGGCACTTATAATGGAGAAGGATTGGTCACATGACAGCCTCAGACCCAAACGACGGTGGCATAGTACAGTCCATCGATGGACTAACGCCCCGTCGTTTGTGTCTGTCGATGCACGCCTGTAGTCACTGCCATGCACGCTGCCTAAGTATAGGGTGAATGGGAAATTCACCCTACGTTCTAACATGACACTAGGTTATTTATTTACCTATTTTAAAGTACATATAGATGATCTAAAACGTGAATATCCCTTACCCATCCTCAAATCAAAATCAAACCTCCCTCTCCCAAAATATCCTCTCTAAAAACCTCCATTGATAGTGAAGCTCAATAACCGATTGGAGCTTGGATTCCTATGGGTTCTTCATCAATCTTTAGATGTTTTCATCTATACAAAGGTATTGTGATCCTTCATCTCTAAGTAATCTTTCACTTGGAGAGTTAATCTTAAAGTTTTCAAAGAGAAAATATGATCAAATCTCTTCTTCTTCAATCTAGACATGGGTTCTTTCTAAAGAAATTTTTTTTGCTTAATCATGATGTATTGATGATAATTTATTCGTTTTAATGTGAAATTTAATCCAATTACATTATAAACTTGTCCTTTCCTAAACTCTATTTATCCCTTGAATGGGCATTGTGATCGTGGCTTGTTATTGGTCAAATTGTGATTATCTTATAATTAATTGATTATATCTACTGTTATTTAAATATAATGATGTTGAATTATTTATGAATGATCCATGTGGATCAATGTATGAAGATTTGAACAAAACTAGCCTATGTTCTATGTGTTCACTGTAAGTTCGGCTTTATGGTGATTGTTGTAGGATTTCGATTGTGTAAAGATCATTGTAGTTACTGTATTAGATTGATATTATGAATAAATTGTGGGTATAAACCCTTGATGATCAAATCAAAGTAATCTTGAGAAGGATTAATCTACATGTTTTAGCCTAAAGGTTGATAATGCCATAAACATAATGTGATCTCAATTTAGGGTAGATGAAGCATCATTTATACTTGATTATTATGTTTTTAGATACTTATAGAGGTGGTGTTTACTTTATTGTCATTATATGTGTATTGACTATGGCCTTGATGACTCTTTCTTGAATATATGAGTGTGTGGTTATGATGATCAAACTATGTGAAGTTTATGCCTACTTTACTATTCTAGCCTGTGATCTAGGTTATATAACTATTATATAAGCATGTGTATATCTAAGTTAGGGTAAAGTGTATGTGATTCCATTAATGAGTTAAAATGATTAATAATCCCTTACCTATGTACCCCTATGTGAATGCATGAATAGCAAAAAGTTAGGAGTCTTAAGTGTAATATGAAGTTGGCTTGTCTTCTATGCTATTGGATGTTGTGTGGTCTATGCCTGAAAGTGTATTATGGTCCTAAGAGGGTGGCTGCCTCAATGTGTTGTTGATAGCCATTATGTGATCATATTGACCAATGTACACACACTCTCACTATACATGCATGCTTACAATGTGGTAAAGGTTCATAGTGTCTAATGAAATATTGTACTCATATTCACTAGTGTCTGCTGCTATGCATGCTAAGCTTATGTATATGAAAGTATGATATGTGTTTCCTTAATTAGGATGACTTGATAGGTGTACTAGTATCAGAAAGGGTATGGCACCTTGCCTATGCATTGCACATGTGTTCCTTGATAGTATAGTTCCTAGTTTTGGTTTCTATGTGCATGAATATGAATGTATGTTCATGTGTGGTCCTAATGTGTTTGTGTTAAAGGAGTTCTCACATATATGTATGCACACACACATGAATGATTATATAGTCAATAGAGGGGCCTTGAAGGGTGTTCCCAAGAGTACTCTAAAACTGGATAGGTGCTTGAATATGGTATACGCATATAAGGAATCAATATCCTAAGCCTTTGTTTTATGAAGTAAAGTAATAAAGGGTTTTAATAAAAAAAAAAGGGAACTTAGCTTATTACCGAGTGAATTTGACAATGAGAGGTATTGGCTTCACATTAGAAAGATTTACCGTTGGAAATCTCACAGAGTGTTGACTTCCCTTGGAGGAAGATTCACCATTGGGTTCCCATAAGGTTTGACTTCCCTTAGAGGAATATTCAACTATGTTTCCACATGAGGTGGTGGCTTCCCTTTGAGGAAGGTTCACCCATGTTTTCTCATGAGATGAGGCCCATATTACCAAATGACATGTAGAGGGATCATACCTATCTCTTAGTTCCATAAACTATGCTTGCCAAATAGGATCTAGCAAGTGAATTCACTTAGTATGCTAGGATATATGTTAATGTTCTACCTCGGCTAGGTTAGAACATCTTCCATTGGTGTAAGGCTATACACCACCAAATTCCATGTTTAGCACCCGTGGGTTTAGTGTCGGTTAAGGCTATAGTTTCCCTAAAGTAAGATGGACAATGGAAGTAAATGCCTAAGACATGTCCTAAAAAACGTTATTTAGGATAAGTGGAATTTATGAACCCACCTAGACATTGCACAAGTGGCTTACTAGGGAGTTCTAGGAAGGTGATCTAAGGTGTATGATTATGGTTATGTCTTTATACATGGCATGGTAGTATTTGTCTACTTGTTATAAAGATGTACTTGGTATGAGTCTGTATGATGTGGTCTTATCCTTATATGCACTATGTTGGTCTTAATTACTTTATGATGAAGGTCTTGTATTGACATGAATTAAGTTGTCTTCACTTACATGTTGATGTATGAAGTAAAATGTTAAGACTTGTGGTCTTATGATAGGTTTACTAAGTATGTGTGAGGTTATGGGGATTTACGTATACATTGCACTAGTAGACTTATAGTCGGATTATGAGCAAGGTCTTATAATAAATGGATGTGAAGTGAAGTTAGTATATGTGCAAGTTGATGTAGCTTGCTGTAATACTCTCATGGTATTGGCTTAAATGTGTCTATGTGTACTATACTTCTACGATGGTAGGTGATGGCTTATGTAGTGAAGTATGATTGATTCATTGTGTCCTTAAGGTGATACATTGCACCAAGTATCACTAGAAGGATTACTTCGAAGGTTAAGGAGTTAAAAGAAGAAGTTCACTGTAAAGGAGCAAATGTTCACTATAAAGCAAAATAGATCACTGTAAAGTGGCCTAAAATATGGCTTAAATTATATATGTGATTTCCTATGATATTTTGCCTTTGAATATGTCTATATTAAGTATTTTAACTATATAAATGCTATTCTATCAAGGTTTTATGATGTTTTCACATATAGGCATGAAGTCTGATTTCAAAGAAAAATATCCCTTTTAAATGCATGCTCTTGCATGGTTGCCATACTTAGTGCATTATTGTACTAACTCCATTCTTCTCTACTTTTTATACAAAGTGTACGTTATGGATGCTTAAAGGATATGTATATTATTGAGGAACTTGATATGTGATTCCCAAGCTCAAGGAAAGGAATCCTTAAGTTCAAGGATGTCCTAATGATTAGTTTACTGTAAAGTGTATAAAGTAATACTTATGTCTTATGTTTTAAGGTACGTGTCCCTAATGTACTCTAATGTTGTTGAGTCTAAGATGGCAAAGAGACTTAGAGTCTGAGTATGTAATATGATATTTTATATATATGAAGTGATGTTCCTAGGGGGTGCTCCCCGGATGTGACAAAGAGGATTTGAAAGAGAAGAGAGATTTGGGTTTTTGATTTTCTTATTGGGTGTTGGGGTTTTGGCTTGGGGAAGGGTTAAATAAGTCATAAAAATAGTTTATAACCGTCTTCCCAAGTTACCAAAACACCCCCATACATGTTGGGACTTTTAGACATGTCAAACTTGACTTTAAAACGATGCAACCGGATCTGGGAAGTGGCTGCGCGTCACGGAGGAAGCCTCTTATTCTGACCCAAATAATTTTTGAGGCAGTAGGGTGCGTGTTGGGTGTGTGTCGCACATGCCCACTCAGTTCCAGTCGTGCGACGCGAGGGCAGCTCCAAATCTAGCTGCTGCTCGCTGCCTTAGGCAGCCTCTTGGTCCAACTTTTGGGTCCTCTTCTGGGGCCCTTAGGGTGGTCCTCGGGGAGTCCTACCCGGACGTTTTGACCCTTAACACGTCTATTAAGATTCTAGGCTAACCCCTACTATTTTTAAACTCAAAACAACAAATAAAAACAAGCAAAACATATGAGGACACACTAGCATATTTAAATTTTTTTTAGACACATGTGAGGGTCTACGCACCATAATTCATTTCGGGGTCTTACAATCCGCTTTGTGACAGCGGTGTCCGATGACCTAGGTGAAGGTTTCATTTGATGAATCTACATGACAATATGGATATCTGTCGGTTGATGGTACATGCACAAAAAATTTAGGAGACTAAACTCAAGAAGAAGAATAGGGAGTTTAAGAGGGTCAAGTTATATGAGGGAAGTACTTCCAAGGTTAGGCTTGAGATTCAAGACAAGCCTAGGTACAAGATTTGATGACCCGCATGTACACCCTAGAAGTTAGGGCATTATTAGGTCATCACACGGCATAAGTGACCTCTCGGAGGTCTTCTACCAGCCCTTAGACATCATTCATTGCATATATATGCAAAGTAGTGCGGAATTAATTTTTTTTTTCAAAAACATAATGCGGAAGTCATCTCATAAAATATCTAACATATGTCTCAAAAACAATCTACGACATCATGAATAACAAGATTCTTGGGTTATAGCCCATAAAAGTCTAACATAAGGTAAAAAATAAGGACAACGTAGTGGTGATGTCCTCGGAGGCTATGAGAACTCACCAATCTTCTCTTCTTGGAAATATTGGAACTCTACCCTTCAAATAAACTCAATCTTCTCAAGACCCTACACGGACAACATGTAGGTAATACACATTACTACGATATGTACTAAGTATGGAAACTATCATACAAAAAATAAGATATCTCAAAGAGTTAGTCAACAACAGACATAATCATAAGAGATAAAGACATAAAAATAACATGAACATCATAAGAATATTAAAGCATCATAAAACATATTAGAGTTCATACTTAACCCTTTTGTGCTTCTTACTGAATTGAACTATATCACAAGCCACCTCCAAGTATACTTGTGCAAGGCTAATGTAGCATCCCATAATACCACCAAATCTAAGTACATCTCTTTGGTGATACTTGATCATTGTACACTTTCATAATTAATACCTAAGTTCATCATATCATATGAGCATTATTCCCCTAGGCCAGCTCAAAACACACTTGTGCAATGCAGGTGAAGCATCCCATAATACCTCACACACTAAGCACATATTGAAATCATCCTATATTGGTTCATGTCATCTTAGGATTCATATAATAGACTTCATATTGACAAGGAATTATCATCTTAAGTTAATCATATCATGGAAGGAACTATAGTCACTATCTAAGCTAAGCATACATCATGTAACGGTCATGTCATAGGTAGCTTCAAGTTATAATTGTGGAATGTATAGATGGCATCACATACTACAATCCATACTAAGTTATCTCTAGACTATCTTACTCCAAACTATATTCTTTTTCATTCATGTCTATTAAGCTCAACATACTACCATAATAGACCTACTACCATGGAAAGCATCTCAAAATACTAACCAAGCTACTAAAAAAGGATACAACCATCCTAACCACCATGAAACCAATAATGTATATGCAAGCTAATCATAGGGGATCATGAATCCTCAACCCTAAGCTACCATGAGAAACTAATTTCAAGCTATTCCATGAAGTACACCTTGCATGCAAATCAAACTACCATGAAATGTACCTTACATGCAAGTCAAGCTATCATTAGTAGAGTATAGGCCTTTCCCATAAAGCTACCATGAAATGGTTTTGGCCTAACCAAGTAAAACAAACATGATCAAGTATCCTTAAAAAACAAGACCAAGATAATAATGGTAGAACTTGCCTCCTCCATCCCAAGCTAACATGAGAACCACCATTCTCAAGCTACCATGAAGTTTATCACCTCAAGCTACTATAAGTATTTCAAATCAAGCTTCCTTGATATTTACTACGCTTTATACCTCCCATCTCAAGCTATCATGAAATTCACATCTCAAGCTATCATGCCATTGGTGTATGGCTCACCAAGACTACTACATAAAAAGTTACCATATAACTCATCTTCAAGTTAATCTTAGTCTACCATGTATTTACTCATTTTAGGTTCTTAAGTCAACGTAAGTTAAAATCTGTGAGAACTTTCTTATCCTAATCATGTTCATGTATAGGAGTAGAAGAGAAAGGAAACATCATCACAATAATCCTCATTATGACTTTACACCAAATCCCTAACAACGATGACCATAAGCCTTTCAAACGACTACTACATTTAGTATCTCATGATTCATACTCAATTTCATGTTAATCTATTCAATTAGATCATTAGAAGGCTATTCTAGTCATACACGATCACATAGGTTCAATTTCATCTTTAAAAGTCAAGACAAACCTAGATCAATTAAGCCTAGTTGAATTCATATCTAGGTGTGTAACGACCGGCAAGTAAACCATATAAGTTAAGTCAACTCTTAGGTAGAAACAAGGGGTGCTCGACCTTTCGAAGGTCTTGCACAAGACTCTTAGATATCATTCGTAAATAAGACATGAAAAGTAGTGCGGAATCTTAAACTTTTCACGATATATAATAATAAGGAAAACATCATATATAAATACTAAGGATAGCATCATCGTCACAATCCAACTTAAAGACACGACAGAAGTATCTTAGAGAAACGACCCTTTACATTGAAATAAATACATAATAAGTCTTAACAATCCTTAAAAGAAGAAACTAAAGAAACATAGACTATGCCCTCGAATATATGAGGACATACATAGTCTTGAGAGAGTCGATTCCCAAGCTTGCCTTTTAACCTTTAACTTGCTTCAAACCTTTACTTATAGAGTATGGAAATGTATGGGGTTAGTACAGACATTGTAATAAGTCTAGCATATGAAAAATCATGCAAAAAGGGACAATTTAGTTGAAACAGACAAGTCATGCTATTTTGATAAAACCTTCATGAATTAAGTTACAAAACATCACATAGTATCATTATTTAGCACATAAGGTAAAATATCCATTTTTCTCCACATAAGATCATACTTATAGTAAACCCACATAACACATAACTCTTCCTATCCCGAGTTATCCTAAGACTCACTTAGGTAAGACATGAGGAGATCGCCCATACAATCTCTTCACTACAAACCTAAGTGATCCTTAAGACTACCAAGGACAAGCATACTTCATTTCATTTAATAAGTAATTATTCAATACTAAGACTCTATAGAAACATTCATATACTTAGGAACTTCACATAACAACCATCCTTCAAGACAATTCCCAAGTCACACTTAGTGCAATGTGAAAGTAGCATCCCATACTACTACTTCCACTTAGTGTTCCTTAGGTATTACCTTATATTAGGCACATCACATTCTTCACATAAATAGCTTTCACCATACAAAACACCATACAAACAAGCTTCCTTAACATTACACATAAAGTCACATTACTTTATCTTACATCATATCATGAACAATTCATACATTTAATATAAGGACACACCAAGACTCCCTCTAAATGTCTACTTTTGCAATGGATAGGTAGCATCCCATTCCACAACCTACCCTAAGTAGTACACCCTTAAGGAAAATATCCTTCCTGAATTGAGATGGGGTGTTCAATCGTTATCTCCTAACCTAGAGTAAATGATGTTTAAGACTCCGTGGGGGATTTATGCTAGTACCGAGAGGATTTGAAGAAGGGGTGGGTACACTTCGTGAGTAGAGATGTTGTATCCAATGTACCTCTTGAGATGGGTGCTTCTCATTAGTAGAGAGTGAGTTACTTAGTAGCAATCTCCTCATCCCTTAACTATGCACCCGCGTAGGTGTAGCTATTGGAGAACCCATGTAAAGGCTAAAGAATATGACCTACCTTAGGCAAGTAGGGATCCCTCATCCGGTAAGGGTAGTACCGGGATTCCATGGCAAGCTCTCATGGTCTATGTCGGTTAAAGCTAGCCTCCACAAATGTATGCAAATGAACTAAGTCTTCTTAAGGGTGTACTACTTAGGGTAGGTGGTGGAATGGGACATTACCTATCCATTGCATCAGTAGACATTTGGAGGGAGTCTTGTTTTGTCCTTATATGAAATGTATGAATGGGTCATGATATGATGCAAACGAAAGTAATGTAACTTTATGTCTAATGTTAATAAAGCATGTTAAAGTTATGTCTTGTATGATTAACTTAGAATGATGAATGTAGTGTATCTAATCTCTTGGAATTCTCAAGGAGCACATAGTGGGGGTAGTAGTATGTGATGCTACTCTCACATTGCACTTTCTGTGACTTGTAAGTCCACTTGAGAGGGGTACTTATGTGAAGTTCTTAAATGCAAGTATGTTTCTCTAGTGTACTTAGTGTGGAGTGTGGATTTGTAAATGAAATGAAGTAAGCCTATCCCTAGTAGTCATAAGGATCTCTTGAGTAGGTATTGATGAGGTTGTATGTGTTATCTACTTATGGATTACTTAGGGGAGCCTTTGGACAACTTAGGATAGGAGTAGTTTATCTGTAATTTTGAGTTCACTGTAAGTATGCTTTTATGTTAAGAAAAATGGATGTTTTGCCTTATGTGTTAAATGATGACTTAATTATTTTATGTAACTTAATTCATGAAGGATTTTGTCAAATTAGCATGACTTGTATGTTTCAACTAAATTGGCCCTTTTTGCACGATTTTGCATAATGATATAATTAGTACAATGTTTGTACTAAACTCACACTTTTCTATACTTTATAAGTATAGGTTGTAAGCGAGTTGAAGGTTAAGAGGCGAGCTTGAGAATCGACTCTCTCAAGACTAAGTGTGTCCTCATATATTTGAGGGCATAGGCTATGTTTCTTTAGTTTCCTCTATTAAGACTTGTTAAGACTTATTTGTATTTTATTTCAATGTAAAGGGTTGTGTCCCTAAGATATTTATGTCTTGTCTTATGTTGGCTTATGACGATGAGATTATCCTTAGTATATATAAAAGAAGTTTCTTTATTATTATGTATCATGAAAAGTTTAAATTTCCGCAGTACTTTTCATGTCTTATGCAATGAATGATAGCTAAGAGGCTTGTGTAAGACCTTTGAAAGGTCAAGCACGCCTTGTTTCGACCTAAGGGTTTCCCTAACTTCTAGGGTGTACTTGCGGGTCATTAAAATAACCATCTAAACAAGAGTATAACAATTGGGCATAGCCCGTACATCAATACAATAAAAGCCACATATAGGCTATACAATCTTAGTACTCAAATGAAAGAGAATTAACAATGTGTCTTTAAGACTAAGTAACATCCAATGCTAGAAAGTCACATTGTTCTCGAAGTGGTAAGGACCTACCCAACTTGGAGAATGAGAATCCAAGTCTTCCTTCAAAAGTCGGCATGAACCCTTCAATGATCGTAACCTAAAATGATAGGGGAAAAGGATAAATGGGGTTAGCACATCACTTGTACACAAAGTATAAGACCATATGCACACACAACATAAAAATCATGCTAAAAAGGGACATTTGTTAAAAAGCGTGCAAAGTTACCTTGAAAAACCTTATGCACATTCAAAAACCAATACAAATCAATAATACATATTCATTAAGTCAACACCATGTACATTACAAGACAAACAATACCAAGTATAGTTAAGAAACATGCATATCAACATAATTGAGCATATAATCGAGACAACTCTATCATCAAGTTATAATATAAACCAGCATGTATAAGAGTTCATAGCATCACAACCAAAGCAAGACTACTCATGAACCATCATTAAGTCAACTAGTGCAATAACTAAGAAAGGCCCCATAACCTCACTCAACCAAGTAAACCCAACAAGAACCATAAGAAATTCCCAACATCACATACTATATCTTTAAGAGTAAACATCATCACACTTTAGCAATAGAGACCAAACACATATTTATAAGTGAAACCAACATTACATGGTGTCATTAACATGTAAGATCATCATATACATATCATTTACATTTATAAGAATATAAACACTTACTAAAATCCTTCTAAGACTTTCCTCAAGGATAACTAGTGCAATGTATAGGTAGAGTCACATACCCCTACCTAGACTAAGTTAAACCCCTTAGGTCACCCTAGTTAGAGTTCACTTCATTACTTCATGTTACTTTTTGGGGACATCTTGCCTTAACTGACAAAGACAATATGAGATAATGTGGAATCCGATGTGCTAGAACCTTACACTAAAAGATGGCCGACTACCTGCCAATATAGTACCAAAATAGGAATATAGCATCTATGTGGATCAACTAGCTAGTTTCATACGGGGGCAACATAGTTCAAGAACTATGATATGTAGTTGGGACCCTCTTTATGCTACATGCATTATAGTCTTTAAGCCTTTATTAATAATCATAAAGGCACATTGAAATGTCTTTAAGCCTTTATTAATAATCATAGCTCATTTTAGGTCATATGGTCTCTCCTTTATATAATCATCATCATATATCAATAGGAATTGCATGAGTAATGTCCATTCATTTCAATTCACATATGTGATGTTAGTACATTTACATAATCACATTATAATAAGGCACATTGGTAGGTTATCACCATCCTTATAACATTACATCTTAGCCAACAACTCACAAGCCACAATTCAAGAGATTCCAATTCAACATAATACCAACCCTAATCAAACTTAACATAAGGTATACTTCAATACAACTTCACCACTAAACACAAGTAATCGTAGTTGAAGTAGAGGATTGAGATCACAAGACCCAATCTCCTTCACAAGCCATCATAAAGGTTTTACCGTCAACCATCCAATTCAACCCAATAATGGGTGTAATATCATCACACAATAGTAATCAACACAATAATAAAGTCAATTGAATCAGTAAACAACAATTCATCACTAGTTCATAGCCTAGGCTTAGGGACATAACTCAAATTCATGATCTATTTCACAACCTAGGTTAATTAATAAAGAACTAGCATAATTGAATTACAATGCATCATAATATACTCATAATTATATAAAGAAATCATAAACAAAGCAATGTAGAAAGTCAAATTCGTAATAGAAGAAACACACTTAAGATTCATATTTTTGAAATCAATTTTGAGGAACCCTTTGGGGAAAGAGATCCCGAAGGTGAAATGAATCCCATACCTTTCTAATTGATGAAGTTTTATGGAGAAAAGCCCCTTATTGAAGCCCTTAGACCTTGACCTAGACTTCAATAGAATATTTCTATTTCGGAGAGAGCAAGAAGAGAGAAGGAAGAGCAATTTGGGTATTGAGAATTAGAAGGGTTGAGTTAGTTTTGATTAGGTTAGGGTCTTTATATAAGTCATTAACATACTTAATGAGAGATCCCTGAACCCTTAACAATTTAACTAACGATCTAATTAATTTAATTAAACCTACTAAAATGAGGCAGCAAAACAGTGACCTGACCTACAAGACCTTGACCGACGGGTTGTAGGTCAGTCAAAGGCCAAGCCTCCCTACGTGCTGCTCATCCGTGGTTTGCGACAGATATTACTCCAAACGTGTCCTTGGACAAAATGGCTAGGTGTTGGTCGATGGAGGCATCAATGCCCCTTCGATCCAACCACGCCTCGTCGATTATGGTCGTAATTGAGCACAATCCACTAGACAGCTTTTTGCCAAAATTTCAAGGGTCCTCCTCAATGAACCTTTGATTTATCCAAGGGAGTCGTATCCAGACGTTTTGACTATAAATCAACTCTAATACGTGTTAGACACCTTTCCACAAAATTTCATAATTTTCCAACTCTTAAAACCTTGTCAAATAGACTAAGGCACGCTAGCACCTCCTGGACTAGTTTCCGGACGTCCTGGACGTTCCTTGACATTTAGATTCTTAAACTTCCTAAATGACTTATATACATTATAATTGTCTTTCAAACAGTGTTACAACTCTTAGACTCTTATGTTAGGCTCTAGATTAGGCTTTAGACTTTCGAAGTATTACATTATCCCCTGCTTAGAAACATTTGAGTACCTATGACACTACAATTCATTAAAAGGAAGTAATTGACTCATGACAAGAAGCCCAACCAAAACACCATATCAAAACATGAGTTACAATGCAAATCAATATTACCATATAACCTTTTTCACAATACAACTCAAAACCTCATTTTCAACTCATAAGAGTTCAACATTCATTTCATGTTCATTCACTATGCCGAAGCTTTCTTCCACACATATCAACATGCTCAATTCATTTCATGAAGGCACAATATACCAAAATACACCACATTAGTTCAAATCAAGTACGATATCATTTTCTAGAAAACATTCATTTAAATAGGCATAATTCACTGTAAATTACTGTAACAAAGCCTAAAATTCACTGTTTTACCAAAAATCAAGGCAAATTCAAATTAACTCAATATTTTCACTATTGATTGGAACTACTAACCTTAGTTATCAAATAGATGTGGGTAGAGGGACTTCATGTCGGCCTCGGCCTCCCATGTTGCACCCTCAACTAGGTGGTTCTTCCATAACAGCTTTACGAAGCAACCTCTTTGTTCCTTAACTTTTCTAATTCAATATCAAGGATTTCAATCGGAACCTCCTCATAGGGGAGGTTCTCTTGTACAGCTAGACCATTAATAATAATAATGGACTCGGGATCACCGATACACTTCATAAGCATGGAAATATGGAATACCGGATGAACCGAAGACAATTCACTAGGTAACCTCAAATCATATGCAACCTTACCAATCGTTCGCGAAATTTCCTTGGGACCCACTTAACGAGGAATCAACTTCCCTTTCTTGTCAACTCTCACCAACCCTTTCACTAGTTAAATTTTTAGATACACCTAATCACCTTCTTTAAACTCTAAGTCTCTTCTCCTACGGTCAGCATAAGTCTTTTGCCGCCTAAAGGATGCTTTCAAGAGATTCCTTATTATATGAACCTTCTCCAATGTCATATCAATCAATTCGGGACCCAAAAGTGAAGACTCGCCCACTTCAAATCATCCAATTGGAGATCTACATATCCTACCATACAATTCTTCATAAGGAGCCATAGATATAGATGAATGGTAACTGTTGTTGTAAGAAAACTCAACGAAAGGCAATTTTTTATCCCCATTTTTTTTAAATCAATTATATAAGATCTAAGCATATCCTCAAGGGTTTGAATAGTATGCTCCGCTTGATCATCCGTTTGAGGATGAAAAGCAGTGCTTAGCTTCATCTTGGTACCTTACCTTTTTTGGAATGACCTCCAAAAGCTAGATGTGAATTGTGCACAATTATCCGAAAATGATGGATAATGGAATACTCCGCCTAGTATGTAGACTTGAAAGGAATAAAATGAGCGGATTTTGTCAACCTATCAAAAACCACCCATATAGAGTCATATTGTGTTTGTCTCTGAGGCCAACCTACCACAAAATCCATATTAATGTCTTCCTATTTACAAGTGGGAACTTGGATTTATTGAAGTAAACCACTCGACTTTTAGTGTTCGGCTTTCACTTATTGGAAATTTGAACATTTTTCAACGAATTATGCTATATCCCTCTTTAAGCCTTCCCATCAAAACACTTCTCTATTGTCATGATACATATTTGTAGAACTAATATGAATGGAATAACGGGACCCATGAGCTTCCTCAAGATTTCGGTTCCTTAAGTCATCTACATTGGCAACACAAAACCTTCCTTCAAACCACAAGACACCATCCCCCCCCTAAGGAGAATGACTCATTCAGCTTACCACTAACCGTCTCTTTCAACTCCATCAATGGTTGATGAAGGTGTTGTTTGGACTTCACCTCAACCACCAAAGATGATTCACAGTTATGATGGACCATAAAACCACCATTTGGAGAATTTTCTAATGTAACACCCAAACGAGCCAACCTATGAACATATTTCACTAGGTTTTTCTTGGCTTCCTCTACATGAGACACATAACCCATGATCATACGACTTAGAGTATCCGCAACAACATTTTCCTTGCAAGGGTGGTAGAGAAGACTCATGTTGTAATCTTTCATCAATTCCAACCACAACCTTTGTCACAGATTCAACTACTTTTGAGTAAACACATATTGAACACTCTTGTGGTCGGTATACACATCAACATGGACACCATACAAATAATACCTCCATATTTTCAAGGCAAATACCATGGCCGCTAACTCAAGATCATGAGTTAGATAATTCTTCTCATGCACCTTAAGTTGCCTAGAGACATAGGCTACTACTTTTCCATGTTGCATAAGCACACACCCCAATCCCACTTGGGATGCATCACAATACACAACGAATCCCTTGGTACCCTCTGGTGAAGTGAACACTAGAGAGAAAGTAAGCATATCTTTCAAGATATTGGAACTTCTTTCACATGCCTCCGACCACTAAAATTTCATACTCTTTTGGGTTAAAGTAGTCAAGGGATATTCAATGGATGCAAAACCATCCACAAACCTCCTATAATAACCCGCTAGACCGAAGAAACTCCTAATGTCAGTTGGAGTCAATGTCCTAGGAAAATTTTTCACCGCTTGGGTTTTTCTTGGATCAACCTCAACTCCTTCACTAGAGATGATATGACAAAGAAATTCCACTAACCTCAACCAAAACTCACATTTGCTATACTTGGCAAATAGTTGGTTTTCCTTAAGCACATGTAACACCAACCTCAAATATTACATTAAGTCACCCTCATTTTTTGAATATACCTAGATTTCGTCAATGAAGACAATGACAAATGAATCTAGGTAACTTTGAAATACCCTATTCATGAGATCCATAAATGTCTGCAGGGAATTCATGAGACCAACAGACATTACTAAGAACTCATAGTGACCATATCTAGTTTGGAATTCCGTTTTGAGTATATCCTCACCTCTAACCCTAAGTTGGTGATACCCCGATATCAAGTAAATCTTAGAAAAGTAGCTTGCCCCTTGGAGTTGATCAAATAAGTCGTCCATCCGAGGGAGATCATACTTGTTCTTAATATTGACTTTATTGAGTTGGCGATAATTGATGCACATTCTAAAGGAACACATCCTTCTTCTTCACAAACAAAAGTGAAGCACCAAATGGAGAAATACTAGGTCTAATGAAGCCTTTGTCAAATAAGTCCTTGAGTTGTGCCTTTAACTCTTTCAATTCGGCCGGAGCCATCCGATAAGGAGGAATTGAAATAGGGTTGGTATCCGGTAGCAAGTCAATACCAAAATAAACTTCTCGTTTGGGAGGGATTCCGGGAAGATCACTAGTCTGGAAATGCCCTTACTAAGGGGACTAACTCAATGGGAGGATTTTCGGAGTCTAAATCTTAGACTCTTACAATATTGTATAGACACCCTTTTTAGATCATTTTGCAAACATTAAGACAAGATATGATACGACCTTTAGGAATAGAATATCCCCCATTCCACTCTAAAACGGGTTCATTTGGAAAATTGAACTTGACAATTCTAGTTCTACAATCAATGGAAGAAACAGAATCATACAACCAATCCTTCCCGAAAATGACATCAAAATAGACCATATGAAGTTCTACTAATTCAACATGAGTAGCTCTATTTGGCAAAAATTTTGGAAAATTTCTGTATACTCTCTTTGCAAAAACCGACTCACCTACCGGGGTAGTTACCAAGAAAGGTTAATTTAGAATATCGGGAAAAATATCAAACTTTCTGCTATCAAGGGAGTAAGAAAGGATAATGTAGCACTCGAATTAAGTAAAACATATACATAAATAAAGAATATTTATAACATAACGGTCACCACATCGCGATAACTCTCTTTTCACCGCTAGAGTGAAGTGCATAAAAGTTATTCTTCTTTGGCGGATCCACATTAGAACCACTATCTTTAACTTGCCCGCTACATTTGTCTTGCCCCTTCAAATTTGGGAAATCCTTAACCTTATGGACACTCTTGCCACACCCAAAACAATTGTCGGTCC
Source organism: Solanum sitiens (assembly GCA_016801875.1). Lineage (NCBI taxonomy): Eukaryota > Viridiplantae > Streptophyta > Magnoliopsida > Solanales > Solanaceae > Solanum > Solanum sitiens. The sequence continues at coordinate 3,481,505 of JABWTJ010000012.1, read as the reverse complement.
AAACAAGACAATCACCATAATGCTTCTTGCCACACTTTCCACAAGTTGGCTTCTTGCTATGTGAGATAGTACCTATGCCCTTTTGAGACTTTGGGTTAGACACCCTATCATAACGAGCCTTGGGAAATTTAGTAGGAACTTGATTAGAAAACCTCTTCTTGATCCTATGCTTGTCTTGAATGTTAAGCCTACCCTTCGAAGAACCACTTTCAAAAGACATAACCTTCTTGGCCTTCCTACTCTTTCTATTTAACCTAGTTTCTTTCAATTGCTGAGCATGAACCATGAGATGAGAGACATTCCTATTATCATGAAGAATAGACAAACAACATTCTTCCACCAAGTCATCGGACACCCCTTTAAGAAAATGACTCATCTCATCCCTTGGATTTGAAACCATGGATGGAATATATTTGGACAATTTAGTGAATTTCAAGGAGTAGTAAAGTACACTATACCTCCTTCACGAAGGTTGATGAATTCTTCTACTTTAGCTTCCCTTTTATCTCTAGGAAAAAACCTATCAAGGAAAGCTTTCTTGAAGATATCCTAAGTCATCAGACCACCACTTAGTGCCCTATTATCACTCAATTGCACATAACATTATTAGGCCACATCTTTGAGTTGATAGGTCGTTAACTCGGCCTTCTCAATTGAGGTCACACCCATAGCATATAGAATATTATAGACCTCATCGAGGAAATCTTGAAGGTCCTCATCCGGCATCGACCCAAAGTGTAAGACCCCCAAAATGAGTTATGGTATATAGAGCCTCACATGTGCCTAATAATCTTGTTAAAATTTTAATGAAGTATTTTAAAGCATGTATGATTGATTTGAAGTCATTTGGAAGTCAAAAGTCCAAGAACGTCCAAGAAGTTTGAAAGTTAGCCCTTGAAACGTTCATGTGTGACTTGAGTTTGCCTAGCATGTTTGATTGTGTTTCGAGTTTTGTTTGATGCTCAAACTGATGCAGAAGTTCCTTTACATGTTAAGGTATATATTTACAATGGAAATGTTTGTGTACGACTCCCCAAGCGCCCCACAAAAGTCCCTAAAATAGGACCCAATGTCTGCTGAGACACTGCCTTGGCAGTGTCTACGAACGACCCTCAATTAATGGCCAGTTGATTCACCTACGCCCCATTAATGTTGAGGCGTAGATTGGAACTTAGCCTAGATAAGTCTCAGCCAAATGAAAGCCTCAGACCCAAATGACAGTGGCCACCAATGACCCATCGATGGCCTAACGGGCGTCGTTTGGTGGTCGTTGATGCAGGTTGCAACAATTGCCATGCACGATTTTCAATTATGGGGTGAATGGGAAATTCACCCCACGTCCAAACCTGACCCTGTGTGGTTTATTTGGTTATTTTTTGGTTTATTAAGTTGGTTAAAAATGTGATAACCCCATTCCCAATCCATGATTCAAAATTAGATTTCCCTCTCCCAAAATATCCTCTCTACAAATATCTATGGGAGATAAAGCTCAAGGTAATCTTGTAGATGAGATTTCCATGAGTTCTTCACCAAGTTTTCGTGGTTCCTTCATCCAATGAGGTATGGTGATCCTTCATCTCTAGATAACCTCTCACCTAGAGAGTTCCTTTCAATGTTTTCAAAGAGAGTTCATGATCAAACTTCTTCTTCTTTAATTTGGCCATGGGTTCTTTCTCAAATTGATTTAAAAAGCATAATGTTAATGAATAAATGATTAGATACCGCTTTGAATGTGATTATCATTCCAATTCCGTGTTGAACCCATGATCTCTCTCAAACTCGATTTAGCCTATGTATGGGCTTTTGTGATCTTGATCTTATGTTAATCTAATTACGATTCAGTCATTTTAAAATGCTTGTATCTACTGCCTAGTATGTGTATTTATTGTGAATAGTTGATAAGTGATCATGTAGATTAAGGGTTGAATAAGATTAGCCTATAATGTAGTATCTTGTGGTCTTGATACTAGAATGATTGTGTATGTGATTCAATTATGATCAATTGTCTTAGCTAGTGCCTACATTGTAATGTGATGATAAATTAGGTGTAATTGATCCAATGTGAATAGATACAATCATAGTGGTAAGGATTGATCTAGGTCTGTCTAACCTATAGATTGATAATGTAATGTACATGATGTGATATCAATTCTAGGGTAGATGAAGCATGATTTAGTTTAGGTTGTTATCTATTTAGCTACTGCCCTACATGTTTATTGTTTATGAATTATGATTGATGATCAAGGCAAGGTAAATTGGTGAGTGATCTATGTTTCTCTACTTTCTAGTGAATTGGTAATGTAATGTACTTGTTTGTAGCATGATCTTGTAGTGGCCTATGCATGATTGCGTTTATGTTAAAATACATTTAGATACTGTTCTATACTTGAATTGTTGATGAAATATGAGTATTGATCAATGATGATCAAAGGTTCATGAATTGGTAAGAATGGTTGTTCCCCTCTACTTTTAAATAGAATTGTTAGTTGATGAAGCCTTGTATGGAATTGTGTGGTATGGTCCACTTATGGTGTCAGTGTTTACTTTATTGTTATTATACATGTGATGTGATCATGGACTTAAAGGCATTTGTGGTAGGAATGTGTGGTGGTGATAATCGCCCAATGTGAAGTCTCATGCCTAATTTCCTTTCTATCTTATGGTCTTGATTGTATTAACAATATTATGAACATGTCGGTGTCTATGTTAAGTATGGTCTATATGCTGCCAGTGATGAAGTATGAATGATGGATGACCCCTTACCTAAGTACCTCTATATAAATATGTGAATAATAAGGTTAGGAGACTTAAGTGTAATGTGAAGTTAGCGTGTCTCCTATGCTAGTATGTGATGTATCATTATCTAGGATGACTTGATAGGTGTACTAGTATGGGCAAGGTATGGGACCTTTTCTATGCATTGCACATGTGTGCCTTGATAGGATAGTTCCTAGGTTTGGTCTTCTATGTACTTGAATATGAATGCATGGTTATGTTATGAATGTACATTGTGTCTTAATGTGTTTATATGAAAGGATTTCTCATAAATACTCATTAATGTATGAACACGTGTCGCCTTAATGTGTCATGTGAAAGGATTGGTCATATGTATGTATACACACACATGTATGATGATCTAGTCAATAGAGGGGCGCTTGCAAGGTGTTCCCATGAGTACCCTAAACTAGATGGCGCATGAATATGCTATGTCCATTTTAAAGGTCTTCTCACATTATATAGGTTGATGAACTCTAATCTATGACCTATGAGCTAAGCATATGAGGAGTAAATCTCCTAGGCCTAATTTTATAAAGTAATGTTCATAATGGCTTTTCAATAATGGAAACTTTTCTTAGCACCAAGTGAACTTAGATAACTACAATGCCTCAATAGTCATAAAGAGGGTTTGTACAAGTGGAAAACTACAATGCCCCATTTGGCGTAAAGAGGGATTCCATATATACCTCCAAGTACCATAAACTATGCTTGACCCATATGATCTAGCAAGTGATATCACTTAGTATTCTAGCATGTATTAATGTTCTACTTTGGTTAGGTACAACACCTTCCATTGGCGTAAGGCTCTACAATACCGTGTTCCGAGTATAGCACCCATGGTCTTAGTGTCGGTTAAGACTATAGTTTCCCTAAAGTAAAATGGACAATGGAAGTAAAGCAAGGACCCTAACTAGGGTAACCTAAGGGTAGTTGCTTAGTGTTGGTGGGGGTATGAGACTTCACCTATGCATTGCACAAGTAGCTCTTAAAAGAAGTCCTAGGAAGGTGTTCTAATGTATATAACTATGTTTATGTCCCTTATGCATGACATTGTAATGTTGTCTACTTTTTGTGATGAAATGCATGGTATGAGTTTATATGATGTGGTCTTATCCTTACATGCATAATGTTGGTCTTAATGACTACATGATGAAGGTATTTCTTGGCATGAATAAAGTTACCTATGTTTGTCATGTTATGGGGCTTCACATGTGCATTGCACTAGTATACTTATTTAACATCCCAAGACCACACCCTAGAAGATATGTCACTCTCGGAGGTCTTGTACAAGCCCTTTCCGTATCTCTCAACGCATATATATACATATGAAAAGTAGTGCGAAATTAAATTTTTTTACAAACATTCTATAAGTCTTTAAAATATCTTTCATATAAAACTCATAGGAAATACTAAGTCTCATTTCATCAAATATTAGACACAAGAGTACTTGGGACACGACCCATACACAATACGAATATAGAAATACTTAGTCTATTAAAATATTTCAATAGAATAAAAGACATCTATGCCCTCGAGTCAAATGAGGATGTACTTCAACTTTCATGAACGATCTTCTAATCTAAGCTTAGCTCTTCAAAAGCACCTTCACCTATGAATCACTTTAGAGATAGATAAAAGCATCGATTATTACAACCACATGTACTAAGTATGACATAATGAATAAAAATTACGAAAACAGTCATTTATTGGAAATATGCATCTTTTTTATTTAAACATCATAATATAATCATATGAACAATATTCAACACCTTTGAAATACATAATATATCATTTAATCAATTTATGACATTTTTAAAGACACATTACAGTGACCTAATTCACTGTACAGTGAACTTCTTCACTGTTATAGTGAAGTCTATTCACTGCACCTTAAACACTTCCTAGCATGTAGTTCCCTCACTAAAATCTATCCTAATACTCACTTATGTAAGACAAAGAGAGACCATCCATACACCCTCTCTAGGCAGACCTAAATGATCCTGAAGACCACCTATAATGTGATGCATACACTTACAATACATCAACCACATCAACATGAGATCCTCCTACCAAAGGAGATTCCAAGGTTCACTTGAGTGAGTTGTGAAGCGACCGCCCATACAATCCCTTACACACACCTTATGATATCCTATATAATACCTAAGATAGAATAATTCTCACTAAATACAACAACATATAAACGATATGACAGCTCCTTCCAAAGGCTATCAAAAGACTTACTTAAGTAAATCAAGAAGATAACGTCCATGATTGACCTCTTCAAGATTACCTAAATAATTCTTAAGACTACCTAAGGCTTAGATCATGTCTACATAATCAACCATCTTCCCTAACTAGAGTCATTCTTAAGAATTATCTAGGTAAGATACGAATTGATCATTCCTATGCCCCCTTCAAACCTTAATTAGACAAGCCTTAACTACTCTTGATAAGTACTTATTCATTTAACATGCATTCTTAACTAGTTGAGGTCCCATATGTTGAGCCCTCATTTGGGAAGTCCTAATGTTAAGTCCATGATTCCAAGGTCTCACGACATATGAACAAACGATATATGATAGGTGTATGTGCTAAATGAAGTATGTTATGTGCTGTGTGCAATATGAAAAGAATGATTATGCATGATACTCTCATAGCATGACTTTCCTAATCTGATTTGGCAAGTCCAACTGACTTGGCTTTCCATAACTAATATTGTTAGGAGATAGCTCTTAGTAATCATGCATGTCCTTGGTGTGTACTTGCATACACCCATACTTAGTACAAGTGTGTACTAATCCTATACAACCCTTTACTTTTAGGTGCAGGTGCAGGTGGACGCTAAAGCTTACGAGACTACGTTGAAGCTATCCGGACGTGGAGCATTCATCCGGACTTGGTAGGCCCTCATGCTTTCGAGGATGCTTATCTCTTATATTCTAGCTTAAACGTAGGCATGAGCTAGTGGAGGATGTTCCACTACCGTTTATTTCTTACTTATTTTTCAGACGTCGTATTGGTGCCATTTTGCAACTTTATATTAATGCAGTTATGACCTATTTCCTTCATTTAAATATCTCATTATTAGATGGTTGTGGTGAACTGATGTGAAATAATGCAATTCTTACTATGATGACGTATGTAGGCTTGTCTACGACCTCCGAGAGGCCAACGACGCCGGTTTTGGCTAGGGTCTAAACGCTGGTCGTGACAACTAGGTTGTCTCTTACTTGACTTAACCGAAATCTGGAAATTGATTAGTGGTTTCGTTTTTTTCCATTTCAATTAATTAATTAAGTTGATAAATTAATTAATTAAGTGACCTAGGATAATTACTAAAGTACCCCTAAGTTGTTAGGACCATAACCAACCCTTTAGACCATCCTAGCTAAGGTACTAGGTTGTCTCTTAGTTAGTTACATGGTTTGGTGACACCCGATTAGGTCTTAGGTTGTCAGGTCCCTTAGTTAGTTATTTTTGGTTTGTCCTAGGTTAGTTAGTTAATTAGGTCAGTTAGTTAGGACCTAAAATCAGTTAGGAGGCTCTGCCCCAAATGGCTCGACACGCCTGGCCCCTAACCGCACTAACTGATTCGGTTGGGGCTTGTCTCTCAGCCTTTGGTAGCACATTTTCTTGCACTGCTTACCTACATGGTTATTTTAAATGGTCATGTGCTATGGTACCTAGGCTTGACACTTGGATGCCTTGTACCTAATGTGTATACGTGATGAATATGATTCCTTTTAGCTTAGGGTCTTCATTGTAGGAATTAGATTCTAAAAGACACATCGTGGCAAAGCTTTAGAGGCACGACATAGGATTACCAAGAAAAAAGAAGTTTCCTAATCATCACATAGCCTCTCGTCCAAAATTGTGGCGCGCTTCACAACCATGAAAAAGACACTAGGTAATGTGGTTTAGTGAGACATTGAACCTAAGATTATTTAACTTCATACTCTGACAAAAAGTTTTTCTTAGCCTTGGCTTAGATACCAAGTTTGTTACACCCAAAATCTAGACCCCGGATGAGACGGGCGTCGTTAACCTCGCAGAGGTCGCAGACAAGCTTCTTCTTAGCATTCTTTATAACATGCGATATTAAAATTGTGAAAAGATTAAAAACTTTTAATATACTAATTGAAGTATACTTAGACTTCATACTTAATATTCATACGGTGTTCTAAAACTTGTCTCACATATATAAAACCATCTAAGAGTGCAAATCCAATAATAATCAATATACCATATAGGCCTTAGTACAAAGGAATCGATAGAAAATAACAGAATAACATATTCTAGAAACTACTAAATCTTCATAAGGCTGGAAATTGAAATGGTAAGGTCCCGAACTTGAGGACCTACCATGACTTGGAGAAAGAGTTCCAAGCTTCTTCAACTCGACCTGCTTAACTTCAATGGTGGAACCTACAGTTGTAGTAAAACAAAGTAATGGGGTTAGTACGCCACATGTACTAAGTATGGGTATATGCACATAACACATAATACATAGGGACATCCATGAAAAATATTAATCATCAATTCTTTATAAAAACATGCCAAGTCATATGAAAAGTTAAATGCACATTCCATATAACATATACAAGCCAAATATTTCATCACTTAAAGCATGATCATAACCAAAGAATCCTCTCATGTCATCGTGTTAACATTTCATATTCAATAGATCATACAAACATAACATACAAAACACTTACCAATGATCCCATATTCAACCTACAAGTGCAATGTTCATGTGAAACCCCATAACACCACATAACCGAGTAGATAAGATAGGAGACCATAAGTTAAGTTTGCTTCATATAACTTTAACAAAGTTAGTTATCGTTCACATAACAATACAGCCAAATAACATATTAAATCACAATAGCCAACATTCATATAAAAGTAACATCATATATCATAAACATATATCTTTCATATCATCATATTACTTATGAACAATCTCCTAAGACTTCCCTTAGAGTCAACTTGTGCAATGTCTAGATAGCGTCCTATACCACCACCTAAACTAAGCCAACTCCTCAAGTCACCCTAGTCTACGTTTGTTTTCTTGTCTTTCGTTTTACATGAGGGAACATAGGCATTAACCGACATAGACCATGTGAGCTAAACATGGAATCCGATGTCTTCCCCACACAAAAAAGAGGTGGTCCTACCGTCTAAAGTAGAACCGAACATGACATAGCATTCTAGGTGGATCCACTAGCTAGTATCCTATGGTGGCAGCATAGTTCAAGAACTAGGAGATGTATTATAGACCCATAGTTCCACATTACATGTCAGCCTCAATCTCATGAGAATCTTTGTGAACCTACCTTCCCGCTAGGGAAGGGACACTTCCCATATCTAGTTCATCGGTGCTTAGCTTAAGTTCTTTTTCTTGAAATAACCTTTAATTTGTCTTTTATCAAAAACTTATCATAGGTCATAGGAGATTATATCCTTGTATAACATGATCATGAGTTCTTTTAGATTAGATTAGAATTCTCCTTTCATCGTAACCCTTCATATGTGAGATTTACATGGCATAATCATCTTGTATAAAGCATACAAGAGAGTATCATAAATTGCATATTCATATTCTAATAATAATCTCACGGTTTACATGTTCATAGATAGCATATTCACATAGCAACATCATACATACTTTCATAACATAGCATCATGACTTATAGACTAGCATAAACATCTTAGAGTAATCACAATTTTAGAAGACTTACCTCTTGCTTCCAAGAATCTTATTCATCATGCAATATTCATATTCATACATAGTGAAATACTCAATGACATATTCAACAATAACTCATAAAATCATGTACAAGATCAATGCAAAGCATAGGAGAAGGGAAACGGGTCATAAAAGGGTTCATTCAAATCTTAAATTCTAACCCTAACGTTTTCATGTTATCAAACACTAGAAACAACCCATTCAAAATCATAACATAGAGAAATATCATGTATCACACGTTATTCAAACATTATCAATCAATTATTCAACAATTCATGCGAAATAGATATAGAAAAATGTTTACTTTTCATTGAAAATCATAAATCTAGGGTTAGGAAGAAAATCCGTTTGTAGAGTAAAAACTCTAGTATTTGAAGTTCTTGAAAACTTATCTTGAAAGGACCTCTTGGGGAAAGGAATCCCAAGAGTGAAAAACTCATACCTTAAAGATGAATAATCCACGAAATCTTGGTTGGAAACTTCGAAACCTTAGTCTTATTCCTTAAGCTTTTCTAGTTCTTCAACGGGGTTTGGAAAAGTGAGCGTTCTTGAGAGATTTTGATTATGATTTGGGAAGTCTAATTGTGGTCTTAAACTGACTTAATATCTATTTATAGACGTCCCATACAATACCCTAAAGACCTTCCACTTAAATTACTTAAAACGCCCCTCCTAAATTGACTACAACTAGGAGAACATTTGACTTAGGGTCTTCGGGTTTGACTAGGATTTAAATTAATTAATTAAGTTTATAATTTAATTAATTAGGGGACCTAGGTTAATTACTAAAGTACCCCTAATTTGTTTGGACCAAAACCAATTAGCTAATTCCCAAAATGGCCCTCCTAAATTGACTAGAAATAGAAGAATGCTTGACTTAACCAAAATCTGGAAATTGCTTAAGGGTTTCGGTTTTGACTATTAAATTAACAATTAATTTTCTAAATTAATTAATTAAGTAACCTAGGGTAATTACTAAAGTATCCCTAAGTTGTAGGACCATAACCAACCCTTCGGACCATCCTAGGTGAGGTACTAGGTTGTCTCTTACTTTGCTTAACCGAAATCTGGAAATTGTTTAGTGGTTTTGGTTTTGTCCATTTAAATTAATTAATTAAGTTGCTAAATTAATTAAGTAAGTAGCATAGGGTAATTACTCAAGTACCCGTAAGTTGTTAGGACCATAACCAACCCTTTGGACAATCCTAGGTTAGGTACTAGGTTGTCTCTTACTTGACTTAACCAAAATCTGGAAATTGGTTAGTGGTTTCGGTTCTGTCCATTTAAATTAATTAAGTTGATAAATTAATTAATTATGTCACCTAAGATAAGTAATAAAGTACCCCTAAGTTGTTAGGACCATAACTAACCCTTTAGACCATCCTAGGTTAGGTACTAGGTTGTCTCTTAGTTAGTTACACAGTTTGGTGACACCCGATTAGGTATTAGGTTTTCGGGTCCCTTAGTTAGTTATTTTTGGTTTTTCCTAGCTTATTTAGTTAGTTATGTTAGTTAGTTATGACCTAAAATCACTTAGGAGGATCTTCCCCACGTGGCTGGACACGCCTGCCCCTTAACCGCCCTAACCGATTCGGTTGGGGCTTGTCTCTTGGTCGTTGGTAGCACATGTGCTTGCACATGTGTTGCATGTATTCTCCTAACCTTGCACTTCTTTAAAGTTCACTTATTGTCCAAGGATCCTCACTATGTCCTTGGGCACTGCTTACTCTACATGGTCATTTTAAATGGTCATGTGCTATGGTACCTAAGCTTGACACTTGGATGCCTAGTACCTAATGTGCATACGTGATGAATCTGATTATTTTTAGCTTAGGGTCTTCATTGTAGGTACAATTTCTAAACAATCTTGGCTTGGAGCATTTGAACATCAGAGGGTATTTATAAGTTATAAGTTACTTGTGAATACATACAAAATTTGGCTAACATCCTTAGGCCAATATTCTTCAATATGCCCAATATTACTCAATATTGGGCATTGGGATGCCTATGTACTCCAATACTTATTCTTTAAACCTAATAGTCTCTTTACGGGACAAGTACATTTTTCCAGAATGTTACAATATTTCTACTGATTTCTATATGAATTGATTATAAATTGTTGGGAATTGTTCAATGGTGATAAAATCTTGGAAAATTGGTAAGTTGACTTAATTCCTCTATTTAGTATAGAATTGGCCTTTAATGGAATTTTGTGGTATGGTCCACTTATTGTGGCGGGTTTACTTTCTTGTCAATATCTTTGTGTGGTGATCATGATCTTGAAGGCAAATTGATGTTGTGAATTGTGGTTATGATGATCACACCAATGAAGTTATATGATTTTCCTTCTAATCTAGTATCATGTTTTAGGTTTTTATAATGTCTACTACATATGAATGAATATGTTAAGGTCAAAAGGGTCGATACGTTTATGCTTAAATTAAATGATCTTGATGAATGACCCCCTACCTATGTAACCCAAAGTAACAATCCCAAAACGACTATGCTAAGTAAGACCTAAACGTGCCTAGAATGGATAGGTTAGACCAGGTTCACACGGCTTGATGCGCGTGGAACCGGACCCCTGGACCTATGCAACATCCAAGCCAACCAACTTGGTGAGTTGGTTGAGCTAGGCAGGGTTGATTCCAACCATGATAGGTCCCTGAACACTACGATTCACCCCGATGAGTCTTAACCGGACTTAGAGGGTTAGTACTAGGTTTTAGGAGTTCTAGGGGTAAAAAGGTAATCTAATTAATTAAATAAGGTTTTAAATTAGTCAAAATGGGTCAAAGCTCGGTCGTCAAATTCGAGTTTTACCAGATATCCACACTCGGGTTGAAGCCGAGTTGGAGACACTAAAGGGGCGATTTAAGTGAATTAAATTGGACAAAATAAGGAGGGGCATTATAGTAACTTAACATGTAGATTATAGTCTGATTTTATCATTTAAAATGTGTTGAATAAGTCAACAACAAACTCCCAAGAAAGAGGCGCACGACTCCCACTAGGAGTGTACTCAATGTACACTTCTAATTCATTATATGTATCCACAAAACGTTCTTCATCTTTACTTTGCACTTCAAAAACAGAAAACAAAATAAGCCTGTTGTTATAAAGAGTTCTCGGCTTTATCAATCAAAAACAAAAAGAAATATGTACGCCTAAGTGCTTTAAGAAATCACGTAAAGAACTTCACTTGTGAACAACAATCAAGGCTCGGAAGGTAGGTTTGTGCGTGGGTTAGGACGTGTTTGTGGATGGTTGTCAAAGTTGAAAAAGGTATGGGTTTTATTCTCTATTGGTCCCTTTCCCAAGAGTCTCCTAAGGCTCAGTTCAAATCCAATCTAAAAACTAAGGTTGTCCCCGTTGCATTCCCTTTCAATAGATCCTATGAACGATTGATGCATGCGTTGGTATGACTTCATGTAGAGATTTTAAGACTGATTGTGATTGTGTGCAATGTGTGTTCTTGGACTATTTATGATCTTGTTATGCATGTCCGAATGTTGAATGTTACGTGTGCACAAGTATGCTGTTTTCCTTGATATTGTTGTTACGGTCTACATGAAGAAGTTGTGAATTATGTGTTACGTAATGTTGTGTGTTTATCATGTAAAATGAAATCGTGATGTTCATGAAAAAGAAAATAAAAGTATGGTCCTTTAACGAAATGTCAATTTGCTGATTCTTTGGAGTCTAAGACTCTCGGCCATGGTCCCAACTACAAAAAGAAACATTTATGTTAATTCCAAAAGGATTAAATACTAATCTAAGGTCCTAATGAACCCAAATGCTTCACTATAGAAACTATGAAATCATTGTACAACAATGGTTAATACATAAGAATATGTGAGTGTACTGTGATTAAGAAATTGGGCTAAATGTGATGCCTTAGAGCTTAAGAGGTGCTACGGGTATATGGACATTATTTTAGATCAAACTATTGGTTAAAAGTTCATGTAAAACTCTAAGCTAAAACCCTAGGATAAATTCAAGAAAGTGAACTAAAGGCCTATACTAATTGACTAAGTTTCGGCTAACCACTTGTAAAAAACATGAAGAAAAAGAGATGCTGCCATTGAGGGTGGGACCCGAGACCTCAAGGTCCTAACACTAAGAGAAGAGGCCTTGAATTAAAAGAAAAAAATAGTGTGAGAGAGGGGAATCGAACCCAGCCTCAAGGCCAAATGTGTGAGATACATAAGTCTCACATATAATCAAAAATTATATGCTGCCCAAGGGATTCGAACACGGATCCCCTTGACCGAAGGTGAAAGATGACTAAGTCTTGCACAATATACACTTAGATGATCATGAAACACTTGGCCAAATATGAGTAACCCGAAAGTGGTACTACCATGAGTGTAAAGTACACTAAAGGCCATGTGTATGGCATATGATGTAAGTTAACGGCAAGATGAAGAAATGAACATTCACGTAATGAGGTGAGTAATTATGTTAAACTATGATGTTAATGAAAATGGCGACAACATGATAAGAGTTTAAGATGAATGGTGAGACAAGTCTCAACCAAGCCTAAGTAAAGGTCACCAAAAGTACTCACCTAAGAGAATGTTGAATATTAAGATACAAGTCTCAATCACATTCTATATGTAAGTGTAAGGACAATTCGCACTTAATACGTAAATAAAAGATGAGAAATCATCTAATGAGGTATGACTAACTCATGCTAGAAGCAAGCTTTTATGATGTATGAGTTGAATGTAAATAGGAACTTTAAACTGAGCACCGATAGGCAAGTTATGAGTGGTGATGCCTTCTTTTGGGAAGGGCGGAGGTTCACGTAATTCTCATGAGATGATACTGTCCACCAAGGTGGGTATGGGTCTCCCTAAATATCCTAGTCTTTGAACTATGTTGCAACCATTGGGAACTAGCTTGGTTCGAACCCCTAAAGCTAGCATGTTTTGGTTTCACTTTGGCCAGTGACTCCACCTCTTTTCGTTGTGGGGGAGACACCAGATTTCATGATGCTCACATGATCTATGTCGGTTAAGGTTGAAGTTCCTCAAAGTATGAAAGATAATGAAATGAACGATACTGAAGGTTTTTGTGCAAGACAATCAGGAGGTGAAACCGGACTCAAGTAATGACATTAGGTCATTCTTGGTCATTGCACTTCATGATCCCGATGAGAGTCTCAAACTTCATACTAGGTATAGTTGGTGTATACATCAATCTATGAATGAATGAAATGATTAATGTATTGTACGAATGAACAAATGAAGCAGACATTGTGTTTGCTAATGGAGGCCCTCGGGTTGAGGTCCCATATATTGGTCCCTCACTTGAGATGTCTTAATGCTACATCCATGGTTACATGGTCTCATGGATATAAATTGTATAATATATGAAATATGAATTATATATTATGTGAACCTATGTATGTATAATGTGTGACATATTCATGGTATGACCTTCCTATTGCGAATTAGGAAAGTCCAGAGACTTGACCTCCTAAGAAAGCATGTTGATTAGGAAGAGACATTCTTGTTGATGCATTACCATTATGTGTTGCTCCATATACCCATACTTAGAACAAGTGTTTACTAATTCTATACAATATTACTATTTTAGGCGCAGGCTCAGGTGGACGTTTAAGGTATCATTGCAGCTGTTCGGACTCAGAGATTTCATCCGGACTTGGTAGGTCCTCAATTCGAGGATTCCTTCCTTTACATTCTTTCTTAGTAGTAGGTTTGAACTAGTGGAGTATGTTCCACTAGTGTTTCTTTCCTATTTTATTCAGACGCTTGTAATAGTGCCGTTTTGCCAAGTATTACTTACGACATGTGATTCTATTTCTTTCAAGTTATGTGTTTCTATAACTAGATTGTTGATATATGAGCAATGAACTTCCTTACAAATACGCATTTATATGAAGTCTATGTATACTTCAAATATAAATAAAAAGTTTTAAATTTTCTGTTAAAATTAACCGTATGAATGTGATGAATGCAAGAAGAGGCTTGTCTCGACCTCTGAGAGGTTAATGACGTCGGTTGCAATTCGGATTCCCGAATCTGGGTCGTGACCCCCTATGTGAATGTGTTTTTTTAAGCATGGTTAGAATCTTAGATTCAAATGAGGAAGATGTCTTGTCTCCTATTCTATAATGTGGCGTGTGGTATGGGCATAAATGTGTATTGTGATCCTTAAGGGGTGGCTGCATCAATTCTATGTTGATTGCCATTATGTGTTTACATTCACCAATGTGCACACACTCCCACCTCATTCATAATTATGAGTAGGATAGATTCATAGTGTCTAATGATAGTTCTCATATGCACTATTGTCTACTACTATGCATGTAAAGTATATGTTCATGAAAGTATAAAAAATGTATCTTAAAAAGGATGACTTGATAGGTGAACTAGTATAGGTAAGGGTATGGGACTTTACTGTAACGATCGAGGAGCATCACCTAGAAGTTAGGAGCACTCTTGAGTCATCACACGGAGTACATGACCTCACTGAGGTCTTGAATAAGCCTTTTAGCTATTTTTCATTGCATAAGAAGGAAAAGTAGTGCAGAATTAAAAAATTTCACAACAATATAAATAAGAAACTCTTTTATAAAAGACTAAGGAACAAGTTATATCGTCAGAAGCCAACTTAAAGACACATCTTAATTATCTTATGTCACGGCCCTTTACATTTAAAGAAATACATAATATGTCTTATACAAGTCTTAATGGAGAAACTAAGAAACATAGACTATGTCCTGAATATATGAGGACATACCAATCTTGAGAGATTTACTTCCCAAGCTTTGCCTTCTAAGAACCTTCACTTGCCATCAACCTATACTTTGGAATATAGAAGAGTATGGGGTTGATACAAACAGTGTACTAAGTATGAAGTTATACAAAAACATGCAAAAGAGGACATTTTAGTTGAGATAAACCTTTCATGCCATTTTTGTAAAACCTTCATGAATCAAGTAAAAAAACATCACGTAGATTATCATTCAGCACATAAGGTAAAACTTCTATAATTCCAACCTAAAGTCATACTTTACAATAAGCTCATATAACATAGACTTTCCCTATCATAAGTTATCATAAGACTCACTAAGGTGAGACATTAAGAAACCGCCCATACAATCTCTTCAATACACACCTAAGTGATCCTTAAGACTACCAAAGATAAGCATGCTTGATCTCATTTCTCAAGTCAACATACATTACTAAGATACTAGAAGAACATACATGCATTAAGGAACCTCACATAAGGACCATCCTACAAGATAACCCCCAAGTTACACTTAGTGTAATGTGAAAGTAGAATCCCATACTACTATTCCCACCTTAGTGCTCCTTAGGAATTCCGTTAGAGTAGGCACATCACATTCATCATATACATAACTCTTATCATACAAGTATAATATTAAAATGCTTTCTTAACATTATACATAAAGTCACATTACTTCAATTACATCATATAATGACCCATTCATTCATTTCACATAAGGACACACCAATACTCCCTCCGAATGCCTACTTGTGCAATAGATAGATAGCATCCCATTCCACCACCTACCCTAAATAGTACACCTTTTAGAAGACTTAGTTCTTTAAATTCATTTGTGGGGAATAGCTTTAACTGACATAGACCAAGAGAGATAGACATGGACTGCCAGTATTAACCCCTACCGGATAAGGGATTCCTACTTTCCTAAGGTAGGGTAATTCTCTTTAGACTTTACATGGATTCTACAATAGCGACACCTATGAGAGAACATAGTTAAGGGATAAAGAGATTGCTTCTATGTAACTCATTCTCTACTATCGAAGAGCACTCATATAAACAGGTACATTGGACACAACATATGTACTCATAAAGTTACCCACCCTTATTTAAATCCTCTCGCTGCTATGCATAAATTTCCCACGTAGTCTTAAACATTCATTTACTTATTGGTTAAGGGATAATTATTTAGCACCACATCTCAAATAACAAAGGGTATTTATCATAGAGGTTATTTATTAATACAACATCACAACTCACAACGGGTATTAAACCACCAACCTATCTTAGAAAGCTCTTAGGAATAGTGAGGTTTCTAGTAAACACTTCATCTCAACTCACGAAGAGTGTTCACCCCAAAATTCCCCTTATCATGGCTAGAGTTCTTTAGGAATAGTAGGTAATAGTCTAGACACTTCATCTCTACTCAAGTAGAGTTTCTACCCTACAATCCCCCATTTACATTCATAACTTTATTCATACATTCAAAGTGTGTTTGTGAGTAAATGTGAGCACACCTTTCACGTAATCACCAAATTCATAACATTGACTTCTAAACATGTATAACGCCCCAAAATGAACTAAGGTGAACTAGAGACTCGTGGTTGTTTCTCGAGTTGGTTTTATGTTAAACTGAGTTAGTTTAGTGTCCTTAGGTAGTGTATGAAGTTTGTTTAATTTTGGAGTTTAATCGAGCAAGAACGTCCATGATGTTCGGAAGGTGTGCCTTAGAATGTACTTCTGTGTCTTGTTGGGTTTGGATGAGTTTTACGTGTTAGTTTTACTTGAAACTTGCATGATATTTTCCTAAGACCTAGACAACTTATTTTAGGGGTTTAAAGTCCGGGCACAACCCCACCTAGTACCCACAAGGGGCTCTAGATGAAGGGCCCAAGACTTGGGCAAAACTGCCAAAAAGCAGTGGCCATCGACGACCCTAAGGAAGGTTCGTTGATCAACAAACGGTCCATCGACCTAGGGCGTCGATTGGACCAGAAGGTCTTGGTGGCCAGGCTCCATTTTGGAGCTAAGTATCCACCCACGAGACCATACCAATGGTATGTTCATCCAGAAATGGTCCATTGGTGAAGGTCTCGTCTGTGAGGGCGTGTGAGTCTGTTAAGTGGCTGCCTTGGCTTGGGGTGTTTGGTAAATTCACCCCAAGTCCTTTAAGACCCTAGGAGGATATTTATACTATTTTTAGGATATACTAAATTAGTTTTAAACCCTAGACCTTGACAAGACCCTCATTTCAAAATTCAAACTCTCTCTCTCTGAAGACAAACTCTCTCAAGACTCCAATGAAAACTAGAGGTCAAGGAAGGAAACAAGGGCTGCTTTGGACGTGTGTATTCACCAAAATTAGTGTATTTCCTTCTCTTTGAGGTATGGTATCCATTATTGAATATATTTTCATTCAAGAAGCCAACTTTCAAAAAGGTTTTCAAAAGGGTTTCTAAACTCAAACTTCTTCTAACTTTTATTTTTAGTATGGGTCTTCTTGTATTTAAGTTCTAATGGTTAAAATATACTTATATTGGTTTGAATTGATGATTGTGATGTTAAAACTCCATGAAACTCTTGTTTATGTATACTTCAAGTTTTGGCTTGAAAATGGGTTATGTGAGCATGATTTGAGTAGGGTATGAACTTAGGTCTTCTTGTATTTGTCATGTTGGTGTAGCAACTGCCCTAAGGGCCTTAATATAGTAAAATATTGATAAATTACTTATGGGTGATAATGGTTTGATTTTTTGATGAGTTACTCTCCTTGTATATTTCTTATTTTGAAATGCTATTTGAGTGGTATGGTCCACCTTATGGGTGGAGGTGGTAATTGATGAACTTGATGTTATTTAGTATGTATAGAATGTGTCATATTCAAGGTCTAATATGTGAAATGAAGAGATATTGGAAATGGGTCGTGTATTATGTTTGGTGTAGCTTGAATTGCATGTTTGACCTAGTTTATGTCTAAATGAAGTGTATGATTATGAGAAGCATGTAGAGTGTGTAACTTGATTGAGTCAAGGTTAAAGTATGTGTAGAACTTGATGAGAATAAATGATGCTTATATGTAAGGTGTGCACATGTACACACACACAAACTTTAAAGAATGTATTATGCCAAGTTGAGTAAAAAGGGGAATGTTGAGGTGGACACACTTCGTGAGTTGAAATGTAGTGTCTGGTAGAAACCTATACATTCCTAGTGAGCTTTCTAAGATAGACTAATATGTTGAGAAGTCCGTGGGGAGTTATGCCTAGCACTGAGAGGATATGAAGGGGAGGTGGATTACACTTCGTGAGTTGAGATGTTGTAATCCAAAGTATCTCTTGAGATGAGTACTCCTCGTTAGTAGAGAGTGGGTTATTTAGTAGCAATCTCCTTATCCCTTAACTATATACCCGCATAGGTGTAGCTATTGTAAAATCCATATAAACGCTAAGAAGCATGACATTACACTAGGCAAGTAAGGATCTCTCATACGATAGGGGTTTATATCGGCATTCCATGTCTAGCTCTCATTGTCTTTGTCGGTTAAGCTAACAAGAAATAATTGATTTGAAAGTAGTTAGCTTGTATATTGTTGATATTGTGTATGTATGTCGTGAAGTGCTCGATCCATATTAGTTACCTAGTAGGAGCACTAAGTGGGAGTAGTAGTATGGGATGCTATTCTCACATTGCACTTGGTGTGACCTATACCTACTATGGGAGAAGAGTACTTTCATTAAATCCGTGTGAATGAGTATTATGGTGTGGTGTTATGGATGATTATTGTGGAGTACATGAGTAAATGGAATCCATTAGGAGCACTAAGTGGGAGTGGTAGTATGGGATGCTACTCTCACATTGCCCTTAGTGTGACCTATATTTCCATGAGTGTTTTGAATATGTTAGCCAAGGGCGTGGATTTGATTTCCAACGAAGTAAGCCTAAGATTTGGTGGTGTTAAGGTTTGCTTTGGTGTGCTTTGAAGGGAGGTGTAATGAAGATCCATTCTTGGCTCACCTTAGGGAGTCTTAGAATAACCTTGGGTTAGGGAAACTTCAAAGGAAAAAGAGTTCATATGACTTGGACCGTGCCATTCACTGTAAGGTCTTCATTGTAAGAATTCAAAATGTTCACTGTAATGCTTATTCAATTTTACTGTAAGTTTTAGTAAGGTCACTGTAATGTCCTTTTTAGCTTACTGTAAGTTTTGGTAAAGTTACTGTAAAGTGTTCTTTTGGTTCAAAATTATGTGAGTTATTTCTTAAGTGCTAAATGATGGTTTTTATGTTGATTCACTTCTAAATTCATGAATGTTATATTTAAATTGCATGAAATGTTATTTTACTAAAATGTCCCTTTTTGCATGTTTTTGCATATGCCATACTTAGTACATTGTTGTACTAAACCCATACTTTTATATACCTTATGTGTATAGGTTGGAAGCCTTTTGGAAGATCGAAGTTGAAGCTTGAGAATTCTATCTCTCAAGAATTTGGTATGTCCTCATATATTCGAGGACATAGATTATGTTTCTTAGTTTTGTTATTTAGACTTAATTTGTATTTTGTTTTATTGTAAAGTTCCGTGTCCCTAAGATTCTAAGTTGTGTCTTTAAGTTGGCTTGTGACGACAAAATTTCCTAGTATTTATGAAAAGGCTTCTTTTATTTAATTATCGTGAAAAGTTTTAATTCAGGACTACTTTTATTGCTTTAAGTTGTGAATGCTAGTTAAAGGGCTTGTACGAGACCCCAAAGGGTCAAGTACGCCCGGTCACAATTCGTAGGTTTTCCTTAACTTTTAGGGGGTGCTTTCGGGTCTTGACAGACTTTATATCAGAGCATAAGGTTTTGGGAAATAGTTTAAGGTATAAGAGTCTCACAAGTCACATCTAGTAGTATCTTGGTCATTGGTGTGAGTCGCGACACATCCATGGACAAGAGTCTATAGGATGCTAGAAGTTTTACTTTCTTCTCTATTCTAATATCGTGCCTTAGAGTTGAGTATATAAGGTGTCTTTTCTCAACCTCTTCTTTTTATGTTTTTAGGACATGAATGCGAGGAGATCAACCGCTAGAAGGGAGGAAGGAGGTGTACCAATTGAGAGAGTCATTCCCCGTGTTGACCAAATTTCTATTGTCGGCTTAGGGGAGGAAAATGAAGAGGTTCCTCTTCAAGAACCTCAAGTGTCTCCGGAACCCCAAGGACCTCAAGTGCCTCCTATGCCTCAAGCTCTTTTTGTTGAGGGTGATATAACTAATGCAGAGTTGAGGGCTGACCTAATGAACTTGACCCAACTCATAATGGCTCAAGCTCATGTTGTCAATAATAACTTTGTGGGCCAATCTAACCAAGGAGATAGGCCCCAACCAGATGCCTGTACTCCCGCCTCTAGAATTCGGGATTTCATGAGGATGAACCCTCCAACCTTTCATGGCACTAAGGTGAATGAAGATCCACAAGGCTTCATAGATGAGGTTTTCAAAGTTGTAGATGCTATGGGTGTGACCCCTAGGGAGAAAGCGGAGTTAACCGCTTACCAATTTAAGTAGGTGGCTCAAGTGTGGTATGAGCAATGGAGGGGTGAGAGACCCTTAGAAAGAGGTCCGATTGATTGGGAGGAATTCAAAGAGGATATCCTAGATAGGTTCTTTCCCTTAGAGTGTAGGGAGAATAAAATGGTTGAGTTTATGAATCTTCGTCAAGGGGGAATGAGTGTGCAAGAATACTCTCTTAAATTTACACAACTCTCTTAGTATGCCCCGACCATGGTAGCCAACCCTAGGGATAGGATGAACAAATTTGTGATGGGAGTGTCTAGCTTGGTGGAAAAAGAGTGTCGTACGGCAATACTTCTTAATGACATGGATATCTCTAGGCTCATGGTTTATGCACAACAAATTGAGGAGTCCAAAATTAGGGAGATAAGGCAAGAGGGTAAAAGGCCTAGGTCGGATGATTCTAGTCAACAAAAGCCTAAGAAGAGGTTTTATCTCCAAGATTCTTCCATGGGAAACAAGGATAGGGCTCCAAATCAACATTCTCAAGGGGGTGGTCATTCCTATAAAAGGGCTAGGTGCCCTACTTGTGGCAAGAAACATGGGGGTAAGTGTCTTGCCGGAATGGATGATTGTTTTGCATGTGGTAATAAGGTCCACAAGATGAGGGACTGCCCTAATCTCAAAGCACGGGGAAAAGATGTCAATCAAGCTTCCCTAGATCCTAATGCTCCCAAGAAGAACCCTTCCTATGGGATGGGGGCTAGGAAGGATAATTAATCCGGATTGATGGGTTTGGTAAGTCTTAGCTCTTTGTTAGGGTTTCTTTTGTGTTATGAAATGAGTTTATGTGGTTTTATATTTCATATTATCATGTCATCTTGATGAATTGATTAAAGAATAAATTTTTGAAAAAAATTGGTAGCTTGGCAGTGAACACAGTGAACTTCACTATAAAATTTTGATTGTGAAGAAAATTGGTTTATATTGAATTGAAGTTTCAATGAGTGTAAAATTATTGTATATGAGCATGTTTAATGTTGGATAAGGTAGTTCCTCCATAAAAGAAGTTTAAGGTTGAGTTTTGACTTTGTGAAGTTTGGCAAAAGTTGCCTATGTTTCTTAGTGTTGAAAGTGTGAAATGATGTTACTTGCTAGTTGATGCTTTGTTTGTTTATGTTTTGATCATGATCTAAGTGTATTATGTGATGCTAAGTGAGTCCTTGTTGTTCTTAAAATTTAAGTGTCATTTGAGGATGAATGTTATTCCAAGAAGGGGAGAATATAACGCCCCAAAATGAACTAAGGTGAACTAGAGCCTCGTGGTTGTTACTCGGGTTGATTTTAAGTTAAACTATGTTAGTTTAGTGTCCTTAGGCAGTGTATGATGTTTGTTTAAGTTTGGAGTTCAATTGACCAAGAACGTCCATGACGTTCGGAAGGTGTGTCTTAGAATGTACTTGTGTGTCTTGTTGTGTTTGGATGAGTTTTACATGTTTGTTTTACTTGAAACTTGTATGAGATTTTCCTATGACCTAGACGACTTAGTTTAGGGGTTTAATGTCGAGGAACGACCCCACATAGGACCCACAAGGGGCCCTAGATGAAGGGCCAAAGACTTGGGCAAAACTGCCAAAAAGCAGTGGCCATCGACGACCCTCAGGACGGTTCGTTGGTCAACCAACGGTCCGTCGACCAAGGGAGTCGATTGTATAAGAAGGTCTTGGTGGCCATGATCCATTATGGAGCTATGTATCCACCCACGAGACCCTACCAACGCTCCGTTAATGCACAGACAGTCCGTTGGTAAAAGTCTCATCTGTGAGGGCCTGTGAGTCTGTTAAGTGGCTGCCTTGGCTTGGGGTGTTTGGTAAATTCACCCCAAGTCCTTTAAGACCCTAGGAGGATATTTTTAGTGTTTTTAGGTTATATTAAATTAGTTTTAAACCCTAGACCTAAACAAGACCCTCACTTCAAAATTCAAACTCTCTCTCTCTAAAGACAAACTCTCTCAAGACTCCATTGAAAACTGGAGGTCAAGGAAGGAAAGAAGGGCTGCTTTGGACTTTTGTATTCACCAAAATTAGTGGGTTTCCTTCTCTTTGAGTTATGGTATCCATTGTTTAATATCTTTTCATTCAAAAAGCCAACTTCCAAAAAGGTTTTCAAAAGGGTTTCTAAACTCAAACTGCTTCTAACTTTGATTTCTAGTATGGGTCTTCTTGTATTTAAGTTATAATGGTTAAAATTTATTTATCTTGGTTTGAATTAATGATTTTGATGTTAAAGCTCCATGAAACTCTTGTTTATGCATACTTCAACTTTTGGCTTGAAAATGGGTTATGTGAGCATGATTTGAGTAGGGTATGAACTTGGGTCTTCTTGTATTTATCATATTGTAGCTAATTCCCTAAGGGCCTTAATATGGTATAATATTGATAAATTACTAATGCGTGATAATGGTTTGATTTGTTGATGAGTTACTCTCCTTGTATAGTTCTTATTATGAAATGCTATTTGAGTGGTATGGTCCACCTTATGGGTGGCGGTGCTAATTGATGAACTTGATGTTATTTAGTATGTATTGAATGTGTAATATTCAAGGTCTAATATGTGAAATGAAGAGATATTGGAAATGGGTCTTGTATTGTGTTTGGTGTAGCTTGAATTGCATGTTTGACCTAGTTTATGTCTAAATGAAGTATATGATTATGAGAAGCATATAGAGTGTGTAACTTGATTGAGTCAAGGTTAAAGTATGTGTAGAACTTGATGAGAATTAAATGATGCTTATATGCAAGGTGTGCACATGTACACACACATACACTTTAAAGAATGTATTATGCCAAGTTGAGTAAAAAGGGGAATCTTGAGGTGGACACACTTCGTGAGTTGAGATGTAGTGTCTAGTAGCAACCTTTCCATTCCTAGTGAGTTTTCTAAGATAGACTATTATGTTGAGAAATCCATGGGGAGTTATGTCTAGCACCAAGAGGATATGAAGGGGAGGTGGATTACACTTCGTGAGTTGAGATGTTGTAATCCAAAGTACCTCTTGAGATGAGTACTCCTCGTTAGTAGAGAATGGGTTACTTAGTAGCAATCTTCTTATCCCTTAACTATGTGCCCGCATAGGTGTAGCATTTGTAAAATCCATGTAAACGCTAAGAAGCATGACCTTACACTAGGCAAGTAAGGATCCCTCATCCGATAGGTGTTAATATCGGGATTCCATGTCTTCTCATGGTCTTTGTCGTTTAAGCTAACTCCCACAAAAGAATTGATTTGAAACTAGTTAACTTGTATATAGTTGATATTGTGTAAGTATGTCGTGAAGTGCTCGATCCACATTAGTTACCTAGTAGGAGCACTAAGTGGGAGTAGTAGTATGGAATGTTATTCTCACATTGCACTTGGAAAGACCTATACCTACTATGGGAGAAGAGTACTTTCATGAAATCCATGTGAATGAGTATTATGGTGTGGTGTTATGGATGATTATTGAGAAGTACTTGAGTAAATGGAATCCATTAGGAGCACTAAGTGGGCATGTTAGTATAGGATGCTACTCTTAGATTGCACTTAGTGTGACCTATATTTCCATGAGTGTTTTGCATATGTTACCCAAGGGCGTGGATTTGATTTCCAACGAAGTAAGCCTAATATTTGGTGGTTTTAGGGGTCGCTTTGGTGTTCTTTGAAGGGAGGTGTAATTGTCACGACTAGAATCTAGACCCCAGACGAGACCGGCGTCGTTGACCTCTCAGAGGTCGCAGACAAGCCTACTTATCGTTTCATAATTGTTCACCATCAACCATCTAACATTAAGAGATAAACAACTGAAAGAAATAGATCAATAAGTGTTAAGTGTATAATTGCCAAAATGGCCCAATACAAAGTCTGAACAAAAACAGGAAAGAAACTCTAGTGGAACATGCTCCACTAGCTCAACTCTACAACTAAGCTAAAATGTAAAACAGTAGCATCCTCGAAAGCATGAGGACCTACCAAACTCCGGATGAATGTTGACGTCCGGATAGCTGCAACAATGATCCTGTAGCTCTATAGCCCACCTCTGCCTGCACCTAAAATAGTATAGATGTATAGGGTTAGTACACACTTGTACTAAGTATGGGTATATGCAAGCACACACCACGGACATTCATGAGAAAGAATAGCTCTTTCCTAACAACATGATTTTTGGGGGTCAAGTCAGTGGACTTGCCAAATTGAGATTGGAAAAGTTAGTGAGGTTTCCAAATTGGATTAGGAAAGTAATGCCATGAGAGTAACATGCATCATAATAAGTATCATATTGCACACAGCACGTAACATCTTCATATAACACATATCATAACACATAACATATAACACATAACTTCTTTCATATCATTCATTCATATGCCATGAGACCTTGGAATCATGGACTTGACATTAAGACTTTCCAAAATGAGGGCTCAACATATGGGACCTCAACTAGCGAGTCTTCAATAGCAAACACAGAGTCTGCTTTATTCATTCATACGTACTTCATTTCATTTCGTTCATATGCCAGTGTGAACACCAGCTATACCTAGGGTGTAGTTTAATACTTTCATCGGGTTTGCTATGCAATGATCAAGAATAACCTAATGTCATTACCTGAGTCTAGCTCACCTCTTGATTATCCCGTCCTAACACCTTTGGTATCATTCATTTCATTATGTGCTTCATTTGAGGCTGGCCTCGTTCATTCATTGGGAACTTTAACTTTAACCGACATAGATCATGTGAGCATCATGAAATCCAGTGTCTCCCCCACACCGAAAAGAGGTGGAATCACCGGCCAAAGTGACCCAATAACATGCTACCGTACAAGGAAATTTAAACCCGTCAGATCCCTATATTGGCAGTATAGGTTCGAAGACTAGGAGATGTATGGAGACCCATACCCGGTAAGCCGGACAGTTTCATCTCATGAGAGTTACGTGAACCTTCGCCCTTCCCGAAAGAAGGCATCACCGCTCATATCTAGCCTATCGGTGCTCAGTATAAAGTTTAATTACATTCAACTCATACGTCATGGAAGCTGACTTCTAGTATGAGGACATCATAGCTCATTAGATGATTTCTCATCTCATCATTTGTATTAAGTGTGTTAATCTCAATACTTTCATTAGAGTGTTCATAGAGACTGGTCTCTTCATTATCTTACACTCTCATTGGTGAGTACGTATTGGTAACATTTACTTATGCTCATTTGAGATTGCTCTCATCATTTACATTAGCCTCATATCATGTTGTCACCACATTCTTCATCATTAGCACCTTTGTTTCTCATAGTTACTCACCTCTTATTGCGTGAATGTTCATTTCATTATTTCATAGTTCATCTCATCATATGCCAATGCACTTGGCCACTTAGTGTATCTTACATTCATACTTAACACTTCCAGGGTTCATCATTTCATTACATACATCTTAGGTTCACTTACTTTTGAACGTATGTTAGAGTTATGTGTCTATACATACAAGCCATGGTGCTTCATTCATAGTTCATTAAGTGATTCTTATTTTCCTAAGATTATGTAGTACAAGACTTATGTATCTTATATATATGCCAAGATCTTGATTTTGATCTAAGTAGATGGCATTATTTTTGGATATTTTATTCACGTATGACTTATGTATCAATACGGAAGTTTGGGCAAGGGAACCCAAATCTTGAATCACTTGGATATCATTTATATTTTTCATTGATTTTATTTCTAATAGTCATAACATTAGAACTCTAAATTAAATCTCAACATTAACATCGAAGGATTAATTTTATATTTAATTTTACTCTTAAGTTGGTCGAAGGGTTGTGGGTTCGAACCCCCACAACCCCTTTTTAATTTTCGTTAGTCCCTTATTTCCCATTCTCGCCTAAACCAAGAGGTTGTGGGTTCAAACCCCCACAGCCTCTTTGATTTTTCCTTAAATTTTCGCTGGGATAGGGAGGTTGTGGGTTCGAACCCCCACAGCCCCCCCCTTATTTTTGTTTTAATTTCGCTAGAGCATTGGGAGGTTGTGGGTTCGAACCCCCACAACCTCCTATCTTATTTTAATTAATTCTTCCTTAACTAGGCGCCTTGACAGTGAGGTTGTGGGATCGAACCCCCACAGCCTCACTTTGTTTTCTTAATAATTTTCCTTCTCCTTTTTCCAGCCTTGAGGTCGTGGTTTCGATTCCCACGTCTCACATTTTCTTTTTTCTTATTTTCTCCTCTTTCGCGCGTACCTGGAGGTCGTGGGTTCGAATCCTACGCCTCCCATTTATTTGTTTAATTATATTTTTCTCCTCGTTCTCCCCACAGTTCGCGAGTTCGATTCCCCCAACCCCCATTTTCTTTTTATTTGTGGCGAATTCCAGTAGCTAGGTTCGAATCCCCTTAGCCCCGTTTCCCTTTTCTCTTTTTCGCGAAATCAGTAGCTAAGGGGTTCGATTCCCCTTAGCTCCTTCACATTTTTTTTTCTTTCTTTTTCAGCCTTCTCAACAGGTGAGGTCTTGGGTTCAATTCCCATTGACCTCACTTATTTAATTTTCCTTTTAAAACACAGATTTTAACCTTATTAGAGAGTACACAAATCTGGAAAAATTTTCTCATTCTTCAACTCATTTTTAGTCACATCTTTCATAAGTTTATTTGGCTAAAAGATTGTTATTCAACCAAACATATTTCATTATAATGAACATCACATTGTATACACATTGCAAACATAAAATACACAAGAAATACATGACTTATACGACCCCAAAACAGTGACCAAGACACTGCCCACGTGCACAAACACACACCAACTTTTCCGATCACACTTTGATGGTCATTATCGTGATTTCTCGCACATAAACATATTCACATTTAATATACACACATCATACATGCCTAAATCTACCAGCACAACATACCCATCCTATGAATTCGTTTGGGAGCTAGTGACAAGGACATGAAAAAGGGGAACAACCTTAGTTTCGGAATGGATACTTTGAATCGTAAGGGGCCTCTTGGGAAAGGGACCAAGAGAGAAGAAACCATACCTTTTGACGTTGTTCAAGTGTGAAGCTGCTGCCCAGAAGTTCCTCCAAACCACGCCCAATTCTCCTCAACGTACACACCACTCGACGAACAACCTCCCTTTGCCTTGACGTTTTTTACTACCTTGCTTTTCTTAAAACTTTTCGTGTGTTTTTCTAGTGTGAGGAACAATGCTTGTTAAACTGTTCTTGAGTTTCCTTTTTAGTCAGAGCGTGAGAGAATGAGAATTGAGAGACGTGAAAAAGAGTTGAGAAACGTGAGGGAGAGAGTTATTAGGATTAGGAGACTAAATTCAAAATTGTGGCGCGCTTCACAACCATGAAAAAGACACTAGGTAATGTGGTTTAGTGAGACATTGAACCTAAGATTATTTAACTTCATGCTCTGACAAAAAGTTTTTCTTAGCCTTGGCTCAGATACCAAGTTTGTTACACCCGAAATCTGGACCCCGGATGAGACGGGCGTCGTTAACCTTGCAGAGGTCGCAGACAAGCTTCTTCTTAGCATTCTTTATAACATGCGATATTAAAATTGTGAAAAGATTAAAAACTTTTAATATACTAATTGAAGTATACTTAGACTTCATACTTAATATTCATACGGTGTTCTAAAACTTGTCTCACATATATAAAACCATCTAAGAGTGCAAATCCAATAATAATCAATATGCCATATAGGCCTTAGTACAAAGGAATCGATAGAAAATAACAGAATAACGTATTCTAGAAACTACTAAATCTTCATAAGGCTGGAAATTGAAATGGTAAGGTCCCGAACTTGAGGACCTACCATGACTTGGAGAAAGAGTTCCAAGCTTCTTCAACTCGACCTGCTTAACTTCAATGGTGGAACCTACAGTTGTAGTAAAACAAAGTAATGGGGTTAGTACGCCACATGTACTAAGTATGGGTATATGCACATAACACATAATACATAGGGACATCCATGAAAAATATTAATCATCAATTCTTTATAAAAACATGCCAAGTCATATGAAAACTTAAATGCACATTCCATATAACATATACAAGCCAAATATTTCATCACTTAAAGCATGATCATAACCAAAGAATCCTCTCATGTCATCGTGTTAACATTTCATATTCAATAGATCATACAAACATAACATACAAAACACTTACCAATGATCCCATATTCAACCTACAAGTGCAATGTTCATGTGAAACCCCATAACACCACATAACCGAGTAGATAAGATAGGAGACCATAAGTTAAGTTTGCTTCATATAACTTTAACAAAGTTAGTTATCGTTCACATAACAATATAGCCAAATAACATATTAAATCACAATAGCCAACATTCATATAAAAGTAACATTATATATCATAAACATATATCTTTCATATAATCATATTACTTATGAACAATCTCCTAAGACTTCCCTTAGAGTCAACTTGTGCAATGTCTAGATAGCGTCCTATACCACCACCTAAACTAAGCCAACTCCTCAAGTCACCCTAGTCTACCTTCGTTTTCTTGTCTTTCGTTTTACATGAGGGAACATAGGCATTAACCGACATAGACCATGTGAGCTAAACATGGAATCCGATGTCTTCCCCACACAAAAAAGAGGTGGTCCTACCGTCTAAAGTAGAACCGAACATGACATAGCATTCTAGGTGGATCCACTAGCTAGTATCCTATGGTGGCAGCATAGTTCAAGAACTAGGAGATGTATTAGAGACCCATAGTTCCACATTACATGTCAGCCTCAATCTCATGAGAATCTTTGTAAACCTACCTTCCCGCTAGGGAAGGGACACTTCCCATATCTAGTTCATCGGTGCTTAGCTTAAGTTCTTTTTCTTGAAATAACCTTTAATTTGTCTTTTATCAAAAACTTATCATAGGTCATAGGAGATTATATCCTTGTATAACATGATTATGAGCTCTTTTAGATTAGATTAGAATTGTCCTTTCATCGTAACCCTTCATACGTGAGATTTACATGGCATAATCATCTTGTATAAAGCATACAAGAGAGTATCATAAATTGCATATTCATATTCTAATAATAATCTCACGGTTTACATGTTCATAGATAGCATATTCACATAGCAACATTATACATACTTTCATAACATAGCATCATGACTTATAGACTAGCATAAACATCTTAGAGTAATCACAATTTTAGAAGACTTACCTCTTGCTTCCAAGAATCTTATTCATCATGCAATATTCATATTCATACATAGTGAAGTACTCAATGACATATTCAACAATAACTCACAAAAGCATGTACAAGATCAATGCAAAGCATAGGAGAAGGGAAACGGGTCATAAAAGGGTTCATTCAAATCTTAAATTCTAACCCTAACGTTTTCATGTTATCAAACACTAGAAACAACCCATTCAAAACCATAACATAGAGAAATATCATGTATCACACGTTATTCAAACATTATCAATCAATTATTCAACAATTCATGCGAAATAGATATAGAAAAATGTTTACTTTTCATTGAAAATCATAAATCTAGGGTTAGGAAGAAAATCCGTTTGTAGAGTAAAAACTCTAGTATTTGAAGTTCTTGAAAACTTATCTTGAAAGGACCTCTTGGGGAAAGGAATCCCAAGAGTGAAAAACTCATACCTTAAAGATGAATAATCCACGAAATCTTGGTTGGAAACTTCGAAACCTTGGTCTTCTTCCTTAAGCTTTTCTAGTTCTTCAATGGGGTTTGGAAAAGTGAGCGTTCTTGAGAGATTTTGATTCTGATTTGGGACGTCTAATTGTGGTCTTAAACTGACTTAATATCTATTTATAGACGTCCCATACAATACCCTAAAGACCTTCCACTTAAATTACTTAAAACGCCCCTCCTAAATTGACTACAACTAGGAGAACATTTGACTTAGGGTCTTCGGGTTTGACTAGGATTTAAATTAATTAATTAAGTTGCTAACTTAATTAATTAGGGGACCTAGGTTAATTACTAAAGTACCCCTAATTTGTTTGGACCAAAACCAATTAGCTAATTCCCAAAATGGCCCTCCTAAATTGACTAGAAATAGAAGAATGCTTGACTTAACCGAAATCTGGAAATTGCTTAAGGGTTTCGGTTTTGACTATTAAATTAACAATTAATTTTCTAATTTAATTAATTAAGTAACCTAGGGTAATTACTAAAGTACCCCTAAGTTGTAGGACCATAACCAACCCTTCGGACCATCCTAGGTGAGGTACTAGGTTGTCTCTTACTTTGCTTAACCGAAATCTGGAAATTGTTTAGTGGTTTTGGTTTTGTCCATTTAAATTAATTAATTAAGTTGCTAAATTAATTAAGTAAGTAGCGTAGGGTAACTACTCAAGTATCCGTAAGTTGTTAGGACCATAACCAACCCTTTGGACAATCCTAGGTTAGGTACTAGGTTGTCTCTTACTTGACTTAACCAAAATCTGGAAATTGCTTAGTGGTTTCGGTTTTGTCCATTTAAATTAGTTAAGTTGATAAATTAATTAATTATGTCACCTAAGATAAGTAATAAAGTACCCCTAAGTTGTTAGGACCATAACTAACCCTTTAGACCATCCTAGGTTAGGTACTAGGTTGTCTCTTAGTTAGTTACACAGTTTGGTGACACCCGATTAGGTATTAGGTTTTCGGGTCCCTTAGTTAGTTATTTTTGGTTTGTCCTAGGTTATTTAGTTAGCTATGTTAGTTAGTTATGACCTAAAATCACTTAGGAGGCTCTTCCCCACGTGGCTGGACACGCCTGCCCCTTAACCGCCCTAACCGATTCGGTTGGGGTTTGTCTCTTGGCCGTTGGTAGCACATCTGCTTGCACATGTGTTGCATGTATTCTCCTAACCTTGCACTTCTTTAAAGTTCACTTATTGTCCAAGGATCCTCACTATGTCCTTGGGCACTGCTTACTCTACATGGTCATTTTAAATGGTCATGTGCTATGGTACCTAAGCTTGACACTTGGATGCCTAGTACATAATGTGCATACGTGATGAATCTGATTATTTTTAGCTTAGGGTCTTCATTGTAGGTACAATTTCTAAACAATCTTGGCTTGGAGCATTTGAACATCAGAGGGTATTTATAAGTTATAAGTTACTTGTGAATACATACAAAATTTAGCTAACATCCTTAGGCCAATATTCTTCAATATGCCCAATATTACTCAATATTGGGCATTGGGATGCCTATGTACTCCAATACTTATTCTTTAAACCTAATAGTCTCTTTACGGGACAAGTACATTTTTCCAGAATGTTACAATATTGCTACTGATTTCTATATGAATTGATTATAAATTGTTGGGAATTGTTCAATGGTGATAAAATCTTGGAAAATTGGTAAGTTGGCTTAATTCCTTTATTTAGTATAGAATTGGCCTTTAATGGAATTTTGTGGTATGGTCCACTTATTGTGGCGGGTTTACTTTCTTGTCAATATCTTTGTGTGGTGATCATGATCTTGAAGGCAAATTGATGTTGTGAATTGTGGTTATGATGATCACACCTATGAAGTTATATGATTTTCCTTCTAATCTAGTATCATGTTTTAGGTTTTTATAATGTCTACTACATATGAATGATTATGTTAAGGTCGAAAGGGTCGATACGTTTATGCTTAAATTAAATGATCTTGATGAATGACCCCCTACCTATGTAACCCTAAGTAACAATCCCAAAATGACTATGCTAAGTAAGACCTAAACGTGCCTAGAATGGATAGGTTAGACCAGGTTCACACGGCTTGATGCGCGTGGAACCGGACCCCTGGACCTATGCAACATCCAAGCCAACCAACTTGGTGAGTTGGTTGAGCTAGGCAGGGTTGATTCCAACCATGATAGGTCCCTGAACACTACGATTCACCCCGATGAGTCTTAACCGGACTTAGAGGGTTAGTACTAGGTTTTAGGGGTTCTAGGGGTAAAAAGGTAATCTAATTAATTAAATAAGGTTTTAAATTAGTCAAAATGGGTCAAAGCTCGGTCATCAAACTCGAGTTTTACCAGATCTCCACACTCGGGTTGAAGCCGAGTTGGAGACACTAAAGGGGCGATTTAAGTGAATTAAATTGGACATAATAAGGAGGGGCATTATAGTAACTTAACATGTAGATTATAGTCTGATTTTATCATTTAAAATGTGTTGAATAAGTCAACAACAAACTCCCAAGAAAGAGGCGCACGACTCCCACTAGGAGTGCACTCAATGTACACTCCTAATTCATTATATGTATCCACAAAACGTTCTTCATCTTTACTTTGCACTTCAAAAACAGAAAACAAAATAAGCCTGTTTTTATAAAGAGTTCTCGGCTTTATCAATCAAAAACAAAAAGAAATATTGTACGCCTAAGTGCTTTAAGAAATCACGTAAAGAACTTCACTTGTGAACAACAATCAAGGCTCGGAAGGTAGGTTTGTGCGTGGGTTAGGACGTGTTTGTGGATGGTTGTCAAAGTTGAAAAAGGTATGGGTTTTCTTCTCTATTGGTCCCTTTCCCAAGAGTCCCTAAGGCTCAGTTCAAATCCAATCTAAAAACTAAGGTTGTCCCCGTTGCATTCCCTTTCAATAGATCCTATGAACGATCGATGCATGCGTTGGTATGACTTCATATAGAGATTTTAGGACTGATTGTGATTGTGTGCAATGTGTGTTCTCGGACTATTTATGATCTTGTTATGCATGTCCGAATGTTGAATGTTACGT
Organism: Solanum sitiens; assembly: GCA_016801875.1. Lineage (NCBI taxonomy): Eukaryota > Viridiplantae > Streptophyta > Magnoliopsida > Solanales > Solanaceae > Solanum > Solanum sitiens. The sequence goes on along the minus strand of JABWTJ010000012.1, from coordinate 3,447,948 downwards.
GTGCACAAGTATGCTGTTTTCCTTGATATTGTTGTTACGGTCTACATGAAGAAGTTGTGAATTATGTGTTACGTAATGTTGTGTGTTTAACATGCAAAAAGAAATCGTGATGTTCATGAACAAGAAAATAAAAGTATGGTCCTTTAACGAAATATCAATTTGCCGATTCTTTGGAGTCTAAGACTCTCGGCCATGGTCCCAACTACAAAAAGAAACATTTATGTTAATTCCAAAAGGATTAAATACTAATCTAAGGTCCTAATGAACCCAAATGCTTCACTATAGAAACTATGAAATCATTGTACAACAATGGTTAATACATAAGAATATGTGAGTGTACTGTGATTAAGAAATTGGGCTAAATGTGATGCCTTAGAGCTTAAGAGGTGCTACGGGTATATGGACATTATTTTAGATCAAACTATTGGTTAAAAGTTCATGTAAAACTCTAAGCTAAAAACCTAGGATAAATTCAAGCCATGTAAATCTCATGTATGAAGGGTTACGATTAAAGGACAATTCTCATCAAATCTAAAAGAGCTCGTGATCTTGGTATACAAGGATATCATCTCCTATGACCTATGATAAGTTTTTATAAAAGACAAATTAAAGATTATTTCAAAAAAAGGGAGTTAAGCTAAGCACCGATGAACTAGATATGGGAAGTGTCCCTTCCCCAGCGGGAAGGTAGGTTCACAAAGATTCTCATGAGATTGAGGCTTCCATGTAATGTGGAACTATGGGTCTCTAGTACATTTCCTAGTTCTTGAACTATGTTGCCACCATAGGATACTAGCTAGTGGATCCACCTAGAAAACTACGTCATGTTCGGTTCTACTTTGGCCGGTAGGACCACCTATTTTCGGTGTGGGGAAGACACCAGATTCCATGTTTAGATCACATGATCTTTGTCGGTTAATGCGTATGTTCCCTCATGTAAAATGAAAGACAAGTAAATGAACGTTGACTAGAATGACTTGAGGAGTTGGCTTCTTATAGGTAGTGGTGTGGGACGCTACCTAGACATTGCACAAGTTGACTCTAAGCGAAATCCTAGGAGATTGTTCATAAGTAATATGATGATATGAAAGATATTTGTTTATGATATATGATGTTACTTTTATATGAGTGTTGGCTATTATGATAAATATGTTATTTGGCTATACTGCTATGTTAATGATAACTAACTATGTTACAAGTTACATGAAGCAAAGCCTTACTTATGGTCTCCTATCTTATGTACTCGGTTATGTGGGGTTATGGGGCTTCACATGACCATTGCACTTGTAGGTCGGGGATGGGATCATTGGTAAGTGTTTTGTATGTTATGTTTATATGATCTTTGCAATATGTAATGTTAACATGATGCCATGAGAAGATATCTTTGATTATGATCATGCTTTAAGTAATGAAATATTTGTCTCGTATATGTTATATGGTATGTGCATTTAAGATTTTTATATGACTTAGCATGTTTTCTAAAGATATGATAAATGAATGTTTTTCATGCATGTCCCTATGTGTTATGTGCATACACCCATACTTAGTTCATGTGGCGTACTAACCCCATTACTTTATTTTACTGCAATTGTATGTTCCGACCATTGAAGTTAAGTAGGTCAATTTGAAGAAGCTTGGAACTCTTTCTCCAAGTCATGGTAGGTCCTCAAGTTCGGGACGTTCCCTTTTCAATTTCCATCCTTATGAAGATTTAGTAGATTTTAGAATACGTTATTTCCCTATCTTCTTTGGATTGTTTGTACTAAGGCCTATATGGCATGTTTCTTATTATTGGATTTACACTCTTAGATGGTTTTATATATGTGACACAAGTTTTAGAACACCGTATGAATATTAAGTATGAAGTCTAAGTATACTTCAATTAGTATATTAAAAGTATTTAAATTTTCCACAATTTTACTATCGCATGTTATGACGAATGCTAAGAGGCTTGTCTGCGACCTCTAAGAGGTTAACGACGCCAGTCTCATCCGGGGTATGAAGTTCGGGTTTGAAAAACATGGTATCAAAGCATGAGGTTAAGTATTTGAATCTTAAACTTAGTATTAGAGCATGAGGTTAAATATCCTTAGGGTCAATGTCTCGCTAAACCACATTACCTAGCGTCTTGTTCATGGTTGTGAAGCGCGCCACAATCGTGGATGAGAGGCTATGTGAAGTTTCGGAAACTTCTCTTTTCTTGATACTGCTATGTCGTGCCTTTAGAGCTTTGACACTATGTTTCTTTTAGCATCTAATCTCTTTCTTGTGTATATAGGCGATGAACACAAGAAGTACAGATGCTAAAAGGGTAGGGGAAGAGATTGCGAATGCGGGAGCTACTATGCAAGGCAACCAAAATGCTCCTAAAGTGCAAGCTACTGCAAATGATCAAGTTCCGGTGAATCCTCTTGTTATGACGGATGGTGAGGTGAGGGTAGCCCTGTTCTAAAGGGACCAAGACATCACCACCCAAGATCAAGCCATCACGGATCAAGCTAACAGAGAGGTTGCACCTCGATAAAAACAACATATTAGTACTATGGCTAGCCATTTGAGAGAATTTACAAGGATGAATCCTCCCATGTACTTTGGATCAAAAGTTGATAAGGACCCCCAAGATTTTCTTGATGTGGTCTACAAGATTTTGTTTGCTATGGGGGTGAGTACTACTAAGAAGGCTGAACTTGCTTCTTATCAACTCAAGGACGTGGTTCAGATATGGTACAATATGTGGAATAATAGTAGGGCTTTAGGATATTGTCCCGTGACTTGGGAGATCTTCAAGAAGGCCTTTCTTGAAAGATTCTTTCCAAGGGAACAAAGAGAAGATAAGGTAGAGGAGTTCATCAACCTTCGTCAAGGAGATATGAGTGTTAAGGAATACTCCTTGAAGTTCCTTAAGTTGTCCAAATATGCTTCTTCTTTGGTTTCTCCTGCTAGGGATGAGATGAGCCGTTATGTAACGGGCATGTCCGAATAGCTTGAAGAAGAATGTCGTGCATCCATGATTCATAAAAATATGGATCTTTCTAGGTTTATGGTTCATGCTCAATAGGTTGAGGAAAGTCGCCTAAGGAGGATAAATAGGGAAGCTAAGAAGGCAAAGTCTTTTGAGAGTGGTTCTTCTAAAAGTAGGCTTGATGTTCAAGACAAGCCTAAGTTTAAGAAGAGGTTTTCAAACCAAGTTCCTTCAAATTTTTCCGAGAATCACAATGATAGAGGTTCTAATCATAAACCTCAAAAGGGGAGAAACGTTGAACCACCAAGAGAAAGACCAACTTGTGGTAAGTGTGGTAAGAAGCATGGGGGCGAATGTCTTGTTGGAACTAATAGTTGCTATGGTTGTGGCAGAAGTGTCCATATGGTGAAGGATTGTCCTAATATTAGAAGTCAAGGTAAGGGTAATAGTCAAGATCAACCAAACTGTCCTAATTCTGAAGCTCCAAAAAGGAACCGTTTCTATGCACTCAAGGCTAGGGGTGAACAAGAAAGCTCTCCCGACGTTGTGACAGGTATGTTGTAAGTTTTGGGATTGCAATGTTTCCAAGAAAAAATAATAATGAGAATCAAATCTAGTTAATAAATCTTCTATGCCAATATTGGAGTGTGAATGTATGCCCCAAGAACTATATATTCTACAAATAATCAAGGAACGGGCATAGCCAATAAAGATTGGCTTATAAAGACTTCATGCCCAATTTAACAAGAATGAAAAATTTAACTTGTTTACTAAATAGGTGCATGTTTGGGTAAAAGATCATACCAACTAGAGTTTTAAGAAGATGTTTTCATACTATATTCTCGCACTTATGTGAAACTTGTATGCATATGTTTTCTTGAGATTTTGTTGTTTTGTTGTTATCTTGAGAAGATTGATAGCATGGTAACTCTTTGATGCATTTTGAGCTTATGAAAAGGTGGAGAAGGAAATTCCTCACTATGTGTTATGAATATGTAGCTATTATATGTTTGTGCATCATAAATTGACAGTTAAGTGTAATGATATGTTATGTGTTGGTTGTTCTTCTAGTATTGAGTCTTTTTCCTACCCTCCAAAAGATTTTAGTGCCATTCGGGGACTAATGTTCCTAAGGGGGGGATAATATAACACTCCAGAAATTCCATGACTTAGACTAGATCTTAATATTTAATAATGCTTAAAATGATGTTCCCAGAAAAGGTACTTGTCTAGTGAAGAGCCTATTAGGTTTTAAGAATATGTATTGAGGTAAATAGGCATCCCATTGTCCAATATTTAGTAATATTGGGCATGATAGAGAATATTGGCTTAAGGGTGTTAGCCAATTTTTGTATGTATTCACAAGTAAATGAAAATATATCTTGATGTTCTAATGCTCCAATCCAATCTTATTTAGGAATTGTACCTACAATGAAGACCCTAATCTAAAATAATCTCTTCAATCCTTAGCCTCATTGCTTACTCAAATTAGTACTAGGCATCCAAGTGTCAAGCCTAGGTACCATATCATATGACCATTTAAAATGACCATGTAGATTAAGCAGTGCCCAAGGACATAGTGAGGATCCTTTGACAAGAAGTGAACTTTCCATAGTGCAAGGTTAGGGAAAGTGCACGCAACACATGTGCAAGATCATGTGCTAGTGCATGTGCTACCAACGACCGAGAGACAAGCCCAATCGAATTCGGTTAGGGCGGTTAGGGGGCAGGTTGTGTCAGATCAAACCATGTGGGGCTGAGCTCCCTAACTAATTCTAGGTACTAACTAACTTCCCTAACTAACTAACTAACCTAGAACTAACTAAAATTAACTAACTAGTGTGCCCAAAAACCTAAGACCTAACTGGGTACACTAACCGAATAACTAATTGAAGAAACATCCTAGTACCTAACCTAGGATGGTCCAAATGGGTTGGTTATGGTCCTAACGACTTAGGGGTACTTTAGTAATTACCCTAGGTCAATTAATTAATTAAATTAGCAACTTAATTAATTAATTTAAATGGTCAAACCCGAAACCCTTAAGCAAATTTTCAGAATTTGACTAGGTCAAATGTTCTCCTATTTGTAGTCGATTTAGGAGGGGCGTTTTGGTGATTTAAGTGGAAAGTCTTTAGGATAATACATGGGACGTCTATATATTGACATTAGGTCAGTTTTAGACCACAATTACACGTCTCAAATCAGAATCAAACGAAATTCTCTTAATCTCTCAAGAACGCTTTCTTTTCCAAACTCCATTGAAGAACAAGAAAAGCATAAGGAATAAGACGAAGGTTTCGAAGCTTCCACTCAAGATTTCGTTGATTATTAATCTTGAAGGTATGGTTTTTCACTCTTGTGATTCATTTCCCCAAGAGGTCCTTTCAAGATAAGTTTTCAAGAACTTTGAATACTAGGATTTTTACTCTACAAAATGGATTTTCTTCCTAACCCTAGATTTATGTTTTTCAATGAAAAGTAAAAGTTTTCTACATCTAATTTCGCATGAATTGTTGAGTAATTGATTGATAATATTTGAATGTTGTGGAATACATGATATTTCTCTATGTGATGGTTTCGAATGGGTTGTTTGTAGTGTTTGATTACGTGAAAATGTTAGGGTTAGAATTTAAGGTTTGAATGAACACTTTAGTGACCCATTTACCTTCTCCTATGTTATGCATTGATCTTGTACATGATTTTATGAGTTGTTGTTGATTATCTCATTGAGTATTTTACTATGTATGATTATGAATATTGCATGATGAAAAAGGTTCTTGGAAGCAAGAGGTAAGTCTTCTTAGTGTGATTACTCTCTATTGTTTATGTTAGCCTATAAACTATGATGCTATGTTATGAACAGTATGTATGACGTTACTATGTGAATGTACTGGCTATGAACATGTAAATTGTGAGATTATTATAAGAATATGAATATGCAAGTTATGATACTCTCTTGTATGCTTTACACAAGATGATTATGCCTTGTAAATCTCATGTATGAAGGGTTACGATGAAAGGACAATTCTCATCTAATCTAAAAGAGCTCATGATCATGTTATACAAGGAGATAATCTTCTATGACCTATGATAAGTTTTTATAAAAGATAAATTAAAGGTTATTTCAAGAAAAGGGACTTAAGCTAAGCACCGATGAACTAGATATGGGAAGTGTCCCTTCCCCAGCGGGAAGGTAGGTTCACAAAGATTCTCATGAGATTGAGGCTGCCATGTATTGTGGAACTATAGGTCTCTAATAAATCTCCTAATTCTTGAACTATGTTGAGACCATTGTCATGACTGGAATCTAGACCCTAGACGAGACCGGCGTCGTTGACCACTCAGAGGTCGCAGACAAGCCTACTTACGTCATTCTTACTTTACATAGGTTAATTTTAGCGGAAAATTTGAAACTTTTTGTTTCTAAACATTACTTACTAAACATTTCTAATACATTCGTAATTCGTTCAACATCAACCATCTAAACATTAAGAGATAATCAAATGAAAGAAATAGTTCAATAACATAATAGTATAATTGCCAAAATGGCATCCATACATAGTTTGAATAAAATAAGAAAGAAACGCTAGTGAAACATGCTCCACTAGCTCAACTCCTAAACTAAGCTAGAACATAAACAGTAGCATCCTCGAAAGCATGAGGACCTACCAAAACCGGATGAATGCTGGACGTCCGGATAACTGCAGCGATGATCCTGTAGCTCTACCGTCCACCTGTGCCTGCACCTAAAATAGTAGAGTTTGTATAGGGTTAGTACACACTTGTACTAAGTATGGGTATATGCAAGCACACACCAAGGACATGCATGAGAAAGAATAGCTCTTTCCTAACAACATGATTTTTGGAAGTCAAGTCAGTGGACTTACCAAATTGAGATTAGGAAAGTTTCCAAATTTGGGTTAGGAAAGTAAGTGAGCTTTCCAAATTTGGATTAGGAAAGTGATACCATGAGAATAACATACATCATCATACTTTTCACATTTGCACACATCACATAACATTTACACATAGCACATATCATATAGCATACAGTACATTTTACATGTAGCACATAACTTCTTTCATATCATTCATTCATATTCCATGAGACCTTGGAATCATGGACTTGACATTAAGACATCCCAGAAATGAGGGCTCAACATATGGGACCTCAACTAGGGAGTCTTCATTAGCAAACACAGAGTCTGCTTCATTCATTCATACGTACTTCATTTCATTTCGTTCATAGTCCAGTGTAACCACCAGTTATACCTAGGATGTAGTTTAAGATTTTCATTAGGTTCGTTGTGCAAGGACCAAGAATGACCTAATGTCATTACTTGAATCTAACTCACCTTTCGATTATCCTATCCTAACACCTTCGGTATCATTCATTTCATTATGTGCATCATTTGAGGCTGGCCTCATTCATTCATTGGGAACTTTAACTTTAACCGACATAGATCATGTGAGCATCATGAAATCCAATAACATGCTAGCGTACATGGGAATTTAACCCCGCCAGATCCCTATATTGGCAGTATAGGTTCAAAGACTAGGAGATATAAGGAGACCCATAACCGGCAAGCCGGACGGTCTCATCTCATGAGAGTTACGTGAACCTCCGCCCTTCCCGAAAGAAGGCATCACCGCTCATAGCTAGTCTATCGGTGCTCAGTATAAAGTTCCATTTCATTCATATCATACGTCATGAAAGCTGGCTTCTAATATGAGGACATCATAGCTCATTAGATGATTTCTCATCTAATCATTCGTATTGAGTGTGTTAAGCTCAATACTCTCATTAGAGTGTTCATAGAGACTGGTCTCTTCATTATCTTACACTCTCATAGGTGAGTACGTATTGGTAACATTTACTTAGGCTCATTTGAGATTGCTCTCATCATTTACATTAGCCTCATATCATGTTGTCACCACATTCATCATTATTAGCACCTTTGCTTTTCATAGTTATTCACCTCTTATTACGTGAATGTTCGTTTCGTCTTATGCCAATGCACTTGGCCTTTTGGTGTGGTTTACACCCTTACTTAACCCTTCTAGGGTTTCATTATTTCATTGTTCATTTCATCATTTCATTGTTCATCCCATCATATGCCAATGCACTTGGCCAGTTAATGTATTTTACACTTATACTTAACCCTTCTAGGTTTCATTATTTCATTTCATACATCTTAAGTTCACTTACTTTTGAACGTATGTTAGACTTATGTGTCTATACATACAAGCCATGAGGCTTCATTCGTAGTTCATTAAGTGACTCATACATTCCTAAGATTTTATAGTACAAGACTTTGTGTATCTTGTATATATACCACGATCTTGATTTCGATCTAAGTAGATGGCATTATTCTTGGATGATTTGTTCACGTATGACTTATGTATCAAACGGAAGTTTGGGCAAGGAGCCCAAGTCTTGAATCAATTGAATATCATTTATATTTTTACTTGACTTTATTCTAATATTCATAACATTTTAACTCTAAGTTAAATCACAATTTTAACATTGAAGGATTACTTTTCTATTTAACCCTCTTCTTAAATTTGGCCGATGGGTTGTGGGTTCGAGCCCCCACAACCCCATTTTCATTTTTCACTAACATGTTACTCTCCTGTTTTTCTTAAACCAAGAGGTTGTGGGATCAAACCCCCACAGCCTCTTTTATTTTCTTCTTAATTTCGCCCAAGTAAGGAGGTTGTGGGTTCGAACCCCCACAGCCTCCTTCTTTTTAATTAAATTTCGCTTAAGGGCTGTGAGGTGGTGGGTTCGAACCCCCACAGCCCCATAATTATATTTTTAATATTTTCTCTAAGTTAGGAGCATGTACAGTGAGGTCATGGGATCGAACCCCCATGGCCTCACTTGTTTTATCAATTAATTTTCGCGGGCAGTAGCTAAGGGGTTCGATTCCCCTTAGCCCCAACACCTTTTTCTTTTTAGTGTCCATTCTACTCTTCATGAATTCTAACCGAGGGGTGGTGGGTTCAAATCCCACTCCCCTCATTAATTTTTCTCTTATTCATACCCTTGCTCAGACCCAGGATCGAACCCCCCAGCCCTCACCCTTTTCCGTGCCTATTTCGCCCAAGGATGAGGTCACGGGTTCAATTCCTAGTGGCCTCATTCTTTTATTTTTTAGAAAATTTCCAGATTGATATGCATTTTTATTTAGTCTTAATTAACTTGTACAATGCTGGGATTTTTGGTCACTTTCTAACTCATAACATTAAGGCACTTCTTAGCACAAAGTTACATTCATGAATTCCGTTTTGACGTAATTTCAAGTGCATCATTCATAGAATCAATTGACTATGAGATTCTCATTCAAATCAGCCTCATTTACTATTTATGAACATCACGATCTTCATGACTTTATGTACGTAAAATTAACAACCACAATATTCACAACTAAGGCAACAAGGCCGAAACAATGGTCATATTCTCACACACTTTTACAAAATTCCGAAACACATACATGGATTGTCATTTTTTTCATAAATTAACTTACATACAACACATTCATATCCAGCACAACATCACATAATCCTAAGTCTACCAGCATCCATACAAACCTACGAATTCGTTGGGAGCTAATGACAGGGACATGCAACGGGGAAAGCAACCTTAGTTTTTTGAGCCGAATATACTGAGTCCTAGGGGTCTCTTGGGAAAGGGACCAAGAGTAAGAAGACCCATACCATTGTTTTCTTGTTAAATCTCCAGAATTTTGCCCAAGAACCTCTCCAAAAATCAGTCCAAACACCCACACTCACACCTCACCCGACTAGCGTAGTATGCTTTGCTTAACGTTACCGAATTACTTTCTCTTTTGTGTTTTGCTTGTGAATTCTTCAAGCATGAAGAATTTTTGTTTTCTTTCTAACTTTTGTTCACGTTTGCATCCAGAGAGAGTGTGAGAAAGAGAGAGATTAGTCGTGAAAGAGAGAGTGAAATCATGCAAGAGAGAGTGGGGGAAATGGGAGATACAAATCTAGTAGAAGTAGGACTTTGTGTGTATGAATTAGTCAACTTAATAATTAAATCAAATTAATAAAAATCTGATTTCTTTTTCCTAAATCAGCTAATATTAATTATTTATTAAAAACTAAGTTAACACATTAACATAAAAGCAAGTTAAATCTTGCTTCTAGTGGGGCTCGAACCCGAGTGACCCCATTTGCGAAAAATGGGTCAATTCGGGTTGCCCCACCCGAATTACCTTAAATAAATAAATTAATTTATTAATTAATTTGTTCCTCATGGTAATTACAATATTACCCTTGGCTTGGAAAAGACCATTTTACCCTTGGAACCTCAAAACTTAAGATTTCTTCTTTTGAGTCCGGTAAAAACACTTTCGATTAAATCTTCGTTTTCGCGTGCCTCACATGGTTGGTTCCAATCTTTCCAAGCTCAATTAACTCCCAAGTTAGTTGGCTTGATTGTAGTAAGGGTTCTGAGGTCTGGTTCTACGCGTATCAATACGTGTGGACCTTCGTCTAATCGCAAGCATTCTTGAAAAACCTAAGTCTTGATCCTATTTATTTTTAGGGTTGTTACATTATCCCCCCCCTTAGGAACATTCGTCCCCGAATGACACTACTCTTTACTAACAATAAGTATGTCGTCTATAGAACGTACACATACGTAGGTACTTCAATACTGCCATGGGTGAATATTTGATTCACTTCTTAACATGATGGAACACCTCCCTGAGACCTACTAGTAGCTCCACATTAATAGACTAAGTAATTCTTCCCTAAACTAGTCTCATCAAAGAATACAACACAAAGTCAACATAAAAATCATATAAATCAGTAACCAATATGATGACTTCAAACCTATTAACCTCATACTAGGGCATAAACACCATATACAGTCAAATATATGAAAGGCTAATTAAGGCTACGCACCCGAGGCTTCATCAGAAGTGCCTTCCCCTGCACCCCTGGACTTGAGTGCGAAGAATCGTTGCCTCTTTGGAGCCTCTTCATTCGGGCCATTAGTCTGAAACCTCTCCTTCCCTTGTTCCTGACTTCTCCTATTTGGACAATCTTTCACCATGTGACCCGGTTTTCCACAGCTGTAACAAGCATTAGAGCCCATCATACACTCTCCTCCGTGCTATCTGCCACACTTCCTGCAAGGTTGCCTTTCCTTAGGTGTAAATACTTCCTTGTTTCTCTTATCTCTGGACTCGGAATCCCTATCATAGAGACCACTGGATGAACTTGACTCCCTTTGGTGGGAGAGTCCCTTCTTAAAGCTTGGCTGCTCACGGACGCCAAAGTTATTTCTGTGGCCTCCATGGCTGGGACTTACTTGATCTTGAGGCTTAGGCCTCCTAGAATCACGAATACTTCTCTTTCTGCGGCTGTCCTCTACCTGCTGAACATGCACCATCAACCTGGAAAGATCCATATTATCATGGAGCATAGCAGATCGACACTCCTCCTCCAGGTCTCCATTGTTTCCTATGAGGAACCTGCTCATCTCATCCCTGCTGTTAGAAACAAGGGAAGTAGCATACCTTGATAGCTTAACAAACTTCAGGGAATACTCCCTGACTGTCATGGAGCCTTGTTTGAGGTTGATGAATTCCTCAACCTTGGCCTCTCTCATCTCCCTGGGAAAGAATATCTCCAGAAATGCTGTCTTGAACATCTCCCATGTGACTGGTACTCCAAATAAGACACGGCTATCTTGCCACATCTTGCACAAAGTCTGTGCTACAGCCTTGAGCTGATAGGAAGCCAGCTCAGCCTTCTCAATGTCAGTGGCCCCCATAGCCACCTAGATCTTATGCACCTCATCTACAAACTCTTGAGGATCCTCCGATGTCTTAGCCCCTGTGAAAATTGGAGGATTCATCCTCGTGAAATCCCTCAGTCTGTCAGCCATGCTACAGACCGGTGGGTTCTCCCTCTGAACATCCTGTCTGTTGACCTGGGCAGTCATAGCCTGGGCCTGCATGGTAATGGCCTGTGCCATTTGGTCCAAGGATGCCCGCACCTCAGCATCAGTCAACCGAGCTGGGTTAACTGGTATGGCCACTCCTTCAGCTTGAGCCTGGGGTAGATCCTGATTACCCCTAGCAGCTGCTCCTCCTATCCTCTGACCAAATCCTCTCCTAGTGTTCATTCTCTGGAAAAACAAAATGGATTGATGTTAGACACGCTCGTAACACGAAGAATCTAGACATTCAGAAAAGCACGATAAGATCAAAAGAAGGGAAATTTTCCTACGCATTATGCAGTCTCTAATCCAGGATAGTGGTGCACTTCACTACCATGACTTAGAAACTACTCAATGTGGTTGATGTGAACTTAATATTTTCGTAATTAACCTAGTGCTCTGATACCAACTTTGTCATGACTGGAATCTAGACCCCAGACGAGACCGGCGTTGTTGACCTCTCAGAGGTCGCAGACAAGCCTACTTACGTCATTCTTACTTTACATAGGTTAATTTTAGCGGAAAATTTGAAACTTTTTGTGTCTAAACATTACTTACTAAACATTTCTAATACATTCGTAATTCGTTCAACATCAACCATCTAAACATTAAGAGATAATCAAATGAAAGAAATAGTTCAATAACATAATCGTATAATTGCCAACATGGCATCCATACATAGTCTGAATAAAATAAGAAAGAAACGCTAGTGGAACATGCTCCACTAGCTCAACTCCTAAACTAAGCTAGAACATAAATAGTAGCATCCTCGAAAGCATGAGGACCTACCAAAACCGGATGAATGTTGGACATCCGGATAACTGCAGCGATGATCCTGTAGCTCTACCGTCCACCTGTGCCTGCACCTAAAATAGTAGAGTTTGTATAGGGTTAGTACACACTTGTACTAAGTATGGGTATATGCAAGCACACACCAAGGACATGCATGAGAAAGAATAGCTCTTTCCTAACAACATGATTTTTGGAAGTCAAGTCAGTGGACTTGCCAAATTGAGATTAGGAAAGTTTCCAAATTTGGATTAGGAAAGTAAGTGAGCTTTCCAAATTTGGATTAGGAAAGTGATACCATGAGAATAACATACATCATCATACTTTTCACATTTGCACACAGCACATAACATTTACACATAGCACATATCATATAGCATACAGTACATTTTACATGTAGCACATAACTTCTTTCATATCATTCATTCATATGCCATGAGACCTTGGAATCATGGACTTGACATTAAGACATCCCAAAAATGAGGGCTCAACATATGGGACCTCAACTAGGGAGTCTTCATTAGCAAACACAGAGTCTGCTTCATTCATTCATACGTACTTCATTTCATTTCGTTCATAGTCCAGTGTAACCACGAGTTATACCTAGGATGTAGTTTAAGATTTTCATTAGGTTCGTTGTGCAAGGACCAAGAATGACCTAATGTCATTACTTGAATCTAACTCACCTTTCGATTATCCTATCCTAAAACCTTTGGTATCATTCATTTCATTATGTGCATTATTTGAGGCTGGCCTCATTCATTCATTAGGAACTTTAACTTTAACCGACATAGATTATGTGAGCATCATGAAATCCAGTGTCTCCCCCACACCGAAAAAAGGTGGAATCACCGGCCAAAGTGATCCAATAACATGCTAGCGTACATAGGAATTTAACCCCGCCAGATCCCTATATTGGCAGTATAGGTTCGAAGACTAGGAGATATAAGGAGACCCATACCCGGCAAGCCGGACGGTCTCATCTCATGAGAGTTACGTGAACCTCCGCCCTTCCCGAAAGAAGGCATCACCGCTCATAGCTAGTCTATCGGTGCTCAGTATAAAGTTCCATTTCATTCATCTCATACGTCATGGAAGCTGGCTTCTAATATGAGGACATCATAGCTCATTAGATGATTTCTCATCTCATCATTCGTATTGAGTGTGTTAAGCTCAATACTCTCATTAGTGTGTTCATAGAGACTGGTCTCTTCATTATCTTACACTCTCATAGGTGAGTACGTATTGGTAACATTTACTTAGGCTCATTTGATATTGCTCTCATCATTTACATTAGCCTCATATCATGTTGTCACCACATTCATCATTATTAGCACCTTTGCTTTTCATAGTTATTCACCTCTTATTACGTGAATGTTAATTTCGTCTTATGCCAATGCACTTGGCCTTTTGGTGTGGTTTACACCCTTACTTAACCCTTCTAGGGTTTCATTATTTCATTGTTCATTTCATCATTTCATTGTTCATCCCATCATATGCCAATGCACTTGGCCAGTTAATGTATTTTACACTCATACTTAACCCTTCTAGGGTTCATTATTTCATTTCATACATCTTAAGTTCACTGACTTTTGAACTTATGTTAGACTTATGTGTCTATACATACAAGCCATGAGGCTTCATTCGTAGTTCATTATGTGACTCATACATTCCTAAGATTTTATAGTACAAGACTTTGTGTATCTTGTATATATACCACGATCTTGATTTCGATCTAAGTAGATGGCATTATTCTTGGATGATTTGTTCACGTATGACTTATGTATCAAACGGAAGTTTGGGCAAGGAGCCCAAGTCTTGAATCAATTGGATATCATTTATATTTTTACTTGACTTTATTCTAATATTCATAACATTTTAACTCTAAGTTAAATCACAATTTTAACATTGAAGGATTACTTTTCTGTTTAACCCTCTTCTTAAATTTGGCCGATGGGTTGTGGGTTCGAGCCCCCACAACCCCATTTTCATTTTTCACTAACATGTTACTCTCCCCTTTTTCTTAAACCAAGAGGTTGTGGGATCAAACCCCCACAGCCTCTTTTATTTTCTTCTTAATTTCGTCCAAGTAAGGAGGTTGTGGGTTCGAACCCCCACAGCCTCCTTCTTTTTAATTAAATTTCGCTTAAGGGCTGTGAGGTGGTGGGTTCGAACCCCCACAGCCCCATAATTATATTTTTAATATTTTCTCTAAGTTAGGAGCATGTACAGTGAGGTCATGGGATCGAACCCCCATGGCCTCACTTGTTTTATCAATTAATTTTTGCGGGCAGTAGCTAAGGGGTTCGATTCCCCATAGCCCCAACACCTTTTTCTTTTTAGTTTCCATTCTACTCTTCATGAATTCTGACCGAGGGGTGGTGGGTTCGAATCCCACTCCCCTAATTAATTTTTCTCTTATTCATACCCTTGCTCAGACCCAGGATCGAACCCCCCAGCCCTCACCCTTTTCCGTGCCTATTTCGCCCAAGGATGAGGTCACGGGTTCAATTCCTAGTGGCCTCATTCTTTTATTTTTTAGAAAATTTCCAGATTGATATGCATTATTATTTAGTCTTAATTAACTTGTACAATGCTGGGATTTTTGGTCACTTTCTAACTCATAACATTAAGGCACTTCTTAGCACAAAGTTACATTCATGATTTCCGTTTTGACATAATTTCAAGTGCATAATTCATAGAATCAATTGACTATGAGATTCTCATTCAAATCAGCATCATTTCCTTTTTATGAACATCACGATCTTCATGACTTTATGTACGTAAAATTAACAACCACAATATTCAAAACTAAGGCAACAAGGCCGAAACAATGGTCATATTCTCACACACTTTTACAAAATTCTGAAACACATACATGGATTGTCATTTTTTTCATAAATTAACTTACATACAACACATTCATATCCAGCACAACATCACATAATCCTAAGCCTACCAGCATCCATACCAACCTACGAATTCGTTGGGAGCTAATGAAAAGGACATGTAACGGGGAAAGAAACCTTAGTTTTTTTAGCCGAATATACTGAGTCCTAGGGGTCTCTTGGGAAAGGGACCAACAGTAAGAAGACCCATACCTTTGTTTTCTTGTTAAATCTCCAGAATGCTGCCGAAGAACCTCTCCAAAAATCAGTCCAAACACCCACACTCAAACCTCACCCGACTAGCGTAGTATGCTTTGCTTAACGTTACCGAATTACTTTCTCTTTTGTGTTTTGCTTGTGAATTCTTCAAGCATGAAGAATTTTTGTTTTCTTTCTGACTTTTGTTCACGTTTGCAGCCAGAGAGAGTGTGAGAAAGAGAGAGAGTAGTCGTGAAAGAGAGAGTGAAATCGTGCAAGAGAGAGTGGGGGAAATGGGAGATAGAAGTCTAGTAGAAGTAGGACTTTGTGGGTATGAATTAGTCAACTTAATAATTAAATCAAATTAATAAAATATGATTTCTTTTTCCTAAATCAGGTAATATTAATTATTTATTAAAAACTAAGTTAACACATTAACATAAAAGAAAGTTAAATCTTGCTTCTAGTGGGGCTCGAACCCGAGTGACCCCATTTGCTAAAAATGGGTCAATTCGGGTTGCCCCACCCGAATTGCCTTAAATAAATAAATTAATTTATTAATTAATTTGTTCCTCAGGGTAATTACAATATTAACCTTGGCTTGGAAAAGACCATTTTACCCTTGGACCCTCAAAATTTAAGATTTCTTCTTTTGAGTCCGGTAAAAACTCTTTCGATTAAATCTTCATTTTCGCGTGCCTCACATGGTTGGTTCCAACCTTTCCAAGCACAATTAAATCCCCAAGTTAGTTGGCTTGATTGTAGTAAGGGTTCTAAGGTCTGGTTCTACGCGTATCAATACGTGTGGACCTTTGTCTAATCGCAAGCATTCTTGAAAAACCTAAGTCTTGATCCTATTCATTTTTAGGGTTGTTACAACCATAGTATACTAGCTAGTGGATCCACCTAGAAAGCTACGTCATGTTCGGTTCTACTTTTGGCTGGTAGGACCACATCTTTTCAGTGTGGGGAACACATCGGATTCTATGTTTATCTCACATGGTCTTTGTCGGTTAATGCATATGTTCCCTCATGTAAAACTTAAGACAAGTAAACAAACATTGACTAGGGTGACTTGAGGAGTTGTCTTAGTATAGGTAGTGGTATGGGACGCTACCTAGACATTGCACACGTTGACTCTAAGGGAAATTCTAGGAGATTGTTCATAAGTAATATGATGATATGAAAGATATATGTTTATGATATATGATATTACTTTTATATGAGTGTTGACTATTATGATAAATATGTTATTTGGTTATATTGCTATGTTAATGATAACTAACTATGTTACAAGTTATATGAAGCAAAGCCTTACTTATGGTCTCCTATATTATCTACTCGATTATGAGGGGTTATGGGGCTTCACTTGACCATTGCACTTGTAGGTTGGGGATGGGATCATTTGTAAGTGTTTTGTATGTTATGTTTATATGATCTTTGCAATATGTAATGTTAACATGATGCCATGAGAAGATGTCTTTGATTATGATCATGCTTTGAGTAATGAAATATTTGGCTTGTATATGTTATATGGTATGTGCATTGAAGATTTTTATATGACTTAGCATGTTTTCTAAAGATATGATAAATGAATTTTTCATGCATGTCCCTATGTGTTATGTGCATACACCCATACTTAGTACATGTGGCATACTAACCCCATTACTTTATTTTATTATAATTGTAGGTTCCAGCCATTGAAGTTAAGGAGGTCGATTTTAAGAAGCATGGAACTCTTTATCCAAGTCATGGTAGTTTTTGTAATACGTTATTCCGCTTTCTTCTTTGGATTCTCTGTACTAAGGCCTATATGGCATATTGATTATTATTGGGTTTGCACTATTAGATGATTTTATATATGTGAGACAAGTTATAGAACACCGTACGAATATTAAGTATGAAATCTAAGTAAACTTCAATTAATATATTAAAAGTTTGTAAGTTTTCCGCAATTTTACTATCGCATATTATGACAAATGCTAAGAAGAAGCTTGTCTGCGACCTCTGAGAGGTTAACGACGCCGGTCTCATCCGGGGTATGAAGTCCGGGTGTGACACATACTTCATAATCCCACTATATCTCTCATAAGGTGGGAAGTCATAAACATCAAAACTAATAATCAATATTTCTACTCAAGTATGACACCCACCTCTTAGGATTCAAGCATAGACAAACTCTATTAAACATGTTCTCATACAACTCCTAGGCACCACCTAACTCAAACTCATGGAATAAAACACCCTCTTTCTTTTTCCACCCATTAAGGTAGCTTCATTTGGAAACCAACAATGTTGTCATATAGATTCCACCATTTGCTAGCATAACCTCACAACTACCTTGCTAGGTAAACAGACTGTCCTTCCTCCTTAGTGTAAACCTACACAACAAATTCAATACAACATAAGGACAACTATGAAACATTACCCACACAAGAGGGCAACCCTCAATTCTTACAATTTACCACATTTCTTCAATATGTCGTTCTAGGTTTTAGGGTGTCGTAACCGGATGTTTTGACCCTAAACATGTTCTTATAGGTGTTAGGGTAATCATCAATGCTTTTATACTCCAAAAAAACATAAAAACACATACAACATACAAGGACACAGTAGCCCACACACACGAATAGTTTTTGAACGTCTGGTTCGTAAATTATGTTCAACTTCAAAACTTAAGAAACTGACCTCTAACACTAAAACTCTACTATTTTAACACATTATTAACTCATGAAACACGTGCGAAGCTCTAGTTCAATGTCACAGCCGAGAAGTACCACCTAAATGTAACCGGCTCGTCATACTCGGAGAGGACTAGGACTAACCTATTAGCATTCATCATTACATTCATAGGTTAATAATGAGGAAAATTTAAAATTGTTCTTCCATATCTATCATGAGGTTTACATAGAACTCTGGCATATACATAATATAATCATATCGAGTATACATAGACCCTTCGTATAAGAAGATTACACTGTCTTCTATTTTTATGGAACATATATATAAGACACATAACATAGTCTTAAAACGGATCTCTCATATCATAACCATCTAAACGAGAGTGTAACAATTGGGCATAGCCCATACATAAATACACTAAAACTCACATATTGGCTATACAATCTTAGTACTTCAATTGAAAGAGAAGGAACAAAGTGTCTTTTAGACTGATAAACATCCAATGCTGGAAAGTGACATTGTCCACGAAGTGGTAAGGACCTACCCAACTTGGATAATAAGAATCCAAGTCTTCCTTCAAAAGTCGTCATGAAGCCTTCAACGACTGGAACCTAAAATATTTGGGGGAAAGCGAGAAATGGGGTTAGCACATAACTTGTACTAAGTATAGGATAATATGCACACACAACATAAAAATCATGCTAAATAGGGACATTTGTTAAAAAGGAACATTTCATTAAAACATGCAAATTTACTTTGAAAAGCCTTATGCACATTAAAGAACCAATACAAGTCAATAGTACATATTAATTAAGTCCAGACATGTACATCACAAGACCAACAATACTAAGTCTAGTCAAGTCAAACATGCATATCAACATAATTGAGAACATAATCAATACAAGTCTATCATAAGGTTATAATATCAACAAGCATGTATAAGAGTTCATAACATCATAACCAAAACAAAACCATTACTCATGATTCCCCATTAATTCCACTAGTGAAATAACTAAGCAAGGCCCCATAACCTCACTTAATCAAGTAAACCCAACAAGAACAATAAGAAATGCCCAACTTCACATACTATATCTTTAAGAGTAAACATCATCATACTTTAGCATTTGAGACCAAACACATATTCATAAGTGAAACCAACATCACATAATGTCATTAGCATGTTAGATAATCATATACATATCATTTAAATTTATAAGCATATATATATATATACATAAGAACATCCTTGTAAGAATTACCTCAAGGATAACTTGTGCAATGTATAGGTAGAGTCACATACCCCTACCTAGACTAGGCTAAACCCCTTAGATCCTCCTAGTTAGAGTTCACTTCATTACTTCATGTTACCTTTTGGGAACATCTTGTCTTAACCGACATAAAACACATGAGCTAATGTGGAATCCGGTGTCATAGAACACTACACCGAAAAAAGGCAGAATACTTGACAAGGTAGTACTAAAACATGAACATAGCCGCTATGTGGATCCACTAGCTAGTATTCCTATAGGGGCAACATAGTTCAAGAACAAGGAGATGTAGTTGGGACCCTCTTTATGCTACATGCATTATAGTCTCCAATATCGTGAGTACATTAGTGATCCTACATTCCCTATGTGGGAAGGGACACTCCTCACTCTAGTTCACTCGGTTCTAAGCTAGAGTCCCTTTTAGAAATTTCTTTGAGTCTTTATTAAACATCGTAGCTTAGTTTAGGTCATAGGGTCTATCCCCTATTATAATCATCATCATAGCTCAATAGGAATTGCATGAGTATTGTCCTTTCATTTCAATTCACACATGTGAGGTTATAATAAGGCACATTAGTAAGTTATCACTATCTTTATAACATTACATCTTATCCAACAACTCACAAACCATAATTCAAGACATTCCAATTCAACATCATACCAACACTAATCAATCTTATCTTAAGATATACTTCAATATAACTTCATCACAAAACATAAGAAATCATAATTGAAGTAAAGAATTTAGATCACAAGACTTACCCTAATCTCCTTCACAAAACATCATCAAGGTTTTACCATCAACCATCCAATTCAACCATATATCATCAAAGTTTTACCATCAACCAAAGGTTACTCCAACATTCACCTAATTAGGACAAGAAGAGAATGCCCATACACCCTCTTCAATCTTACCTAAGCAACCCTCAAATCTACCCTAGATAGAGAACATTCTAGTCAACATACATTATCTAAAGTCATAATCATTAATTCAGTCAACCAGAGACATTTCATATTTTATGGACTTAACATAATGGTCTTAGAAAGACTTAGGCAACCTACATTGTAGCACCATCAAAGCCTACCCGTGCCATGTATTTATAGTCTTCCATTCCACTACCTAATTGTTGTAGAACTTATCAAATACTAGAATGTATCCCACATGATGAGAATAGGCAATAACCGACATAGACCGTACTAGCTAGGCATGAAATGCAGAGACATAAACCTACTCTGATGGAGGGTGTCCTACTTGACAATGGTAGAACTAGGATTCATCCTATGTAGGCACATGGTTAAGGAATATCAAGGTCTTTTATGCACTCTAGTTTAATTCTCAAGTAGAGATACATTGTACTCTAGTCTCCTTCGTAAGTAGAGCTACAAACCATAACATATTCACTCGGTGTTAGCCTTTGTTCTCATAGATTAAGTTCATTAAAAAGGGGCATATTAAAAGGTACCATGTCTTAGTAATTACCTAATCATAATGCACCTACCAAGATGGGTCCATTAGGGCAGCCACTCTAACACCCTAAAACGAACTAAGGTGAACTAGAGATTTGTGATGGTTTCTTGAGTTAATTTTAAGTTAAAATGAGTTATATTGATGTTCTTAGTCAGTGTGTGAAGTTTGTTGACGTTTGGAGGTCAAATGTCCATGACGTTCGAAAGGTGTGTCTTAGAAAGTGTTCATGTGTCTTGATGTGTTTGAGTGTGTTTTACGTGTTCGTTTCGCTTGAAAATGGTTTGAGATGTTCCTAAGACATAGATGACTTATTATAGGGTTTTATCATCCGGGTAAGACTCTATATACGACCCACGAGGGGCCGTAGAAGAGGACCCCAACTCTAAGACAAAAACTGCCAAAAACAGTGTCCATCGATGAGCCAGTCAACAACAAGTACACCAGACGACGGTTTGTGTACCTGGTCAGTCATTTGGAAATGAATTCCTTCAGGTTTGGGAGTTGAAGACACAAACCATAAGCCCTCATCAATGGGACGTTGAAGCATCGACGGTCCATCATTCAGACGCGTTGATGGGATCCTGCAAAAGCTGTCTCGTCTAATGCCAACTTGGGTTTTTTTGTGTAAATTCACACCAAGTCTTTTAGGATCCTACAATGATATTTTTAGGGTTTTTAAGTTATATTATATTAGTTTTAAGTCCTATACCTAGACAATACCCCTCACTTCTAATATTTAAACTCTCCCTCCAAAGACAAACTCTCTCAAAGTCACCATTGGAGCTAAAACTCAAGGAGAACTAGGAGGGTTGGTTTGGACGTGTTTCTTCATCAAAATTAGTGGGTTCTATTGAAATGAATGTATGGTATCGATACTTTAACCCTATTCTATTCAAGGAGTCATTTCTAAAAGATTTCAAAAAGGAATTTCAAACTCTACTTTCTTTTATCTTTGATTATTGTAAAAGTGTTTAATTATTAAAATGTGTTTCTTCTTGTATTAATTGATGATTTTAATGTCAAAACCCTAATGAACTCATGTTTATGCATATTTCCAATTTTTAGATTATGAAATTGGTAAAATGGACATGTTTTTGTAGGATATGAACTCTGGTTTTGTTATGTTGTTATTATGATTTAGCTACTGCCCTAAGGGCCTATTTATGATGAAATATTGAGGAATTGGTTATAGGTGTTGATGGCTTTGTTAAATGGTGAGTTACTTATATTGAATAATTCTTATTATGAATTGCTCTTGAGTGGTATGGGCCACCTTCTTTATGGCGGTGTTTACTTTATGCATTTGGATATATTTGGTGTGCATTATGAGTGTGGCTTTGAAGGACTAATGTGTGTGATGAAGTGATAATGAAGATGGTTCTTGTGGATATGTGTTATGAAGCTTGAGTTGTATTTCTTACTTAGATTATGCCTAAATGAAGTAAGTGTATATGTTGAGCATCCTAATGTATGAGAATTGATGAATGAAGGTGTAAGCATCCCTAGAATTAAATTTTATGAAAGTGATGATTTATGTGAAAGGTGTTCTCACATGTACACACACACTCACACATTGAATGAATGAATGGATGAAGTTAAAGATTGTGAATGAAAAGGGGAGTTTTGGGGTGTGCACTCATTGTGAGTTGAGATAAAGTGTTTAGTAGCAACCTCACTACTCCCAAGAGCTTTCTAATGTAACTTGGAAGATGAATACCCATAGTGAGTTGTGATGGTGTGTTCATAAGTTATTCGTGACCTTTAGTAATGAATTTTTAAGACTCCGTGGGGAGTTATGCTTAGTACAGAGAGAATTTGAAGAAGGGGTGGGTGCACAGTGTGAATAGAGATGTTGTACCTAATGTACCCCTAGAGATGAGTACTCCTTGCTATTAGAGAGTGAGTTTCTTAGTAGCAATATCCTTATCCCTTAACTATGCGCCCGCATAGATGTAGCTATTAGGAAATTCATGTAAAAGCTAAGAGAAAGACCCCATCCTAGTCAAGTGGGGAACCCTCATCCGATAAGGGTAGTATAGGGATTCCATATCTATCTCTCATGGTCTATGTTGGTTAAATCTATTCGACCACAAAAGAAATAATCAATTAAGTTTCCTAAAAGAATGTACTGCTTAGGGTAGGTGGTGGTATGGGATGCTATCTATCGATTGCACTAGGTAGACCTTCCTAAAGGGGAGTCTTGGTGTGTTTTATATGAAACTTATGAACTAAGTCTCCTAAAATAACGTACTACTTAGGGTAGGTGGTGGTATGGGATGATATATATCCATTGCACTAAGTAGACCTTCCGAAAGGGGATTCTTGGTGTGTTCTATCATGCTTTGTAAATGAAGTTATATAACTTAAGGTCTAATGTTAAGAAAGTATGTTAAAACTAAGTTCTATGCGATGAAGTTAGAAGTGACTAATGTAGGGTGCTTAATCTAAGGGAATCCTCAAGGGTAACTATGTGGGAATAGTAGTATGGGATGCTACTCTCACAATGCACTTAGTGTAACTTATAGATCCTATTGGAGAAGGGTACTTACATGAAATCCTTTTTGTATGAATGTGTTTCAAATGTCTACCCAAGAGTATGGATTTGATTCCCGGACTAGGTAAGCCTATGGTTGAGTCTTAAGGATCGCTTTGGTGTGCCTTGAATGGGGTGGATGGGTGTTACCTTCTTGTCTTACCTTAGGGAGCCTTAGGATAACTTGGTTAGGGAAACCTCACGGTAAATAGGTTCACATTGCCTGGCCTGTGTCATTCACTGTAATGCTATTCACGGTGTCACTGTAGTATTTTCTAATTTTATTGTAATGTGTATTTTGATACTCAAATTGTGAGTGTCCTACTTTATGTGCTAAATGATGATTCTTATACTATTTTAACTCTTAAATCATGAAGGTTTTATCAATTCAGCATGAAAGCTTATTTTACTAAAATGTCCCTTTTTGCATGTTTTTGCATATGCCATAGAAAAAACATTATTTGTACTAACCCCATACTTTTCTATATTGTATAAGTATAGGTTGGAGGAGTTTTAAGACTAGAAGACAAAGCTTGGGAATCAATCCTCTCAAGTTTAAGTATGTCCTCTTATATTCGACGACATAGTTCTATTTCCTAGTTTCTATTCTAAAGACTTATTATGTATTTTTCATTTAATGTAAAGGTCCATGTCCCTAAGATATTTATATCGTATCTTTAAGTTGGATTGCGTAGACGAGATCAAATCCTTAGATTTTATGAAAGATGTTTTATTTATTAATTTATTCGTGAATTTTTTTTCATTCCGCACCACTTTTCATGTCTTATTTAATGAATGATAGCTAAGGCTTTTACAAGACCTACGAAAGGTCAAGTATGCAATTGTTCCGACCCATGGATTATCCCTAACTTCTAAGGGGTACTTTTGGGTCGTTACAACCACTAAATGGTCTATAAGGATAGCTTATTCTTAACATTCTTTATATATAGAAGGTTCCACATATTAGTCATGCTTAGAAGGGCACCATCTTAGGTCTACCGATCCTAGACTTTCATTTAACATTCATCTTCATATCACATACAAGAAACATGTCCCTAAGCCTACTAGGTCAAGATGTTCATATTCATAACGTACATGTATCAAGTAAGGAACACAAGTCTACTAAGACAAGACACACACACCTTGATATATATCATATCATTCTATAAGCACATAGGAATAACCAAAATCACATGTCACCCTATTTGATACTGTAATATCATCAATATAACCATAATAAGACTCTATAAACAAGTAGGAAGAATCATGCATTAACTTCAAGACTACACACACTTACAGACGTAGTCATAGTCTAACACGATCACCTAACATCATCAATATAAACACATATACATTCATCTTAATCACAAGTGGATAAATATGATCATACTTCACATATTTCTAATATACAACTCATAATGATTTATCAAGTAGTTGCCGACAAGTCCATGATCATCATAGTACTAAAGTAATGCCGACGAGGCCACATAATGCACAAGTAAAACACATAGCACCGCCAACATAAGTGGACCATTATAATTAAAACATAAATCAAGACCTAAATTACATAAAATAAAGAGAATTAGGGAAGCGTACCACCAATCCATTCTCACAACATCAATCCATAACTAAATCATCCAATTCAATAGCAAAAGGCCCTTACCCATGGTCATGATCATCAATTTGATACAAAAATAATAATACTCAATGAATCTAGGTCAATTCAATATAGATTTATCAATATAAGACAACCTAGAAATCAATCCAATACAATTCTTATATCATTCAATAGCCCAAAACAATTACACTAGAATTCATAAGCATTGAGACATGATCACTTAACCCATAAAATAGTCAAAACAAAGATTGCATGGTTTTCATGGGTTCATAGATTTTTTAGGTTAAAATATTCAAATTAACGTCAATTAAATCATAAATACAATTATTCAAAACGTTTTGTACAATAATTGATTGTTAGATAACAAAATTTAAGAAATCATGTTTTTGATCATCTTTGGAAAATAATGGGAATTGACTCCTTGAAAAAAGACATTCAAGGATAAAAACCATACCTTAATTGTGATGAAAAGTCCACCAAATTGATGGAGAAAACTTGAGAAATTCTATCTTCTTCCTTGGAGCTTCAAAGCTTCAACAATGGAGTTTTCGAGCGAAGAATGGAGAGGTTTTGTTTTGATTGGTGAGTTTAGTTGTTTAAATAGGTCCTATAATCGTCCATAATGCACCCCTAAATTACCCAAAAGACCCCTATATTTATTGGACAAATTAACCAACTAAAATTTGAATTAAAAATGATGCAACGAAATCTGGGAGTTTACTACGCATTGCGGAGGCACTTCCAAATCTTATTTTTCGGAAATTCTTAGATAGAATGGTTCGTGACAACCCCGCGTCGCAAGGAAAGATTTTGCCCCACTGCGTGACAGCTGGGTAATGCGCAACCACTTCCTAAAACAAGCTGGCGCGGCAACTTGGCAGTCCAAGTTTGGGTCCTCCTTGGGGACCCTTTTGATGGTCGTCGGGGCGTCGTTCTCGGGCGTTTTGACCCTTTGTATATCGGGATACACATAAGAACCATTCCTACTCATTTTTACCCTCAAACCATCCCCTAAATCATCACCACAAAACACTACGATACACTAGTTCAACTTCGACTAGTTTCCGAACGTCTTAGACGTTTGACCTCCAAACACTTCCAAATATTATATACTGCCTAAGAATACCATTATTAACCATTTTAGGAATTTAAAAAATTATGAAACCCAATTTAGGCTCTAGCTCAACCTAGCTCATTTTGAGGGTGTAACAATACTCCCTCACTTGGACAACATTCGTCCTAGAATGACACTTGCTACACTTTAGACACTATCAGGAGATAAGAAACTCAAGAATAGCAGCACACAACCATACCACACAATATAGAATACATAAATGTAGGAGAGACATCAATTTCACATACTTTAAGAGACTCAAACACAATAAGAAGATAGAAACTACTTCTACAGCTTAGCATGCAATAAGACTCACAGTTTCATTTCATATAGGAGAAACTTCCTTCTCAACATATTATGATGCTCCTATAAAATAGTTCTATACACAACATAACCATTTTTCATGAAAGAACAATTTAGTCAAAATTTTAAAATCTTTACAGTGAGAACCAATTTCTTGATAGTGAACCATGCTCAATTTTTTTTATAAAAAAGCATCTCTTAAGAATTTTATGATGGAAACATGAAAATAATATAGGTAAAACCATATAAACTCAATTTAAAACATAATCATAACTTCCTGAAATACACAATGCAAGGAATCAATGAAATTCAATTTCAACTAGACTCCTAAACACTATGCAACATGCAACATGCTGCTAGGACATTCTATCTCTCAAACTTGAATTGAACAGAAGAGATGAGATAACAAATCATCATTCTAGTACTCACAATACTCCCCCACTTAGAAGGAACTCATATAACTAAAGAGAGAAAACTATAACTTACCGGCATCATAATTCCGTTTTTGTTCCTTTGGCTCTAAGAGCATAGAAGCGTTTCCTCTTTGGAGGACCACCCTCCGGAATATTAGGAGGAACTTGCTTGGACTCTCTTCCTCTAGCCGCAATAGTAGGACAATATCTTACCTTGTGATCATCCTTCCCACAACCAAAGCACCCACTAGTACCAGCTAGACACTTCACAAAGTGCTTCTTCCCACAAGTAGCACAAGTAGGCTTAACCACTTGGGAACCACCACCTCTGTCATAGTTAGCCTTAGGATCACTAGAACCATCTTGATTTGGAGCGCTCTTCATAAACTTAGGTATAACTTTCTCATCGGTTCTTCCCCTCTTAGAATCCCTATTCCTCCACCCATGTTTAGACTCTTCAATTGATTGAGCATACACGATAAGCCTAGATAGAGTCATGTCACCATGGAGCAAGGTTGTGCGACACTCTTCCTTCACAATATCCGAAAGACTTGTCAAGAACCTACTAATCTCATCCCTAGGGTTAGACACCAAGTATGTAGCATACTTAGACAATAGGATAAAATTTAAGGAATACTCCTCAACACTCATGTTACCGTGTCTATGGTTTATGAACTCTTCAATATTAAACTCCCTCTTCTCACGGGGAATGTATGTCTCTAAGAATGCTTCCTTAAACTTTTCTAACTCTAAGGGACACGATTCAACCGGCCTACTATCCTTCCATTGAGTAAACCATACTTGAGCAACATCTTTCCATTTATACAGAGCTAACTCCGCTTTCTCCATAGAAGTCACTACCATAACATGCACTATCTAATAAGCATCATCCAAGAAATCTTGGGGATCTTTTCCCACCTTAGAACCAAAGAAGATAGGAGGATTCATCCTCAAAAAAGTCTCTCAATCTAAAGTTCATAGGACTCTCCATAGGATTCCCCCTAGGCCCAATGGCTCTATTAAATTGAGTTGTCATAGCTTGGGCTAGGGCAAGGAGAGCCTCTCTAATCTCTCCATTAGCCATAACCGGGGGAACCACCGGAACCTCATTATATTGTTCCACATTAGGAACTTTTTAATCTCTAGCACCTTGAGCGCCTTTAACACCTTGAGGAACTTGCTCACCTTTTTCAACTTGAGGAGGATTCTCTTCATTCACATCATGCTTCTCAACTCTACTAACTAGTTTCCTTCTCGTAATCTTCTCCTATAACACAAGGAAAACCATAAGAAAATAGTACTCGTAACTTTTACTCTACGGCACGACATAGGAGTAGAAAAGAAGGGAAACTCTATTATCCTACAGACTCTCGCCCGTAGATGTGTCGCGACTCACAACAATGTTCAAGACTCTACTAGATGTGTCTTTTGAGACTTTTGGATCCTATACACTACTTCATAACCTTATTCTCTGATATGAAGTTTGTCACAACCCCATACCACACCCTAGAAAATAGTGCCAATATAAGATCATGATGTGGCGTACTTGACCTCTTGGAGGTCTTGTACAAGCCCTTTAACATCGTTCATTGCATACATGTATGAAAAGTAGTGCGGAATCAAAACTTTTCACACGAAATAATAATACTTCAATACATCTCTTTTGTAAAAAAACATAATGAAAGACTAATTCTCAAAGTTGCCATCTTAGACATACGAATATATTGGGACACGACCCATACTTCATCATATAGGAAAATAGGTAAGTCTATTACAATAATTTTAATAAGCAAAACTAAAAATCAAGATATCCTAGAATCTAGTGAGGACATACCAACTCTTTGCTTGAATGCACTAATCCAAACTTCCATTTCGAGACTCCTCTCAAATGCCACCTACACCTTTAGAGATTGAAAATATATATGGAATTAGTACAAATAGTTGTACTAAGTGTAACAACCCTAAGAATGAAATAAGGTAGGCAGAGACTCACATGTTCCAAAAAAGGTATATAATAGGTTAATTAAGTGTTTTATAGTATGTATACTTTATTTGAGGTGATTTAAAGGTCAAACAGCAAGGGACGACCAAGACGTTCGACGACTAGAAACCAAAGGGCCTTGGGTGTTTCTATGTGCATATGTGTGTATCATGGTATCTTAGGATCCTTATATGAGTTATAATGATGTTCATAGGCAGTGTGTTAAGTTTCATGAAGTTTGGAGGTCAAACTTCAAGAACGTACAAGAGGTTCGAAAGTTAGCCTTTTAGACATGCTAGTGAGTCCTTGTATGTTTGGCTTGATTTTATGTGTTGTTTGGATTTGAGAATCAGTTTATTTGACCCTAGTACCTTAATAGACATTTTAAGGGTCAAAACGCCCGGATACAACTCCTCTTGGACCACCCGAAGGGCCCCCAAGGAGGACCCGAACCTTGGACAAGAGGCTTCCCAAGGCAGCGTACAAGAGCAAGATTTGGAGGCTACCCTCATGACGCGCTCCTGTAACGCACCTCACTGACTCAAATTTTGTTTTGTTCATAATAGGGAGGCTGATCCGCGACGCTCATCTCAATCCCAGATGCGGTTCTGTCATTTTTAAGTCAATTTTGACATGTCTAAGAGCCCCAATTCGTGTGGGGTTGTTTTGGTAACTTGGGAGAAGTTTTATTAAATGATTTTAAGACCTTTTTAAACCCTTTACCAATCCAAAAAACCAACAACAATTATGAAATAAAATTCCCAAAGTTATCTTCTCTTCCAAAAAACCCAAAACCTCCATTGAAGACCAAGCTCAAGAACAAGCTATAGAGTTGGATTCTTGGAGCTTTATTCTCAGATTTTCATGGTATTTTTAATGTATAAGGTATGGTCATCCTTCATCCATAGATCACCATTCATCTATGGAGTCCTTTCAAAGGTTTTCTAAATATGAATTCTAAGTCAAAAATCCTACATTTCAATCTAGCCATGGGTTCATTGTTAAAGTTATTTAAAAAACATTATAATGATGAATATATGTTTATATACTGATTTTATGATGAATTTATATCCAATTTTATGAATAACCCATAATCCTCCTAATTTGTCATATTAGCCTATAATGTTGGTCTTGTGATATTGACTTGATGTTCATAGAATTATTATTACATTGTGTTGAATTGCATATTGCTATTACTTTCTATATCAATTGAATATAAATTATAGAGGAATTATCAAAGATGATCATTAGCTTGGAGATTTTGTAAGTTGACCTATTTCTTCTAATTAGCCTAGAATGTACATTGAATTGTATTGATTGGTATGGTCCACCTATGGTGGCGGTGTTTACATTATTGTACATGTTTATGTGTTATTATCATGGCCTTGAAGGAATTAGATGCAATATGAATTGATATAATGATTTCTATGTTAGGAAGTTGAAGGATTTATCCTTGATTCTAATATCATGTCTAAGTGAATTGATGCTATGTGAAGGTATGTGCATAGTCTTCTACACTACTCTCTTAACCTAGGTGTTGGGATAATGTTATATGTGTATGTGTGATTATCATGTTAGGTATAGATGGTCTATATGGATAGTTATGATGAATATTCTTGTAGCATGACTCCTGCCCATATAACCCTATATGAGTGTGTGATCAAAGTATGCTAGGAGTCTTCTAATCTATTATTGAATATGTACTTGCCTCCTGTGATGTAATCTAAGTGTGTGTAGTATATAGTACTCAATACTCTATATGTTTGTATGACTTGAGACTTGAAGAATGTTGTACATGTGTTGTGGTCTTTAGAGGGTGGCTTCCTCAATAATATATGATCATGTTTACCAATGTACACACAAACACTTCAAGTATATATATGAGTAATATACATACAGGATGACTTAGGAAAGGATAGTTCTTATAGCATGATTACCTATTTATATGCATGTAAAGTATATGATTTATGAAGTTATGAACATGTGTGCCTAAATGTGTTTATGCAAAGGTAGATCTCGCATATATGTACACGCACACTCATGTATGAATAAGATATGATTATGTGAAAGGACATACTCACATAAAGTAGGTTCTATGGTGAATGTATAGTTCTTACCCTAGATACCTTTGAGCTATAGGATATATAAGAGAGTAAGTCCCTAACCTCAATTCTATATGAACTAATGTTATCTAAAGGGAATAATTGCTTAGCACCGAGAGGGCATGAAAATGAGACGGAGGTCTCACTCTCCTTGTCCCTTAACTATATGCCCGAATAGGACTCTAGCTTAGTGCATCCACCTGGATAAACTATGTACAAATGGTTGCACCTTAGGCAAGTGTTAACCCTCTCTTTTCGGTGTGGGAGTAGAGCACTGGATTCCATGTAGCTCATATGGTCCATGTCGGTTATGGAAATGTCTCCCGAAGGTTAAAATTAACTATGATAAGAATATGAACTCTAATCTAAATTCCTTGAGAAGTGTACTTGGTATGGGAGGACTATGAACCCTACCTATACGTTGCTAGATGACTTCAAGAAAGGATAGGATTGGAGACCCTTATGAAGAAAAGACTTCTGTTATATATATGACTTGTATGAATGCATGTTAAGTGACCTTGTTATGTTAAGATACAAATTATGACTATGCATGTGAATTACACTTAGCTTATAAATAAGTTTACTTAGAATATGTGGGTGTATGGGACTCCATGTGTACATTGCACAAGTAAGCTTGTGAAGGGGTTATGGGGGTAGTTTACCTATTATATGAACTAAGTGATTTATGACTAAGGTTATAGAAAAGAAAAGAGTCCTTATATGATTATATGAAGTATGTGGCATATGAAATATGTGGCCTTATGTCTAGTTGTAAGTGAATGTGTTATGACTTGTTGACTATGTTATGCCTAGTATAGGGTGACTTCTTTGGTACACTTTGTGGAAGTAGCATTACGGGATGTTACCTAAACATTACTCTAGTGTGACTCAGGAGTTGTCTTAGGTGATGGTCCTTATGTGAAGTTGATGTCTTTGATGTGATTATGACTTGTGAATATATGTGATTGTGTTTATGAAGCATATTATGAAAGACTATTGTAAGGTGACCTCAAGGTGATGCATTGCACTAGGTACACTTGAGGGTTACTTAAGAAAATAAGTAAAATAAAAGAGAGGTAATAGCATAGATAATATTTATGTTGTTAAGGATCGTGTCCCTATTCTATTCTATTGAGTTGTGTCTT
This sequence comes from Solanum sitiens, assembly GCA_016801875.1. NCBI lineage: Eukaryota > Viridiplantae > Streptophyta > Magnoliopsida > Solanales > Solanaceae > Solanum > Solanum sitiens. The sequence continues at coordinate 3,415,504 of JABWTJ010000012.1, read as the reverse complement.
AAGATCGAAAAGAGACATTAGAGTCTAAATATGTATTATGACTCTTATTTTATATATATATATATATGAAGCAATGTTCAAGCATATGATATGCTATGAAAAGTTTTAAATTTTCTGCTATTTTTATTACAATTATGCAATGAAAGATGTGTAAGGGCTTGTATTAGACCTCCGAGAGGTCGACTATGCCGTGTGGTGATCTAAGAGTACCTTAACTTCTAGGGGGTACTTTCGATTGTTACAAGCTTGGTATCAGAGCATAAGGTTTTTTGTTTTGTCCTTAGGTTTCAAAGTCTCATGTTGCCACGTCTAGCAGAGTCACATATCATTGGTGGTGAGTCACAACACATCAAAGGATACGGGAGGCAATATGATGATAGAGTTTCCCTTCTTCACTATTCTCATGTCGTTCCATAGAACTTAACCTTATATGATCTCTCTCTTACGTTTCCTTGTCCGATATTTTAGATGTGATTGCTTGGAAGGGCTGATTTCTCAATGATTGAGGGAGAAATGGTGAGTTTTGATGCTTACCTTGGTTTTATTGTTTGGTGAATTTATGTGAAGGTGAATTTAGTATATAAGGATGTGGTGCCATTTATGTCTCTAAGTGGTTTATGAGGAAGGAGATGCTATGTTGAGAAGTTATGATAAGATATGGTTATAGCTTGTTGGTAGTTATCATGGTTGAATGGAGTTTCCCTTGGAAAGATAGTATGCCTTATTACTATGAAGGATGGTAGCATGATGTTATGATATAGGCTTGAAAAGTCTTGGAGAATGTGGTAAATAGTGAGAAAGATGAATGTTACCCTAATATATGTGAAATGCTTCATAGTTGTCCTTGTATGGATTGGAACCTTTTTGTATATGCTTGCTCCTCAGGAGTGGAGATAGTGTGTTGAGACTTGTAAGGTGATTGTGAAGTGTGGTAGTTAATGGTAGAAACCTTATGACTAGTAAGATAGTTAATCATTCCCTTTATGAACCTATTTTAAGAATGATAAAAATGTGAATAGGTAGTTTTATTCCATAAGTGGGAACTATAATTATCCTAAGGTGACTTAGGGGGATATATGGTAAGTACCCCTTAGCTCTTAAAGATAAGGAGATAGTTGAGGTTGACCTACTTTGAAGTGATTAGTTTTCTTTTAAGCTTGAATTTAAATAAGGTCAAATGAGGAATTGCTTAGATTTTACCTAGGCATGGTTGGTTGGAAAGTTACACCAAAAAGTGATGACCCTTGTAGGTTTGTCTTGACTTGCCTTGACCCTAGTGTTTAAGGGCATGATGTGATTAGGCTTACCCCAAGTGAAGGATAATGTGCATAGATGGTGAGATTTTAAGTGCCGTAATATCCCTATGTTGAGTTCCATTTAACTTCTCTAGGTTGATAATCACCTTGAAGTGTTGGTAAGAAGGGTGTTCATAAGCTTAACTCCCAAGAGAGGGATGATGTTCTTAGTTAATAAGGTTAGTAAGCTATGATTTCCCTAGAATTGAGAGGAGTTTCTCTTAAATGAGTTTATCCTCAGTGGTGGAGGATTATTTGAGTAGTAAGATTTTAGAGATCCCTATCTTTTCCTTATATTCTTACTCATGCTTGAAACCCAAGTGTTCCTAAGTATCTTGTTCATGATAGGAGTCTTGCATAAGATTATAAGTTGCATGTTCTCCATATGTTATGCATGTCTTAAATTACACGATGTTATGCATATTATGAAAGGTCATTATTGCATGAAAAATAATTTTTATAAATTTACATGTTTCTCATGTTGTTGTGCATATTTATATGTTAAATGTGCTGTCACGACTGGAATCTAGACCCCAGACGAGATCGGCGTCATTGACCTCTCAGAGGTCGCAGACAAGCCTACTTACGTCATTACTCCATTACATAGGTTAATTTTAGCGGAAAATTTGAAACTTTTTGTTTCCTAACATACTTATAAAAACATTCTCATTAATACATAATTGTTCACCATCCACCATCTAACATTAAGAGATAATCAAATGAAAGGAATAGTTCAATACTTATAAAACGTATAATTGCCAAAATGGCACCAATACATAGTCTGAATAAAAACAGGAAAGAAACGCTAGTGGAACATGCTCCACTAGCTCAACTCTAAAACTAAGCTAGAATATAAAACAGTAGCATCCTCGAAAGCATGAGGACCTACCAAAACCGGATTAATGTTGGACGTCCGGATAACTGCAACGATGATCCTGTAGCTCTATCGTCCACCTGTGCCTGCACCTAAAATAGTAGAGTTTGTATAGGGTTAGTACACACTTGTACTAAGTATGGATATATGCAAGCACACACCAAGGACATGCATGAGAAAGGAGAGCTCTTTCCTAACAACATGATTATGGAAAGTTAAGTCAGTGGACTTGCCAAATTGGGATTAGAAAAGTTAGTGAAGTTTCCAAATTTGGATTAGGAAAGTCAGTGAGCTTTCCAAATTTGGATTAGGAAAATCATGCCAAGAGAGTAACATCAATCATCATACTTATCATATTGCACACAACACATAACATCCTACACATAGCACATATCATATAACATATAGCACATAACATCTTTTATAACATTCATTCATATGCCATGAGACCTTGGAATCATGGACTTGACAATAATACTTTCCAAAATGAGGGCTCAACATATGGGACCTCAACTAGGGAGTCTTCATTAGCAAACAAAGAGTCTGCTTCATTCATTCATACGTACTTCATTTTATTTAATTCATAGGCTAGTGTGAACACCAGCTATACCTAGGATGTAGTTGAAGACTTTTATCGGGTTTGTTGTGCAATTATCAAGAATAACCTAGAGTCATTACTTGAGTCTAGCTCACCTCTTGATTATCCTATCCTAACACCTTTGGTATCATTTATTTCATTATGTGCATCATTTGAGGCTGGCCTCATTCATTCATTGGGAACTTTAACTTTAACCGACATAGATCATGTGAACATCATGAAATCCAGTGTCTCCCCCACACCGAAAATAGGTGGAATCACCGGCCAAGGTGACCCAAAACATGCTAGCATAAATGGGAATTTAACCCCGCCAGATCACTATATTGGCAGTATAGGTTCGAAGACCAGGAGATATAAAGAGACCCATACCCGGCAAGCCGGACAGTCTAAACTCTGCCCTTCCCAAAAGAAGGCATCACCGCTCATAGCTAGTCTATCGGTGCTCCGTATAAAGTTCCATTACATTCAACTCATACGTCATAGAAGCTGGCTTCTAGTATGAGGACATCATTGCTCAATAGATGATTTCTCATCTCATCATTATTATAAGTGTGTTAATCTCAATACTTTCATTAGAGTGTTGATAGAGACTGGTCTCTTCATTAACTTTACACTCTCATAGGTGAGTACGTTTTGATAACAATTACTTAGGCTTATTTGAGATTGTTTTCATCTTTTACATTATCCTCATATCATGTTGTCACCACATTCATTAACATTAGCACAATTTCTCTTCATAATTACTCACCCCCTTTTTACGTGAATGTTCATTTCATCATATGCCAATGCACTTGGCCATTTGTGTGTTTCACACTCTTACTTAACCCTTCTAGGGTTTCATCATTTTATTACATAATAATCATTTCATCGTATGCCAATGCACTTGGCCATTTAGTGTATTTTACACTCGTACTTAACCCTCCTAGGGTTACTTCATTTCATTACATACATCTTAGGTTCACTTATTTTTAAACCTATGCTAGACTTATGGGTCTATACATACAAGCCATGAGGCTTCACTAATAGTTCGTTAAGTGACTCATATCTTCCTAAGATTATGTAGTACAAGACTTAGGTATCTTGTATGTATGCCAAGATCTCAATTTCGATCTAAGTAGGTGGCATTATTCTTGAACATTTAATTCACGTATGACTTATGTATCAATACGGAAATTTGGGCAAGGAAACCCAAGTTCGAACCCCTTGGACAATACTTACATTTTTCCTTGACTTTATTTTTAGTATTCATGATATTGGGACCCTAGATCGACCCCCAACATCAATATTCTCTCTGTATTTTTCTCCTTGGATTCTCCTCTTAATTGGCCGAAGGGTTGTGGGATCGAACCACCACAACCCCTTTTTATTTTTCATTTAAAATTTTCTTGTCCAATTCGCCTAGACCAAGAGGTTGTGGGATCAAACCCCCACAGCCTCTCTTTAATTATTCTTTATTTCGCTAGGGACTATGAGGTTGTGGGTTCGAACCCCCACAGCCTCCTTATTTTTTTACTTTCATTTAAAAGTTAACTACTTAAGCGTTGGTAGTGAGGTTGTGGGATCGAGCCCCCACAACCTCACTTTATTTTCTTTTTAATTTCTCTCTTTGTCTCCTCCTTCAGCCAAGAGGTGGTGGGTTTGAATCCCACTCCTCCCATTATTTTAATTAATTTAAAATTCCCCTCTTACTCTCTTCTTTGACCGAGAGGTTGTGGGTTCGAATCCCACACCTCTCATTTTTTTTCCAGCTTTCATGTAGTGAGGTCTTGGGTTCAATCCCCACTGACCTCACATGTTTTAAATATATTTTTAAACCTCTCAACCTCAAGTATTCTGGCTGAAAATTCCATCACCAAGTGCTGGAAATTGTATTAAATTTTCTAGCCTTTATTTAACAACATTCATACGTTCGATTTGAGGTACTTTCACGATTCGTTTAACACTTTCTTAGGTGTAGATTCATTTTTGTTTTAGCTTAGATTTTTCCACTTAAGATCAGCCACCTGACACTTCATTGAACATCACAATTTACACACCTTATGCACAATAATTCCAATCATCAAACAAGCCATTTTAAGACTTCAAATGGAGAACAACAACAAACATTTTACACATTGCACCACATCATTTTCCGTTGACATCATTGAACATGCTTGATATTTCCAAACATAAAATCACAAGGAACATCATATTTCACACTTAGCTATCAGCAACCATACCAACAACATGATTTCTAAACTAATTTAGATTGAAATCGGAAGGAGACTAGGGACAAGGAGTTCAACAATAAAGGGGACATCCCTAGTTTCATACGTTGAATCTTGTAGAAAGAAATTTCTCTTGGAGAAAGGATTCCAAGAGAGAAAACCAATACCTTGTGGTAGCTTTCCACACCTTCCAAGTGCTTCCCAAATCCTCCCCTAAACCTTCAACACAAACCCGTCGAGAAGATGATGCAAAGTTTACGTTTCTTAAGTTAGCTTGCTTGCTTGTATATTTTTTTTTGTAAGTTCTTTGAGTGTACAGAACTTTTGATTGCTTTCTAATGTTTTTATCTTCTGTTTTTGCAGCCAAGAAAAACAATTTGGATGAGAGAGAGAGAGATTTAGGCGTGAGAGAGAGAGTTTGTGTGAGATAGTGCCTCTTAAAACTAGGATAGTTTGCAAGACTTAGTCAATTTAAAAAAAACATTAATTAATAAATAAATAAATAATAATTAATAATAAAAGCTGATTTTCCTTTTTAAATCAGCCATTAATTATTAATTTATTAAATTAATTCACCAATAACAAAAATCACATTAAATCCTTGCTCCCACCTAGGTTCGAACCCGGGTGGAGCAAGACTTCATTTCAAGGGCTCACTTTTGGCCCTCTCTTTCCAAATTGCCCCTCCACTTTATTAATTAAATAATTAATTACATATTTAGGGTAATTACGATACTACCCTTAGCCAAGAAAAAGACCATTGTACCCCTAGATCCTTCAAACCTAAGATTTCTTCTTTTTAAGTCCGGTAAAGACTCCTTCGAGTAAATCTTCGTATTTGAGAGCCCTACATAGTTGGACCCAACCTTTCCAAGCTCAACTAACTCCCCAAGTTAGTTGGCTTGGCTGTAGCAAGGGTTCCGTGGTCTGGTTCTATGCGCATCAATTCGTGTGAACCCTGGTCTAATCGTAGGCATTCTTGACACATTAAGCATTTCTTATCTTATCCATTTTTAGGGTTGTTACATTATCCCCCCCCTTAGGAACTTTCATCCCCGAATGACACTACTCTTTACTAACAATAAGTAAGTCATCTATAGAACGTATGCATACATAGGTAATTCAATACTCCCCATTGGTGAATATCTGATTCACATATTAACATGATGGTGCACATCCTTGAGACCTACTGGTAGCTTCACATTAATAGACTAAGGAATTCTTCCCTAAACTAGTCTCATCAAATCATACAATATAAGTCAACATATAAGTCATACGAATCAGCAACCAACATGATGACTTAAACATATTAACCTCATACTAGTGCATAAACACCATACACAGTCAAATATATGAAAGACTAATTAAGGCTACGCACCCGAGCCTTCATCAGAAGTGCCTTCCCCTGCACCCCTAGACTTGAGTGCGAAGAATCGTTGCCTCCTTGGACCCTCTTCACTTGGACCATTAGGCTGAACTCTCTCCTTCCCTTGTTCTTGACTTCTCCTATTCGTACAATCCTTCACCATGTGACCCGGTTTACCACAGCTGTAACAAGCGTTAGCGCCCATAATACACTCTCCTCCATGCAGTTTGCCACACTTCCTGCAAGGTGGCCTCTCCTGAGGTGTATCTACTCCATTGTTTCTCTTAACTCTGGACTCGGAATCCCTATCATAGCGACCCTTGGATGAGCTTGACTCCCCTTGGTGGGAGAGTCCCTTCTTAAACATGGGTTTATCCCTGATTTCAGTACTACTCTTCCTAGAAAAATTCTCCTCAGCTTGCCTTGACCTGTTCCCTGCTCTAGTGTGCTTCCTCTTCCTGCTTTCTTCCACTTGCTGGACATGGACCATAAGCCTGGAAAGGTCCATGCTGTCAAGCAGCATAGCTGCCCTACACTCCTCCTCGAGATCCTCAGCAATCCCTGTCAAGAATCTACTTATCACGTCTCTGCTGTTAGACACAAGAGAAGTGGCATACCTGGATAATTTCACAAACTTCAGGGAATACTCCCTGACTGTCATAGATCCTTGCTTAAGGTTGATAAATTCCTCAACCTTGGCCTCCCTCATCTCCCTGGGAAACAATCTCTCCAGGAAGGCTGTCTTAAACAGCTCCCAAGTGACCGGATTTGCGCCCAATGCTCGGCTATCCTGCCTTATCTTGCACCAAGTCTGTGCAACATCCTTGAGCTGATAGGAAGCCAGCTCAGCCTTCTTAGTATCTGTGGCCCCCATAGCCACCAGAATCTTATGCACCTCATCCACAAACTAATGGGGGTCCTCTGAAGTCCTAGACCCTGTGAAAATAGGAGGATTCATCCTCGTTAAATCTCTCAGCCTGTCAGCCATGCTATGAACCGGTGGGTTCTCCCTCTAAATATTCTGTCGGTTGACCTGGTCAGTCATGGCCTGGGCCTGCATAGTAATGGCCGATGCCATCTGGGCCAGAGATGCCCACACCTCCTCATCAGTCAACCCAGCTGTGTTAACTGGCATAGCCACTCCTTCAGTTGGAGCCTGGGGTGGAACCTGATTGCCCCCAGCAGCTGCTCCTCCTCTCCTCTGACCAACGTTCCTCCTAGTATTCATTCTCTGAAAATAATAAGAATTGATGATAGACACGCTCATAACACCAAGAAATCAGCCATTAGGAAAAGCACGATAAGATCAGAAGAAGGGAAATTTTTCCTACGCATCATGCAGTCTCTAATTCAGGATAGCGGTGCACTTCACTACCATGACTTAGAAACTACTCAATGTGGTTGATGTGAACTTATTATTCTCGGAATTTAACCTAATGCTCTGATATCCACTTTGTCACGACTGGAATCTTGACCCCAGACGAGATCGGCGTCGTTGACCTCTCAGAGGTCGCAGACAAGCCTACTTACGTCATTACTCCATTACATAGGATAATTTTAGCGAAAAATTTGAAACTTTTTGTTTCCTAATATACTTATAAAAATATTCTCATTAATACATAATTGTTCACCATCAACCATCTAACATTAAGAGATAATCAAATGAAAGGAATAGTTCAATACTTATAAAGCGTATAATTGCCAAAATGGCACCAATACATAGTCTGAATAAAAACAGGAAAGAAACGCTAGTGGAACATGCTCCACTAGCTCAACTCTAAAACTAAGCTAGAATATAAAACAGTAGCATCCTCGAAAGCATGAGGACCTACCAAAACCGGATGAATGCTAGACGTCCGAATAACTGCAACGATGATCCTGTAGCTCAATCGTCCACCTGTGCCTGCACCTAAAATAGTAGAGTTTGTATAGGGTTAGTACACACTTGTACTAAGTATGGGTATATGCAAGCACACACCAAGGACATGCATGAGAAAGGAGAGCTCTTTCCTAACAACATGATTATGGAAAGTTAAGTCAGTGGACTTGCCAAATTGGGATTAGGAAAGTTAGTGAAGTTTCCAAATTTGGATTAGGAAAGTCAGTGAGCTTTCCAAATTTGGATTAGGAAAGTCATGCCATGAGAGTAACATGCATCATCATACTTATCATATTGCACACATCACATAACATCCTACACATAGGACATATCATATAACATATAGCACATAACATCTTTTGTAACATTCATTCATATGCCATGAGACCTTGGAATCATGGACTTGACATTAAGACTTTCCAAAATGAGGGCTCAACATATGGGACCTCAACTAGGGACTCTTCATTAGCAAACACAGAGTCTGCTTCATTCATTCATACGTACTTCATTTCATTTCGTTCATAGGCTAGTGTGAACACCAGCTATACCTAGGAAGTAGTTGAAGACTTTTATCGGGTTTGTTGTGCAATGATCAAGAATAGCCTAGTATCATTACTTGAGTCTATCTCACCTCTTGATTATCCTATCCTAACACCTTTGGTATCATTTATTTCATTATGTGCATCATTTGAGGCTGGCCTCATTCATTCACTGGGAACTTTAACTTTAACCGACATAGATCATGTGAGCATCATGAAATCCAGTGTCTTCCCCACACCGAAAATAGGTGGAATCACAGGCCAAGGTGACCCAAAACATTCTAGCGTACATGGGAATTTAACCCCGCCAGATCCCTATATTGGCAGTATAGGTTCGAAGACCAGGAGATATAAAGAGACCCATACCCGGCAAACCGGACAGTCTCATCTCATGAGAGTTATGTGAAACTCTGCCCTTCTCGAAAGAAGGCATCGCTGCTCATAGCTAGTCTATCGGTGCTCTGTATAAAGTTCCATTACATTCAACTCATACGTCATGGAAGCTGTCTTCTAGTATGAGGACATCATAGCTCAATAGATGATTTCTCATCTCATCATTATTATAAGTGTGTTAATCTCAATACTTTCATTAGAGTGTTCGTAGAGACTGGTCTCTTCATTAACTTTACACTCTCATAGGTGAGTACGTTTTGATAACAATTACTTAGGCTTATTTGAGATTGTTCTCATCTTTTACATTAGCCTCATATCATGTTGTCACCACATTCATTAACATTAGCACAATTTCTCTTCATAATTACTCACCCCCTTTCTACTTGAATGTTCATTTCATCATATGCCAATGCACTTGGCCATTTGTGTGTTTCACACTCTTACTTAATACTTCTAGGGTTTCATCATTTTATTACATAATAATCATTTCATCGTATGCCAATGCACTTGGCCATTTAGTGTATTTTACACTCGTACTTAACTCCTAGGGTTAATTCATTTCATTACATACATCTTAGGTTCACTTATGTTTAAACCTATGCTAGACTTATGGGTCTATACATAAAAGCCATGAGGCTTCACTCATAGTTTGTTAAGTGACTCATATCTTCCTAAGATTATGTAGTACAAGACTTAGGTATCTTGTATGTATGCCAAGATCTCGATTTCGATCTAAGTAGGTGGCATTATTCTTGAACATTTAATTCACGTATGACTTATGTATCAATACGGAAATTTGGGCAAGGAAACCCAAGTTCGAACCCCTTGGACAATACTTACATTTTTCCTTGACTTTATTTTTAGTATTCATGATATTGGGACCCTAGATCGAGCCCCAACATCAATATTCTCTCTTTATTTTTCTCCTTGGTTTCTCCTATTAATTGGCCGAAGGGTTGTGGGATCGAACCCCCACAACCCTTTTTATTTTTCCTTTAAAATTTTCTTGTCAAATTCGCCTAGACCAAGAGGTTTTGGGATCAAACCCCCACAGCCTCTCTTTAATTATTCTTTATTTCGCTAGGGACTATGAGGTTGTGGGTTCGAACCCCCACAACCTCCTTATTTTTTTACTTTCATTTAAAAGTTAACTACTTAAGCGTTGGTAGTGAGGTTGTGGGATCGAGCCCCCACAACCTCACTTTATTTTCTTTTTAATTTCTCTCTTTGTCTCCTCCTTCAGCCAAGAGGTGGTGGGTTTGAATCCCACTCCTCCCATTATTTTTATTAATTTAAAATTCCCCTCTTACTCTCTTGTTTGGCCGAGAGGTTGTGGGTTCGAATCCCACACCTCTCATTTTTTTTCCAGCTTTCATGTAGTGAGGTCTTGCGTTCAATTCCCACTGACCTGACATGTTTTAAATATATTTTTAAACCTCTCAACCTCAAGTATTCTGGCCGAAAATTCCATCACCAAGTGCTGGAAATTTTATTAAATTTTCTAGCCTTTATTTAACAACATTCATACATTCGATTTGAGGTACTTTCACGATTCGTTTAACACTTTCTTAGGTGTAGATTCATTGTTGTTTTAGCTTAGATTTTTCCACTTAAGATCAGCCACCTTACACTTCATTTAACATCACAATTTACACACCTAATGCACAATAATTCCAATCATCAAACAAGCCATTTTAAGACTTCAAACGGAGAACAACAACAAACATTTTACACATTGCACCACATCATTTTCGGTTGACATCATTGAACATGCTTGATATTTCCAAACATAAAATCACAAGGAACATCATATTTCACACTTAGCTACCAGCAACCATACCAACAACATGATTTCTAAACTAATTTAGATTGAAATCGGAAGGAGACTAGGGACAAGGAGTTCAACAATAAAGGGGACATCCCTAGTTTCATACGTTGAATCTTGTAGAAAGAAATTTCTCTTGGAGAAAGGATTCCAAGAGAGAAAACCCATACCATGTTGTAGCTTTCCACACCTTCCAAGTGCTGCCCAAATCCTCCCCTAAATCTTCAACACAAACCCGTCGAGAAGATGATGCAAAGTTTTCGTTTCTTAAGTTAGCTTGCTTGCTTGTATATTTTTTTTTGTAAGTTCTTTGAGTGTAGAGAACTTTTGATTGCTTTCTAATGTTTTTATCTTCTGTTTTTGCAGACAAGAAAAACAATTTGGACGAGAGAGAGAGAGATTTAGGCATGAGAGAGAGAGTTTGTGTGAGATAGTGCCTCTTAAAACTATGATAGTTGGCAAGACTTAGTCAATTTTAAAAAAAAACATTAATTAATAAATAAATAAATAATAATTAATAATAAAATCCGATTTTCCTTTTTAAATCAGCCATTAATTATTAATTTATTAAATTAATTCACCAATAACAAAAATCACATTAAATCCTTGCTCCCACCTAGGTTCGAACCCGGGTGGAGCAAGACTTCATTTCAAGGACTCAATTTTGGCCCTCTCTCCCAAAATTACCCCTCCACTTTATTAATTAAATAATTAATTACATATTTAGGGTAATTACGATACTACCGTTAGCCAGGAAAAAGACCATTTTACCCCTAGATCCTTCAAACCTAAGATTTCTTCTTTTTAAGTCCGGTAAAGACTCCTTCGAGTAAATCTTCGTATTCGAGAGCCCTACATGGTTGGACCCAACCTTTCCAAGCTCAACTAACTCCCCAAGTTAGTTGGCTTGGCTGTAGCAAGGGTTCCGCGGTCTGGATCTACGCACATCAATCCGTGTGAGCCCTGGTCTAATCGTAGGCATTCTTGACACATTAAGCATTTCTTATCTTATCCATTTTTAGGGTTGTTACATGTAAAATTTGATTTCATGAGATAGCTAAATTAGCATGCTTGATGTCACACATATTGTGCGGTGGTTTTGCCTTACAATGAGAAGTTGATTCTCCTATAAATAAGATAATATGAGTCTCTTTGAAAACAAAATAGATGAGATTTGAGATTTGGGAAGTGTTATTATAGACTCGCTCCTGAGAAGTGATGGTTGATCTAGCCTATGTTTATTGGTGTGCCTATAAATTGTGATAAATTTCCCTAAATGATGCATATTTATGAAAGCTAGTGATGTGCTAGAAATAGAATGTTTCAAATTTACTTCCTAATATTGTTATGTTCTTGGTGTGACCTACCATGTTGATTTCATAAGGAAGGAAGTATAAGCATAATGTTGTTTGGAGTAAAGAAATCCTCCATAATATGAATTAAACTCTATGCATTACTTCTATTTGAACTCTATGATGCCATGTGTATATGTTGTGAATAGTAGAAGGTAGTTCCTCCTTGAACAAAGCTATGCATGGTGATGTCATATATGACCTTGATGGTATTATGTCTAGACTATATGATTGTAGTTATTCTACCTTATTCATGATTCTTGTGCAACAAAATGAAGTGCTCAAATTTTCTCATGAGTTGAAGTGTGGATTATGCCTAAGTGTGCAATTGGAATCCATAATATGTTTGACCTTGTGATGAAAGAATAAACATGCCTAAAGTTGTAAAAGGTAGTTCCTCCAAATGGCAATGAATATGAAGAAATATGTATGCATGAAACGCATTATAGAAGTAGTCCATGTTTGATTATGTTGCCTTGAATGCATGCTAGAATGAAGTTTGTGTTCCTTGTAATTTGGTGCATTGACTTTTATGCGAAAACATGTATAAGTGTTTTGAGTTGCTATGGGGGTCATTGAGTCCTTGGAAGTTTTTAAATGTTTCAAGTTTCATTCGAGGAAGAATGTTTCCCAAGTAGGGGATATTGTAACAACCCTCAAAATGAACTAAAGTATCTAGAGCCTCACATGTGCCTAAAAAGATTAATAATAGGTTAATTAAGTGTTTTATAGTATGTATACTTTATTTGAGGTGATTTGAAGGTCAAACATCAAGGGACGACCAAGACGTTCGACGACTAGTCACCAAATGGACTTGGGTGTTTTTATGTGCTTATGTGTGTGTCATGGTCTCTTGAGGTCCTTATATGAGTTATAATGATGTTTATAGGCAGTGTGTTAAGTTTCATGATGTTTGGAGGTCAAACGTTCAAGAACGTCTAAGAGGTTCGAAAGTTAGCCTTTTAGACGTGCTAGTGAGTCCTTGTATGTTTGGCTTGATTTTATGTGTTTTTTGGAGTTGAGAAGCGTGTATTTGACCCTAGTACCTTAATAAACATTTTAAGGGTCAAAATGTCCGGATAAGACTCCCCGTGGACCACCCAAAGGTCCCCCAAGGAGGACCCGAACCTTGGACAAGAGGCTGCCCAAGGCAGCGTGCAAGAGCAAGATTTGGAGCTTGACATCGTGACGCGCGCCTGGAGCACTTCACTGACTCAAATTTTATTTGTGGCAGAATGGCGAGGCTGCTCTGCGACGCTTAGCCCACGCCAAGATCCGGTTGCGTGTAGGGTTGTTTTTGTAACTTGGGGGACGTTTTATTAAATGATTTTAATACCTTTTTAAACCCTTTACCAAGCCAAAACCCCAACACCCATTAAGAAATCAAATTCCCAAACTTTTCTTCTCTTCCAAAACCCCCAAAACCTCCATTGAAGACCAAGCTCAAGAACAAGCTATAGATTTGGATTGTTTGATCTTTCTTCTAAGATTTTAATGGTATTTTTAATGTATAAGGTATAGTGATCCTTCATCCATAGATAACCATTCATCTATGGAGTCGTTTCAAAGGTTTTCTAAACATGAATTCTTAGTCAAAAATCCTACTTTTCAATCTAGCCATGGGTTCATTGTTAAAGTGATTTAAAAAGCATTCTAATGATGAATATATGTTTATATACTGATTTTATGATGAATTTATATCCAATTTAATGAAGAGACCATGATCCTCCTAATTTCTCAAATTAGCCTATAATGTGGGTCTTGTGATATTGACTTGATGTTTATAGAATAATTATTAGATTGTGTTGAATTGCTTATTCCTATTACTTTCTATATCAATTGAATATGAATTGTGGAGGAATGATCAAAGATGATCATTAGCTTGGAGATTTGAAGTTGACCTATTTCATCTAATTAGCCTAGAATGTACATTGAATTGTATTGATTGGTATGGTCCACCTATGGTGACGGTGTTTACATTATTATACATGTTTATGTGTTATGATCATTGCCTTGAAGGAATTAGATGCAATATGAATTGATATAATGATTTCTATGTTAGGAAGTTGAAGCATTTATCCTTTATTCTAATATCATGTCTAAGTGAATTGATGCTATGTGAAGTTATGTGTATAGTCTTCTAAACTACTTGCCTAACCTAGGTTTGGGGATAATGTTATATATGTATGTGTGATTATTATGTTAGGGATAGATGCTCTATATGGCAAGTGATGATGAATATCATTGTAGCATGACCCCTACACATATGAACCCTATATGAGTGTGTAATCAAAGTATGCTAGGAGTCTTCTATTCTATTGTTGAATATGTACTTGCCTCCTATGATGTAATGTGAGTGTGTTTAGTCTATAGTACTCAATATTCTATATGTTTGTATGACTTGAGACTTGAATATTGTTGTACATGTGTTGTGTTCTTTAGAGGGTGGCTTCCTCACTTCTATGTGATTGCCATTATGTGATCATGTTGACCAATGTACACACACACTTCATGCATATATATTAGTATTCATGATGACTAAGGAAAGGATAGTTCTCCTATGCATGATTACCTATTTATGCATGTAACATATATGATTTATGAAGTTATGAACATGTGTGCCCAAATGTGTTTATGGGAAGGTAGATCTCACATATATGTACACACACACGCGTGTATGAATGAGATATGATTATGTGAAAGGATATTCTCACATAAAGCAGGTTCTATGGTGAATGTAAAATTCTCACCCTTTTGAACTGTATGATATATAAGGGAGTAAGTCCCTAAGGCCTATTCTATATGAACTAATGTTATCTAAAGGGAATAATTGCTTAGCACCGAAAGGGCATGAAAATGATATGGAGGTCTCACGTTAGTAAGTCCGGCCTCCCACATGGGTTTCTTCATGTTTGTAAGTCCGGATTCCCAATATATGTGTTGTTTCATGAGATGGAAACCCTTACGTTAGTAAGTCAAGGTTTATAGAAGCAATCTTCTTGTCCCTTAACTATGTGCCCGCGTAGGACTCTAGGTTAGTGAATCCACCTAGATAAGCTATGTACTAATGGTTGCACCTTAGGCAAGTGTTAACCCTCTATTTTCGGTGTGGGAGTAGAACACCGTATTCCATGTACCTCATATGGTCTATGTACGTTATGGATATGTCTCCCGAATGTTAATAATTAACGTAGATAAGAACATGAACTCTAATCTAAATTCCCTGAGAGGTGTACTTGGTATGGGAGGACTATGGACCCTATCTATACATTTCTAGATGACTTCAAGAAAGGATAGGATTGGAGACCCTTATGAAGTAAAGATTTATGTTATATATATGACTTGTATGAATGCATGTTAAGTGACCTTGTTATGTTAAGATATCAATTATGACTATGCATCTGAGTTACACTTATGGCTTCTAAATGAGTTTACTTATTATATGTGGGGTTATGGGACTCCATGTGTACATTGCACAAGTAAACTTGTGAAGGGGTTATGGGGGTAGTTTACCTATTATATGAACTAAGTGATTTATGACTAAGGTTGTAGTAAATGAAAGAGTCCTTATATGATTATATGAAGTATGTGGTCTTATGTCTAGTTGTAAGTGAATGTGTTATGACTTGTTGAGTATGTTATGTATAGTGTAGGGTGACTTCATAGATACACTTGGTGGAAGTAGCATTATGGGATGTTACCTATACATTACACTAGTGTGACTTAGGAGTTGTCTTAGGCGATGGTCCTTATGTGAAGTTGATGTCTTTGATGTGCTTATGACTTGTGAATATATGTGGTTGTGTTTATGAAGCATATTATGAAAGACTATTGTTAGGTTACCTTGAGGTTATGCATTGCACTAGGTACACTTGAGGGTTACTTAAGAAAAGAAGTAAAATAAAAGAGAGGTAATATATGATTTGTATTGAATATGTTTATAAGTATGATAAATGGTTTTATGTGCTATTATACTTATTATCCATGTCTATATTATGTATGTGAACTATATTGAGCTTATATGTGCCTATCTTCATGAAGTTTGCTAAAAAGACATGTTGCATGATTTTAAATGAAATGTCCTCTTTAAATGCATGTTTTTTCATGGTTGCCATACTTAGTAAATTTTTGTACTAATACCATTCTTCTTCATCCTTTTACACCAAGTGTAGGTGGTGATGGCTAGAGGATGTTTCCTAGTCTAAGAGCTTGGATACATTTCCCAAGTTCAAGAAGAAGGAGCCTTATGATTCAGTGATTTCCCTATGTCAAGTTCCTATTAAATTATGTAATAGCTTAGATATTATTTTATGTTGTTAAGGGCCGTATCCCTATTCTATTATATTGATTTGTGTCTTAAGATGTCAAAGAGACATTAGAGTCTAAATATGTATTATGACTCTTATTTTATATATATATATATATATATATATATATATATATATATATATATATGAAGTAATGTTCTTACGTATGATGTGCTATGATTTTTTTTTATTTTCCCACTATTTTCATAATGATTATGCAATGAAAGATGTCTAAGGGCTTGTCTTAGACCTACTAGAGGTCGACGACGCCGTGTGGCGATCTAAGAGTACTTTAACTTATAGGGGTACTTTGGGTCATCACAGTAAGTATGGCATAATTTATAAAATCACGAGAAACTGACATTTGTATAAAACATGATATTTTTAATAAATCATTATAACATAAGCATAAGAAACACCTTTAACATGTCAAGCTTCACATATAAGACACCATACAATTAAGACCTATAACATAGCATTAACATGACTTAGAAACCCTATCAACATATACACCTCCAACCAAAGGTTATCCTAAGACTTATATAAGTAAGGCAAGAAGATATTGTCCCTTTTCCTTTCATTTACTATACACCTAAGCCTACTACAAGATTCACCTAAGTAGGACAAGAAGATACCACACATACACCCTCTTCAAGCTTACCTAATCAACCCTCAAAGCTACCATAGATAGAGCACATTCTAGTCAACATACATTAGCTAAACTTATAATCATTCATTAAGTCAATTAGAGATATTTAATATTTTAAGGACTTCAAATAATGGTCTAAGAAATACGTAGGGAATCTACACTCTATCATCATCAATGCCTACTCGTGCCATGTCTAGATAGCGTCCCATTCCACTATCTAAATTATACAGAACTTATCAAATATGAGAATGTATCCCAGATGATGAGAATAGACAATAACCAACATAGACCATACTAGATAGGCATGGAATCAAGAGTCATAAACCAACTCCGATGGAGGGTATTCTACTTGCCAAAGGTAGAACTAGGACACATCCCAAGTAGGCACATGGTTATGGAATATCAAGCTCTTTTATGCACTCTAGTCTCATTCTCAAGTAGAGATACATTGTACTCTACTCTCCTACTTAAATAGAGATACAAACCATATCATATTCACTCAGTGCTAGCCTTTATTCTCATAGAATAAGTTCATTAAAAAGGGGCATATGAAAAGGTACCGTCTCTTAGTCATTACCTAGTCATAATTCACCTACCAAAGATGGGTCTACTAGGGCTGCCACTCAATGGTCTATAAGGATAGATCATTCTTAACCTTCTTTCTATGTAGAAGGTTCCACATATTAGTCATTCTTAGAAGTGCACCATCTTAGGTCTACCGATCCTAGACTTTCATTCAACATTCATCTTCATATCCCATACAAGACAAATGTGCCTAAGCTTACTAGGTCAAGATGTTCATATTCATGAGGTACATGTATCAAGTAAGGAACACAAGTCTACCAAGACAAGACACACACCTTCATATATAGCATACCATTCTATAAGCACATATACATAACTAACATCATAGGTCACCCTATTCACTACTATAATATCATTAATATATCCATGATAAGATTCTATAACCAAGTACGAAGAATAGTGCATTAACTTCAAGACTACACACACTTACAGACATAGTCGTAGTCTAACATGATCACCTAACATCATCAATAGAAGCACATATACATTCATTTTAATCACAAGTGGATAGATATGATTATAATTAACATAATTCAACTATACAACTCATCATGATATATCAAGTAGTTGCCAACAAGGCCATGATCATCATAAATACATAAAGTAATGCCGACGAGGCCACATAATTCACAAGTAAAATACATAGCACCGCCACCATAAGTGTACCATTCCAATCAAAACATAATTCAAAACCTAAATTACATAATATAAAGAGAATTAGGGCAGCGTACCACCAAACCATTATAATAACTTTAATCCATAGCTAAATCATCCAATTCAATACCAAAATCCCTTACACATGGCCATGATCATCAATTCGATACAAAAATCGTAATACTCAATGAATCTAGGTCTGTTCAATATAGATTTATCAATATAAGACAGTCTAGACATCAATCTAATACAATTCTTATATCATTCAATAGCCAAAAGAAAACTACACTAGAATTCATAATCATTGAGACATGATCACTTAACCAATAAAATAGTCAAAACTAGGATTGCATGGTTTACATGGGTTCATAGAGTTTTTAGGTAAAACTAATAAAAATAACAACAATTCAATCATAATACAATGATTCAAAACCTTTTGTGCAAGAACCATTGGCTAGATAACAAAATTTGAAAAATCATGTTTTCAATCATCTTTGAAAAATCATTGGAATTGACTCCTTGAAGAAAGAGATTAAAGAATGAAAAACCATACCTTAATTGTGAGGAAAAGCCCACAAAATTGATGGAGAAAATTTGAGAAATTCTATCTTCTTCCTTGGAGCTTCAAAAATTCAACACTAGAGTTTTTGAGCAAAAAATGGAGAGGTTTTGTTTTGATTGGTGAGTTTAGGGGTTAAATTAGGTCCTATAATCATCCATAATTCACCCCTAAATTAGACAAAATACCCCTACATTTGTTGGACAATTAACCAACTCAAATTTAACATAAAACCGATGCAACGAAATCTGGGTATTTATTGTGCGTCGCGGAGGCACTTTTAAATCTTATTTTTCGAAAATTGATTGACAGAATGGTTCGTGAAAGCCCTGCGTCGCAGGGCAAGATTTTTTCCCACTGCGTGAAAACTTCATGACACGCAGCCACTGCCTAAAACAAGCCGGCGCGGCAGCTTGGCAATCCAAGTTGGGGTCCTCCTTGGGGACCCTTTTGATGGTTGCCGGGGCGTCATTATCGGATGTTTTGACCCTTTGTATTTCAGGATACGCGTGAGAACCATACATACTCATTTTAACCC
This sequence comes from Solanum sitiens, assembly GCA_016801875.1. Classification (NCBI taxonomy): domain Eukaryota; kingdom Viridiplantae; phylum Streptophyta; class Magnoliopsida; order Solanales; family Solanaceae; genus Solanum; species Solanum sitiens. Next base: position 3,395,884 of record JABWTJ010000012.1, on the reverse strand, counting down.
TCAAACCACCCCCCAAAACATCACCACAAAACACTACGACACACTAGTTCAAATTCGACTAGTTTCCGAACGACTTGGACGTTTGACCTCAAAAAACTTCCAAATTTTATATACTGCCTAAGAACACCATTATTAACCATTTTAATACATTAAAACATCATGATACACGTGTTAGGCTCTAGTTCAACCTAGATCATTTATAGGGTGTAACAATACTCCCCCACTTGGACAACATTCGCCTGAATGACCCTTGCTACACTTTAGACACTATCAAGAGATATGAAACTCAAGACTAGCTGCACATAAATATACCACACAATACATAATACACACGTGTAGGAGAGATATCAATGTCACATACTTTAAGAGATTCAAACACAATAAGAAGATAGAAACTACTTCTACAATTTAGCATGCAATAAGACTCACATTTTCATTTCATATAGGATGAACTTTCTTTTCCACTTATTATGATGATAATATACAACAGTTCTATACACATCATAAATTTTTTCATGAAAGAACAATTAAGTCAAAATTTAAAAATCTTTACTGTGAGCACCAATTTCTTTATAGTGAACCATGCTCAAATTTTTTTAAAAAAAGCATCTCTTAAACAATTTATGATGGAAACATGAAAATATATATAAACTCAATTTAAAACATACTCATAAATTTATGAAATACACAATGCAAGAAATCTATGAAATTCAATTTCAACTAGACTTCTAAACACAATGAGACATGCAACATGCTACTACGACATTCTATCTCTCAAGCTTGAATTGAATAGAAGAGATGAGACAACAAATCAACATTCTACGACTCACCATACTTCCCCATTTAGAAGGAGCTCATATAACTAAAGAGAGAAAACTAAAACTTACCGACATCATAATCATAATCCGGTTTTGTTCCTTTGGCTCGGAGAGCATAGAAGCGATTCCTCTTTGTAGCACCACCCTCCGAAACATTAAGAGGAACTTGCTTGGCCTCTATTCCTCTAGCCGCAATAGTAGGGCAATCTCTTACCTTATGATCATCCTTCCCACAACCAAAGCACCCATTAGTACCGGCTAGACACTTCACAAAGTGCTTCTTCCCACAAGTAGAACAAGTTGGCTTAACTACTTGGGAACCACCACCTCTCTAATAGTTAGCCTTAGGAGCACTATAACCATATTGATTTGGACCCCTCTTCTTAAACTTAGGTTGAACTTGCTCATCGGTTCTTCCCCTCTTAGCATCCCTACTCCTCCTCCAAAGTTTAGACTCTTCAATGGATTAAGCATACACCATAATCCTAGATAGAGTCATGTTACCATGGAGCATAGATAGACGACACTCTACCTTCACAATATCAGAAACACTGGTCAAGAACCTACTCATCTCATCCCTAGGGTTACACACCAAGGATGGAGCATACATAGGAAATAGGATAAACTTTAAGAATACTCGTCAACACTCATTTTACCGTGTCTAAGTTTTATAAACTCTTCAATATTAACCTCCCTCTTCTCACGGGGAAAGTATCTCTCTAAGAATGCTTCCTTAAACTTTTCCCACTCTAAGGGAACCGATTCAACCGGTCTAGTATCCTTCCATTGAGTAAACCATACTTGAGCAACATTTTTCTATAGATACGAAGATAAATCTGCTTTCTCCCTAGAATTCACTCTTATAGCATGCACTATCTTATACACTTCATCCAAGAAGGCTTGGGGATCTTCTCCTACCTTAGAACCAAAGAAGATAGGAGGATTCATCCTCACAAAGTCTCTCAATATAGAGGTCATAGTACTATCCATATCATTCACCCTAGGCCCAATGTCTTTATTCACTTGAGTTGTCATAGATCGGGCTAGGGTAAGGAGAGCCTCTCTAATCTCCCCATTATCCATAACTGCAGGAACCACCGGAACCTCATTCTCTTGTTCCACATTAGGAAATTGTTCATCTCTAGCACCTTGAGCCCCTTGAACACCTTGAGGAACTTGCTCAACTTTTTCAACTTGAGGAGGAATCTCTTTATTCACATCATTCTCCTCAACTCTACTAGCTGGTGTCCTCCTCGTATTCTTATCCTATAACACAAGGAAAACCATAAGAAAAGAGTACTCATAACTTTTTACTCTATGACACGACATAGGAATAGAAAAGAAGGGAAAACTCTATCGTCCTATAGCTTCTCGCCATAGATGTGTCACGACTCACACCGATATTCAAGACTCTACTAGACGTAGCTTTTTGAGACTTTTGGATCCTATAGACTACCTAAAACCTTATGCTCTGATACCAAGTTTGTCACGACCCGAGACCACACCCTAGAAGATAGTGTCAATCTCGGATCAGGTCACGGCGTACTTGATCTCTCGGAGGTCTTGTACAAGCCCTTTGACATCGTTCATTGCATACATGTATGAAAAGTAGTGCAGAATTAAAACATTTTCACACGAAATTATAATACTTTAAAACATCTCTTTTTTTGAAAAACATAATGAAAGGCTAAGTCTCAAAGTTGTCATCTTAGACATACAAATATATTGGGACGCGGCCTATACTTCATCATATATGAAAATGGTTCAGTCTATTACAATACTTTCAATAAGGAAAATGAAACATCAAGATGTCCTCTAATCTAATGTTGACATATCAACTCTTTGCTTGAATGCACTAATCAAAGATTCCACTTCGAGACTCCTCTTAAATGCCACCTACACCTTTAGAGATAGACAAATGTATGGAATTAGTACAAACAGTTGTACTAAGTATGACATAATGCATAAAATCATGAGAAACAGACATTTGTATAAAACATGCTGCTTTTGAGAAATATTTATAACATAAGCATACGAAACAACTTTAACATGTCAAGATTCACATATAAGACACCTTACAATTAAGACCTATTAACATTACTTAGAAAACATATCAACATGTACACCTCCCACCAAAGGTTATCCTAAGACTTACGTAAGTAAGAAACGAAGAGACCGCCAATACACCCTATTCAAGCCTACCTAAGCAATCCTTAAGACTACCTAAGATAAGATTGTTCTCTTTTCCTTTAATTTATTCCCCACCTAAGGTTACTCCAAGAGTAACCTAAGTAGGACAAGGAGAGATCGCCCATACACCCTCTTCAATCTTTCCTAAGTAACTCTCAAAGCTACCCTAAATAGAGTACATTCTAGCCAACATACATTAGCTAAAGTCATAATCATTAATTAAGTAATTTGAGACATTTCATATTTTAAGGACTTCGAATAATGGTCTTAGAAAGACCTAGGCCTATATTGTAGCATCATCAAAGCCAACTCGTGCCATGTCTAGATAGCGTCCCATTCCACTACCTAAACATTGTAGAAATTTCCGAATACTAGAATGTATCCGTACTAGCTAGGCATGGAATCCATAGTCAGAAAACTACTACGATGGAGGGTGTTCTACTTGTGAAGGGAGAACTAGGACACATCCCATGTAGGCACATGGTTAAGGAATATCAAGGTCTTTTATGCACCCTAGTCTCAATCTCAAGTACAGATACATTGTACTTTAGTCTCCTTCTTAAATAGATCTACAGACCATAACATATTCACTAGGTGCTAGCCTTTGTTCTCATAGAGTAAGTTCATAAAAAAGGGGCATATGAAAAGGTATCATCTCTTCATCATTACCTAGTCATAATGCACCTACCAAAGATGGGTCCACTAGGATTGCCACTCAATGGTCTATAACTATAGCTCATTCTTAACCTTCTTTCTATATAGAAGGTTACACATATTAGTCATGCTTAGAAAGGGCACCATCTTAAGTTTACCGATCCTAGACTTTCATTGAAAATTCATCTTCATATCACATACAATAGAAATGTGCCTAAGCCTACTAGGTCAAGGTGTTCATATTTAAAACGTAAATGTATCAAGTAAGGAACACCACTCTACCAAGACAAGACACTCACACCTTCATATATAGCATATCATTCTATAAGCACATAGGCGTAACAAACATCATAGGTCACCCTATTCGCTACTATAATATTGTAACAACCCTAAATATATACTAACATAGATAGAGCCTCACATGTGCCTAAAAAAGTTATAAAAAATAGGTTATTTAAATGTTTTACAGTAAGCATGATTGATTTGAAGAGGTTTGTAAGTCAAACGTCTAGGAACATCCAAGATGTTCGAAAGTTGGTCTTTAGATGTGCTAGCGAGTCCTTGTATTATTTTTATGTATTTTTTGGAGTTGGGAAGCAGTGTAGTTGACCCTAGTACCTTAATAGACATGTAAAGGGTCAAAACAACCGGGTACGACTCCCCGGGGACCAACCGAAGGGCCCCCAAGGAGGACCCAAACCTTGGATAAGAGGCTGCCCAAGGCAGCATGCAGGAACAAAAACGAGACCTTGCCCACGCGACGTGCGCCTATAACGCACCTCACTGCTTCAAAAATTATTTGGTTCAAAACTGGGAGGCTGCCCTGCGATGAGCAGCCCAGTCCCAGAGCAGGTTGTGTCATTTTTAAGTCAATATTTACATGTTAAGAGTCCCAATTCGTGTGGGGGTGTTTTCGTAAGTTAGGGGACCTTTAATTAACTCTTTTTAGGACCTTTTTAAACCCTTTACCAAGCATAAACCCTACCACCCATTAAGAAATTAAATTCCCAAAGTTCTCTTCTCTTCCAAAAACCCCAAAACCTCCATTGAAGACCAAGCTCAAGAACAAGCTATTGAGTTGGATTTTTGGAGATTTATTCTCATATTTTCATGGGCTTTTTGGTTTATAAGGTACGGTGATCCTTCATACATATATAACCATTCATCTATGGAGTCCTTTCAAAGGTTTGCAAAACATGATTCTAAGTCAAAAATCCTATATTTCAATCTCCATATGGGTTCGTTGTCAAAGTGATATCAAAAGCATTCTAATGGTGATTCTATGATTAATCTATGGTTTAAAATTGATTTTCAATCCAATTTTATGAAGAACCTATGATCTCCTTACCCTCTAAAATTATGTTATGTTATGGGTCTTGTGATTTTGACTAGATTGTAATTCAATTGTTATTAGATTGAAGTATAATGATTAATTCTAGCCTTATCTATATCAATTGATTATGAACTATTGGGAATTGATCAAGATGATCATTAGCTTGGAGATTTGGTAAGTTGACTTATTTCCTCTTATTAGGTTAAAATATATATTTTATTGTGTTGATTGGTATGGCCCACTTATGGTGGAGGTGTTTACATGCTTGTACATACTTATATGTTATCATGGACTTGAAGGAATTAGATGCAACATGAATTGATATGATGATTTCTATGATAGGAAATTAACGGATTTAGCCTTGATTCTAATATCATGTCTAAGTGAACTGAAGTTATGTGATGTTATGTGTATAGTCTTGTACACTAGTTGTTTAATGTAGGTTTGGATATGATGTTATATGCATATGTGAGAAGATCATGTTAGGGTTAGTTGTGGTCTATATGGCTAATGGTGATAAATATCCTTGTAGCATGAATCCTACCCATATGAACCCTATATGAATGTGTGATCAAAGTAAGCTAGGAATCTCCTATTCTAATTATTGAATATGTACTTTCCTCCTATGATGTAATGTGAGTGTGTGTAGTCGATAGTCCTTAATACTCTATATCTTGTATGACTTGAGACTTGAAGAATGTTGTACATGTGTTGTGGTCTTTAGAGGGTGGCTTCCTCAATACTATGTGATAGACATTATGTGATCATGTTGATCAATGTACACACATAATTCATGCATATCTATGAGTACGATAGATTCATGATGACTAAGGAAAGAATAGTTTGCTATGCCACATTACCTATTTCTATGCATGTAAAGTATATGGTTAATAAAGTTATGAACATGTGTTATTATAGATGTTATGTGAAGGTAGATCTCACATTTCATGCACACACACGTGATGTATTAATATGATATGATTATGTGAAAGGACATTCTCACATAATGTAAGGTCTATGATGGAAGGACATTCTCATCTTCGAATTATTTGAGCTATATGATGTATGAATGAGCAAGATTCTAAAGCCTTCTTTACAAATTAATACACTTAAGGCTTAAATATATTTAAAAAGGAAGTTCAAGCCTAGGAACGAGTGAACATGACAATTGAGAGTGGGAGTTTCATGTTAGTAAATCTAGCTTCCAACAAGAAAACATTCACGTTAGTAAGTCCGGGTTCCCAACATAGATGTTGTATCATGAGATGGAAACCTCCACTCTAGTAAGTCAAGGTTTCTAGAAGCAATCTACATATTCCATAACTACGTGCCCCCATAGGTTATACCTTCTGGTATCCACCTAAAATAGCTATGTATGAATGGTTGCACATTCAGCAAGTGTTAACCCTCTCTTTTCGGTGTGGGAGTAGAACACCGGATTCCATGTAGCTCATATGGCCTATGTCGGTTATGGATATGTATCTCAAAGGTTTATTATTAACTAAGATAAGAATATGAACTCTAATCTAAATTCCTTTAGACGTGTACTTGGTATGAAAGGACTATGGACCCTACCTATACATTGCACTAGATGAGTTCAAGAAAGTATAGGATTAAACACCCTTATGAAGTACATACTTATGTTATGTATGACTTGTATAATGCATGTTAAGTGACCTTATTATGTTAAGATATGAATTATGACTATGCTTGTGAATTACACTTATGGCTTCTAAATGTGTTTACTTAGTATATGTGGGGGTATGGGACTTCATGTGTATATTGCACAAGTAAGCTTATGAAGGGGTTATGAAGGTAGTTTTACCTATGATATGAACTAAGTGATTAATGACTATGGTTGTAGTAAAGTAAAGAGTCCTTATATGATGATATAAAGTATCTGGCTTTATTACTAGTTGTTAATGTATATGTTATTACTTGTTGAATATGTTATGACTTGTTGAGTATGTTATGCTTAGTCTAGCGTGACTTCTTAGGTACACTTGGTGGAAGTAGCATTATGAGATGTTACCTACACATTGCACTAGTGTGACTTAGGAGTTGTCTTAGGTGATAAAACTTATGTGAAGTTAATGTCTTTGACGTGCTTATGACTTGTGAATATATGTGGTTGTATTTATGAAGCATATTTTTAAAGACTATTGTAACGTGACCTCAAGGTTATAGATTGCACTAGGTACACTTGAGGGTTACTTAATAAAGTAAGTAAAATAAAAGAGAGGTAATGTATGATGTGTATTGAATATGCTTATAAGTATGACAAAAGGATTATGTGCTATTATGAGTAGTATCTATGTCTCAATTATGTATGTGAACAATATTGAGCTTATATGTGCCTATGTTCACGAAGTTTACTTAAAAGAAATGTTACATGATTTCAAATGAAATGTCCTCTTTAAATGCATATTTTTGCATGGTTGCCATACTTAGTGCATTCTTGTACTACTACCATTCTTCTTCATATTTTTATACAAAGTATAGGTGGTGATGCCTAGAGGATGTCTCCTAAGTGAAGATATTGGATAGATCTCCCAAGTTCAAGTAAAGGGACCCTTATTATTCAAGGGTTGCCTATGTCAATATGTTTCTTTAAGTTTATGTAATAACTTAGACTTATGTTTCATGTTGTTAAGCGCCGTGTCCCTATTCTATTTTATTCTATTCAATTGAGTTGCGTTTTAAGATGGAAAAGAAACTTAGAGTCTAACTATGTATTATGATATTTTATATATATGAAGTATGTTCTAGCATATGATGTTCTATGAAAAGTTTTAAATTTCCCTCTATTTTTACGATTATGCAATGAAAGATGTCTAAGGGCTTGTCTTAGACCTCCGAGAGGTCGACGATGCCGTGTGGCGATCTAAGAGTACCTTAAATTCTAGGGGTTACTTGCAGGTTATTACAAACTTGGTATCAGAGCATAAGGTTTTTATGTTTTGTCTTTTGGTTTCAAAGTTTCAAGTTTCCACGTCTAGTAGAGTCTCGTGTTATTGGTGGTGAGTCGCGACACATCAAATGATACGGGAGGCTATAGGACGATAGAGTTTCACTTCTTCACTATTCTCATGTCGTGCCATAGAACATAAACTATAAAATATCTCTCTTATATTTCCTTGTCCAGTGGTCTTTTAGATGCAATTGCTTGGAAAGGATGATTTCTCAATGCTTTAGGGAGAAAAGGAGAGTCTTGATACTTACCTTGATTTTATGGTTTGAGGAGTATATGTGAAGGTGAATTTAGTATATGTTTAAGTGTTGCCATTTAGGACGATGGAGATGTTATGTTGAGAAGTTAAGGTGTGACGTGGTTATACCTTGTTAGTAGTTGTTATGGTTGAATGGACTTCCCATTGGAATGATCGGATGACTTGTGATTATGTATGAGGGTAGCATGATTTTATGATATAGGCTTGAAAATTCATGGAAAATGTGGTAAATAGTGAGAAAGATGGATGTTACCTTTGTTTATGTGAAATCCTTCATAGTTTGCCTTGTGTGGATTTGGAATATTTTGTATAGGCTTGCTCTTAAGGAGGGGAGATAGTGTGTTGACTCTTGTTAGGTGATTGTGAAGTATGATATTTAATGGTATAAACCATATGACTAGTATGATAGTTAATGATCCCCTCTATGAACTTATTCTAAAAGTGGTAAAAAGGAAGAAAATGTAGTTTTATTCCATAAGTGGGAAGTATGATTACCTTAAGGTGACTTAGGGAGATTCATGGTATGTACCCCTTAGCTCTTCAAGAGAAATAGAGAATCAAGGTTCACCTACTTTGAAGTGGTTAGTTGTCTTTTAAGCTTGAATTTGAGTATTGTCAACTGAAGAAGTGCTCTGATTTTACAAAGGCATGGTTGGTTGGAAAGTTTCACCAAAAGTGATGACCCTTGTATGTTTGTCTTGACTTTCCTTGACCTTGGTATTTGAGAGCACGATGTGCATAGGCTTACCCCAAGTGGGGGATAATGTGCATATACGGTAAGACTTTTAGGGCCCTTGTTGTCCCTATGTTGATTTCCCTTGAACTTCTCTAGGTTGAAAATCACCTTGAACTATTGGTGAGAAGGATGTTCATAAGCTTAGATCCCAAGAGAGGGATGATGTGCTTAGTTAGTAGGGTTGGTATGCTATAATTCCCCAAGAGTAGAGAGGAGTTGTTGTTAAATTGGTTTATCCTAAGTTGGGGAGGATGATTTGAGTAGTACAATTTTAGATATCCCTATCTTTTCCTTCTATTCTTACTCAAGCTTGAAACCAAAAGAGTTCCTAAGTAACTTGTTCATGATAGGATCCTTGCATAAGACTATAAGTTTTTTGTTCTGCATAAATTATGCATGTCTTAAATGACACTATTTTATGCATATTATGAAAATTCATTATTGCATGGAAAAGGAAACTTTTATAAATTTGCATGTTTCTCATGTTATTGTGCATCCTTATATGATAAATGAGCAATATGATTTCACGAGAAAACTTAATGAGAATTCTTGATGTCACTTATGATGTGTGGTGTATGGCCCCACAATGAGAAACTGAGTATCCTTTAAGTGAGATAAGATTATGGTCTTTTGAAAAATGGGTGACTTTTGACATTTAGGAAGTGTTATTATAGGCTCAATCTTGAGAAGTGATGGTTGGTTTAGCCTTTGTTTATTGGTGTGCCTATAAATTCTGATAAATTTCCCTAAATGATGAATGTTTATGAAATCTAGTGATGTACTACCAAAAGAAAGCTGTAAATTACTTCCTAATGTTATGATGTGCTTAGTGTGACCTACCATGTTGATTTCATAAGGAAGTAACTATAAGCATAATGTGGTTTGGATGAAATAAATCCTCCATAATATGAAGTAACCTCTACGCATTGCTTCTATGTGAACACTATAATGCCATGTGTATATGTTGTGACTAGGAGAAGGTAGTTCCTCCTTGAACAAAGCTAAGCATGGTAATGTCATATATGACCTCGATGGTATAATGTCTAGACTATAAGATTGTAGTTAATCTACCTTATTCATGTTTCTTGTGCAACTAAACGAAGAGTTCAAATTTTGTCATGACTTGAAGTGTGGATTATTCCTAAGTTTGCAATTGGAATCCATAGTATGTTTAACCTTCTGATGAAATAATGAACATGCCAAAAAAATTGGAGAATGTGGTTCCTCGAAATGACAATGAATATCAAGAAGTATGTATGCATAGAAAGGATTATAGAAATAGTCCATATTTGATTATGTTGCCTTAAATGAATGCTAGAATGAAGTTTTTGTTCCTTGTAAGTTTGGTGCATTTACTTTTATGTGATAACATGTTGAATTGTTGTGATCTGCTCTGGAAGTAATTGAAGGCTTTGATAGTGTCTAAAGTGTAGCAAGTGTCATTCGAGGATGAATGTTTCCCAAGTGGGGGATATTGTAAGAACCCTCAAAATATACTAATATAGATAGAGCCTCACATGTGCCTAAAAAGTTTTAAAATAGGTTAATTAAATGTTTTACATTAAGCATGATTGATTTGAAGAGGTTTGGAAGTCAAACGTCAAAGAACGTCCAAGACGTTCGAAAGTTGGTCTTTGGACGTGCTAGAGAGTCCTTGTATGTTTGCCTTCTTTTTATGTGTTTTTTTGATTTCGGAAGTAATGTATTTTAACCCAGTACCTTAATAGACATGTTGAGGGTGAAAACGTCTGGTTACGACTCCCCGGGTACCACCCAAAGGGCCCCCAAGGAAGACCCAAACCTTTGACAAGAGGCTGCCCAAGGCAGCGTGCAGGAGCAAGAATGGACCTTGACCTCGTGACGCGCGCCTAGCACGCACCTCACTACCTCAAAAATTATTTGGGGCAGAATTGAGAGGCTTCCCCATGACGCGCAGCACACTTCCAGATCCGATTGCATCGTTTTTAAGTTAATTTTGACATGCCTAAGAGTCCCAATTCGTGTGGGAGTATTTTGGTAACTTAGGGGACATTTAATTAACTGTTTCAGGACCTTTTTAAACCCTTTCCCAAGCCAAAACCCCACCACCCATTAAGAAATCAAATTCCAAAAGTTCTCTTCTCTTCCAAACACCCCAAAACCTCCATTGAAGACCAAGCTCAAGAACAAGCTATGGAGTTGGATTCTTAGAGATTTCTTCTCAGATTTTCATGGGACCCTGAACACTAAACCCTAAACCCTAAAAAATTATTTTAAGTCAAAAAACCTATATTTCAATCTAGCCATGGGTTCATTGTCAAAGTGATTTCAAAAGTATTCTAATGGTGATTTGATGATTAATTATGGTTTAAACATGATTTTCCATCCAATTTTATGACAAACCTATGATCTCCTTACCCTCTCAAATTATATTATGTTATGGGTCTTGTGATCTTGACTAGATTGTGATTTAATTCTTATTAGATTGTAGTATAATGATCAATTCTAGTCTTATCTATATTAATTGCTTAAAAATTGTTGGGAATCGATCAAGATGATCATTAGCTTGGAGATTTGGTAAGTTGACTTATTTCCTCTAATTAGGTTAGAATATATATTGAATTGTGTTGATTGGTATGGCCCACTTATGGTAGCCGTGTTTATATGCTTGTACGTATTTATATGTTATGATCATGGCCTAGAGGGAATTAGATGCAATATGAATTGATATGATGATTTCTATGATAGGAAATTTAAGCATTTAGCGTTGATTCTAATATCATGTCTAAGTGAATTGAAGTTATGTGATGTTATGTGTATATTCTTCTACATTACTTGTTTAATCTAGGTGTGGAGATGATTTTATATGCATATGTGTGAAAATCATGTTAGGTTAGGTATGGTCTATATGGCTAATGGTAATAAATATCCTTGTAGCATGAACCCTACCCATATGAACCCTATATGAATGTGCGATCAAAATATGCTAGGAATCTCCTATTCTAATGATTGAATATTTACTTTCCTCCTATGATGTAATGTGAGTGTATGTAGTCTATAGTCCTTAATACTCTATATTTTGTATGACTTGAGACTTGAAGAATATTGTGCATGTGTTGTGGTCTTTAGAGGGTGGCTTCCTCAATACTATGTGACAGCCATTATGTGATCATGTTGACCAATGTACACACACACACTTGATGCATATGTATGAGTAGGATAGATTCATAATGACTAAGGAAATGATAGCTCTCCTATGCATCATTACCTATTTCTACACATCTAAAGTATATGATTAATGAAGTTATGAACATGTGTTATTAGAGATGTTATGTAAAGGAAGATCTCACATTGTTTGCACACACACATGATGTATGAATATGATATGATTATGTGAAAGGACATTCTCACATAAGGTAGGGTCTATGATGAAAGTACATTCCCATCTTAGAATCCTTTGAGCTATATGATGTATGAAGGAGATAACTCCTAAAGCCTTCTTTACGAATTAATACACTTAAGGCTCAAATATATTTAAAAAAGGAGTTAGTGACTAGGACCGAGTGAACATTACAAATGAGAGTGGGAGTTTCACGTTAGAAAGTCCGGCTTTCCACAAGAGAACCTTCACGTTAGTAAGTCCGGGTTCCCGAAATAGATGTTGTCTTATAAGATGGAAACCTCCACACTAGTAAGTCAAGTATTATAGAAGCAATCTCCATATTCCATAACTACGTGACGGCGTAGGTTATAGCTTGTGGTATCCACCTAGAATAGATATGTACGAATGGTTGCACCTTCAGCAAGTGTGAACCCTCTGTTTTCGGTGTGGGAGTAGAACACCGGATTCAATGTGGCTCACATGGTCTATGTCGGCTATAGCTATATCTCCCGAAGGTTAATAATTAACTAAGATAAGAATATGAACTATAATCTAAATTCCTTGAGAAGTGTACTTACTATGGGAGGACGATGCACCCGACCTATACATTGCACTACATGACTTCAAGAAAGGATAGGATTAGAGACCCTTAGAAAGTAAAGACTTATGTTATGTATGACTTGTATTAATGCATGTTAAGTGACCTTGTTATGTTAAGATATGAATTATGGTTATACATGTGAATTACACTTATGGCTTCTAAATGGGTTTACTTAGTATATATGGGGGTATGGGACTCCATATGTACATTGCACAAGTAAGCTTGTGAAGGGATTATGAGGGTAATTTTACCTATGATATGAACTAAGTGATTTATGACTAAGGTTGTAGTAAAATAAAGAGTCCTTATATGATGATATGAAGTATGTGGCTTAATTGCTAGTTGTAAATGAATATGTTATTACTTGTTTAATATGTTATGACTTGTTGAGTATGTTATGCCTAGTCTAGCGTGACTTCTTAGGTACACTTGATAGAAGTAGCATTATGGGATGTTACCTACACATTGCACTAGTTTGACTTAGGAGTTGTCTTAGGTGATGAAACTTATGTGAAGTTAATGTCTTTGACGTGCTTATGACTTGTGAATATATGTGGTTGTGTTTATGAAGCATATTATTAAAGACTATTGTAATGTGACCTCAAGGTGATAGATTGCACTAGGTACACTTGAGGGTTACTTAAGAAAGGAAGTAAAACAGAAGAGAGGTAATGTATGATGTTTATTGAATATGCTTATGAGTATGATAAATGGCTTTATGTGCTATTATGAGTAGTATCCATGTCTATATTATGCATGTGAACTATATAGATATTATATGTACCTACGTTCACGAAGTTTACTAATAAGACATGTTGCATGATTTCAAATGAAATGTCTTCTTTAAATGCATGTTTTTGCATGGTTGTCATACTTAGTGCATTCTTGTAGTAATACCATTCTTCTTCATCTTTTTACACAAAGTGTAGGTGGTGATGGCTAGAGGATGTCTCCTAAGTAAGAGCTTGGATATATCTCCCAAATTCAAGTAAAGGGACCCCTATGATTCAAGGGTTGCCTATGTCAATATGTTTCTTTAATTTGATGTAATAGCTTAGACTTATATTTCGTGTTGTTATGGGTCGTGTCTCTAATCTATTCTATTCTATTCTATTGAGTTGTGTCTTAAGATTGCAAAGATACTTAGAATGTAACTATGTATAATGATATTTTATATATATGAAGTAATGTTCTAGCATATGATGTTCTATGAAATGTTTTAAATTTTCCGCTATTTTTACGATTATGCAATGAAAGATTTCTAAGGGCTTGTCTTAGACCTCCTAGAGGTCGACGACACCGTGTGGCGATCTAAGAGTAGCTTAAGTTCTAGGGGGTACTTGCGGGTTGTTACAAATATCATCAATATAACCATCATAAGACTCTATAACCAAGTAGGAAGAATAATGCATTAACTTCAAGACTACAAAAAATTACGGACATGGTAATAGTCTAACATGATCACCTAACATCATCAATCGAAGAAAATATACATTCATCTAAATAACAAGTGGATAGATATAATCATACTTCACATAATTCATATATGCAACTCATTATGATATATCAAGTAGTTGTCGACAAGGCCATGATCATCATAATACATAAAGTAATGCCGATGAGGCCACATAATTCACAAGTAAAACACATAGCACCGCCACTACGATTTCATGGTTTGCATGATTTCATAGAGATTTTAGGTTAAAATCATAAAATTAACATCAATTCAATCATTATAAAATGATTCAAAACGTTTTGTGCAAGAACCATGGCTAGATCACAAAATTGGAAAACTCATATTTTTGATCATCTTTCAAAAATCATTGGGATTGACTTTTTGAAGAAAGAGATTCAAGGATAAAAACCATACCTTAATTGTGATGAAAATCCCACAAAATGGATGGAGAAAACTTGAGAAATTGTATCTTCTTGCTTGGAGCTTCAAAGCTTCAACAAAGGAGTGTTAGATAGAAGAATGGAGAGGTTTTGTATTGAGTTGAGAGTTTTATATTTGTTTGGTGAGTTTAGTATTTTAAATAGGTCCTATAACCATCCATAATGCACCCCTAAATTATCCAAAAGACCCCTATATTTATTCGACAAATTAACCAACTCAAATTTGACTTAAAAACGATGCAATGAAATCTGGGAGTTTACTGCGCGTCACGGAGGCACTTCCAAATCTTATTTTTAAAAAATTCTTGGATAGAATGGTACATCACAGCCCCGCATCGCAGGGCAAGATTTTTCCCCAATTCGTGACAGCTGCGCTGTAAGACCTCAAAAATGAGATAAGGTGTCTAGAGCATAACATATTCGTCTTAATGTTATAAGGTCCTAAAATGCCTTATTATGTTATATATAGGCAGTGTGCAAAGTTTGAAGTGATTTGGAAGTCGGACGTCAAGGGAAGTCCAAGACGTTCGACGAATAGTTGCTTATGTACCTCATGTGTGTATGCATGCCTAAATTGTATGAACTGAGTCTCATAAGTCTTGAAATGGTTTTAAATGATGTTTAATGTTATTGTATGAAGTTTCGTGAATTTTGGAGGTCAAATGCCTAAGAACGTCCAAGGCGTTCGAAAGATAGCTCCTAAGACGTTCATCGTATGTCATGTTGGGGTCAAGGCTGTTTGGACGTCTTGTAGGTGTTTGTTTTGGATGAAACTTATGTGGAAGGTCTATAACATGTTAAGGTTTGTAATCGCGTTCCGGGTACGACTTCTAAAGGGCCCCACAAGAGTCCCCAAAAGAAGGACCCCAAAGCTGCCTAGACACTGCCTGGGCAGTGTCCCTTGATGGACCCAATGACGGATCGTTGGGCCACCAACGGACCGTCGAACAGGTCTCGTCGAATGGGGATTGACTTGGGCAAGTCTTGAACCAAGAATTTGGCTAAGGTATGGGCGACGGAGGCTGCCACGGCCCGTCATGTCCATGATGCCCCATCACTGACCTCGTCGCGGATGGCCTGCAGGTTGGCTGCTGCATAATGCCACTTAAAGGGGTGAATGGGAAATTCACCCCACGTCCTAAACTGATTATTAAGGGTTTATTTAGTTGATTTTAGGTGTATATAAGTCTTATAAAACGTGATCAACTCATTCCCAAAATCCTCTCACTTGTTTAAAGCCTTTCCCCTCCAAAATATTCTCTCTAGAACCTCCATGGTTTTTGAAGCTCAAGAACAGCTTGTAGATTGGATTCTCATGGGTTCTTCATAAAGTTTTATAGGTCTTCATGAATATTAAGGTATGGTGATCCTTGATCTCTAAGTAACCTTTCACTTGGAGAGTTCTTCTCAATGTTTTCAAAGAAAGTTTATGATCAAAGTTCTTCTTCTCCAATCTAGCCATGGGTTCTTTCTCAAAACGTTTTTAATGATTAAATAATGATGAATTGAAGTTAATACAGTGATTTTAATGTGTTTTCACTCCAATTGCATGATGAACCCATGTTCCTTCAAGAATTGGTTTAGCTTTTGCATGGGCTTTGTGATCTTGACTTGTTATCAATTGAATTATGATTCTCTTATGTTGAATTGATTGTATATACTGTTATTTACATGAATTTATGTTGAATTGATGTTGAATTATCCATGAGGATCAATGTATGAAGATTTGAGCATGTTTAGCCTAGTTTCCTATAGTTCACTGTAACATTGGTTTTCTTGTGATCTAAAGTAAATTTCGATTAAGTTGTGATTCTTGTAGCTACTGTTTTAGGTTAATACCATGGTTGAATTGTGGATATAAATCATGTATTACCAAAGTAGAGAAGGCTTGATTTGAATTAATCTAGGTTCTTCTAGTCTATGAAGTTGTAACTTGTGATCTTGACGTTAGGTTAGTCGCTATAAGTATTGATTATGGTTAATGTCTACAGATGCTACCTATAACGAAATATGAGGATGAATTATATGTAATTAATACAATATGGGTCAATTCATGATAGGTTGAATATGATTAATTTATGTAAACTTATTTTCCATGAACTCCCTATATGAAGCATGCTTATATCGACCTTAATGGCAAATTGTAGTAGTGTCTCATCTAGATTATGATTTCATTAGCTACTTCCTTAGGGTGATATGATTCATGAAATATGATCTATAATCCATATAAATGAAATTGATTAACGATCTATGTTCTCTACTTTCCTAGTATGTGATGTATATGTTATGGTATAATTATCTAGTGACTTGTACATGGTTTCTTATATGTTTAAAGTACAGTTAGCTACTTCCATATATGTGTTTTATTGATGAATAAGGTGTATTGATCAATGATGATCAAAGGGTGAGAAATGGGTAAGAATGCTTATTTCCTTTACTCTTCTACTTCTCTATTCCTTTATAGTAATGTTGATGAAGTCTTGTATGGCATTGTGTGGTATGGTCCACTTATGGTAGCGGTGTGTACTTTATTGTCATTATATATGTGTTGACTATGGCCTTGAAGGCATATTGATGAACTTATGAACATGTGCTTAAAATGAAACTATGAGAAGATTATGCTTACTTTCCTATTCTAGTTGTGGATTAGGTTGTGTGGCTATTTCATGAGCATGTGTATAACCATGTTAGGGTATAGTATAGGTGCTGCCATTAATGTGTTAAGATGGTTAATATCCCTTTACCTATGTACCCCTTCTATGAAAGTGTGAATAGCTAAAGTTAGGAGTCTTGATTACATTGTATATATTGTCTTGTCTCCTATGCTATTATGTGTTGTGTGCTATGTGCTTGAAGTGTAATGTGGTCTAATAGGGTGGCTGACTTAATAAGTTATTGATAGCCATTATGTGATCATGTTGGTCAATGTACACACACTCTCACTTACATGCACGTTACAAGTAGTATAAGTCATTGTGTCTAAATGAAAGGTAGTTCTTATATTCACTAGTGTCTACTACTATGCATATTAAGGTGATGTTTATGAAAGTATGATTTGTATTTCCCTTACTAGGATGACTTGATAGGTGTACTAGCATGGACAAGGGTATGGAACCTTGTCTATGCATTGCACATGTGCATCTTGATAGGATAGTTCCTAGGTTTGGTTCTTATGTATATGAAGGATGAATATATGAACATGTTATGAATATGATGTATATGATATGATAAGGTATGAATCTGTAAGTACGAACATGTGTGACTTAATGTATTATGTGAAAGGTTTGTTCACATCTATGTATACCCTCACACACATGAATGTTGATCTAGTTAATAGAGGGGCCTTGAGAGGGGTGCCCAAGAATGCTATAAGACTAGATAGGTGCTTGAATATGCTATAAGCATATGAGGAATGATATCTTAAGCTTATGTTTTATAAATAAACATAATAAAGGCTTTTCAATAAAGGGAACTTAACTTAGCACCGAGCGAACTTGACAATGGAAGGGGATTACTTATCCATAGAAGGAAAGACTCATCCTAAAGTTGCCCATGTGATGCTAACTCCCTTGTTTATGGGAAATGTCATTTAAGGGATTCCCATGAGGAGCGGCCCACTTTACCAAATGGTATGAATAGGGATATCTACCTCTTAGTTCTTGAACTATGTTGCCACCATGGGATACTAGCTAGAGGATTTTACCTCAATAGCTATGTTTATATTGGTTCTACTTTGTCCGGTACACCACCTTCCATCGGTGTAAGGTTTGATGACACCGGATTCCATGTTTAGCATCACATGGTCTATGTCGGTTGAGGTTATGGTTTCCCTAAAGGTAAAATGGACAATGGAAGTAATTGAATAGGATCCTAACTAGGAGGACTTAAGGTAAGTTACTTAGAATAGGTGGAAGTAATGAACCCATCTAGACATTGCACAAGTGACTCCTTAGGAAGTCTTAGGAAGGTACCTTAATAGATATGATTATGTATGTGTCCTTTATGTATGATATTGTAGTCTTGGTTTGACTATGATTATATTGTACTATACTTCTATGATGGCATGTGTTGTCTTATGTAGATGATATGTATGGTATTCTCTTATGTTCCTAAGGTGATGCATTGCACCAAGTATCCCTAAAGGATTACTTAGTAAGCAAATGAATTGAAAGAAAGAGTTAATGTTAAGGAGAGTGAGTTCACTGTAAAGTGACCTCTATTTGTACTTAAATTCTACATGTGCTTTTCTATGATGTTTGGCCTTTGATTGTGTCTTTATGAAGTATGTGGATGATATAAATGCTATTGATAAAGGTTTTATGATGATTTACTCAAAATGGCATGAAGTATGATTTCAAAGGAAATGTCCCTTTTAAATGCATGTTTTTGCATGGTTGCCATACTTAGTACATTCTTGTGCTAATCCCATTCTTCTTTACTCTTTACACAAAGTGTAGGTTATGGAATGCTTAAAGGAGGTCTATGATTGAGGAGCTTGATAGGTGATTTCCCAAGCTTAAGGAAAGGAATCCTTAACTTCAAGGATGTCCTAATGTGTACTTATTGTAAAGTCTATTTAGTAATGTATAGCTTTGTATTATGTCTTAAGGGCTTTGTCCTTAATGTACTCTAAAGTTATTGAGTCTAAGATGGCAAAGGGATAGAGTCTAAATATGTATTATGACTTATATTTTATATATATATGATGTGATGTTTCTAGCATATGATATGATATGAAAAGTTTTAAATTTTCCGCTAAATTTACTATGTCAATGCAATGAATGATATGAGAGGCTTGTCTTAGACCTCCGAGAGGTTGACGACGCCGGTTAAAATCCAAGATTTGTACCCTATATTCTAGGGTATACTTTTGGGTTGTGACAAACTTGGTATCAGAGCATGACGTTTAAGTAGCGGTTGTAGGTTCTAAAAAGTCTCACATTGCCACGTCTAGTAGAGTCTTGTATCATTGGTGGTGAGTCGCGACACATCAAATGGTACGAGAGTCTATAGGATGATAGAGTTTCCCTTCTTTATCAATCTCATATCGTGCCATAGAACTTAATTCTATAAGATCTCTCTCTTATGTTTTCTTGTCCGGTGGTCTTTTAAATGTGGTAGCTTGGATGAGATTGCTCTATGCTTGAGGGAAAAAAGGTGAGTTTAAAATGCTTATCTTTGTTTTATGCTAATGAGTATGTGTGAAGGTGACATTTGTCCTTATTTGATGATGTATATACTAACTAAGGCGACTTAAAGGGTTAACTAGACTTAGGTAGGGGTATGGGACTCTACCTATGTCTTGCACTAGTTTGCCTTGATAGAGACCTTAGGAGGTTAATACTATGTATGTGTATGATGATAGATGTGAATGTCCTTATGTGATGATCTCTATGCTTATAATCATGTAAGTAGCCTAGTGTGCTAAAGAATTGGAGTTATCCATGCATGAAGGTTACAGATGAGTGGAGTATGGTACTAATTGTAGTTCTTGTTGGGTTACTTGGTTTAGTGATGTTATGGATCTTTACTTGATCATTGCACATGTTAACTCTATGGGGATTATGATTGGTTATCTTACCTTGCTATGTATGAAATATCTCTTATTTGATGATGTGATGCCAATTATGGCAATATATGAAATCTATGTGAAATAGCATGTTATGTAGAATGATGTATGTCATGATATAGTTGATGCATGCTAGAAGTTATGGTGGTTAAAGTAAATTCTCTTATATTGTTGTATTCCTATATGGTTTTGTATGATGGTAGCCAAATATAGGATTTGAACTTGGATTGTTGACTAACTACCTATGGGGGTATGCTATCCTATGAGTGCATGTGATTAAAAGTGTGCATTGTTTTCCTTTGTATATAAGTGGTACTTGATGAGTTGCTAGTATAAATTGCAGTCTTTTGTGGAGACTTGAGTTGTAAATATGGTATGCATGCTTATAAAGGATGAGTGGCTAAAGCTTTGTATCTTATAATTCCATACTTGTTCCATCAAATGTCTAAATGTTGCACTTTTGGGTATTTGGAAGCATGCTCACTGTAAAGGCTAGGTAACTTATTGTAACATGTTTTGAGAACCTACTAAATTGTCTTTTGATTGGATGTTGTTGAAATATGTGTAGAATTTATGAATATGAACATGATAAGGAATGTGGAAAAGAATTTTGCTATTTAAATTAAAGGATGAGAATCTTATGACATGATGAGTCGTTGAGATTATTTCTAAACTTCTTGTTGTGTTATGAACTTCCTTGTTGTTTCCCACTAATTATGTATGGCCTTAGTGTCTATTGCATTTTAGGAAGACCTTATGCGAATAGAATAGTATGATCAAAATTGATGGTTGAGGATGATTTGTCTAAATTGATAAGGTTTAGAATGCCTTGGTGTTGCTAAATTGAATTAATGAAAATTTCCTCTAAAGTAGTAATCACTTTAAGTGATGAATATGAAGGTTGTGTATTTGAGATCCTCTATATGTTGGGTTAAGTTACTTTTAATTGGGTTTACCCTAAATGGGGGATGGTGTTAGAGTAGAGAGATTGTAGAAATTGTCTACATTGTTCTTCTATCCTTACTTGAATTAGAAAATATGAATTCTTAGTAAGCTTGTTCATGAAAATAGTCTTGCATAAGGCGTGAATTGCATGATCTTTATATGATTGGTATGGATTGATTGACATCATTTTGGAGACATGGTGAATTTTCCAAAGAGCATGAAAAGATGTTTCTGATAAAAATCCATGTTTTCTCTTGTTGACTTGCATTTTAATATGTTAATTGTGAAGTTGACCTCATGAGGTAAGACAAGGAACTTGGTAATAGTCACTTGTAGGGTAAATTGTTTAGCCTTGTAATGGAAATTGAGTCTCTTTTACAATGAAATATGTGGACTCTCTTAAAAATTTAGTGATTTGATGATTTGTAATGCAAAATTGTAGGCTCATTCTTGAAAGATGAAACCATGTCAAGCTAAGTGTTCATGTGTATGCCAATAATTGTGTTATTTTTCCAAAATAAGGCTTACTATAAGGGTGAGTGATAAGTTAATAAAAGAGATTTGTGGAATGACTTCCTATTTTGTTGTGATGTACTTGGTGTGACTTACCATTTAGATTTCACTAGGAAGAAAATTGTATGCATGTCTGGGCTTGAAAGTTGAGATTTCTCATTTTTAAAGAAATTGATCTTGTAGTTTGCTAAGGTGTGAACCCATGATGCATGTAAATGTGTTGAAGACCAAGATATTCCTCCATGTACACCACTAAGAATGATATGATTGAGTATGACCTTCATGGTACTAGGTCTAACTAATGAAGATCTTTGTGATTTAACTAACTCAAGCTTATATGCACTGAAGTATGAGTGCCTAATTAACTTTCAGTATGAGTTATGATCTGCCTATGAGTAGCTTTTCAAGATTTTCTTGTAATGAATTAAGGTGTAATGATCATGTTATGATTAGGAGAAGAATGTTCCCCTATGAACATGAAAAAGGGTACCTGTGTTTGATGCATTAGAGAGTGAGTAAGTAATGGTTTTGCTTGCTTGTATGCATCGAGTGAGAAAATGATTTGATGATATTTCAAATGTTATTAACTTATATTATGTGCATTAAAGTCCTTGTTGTGATTAAAGAGTCCTAAGTGTCATTCGAGGACGAATATTCCCAAGTGGGGGATATTGTAAGACCTCAAAAATGAGATAAGGTGTCTAGAGCCTAACATGTTCTTCTTAATGTTATAAGGTCCTAAAATGCCTTATTATGTTATATATAGGCAGTGTGCAAAGTTTGAAGTGATTTGGAAGTCGGACGTCAAGGGACGTCCAAGACGTTCGACGAATAGTCGCTTATGTACCTCATGTGTGTATGCATGCCTAAATTGTATGAACTGAGTCTCATAAGTCTTGAAATGGCTTTAAATGATGTTTAATGTTATTGTATGAAGTTTCGTGAAGTTTGGAGGTCAAACGCCCAAGAACGTCCAAGCCATTCGAAAGATAGCCCCTAAGACATTCATTGTATGTCATGTTGGGGTCAAGGCTGTTTGGACGTCTTGTAGGTGTTTGTTTTTGATGAAACTTCTGTGGAAGGTCTATAACATGTTAAGGTTTGTAATCGCGTTGGAAACGTCTGGGTACGACTTCGAAAGGGCACCACAAGAGGCCCCAAAAGAAGGACCCCAAAGCTGCCTAGACACTGCCTGGGCAGTGTCCCATTACCGACCCAATGACGGATCGTTGGGCCACCAACGGACCGTCAAACAGGTCTCGTCGAAGGGGGATTGACTTGGGCAGGTCTTGAGCCTAGAATTTGGCTAAGGCATGGGAGAAGGAGGCTGCCACAGCCTGTCATGTCCATGATGCCCCGTCACTGACCTCGTCGCGGATGGCCTGCAGGTTGGCTGCTGCGTGCTGCCACTTAAAGGGGTGAATGGGAAATTCACCACACGTCCTAAACTGATTATTAAGGGTTTATTTAGTTGATTTTAGGTGTATATAAGTCTTATAAAACGTGATCAACTAATTCGCAAAATCCTCTCACATAATTAAAGACTTTCCCCTCCAAAATATTCTCTCTAGAACCTCCAAGGTTTTTGAAGCTCAAGAACAGCTTGTAGATTGGATTATCATGGGTTATTCATCAAGTTTTATAGGTCTTAATGAAGATTAAGGCATGGTGATCCTTCATCTCTAAGTAACCTTTCACTTGGAGAGTTCTTCTCAATGTTTTCAAAGAAAGTTTATGATCAAAGTTCTTCTTCTCCAATCTAGCCATGGGTTCTTTCTCAAAACGTTTTTAATGATTAAATCATGATGAATTGAAGTTAATACAGTGATTTTAATGTGTTTTAACTCCAATTGCATGATGAACCCATGTTCCTTCCAAAATTGGTTTAGCTTTTGCATGGGCTTTGTGATCTTGACTTGTTATCAATTGAATTATGATTCCCTTACGTTGAATTGATTGTATATACTGTTATTTACATGAATTTATGTTGAATTATCCGTGAGGATCAATGTATGATGATTTGAGCATGTTTAGCCTAGTTTTCTATAGTTCACTATAACATTGGTTTTCTTGTGATCTAAAGTGAATTTCGATTAAGTTGTGGTTCTTGTGTCTACTGTTTTAGGTTAATACCATGGTTGAATTGTGGATATAAATCATGTATGATAAAAGTAGAGAAGGCTTGGTTTGAATTAATCTAAGTTCTTCTAGTCTATGAAGTTGTAACTTGTAATCTTGACGTTAGGTTAGTCGCTATAAGAATTGATTATGGTTAATGTCTATAGCTGCTGCCTATAATGAAATATGAGGATGAATTACATGTAATTAATACAATATGGGTCAATTCATGATAGGTTGAATATGATTAATTTATGTAAGCTTACTTTCCATGAACTCCCTATATGAAGCATGCTTGTATCGACCTTAATGGCAAATTGTAGTAGTGTCTCATCTAGATTATGATTTCATTAGCTACTTCTTAGGGTGATATGATTCATGAAATATGACTTATAATCCATATGAATGAAATTGATTAACGATCTATGTTCTCTACTTTCCTAGTATGTGATGTATATGTTATGGTATAATCATGTAGTGACTTATACATGGTTTCTTATATGTTTAAAATACATTTAGCTACTTCCATATATGTGTTTTATTGATGAATAAGGTGTATTGATCAATGATGATCAAAGGTTGAGAATTGGGTAAGAATGCTTATTTCCTTAACTCTTCTACTTCTCTATTCCTTTATAGTAATGTTGATGAAGCCTTGTATAGCATTGTTTGGTATGGTCCACTTATGGTAGCGGTGTGTACTTTATTCTCATTATATATGTGTTGACTATGGCCTTCAAGGCATATTGATGAACTTATGACATGTGCTTAAAATGATACTATGAGAAGATTATGCTTACTTTCCTATTCTAGTTGTGGATTAGGTTGTGTGGCTATTTCATGAGCATGTGTATAACCATGTTAGGGTAAAGTATAGGTGCTGCCATTAATGTGTTAAGATGGTTAATATCCCTTTACCTATGTACCCCTTCTATGAAAGTGTGAATAGCTAAAGTTAGGAGTCTTGATTACATTTTATATATTGTCTTGTCTCCTATGCTATTATGTGTTGTGTGCTATGTGCTTGAAGTGTAATGTGGTCTAATAGGGTGGCTGACTTAATAAGTTATTGATAGCCATTATGTGATCATGTTGGTCAATGTACACACACT
Organism: Solanum sitiens; assembly: GCA_016801875.1. NCBI lineage: Eukaryota > Viridiplantae > Streptophyta > Magnoliopsida > Solanales > Solanaceae > Solanum > Solanum sitiens. The sequence continues at coordinate 3,370,808 of JABWTJ010000012.1, read as the reverse complement.
TTCGCTTACATGCATGTTACAAGTAGTATAAGTCATTGTGTCTAAATGAAAGGTAGTTCTCATATTCACTAGTGTCTACTACTATGCATATTAAGATGATATTTATGAAAGTATGATTTGTATTTCCCTTACTAGGATGACTTGATAGGTATACTAGTATGGACAAGGGTATGGAACCTTGTCTATGCATTGCACATGTGTATCTTGATAGGATAGTTCCTAGGTTTGGTTCTTATGTATATGAAGGATGAATATATGAACATGTTATGAATATGATGTATATGATATGATGAGGTATGAATCTGTAAGTATGAACATTTGTGACTTAATGTGTTATGTGAAAGGTTTGTTCACATCTATGTATACACTCACACACATGAATGATGATCTAGTTAATAGAGGGGCCTTGAGAGGGGTGCCCAAGAATGCTATGAGACTGGATAGGTGCTTGAATATGCTATAAGAATATGAGGAATTATTATCTTAAGCTTATGTTTTATAAATAAACGTAATAAAGGCTTTTCAATAAAGGGAACTTAACTTAGCACCGAGCGAACTTGACAATGGGAGGTGATGACTTATCCATAGAAGGAAAGACTCATCCTAAAGTTGCCCATGTGATGTTAACTCCCTTGTTTATGGGATATGTCATTTAAGGGATTCCCATGAGGAGCGGCCCACTTTATCAAATGGTATGAATAGGGATATCTACCTCTTAGTTCTTGAACTATGTTGCCACCATAGGATACTAGCTAGAGGATTCTACCTCAATAGCTATGTTTATATTGGTTCTACTTTGGACGGTAGACCACCTTCCATCGGTGTAAGGTTTGATGACACCGGATTCCATGTTTAGCATCACATGGTGTATGTCGATTAAGGTTATGGTTTCCCTAAAAGTAAAATGGACAATGGAAGTAATTGAATAGGATCCTAACTAGGAGGACTTAAGGTAAGTTAATTAGAGTAGGTGGAAGTAATGAACCCATCTAGACATTGCACAAGTGACTCCTTAGGAAGTCTTAGGAAGGTACCTTAATAGATATGATTATGTATGTGTCCTTTAAGTATGATATTGTAGTCTTGGTTTGACTATGATTATATTGTACTATACTTCTATGATGGCATGTGTTGTCTTGTGTAGATGATATGTATGGTATTCTCTTATGTTCCTAAGGTGATGCATTGCACCAAGTATCCCTAAAGGATTACTTAGTAAGCAAATGAATTGAAAGAAAGAGTTAATGTTAAGGAGAGTGAGTTCACTATAAAGTGACCTCTATTTGTACTTAAATTCTATATGTGCTTTTCTATGATGTTTGGCCTTTGATTGTGTCTTTATGAAGTATGTGGATGATATAAATGCTATTGATAAAGGTTTTATGATGATTTACTCAAAATGGCATGAAGTATGATTTCAATGGACATGTCCCTTTTAAATGCATATTTTTGCATGGTTGCCATACTTAGTACATTCTTGTGCTAATCCCATTCTTCTTTACTTTTTAACAAAGTGTAGGTTATAGAATGCTTAAAGGAGGTCTTTGATTGAGGAGCTTGATAGGTGATTTCCCAAGCTCAAGGAAAGGAATCCTTAAGTTCAAGGATGTCCTAATGTGTACTTATTGTAAAGTCTATTTAGTAATGTATAGCTTTGTATTATGTCTTAAGGGCTTTGTCGTTATTGTACTCTAAAGTTATTGAGTCTAAGATGGCAAAGGGACTTAGAGTCTAAATATGTATTATGACTTATATTTTATATATATATGATGTGATGTTTCTAGCATATGATGTGCTATGAAAAGTTTTAAATTTTCCGCTAAATTTACTATGTCAATGCAATAAATGATATGAGAGGCTTGTCTTAGACATCCGAGAGGTCGACGACGACGGTTACAATCCAAGATTTGTACCCTATCTTCTAGGGTATACTTTTGGGTTGTGACATGCACGACGTGCAACCACTTCCTAAAATAATCTAGCGCGATAGTTAAAGTTTTGGTCCTCCTTGGGGACCCTTTTTATGGTACCCGAGGCGTCGTTCTCCGACATTTCGAACCCTTTGTATATCAGGCTACGCGTAGGATCACCACAAAATAGTATGACACACTAGTTCAACTTTGACTAGTTTCCAAACGTCTTGGACGTTCTAGAACGTTTTACTTCCAAACACTTCCAAACTTTATATACTGCCTAAGAACACCATTATTAACCATTTTAAGACATACAAATACCCATGTTAGGCTATAGTTAAACCTAGCACATTTGGAGGGTGTAATAGTAAGCATGCATAACAGTCCAGTTCTTGAAAATATTGCATAATTGTGTTTTATGAGAAATGGACTTAATATGCTTAGAAATAATGTAATGAGCATGATGAAAAACTGAGGAGAAGGAAGTTCCTCCTATATGAAACTCTAAAGTTCTAATGCATGATAAAATTGTAGATTTTGTTCCTACTTTCTTGTTGTGATTTTGAGTCTCTTTATGATGTGAAGTTGATTTTACTTCTAACTATGTGTATTTTTTATGATGTGGTATGTTTATGATCTTTTAGTTTTGTGTCTTTATCTATAGAAAGTGTTAAAAGTATTTGGTGTCATTCGAGGATGAATGTTTGTCGAAGTGGGAGAGAATGTTACAACCCTAAAAATGGACTAGTCTAAATTAGAGCCTATGATGTGTTTTATGAGTAAATAAGGTGTTAAAATAACGAATATTAACATTATAAGTCAGTTTTATAGAGTTTTGAAGTCAAACGTCAAAGAACGACCAAGACATTTGGAACTAGTCGTTGTGTGAGCTAGTGTGCCTTTGCATGTTTTACGTGTTTTCTGGTGTGTAAATTGATAGAAGGGGGATCTAATTTCTAGATGAACATATTTAAGAGGACCGAAGACTTGGAAATAAAATGCCAAAAGGAAGTCCAAACCATGACCACCAGACCACGACCAATGGTTCCATCGACGCCCTTTCGATTGGGTGCGTCGCTCCACACTTAGTAGTGCAAGCTTAGCCCTGAAATTTCATATCTCTGACAAAAATGGCGCCCATCAGGATGCCTCGTCATTCAAACAACGGCCAGTAGTTTGCAATCGTCGTTTGACACCTGCAACTTTTTACAAGTGACTCAACCAAGGTGAGGATGTTTTGGGAAATTCATATAATGTCCTAATTAAGTCCTAGATGCTTATTTTATGTGTTTATAGGTATTTTGAGTTAGTTTATATACCTAAAACCTAAATTAGACCTCACTTATCCAAATCAAAACCCAAAATCAAATTAAGTTGTCTCTAGACTCCATTGAAGCTTGAAGCAATGTTGAAGCTAGGATTGAAGTTGTTGATTCATTTCTCCATAAATATCATGTGAATTATCAATAAAGGTATGGTGATTCAACCTTGTACCTTCACCCAAATAAAGGAGCCAATTCCAAAGGCTTTTCAAAGATCTTTCAAAACCTTAAAATCCTATTTTTAATTCTAAGGGTGGGTTGTTGCATGGAAACGTTAAAAGTGAGGTTTTATGAATTGATCAATGTTAATTTAATGTTTTAATATTAAACACACTGTGTATCCATGTATTCCTTGAATTCCTAATTTTGGCTCTAAATTGGGTGAATTGATCATGACTTAATCTTATAGAATTAATGTGTAGATTGTATTGGGCTATTATATTATGTATTGATCAATGTTTGAATTATTCATAGATTGCCTTATAATGTTGATATCTATATCGAGTATTTATGGATCATTGATAAGGATTAATTGTTTGCCTATTCTTATGTATATTGCTATTGTAAAGATATCTTGTTATGTTAAATGGTTGGAAAGGATAAGGAATGGTGATTATGGCTATTGGAATGTGGTGAGCTGACTTAATCCTTTTTTTAGAATAGACTTGATATTGAATTTTTATTGATTTGTATGGTCCATTTATGGTGGTGATGTTTAATTGTTATAATCCTTATGAACATGGCCTTGTTGGAATTATAATGTGAATTATGGTATGATCATGATATGGTATATGTGAAGGTATAAAGTGAAGGTTCTCATATGACGTCTATTTGATCTTTTATGGGTCCTATAATGATATGATTGAGTATGCTTCTTCTGTAGTTGTTGATATATGATGATGAATGACTAGGGAGGGTCTATATAGAATGATGTCATATCTTGTATTGGTAGACTAGTTTTCCCTACTTCGTACATGTATTTGCAATTAATTAGTATATTAATGGAAGTCTAGGATTGGTAGACCTAGAGTAGGTGCCCTTCATTGAATGAATAAATGAGTTATTCTAGATTATGTATTGAACCGGTACAAGTAATCATGGTGCCCTTTCTTGATGAGTGTAGAACCCTAAGTAAATGTGTTCAAACTTAAATAATAAAAGATGGTTAAAAAAGTGAAACCTTGAATACGAAAAGAAGGTTAATGAGAAAGCTTGAAGTGAAAGAACGTAATGGTGTCCTTCTTGAGTGGAATGTAATGGTGTCCTTCTTGAGTGGAATGATGGAATTAGGGGTATGTTGGCTCGAACAACATGAAACCACTTAAAAGGGAGTCATAAGATCTATCCTAATAAGCCTTTGTTCATCACTTGTGGACCCATCCTTGGAAGAAAATGTAGTATGAGTTTGTAGGGATAGTAATGGTACCTTATCAAATACACCTAGTGAATCATTTACTCTATTAGAAAAAAGGCAAACCACGGAGTGAATAAGTTTTAGCACATATCATAGGTCGATAAAATGTCGACATTTTAAATTATTACATAGTGAATATTACACCCTAAAATTGATCTACGTTGAATTAGATCCTAACATGTGTGTCGTGAGGTTTTAAAGTCTTAAAATGGTTAATTATGGGTTTTTATAGGCAGTATATATTGTTTGGAAGTGTTTGGAATTCAAACGTCCAAGAACGTCCAAGACGTTCGGAAACTAGTCGAAGTCGAACTAGTTGTCGTAGTGTTTTGTAGTGGAGTTTTAGGGTATGTTATTTGGGTGTAATTGAGTCATGATGGCATATGTATATTAACATATAAAGGGTCTAAACGTTTGAGAAGGACGCCACGGGGACAAGCCTAAGGGTCCCCAACGACGACCCAAACATGGTCCAAGCAAGCCGCCACGCCAGCCAAGAATAGGCAGTGGCTACGCGTCGTGCAGCCTTCACTGAGAAGGGAAATTTTTTCCCTGAGATGCGGGGACATCATGAACCATTTTGACTCAAAATTTTCCAGAAACAACAACTGAAAATGCCTCTGCGACGCGCAGTAACCTCATTGTTTGGTAGTGTCTTTTTTTAAGTCAAATTTGAATTAGTTAAAATGTCCATTAAGGGAAGGGTACCGTTGGTAATTTGGGATAACTTATTGATGGTTATTGTTTCTTTTGAAGACCCTAAACTCACCAATCAAAGATAAACACTAAACTCAAACCAAAACCTCTCCATTCATTTCTCCAAAACCTCCATTGATGAAGCTTTGAAGCTCCAAGGAAGAAGAAATATTTTCTAAGTTTTTCTCCATCAATTTTGTGGTCTTTTCTTAAAAATTAAGGTATGATGTTTCATCATTGAATCATCTATATTCAAGTATCAAATTTCAATGGTTTTCAAAAATGATCAAAAAGATGAATTCTTCTATTTCAACTTCTAGCCTTGGGTTCTTGCATGAAACGATTTGAAATGATGATTTGCGATATAATTGATGTTATTTGAGTGATTTTAGATAGACCTCTCTCATACACATAATATATTCATATCGAGTATACATAGACCTTTCTTATAAGAAGATTACATAGTCTTCTACTTTTATTACATATATATATATATATATATATATATATATATATATATATATATATATATATATATATATATATATATATATATAGATAGATAGATAGAGATAGAGATAGAGAGAGAGAGAGAGAGAGATAGATAGATAGATAAGATATAACATAGTCTTAAAACCGGATGTCTCATATCATAACAATCTAAACAAGAGTATAACAATAGGGCATAGCCCATATATCAATACAATAAGATCAACATATAGGCTATACAATCTTTAGTACTCACATGAAAGGAAATCAACACATTGTCTTTAATACTAATCAATACCTGAAGCTAGAAAGTCTCATTGTCCTCGAAGTGGTGAGGAACTACCCCACTTTGAGAATGAGGTTTCAAGTCTTCTTCATATGTCGTGACAAGACCTTCAAGGTCCAGAACCTAAAATGTTGGGGAAAAGGGGAAAAGGGGGTTAGCACATCACTTGTACTTAGTATGAGAACATATGCACACACAACATGAAATCATGCTAAAAATGGACATTTCATTTAAGTATGCTAATTAATTTTGAAAAGTCTTATGCACATTGAAGAACCAATACAAGTCAATCATACATATTCATAGAGTCAAGACCATGTACATCACAAGAAAAACAATACTAAGTCTTAGTCAGGTCAACATGCATAGTCAACCCAATTGATCACATAACAATGACAATTGTATCATCAAGTTGTAACATCAACAAGCATGTATAATGGTTATAACATCATAATCAATGCAAGACCATTAATCATGAACCCTCATTAAGTCAACTAGTGCAATGACTAAGCAAAGCCCCATAAACTTACTCAATCAAGTAAACCAATCAATAACCATAGACAATGTCGAACTTCACATATCATATCATTAAGGGTATTTGCATCATACTTTATCAATAGAGACCAAACACATGATAATATGTGAAATCAACATAACATAATGTTATTAACATGTAAGATCATCATATACATATCATTTACATATATAAGCATATACATACATAAGAACATCCTTCTATGACTTCCCACAAGGATACTAGTGCAATGTATAGGTATAGTCACATACCCCTACCTAGACTAAGCTAAACCCCTTAGGTCATCCTAGTTACAGTTCATTCATTACTTCGTTTTACCTTTTGGGAACATCTTATCTTAACCGACATATACCATATGAGCTAATGTGGAATCCGGTGTCATGCAACCCTACACCGAAAGAAAGCGGACTACTTGCCAAGGTAGTACCACAACATGAACATAGCTTCTATGTGGACCCACTAGATAGTATTCCTATGGCGGCAACTTAGTTCAAGAAATAGGAGATGTAGTTGGGACCCTGTTTATGCGAAACGCACTATAGGCTCCAATCTCATGAGTAAATTAGTGATCCTACCTTCCCTATGTGGGAAGGGACACTCCTCACTCTATTTCACCTTGTGCAAAGATAGAGTCCCTTTTGAATTACTTTAATGCCTTTATTAATCATTATAGCTCAATAAGATTTGCATGAGTATTATCCTTTCATTACAATTCATACATCTTAGTTTAGCACATTTACATAATAATATCATGATAAGACACATTGGTAAGTTATCAACATCCTTATAACATTTACATCTTACCCAACAACACACAAACCATAGTTCAAGACATTCCAATTAAACATCATAACAACCCTATCAATCTTAACATAAGGTATACTTCAATACACCATCATCACTTATCACAAGTACGCATAATTGACGTTAAAATAATAAGATCACAAGACTTACCCAAATCTCCTACATAAGCCATCATCAAGGTCATACCATAAAGCATTCAATTCAACTCAACAATGGGTGTACTAACATCAAACCACAATAACCATCATCATAGTAAAGTCAATTTAATCACTACATAACAATTTACCACTAGTTCATAGCCTAGAGTTAGAGACTTATGTCAAATTCATGATCTACTTCACAATCTAGGTTAATTACTCCAGAACTAGCATACTTGGATTAAAATATATCACAATATACTCATAATTTAACATAATAACAACATATAATAGTAATTCACATACTAACCAAGTCAATTGTACCAATACTACATAATTCAATTCAACATCACAAGCTAGGGTTAATGGGAAAAGGTAATCTTCCACTAACTAGGTAAATTCATCAAGAATTAGCATAATGTAATCATATTACATGTTAATATACTCAAAATAACCAAAAGTAACCATAAAAAAGCATTTCACAAGATCAATTTCGTAATAGAATAAAACTCGCTTGAATTTCATACTTTTGAAATCAATTTGGAGGAACCCTTGGGGGAAAGACATCCCAAAGGTGAAACGAATCCCATACCTTACTAATTGATGAAGTTTTATTGACAAGACTTGATCCTTTGATTTCCTAGAACCCTCAATTGCTTGGTCTTCTATGGAGTTTCTTTGGGATAGAGAAAGAAGAGAGAAGGAAGATCAATTGTGTGTTTTGGTAATTATGAGAGTTAAGTGAGATTTTAGGCTTAGGGTAGTTTATATAGGGACTTAATTAACTTAATTAACCACCCCCTAATCTATAATTAACCTCCTAACTAAACTATATAATTATATCAATTAAGTGAAACAAGGCAGCAACACATGGGTCTGACCTACGAGACCCTGACTGATGGGCCGTAGGTCAGTTGACGGGCAGTGTGTCCTCCATGCTGCACGTCCTTAGTTTTGGTACTAGATTTCTCAAAATGAGCCCTTCACAAAATTTACCAAGTCCTTATCGATGCCCCGTCGATTCACCAATGGCTCGTCGCTTGCAATTGGTCGATGGACACTCCCTTATGACAGCTTTTTCAACATTGCAATGGTCCTCCTCAGGACCCTTGGTTGGTCCTTGAGGGGTCGTACCCAAACTTTTCGATTATAAACTAAATCTAATACGTTTTAGACACCTTACCATAAAAATTGAATCATTTTCTGACTCTTAAAACTTAGTCAAATAGGCTAAGGCACGCTAGCACCTCTTGATACTAGTTTACGGACGTCATGGGCGTTGCTTGACGTTTTGATTCTAAAAACTCCTAAATGAATTATATACATTATAATTGACATAAAACCAATGTTAAAACTCTTAGAATCTCATGTTAGGATATAGATTAGGATTAAACTTTTGGAGTATTACATTACCCCCCCTCCCCCTTAGGAATATTCGTCCCCGAATGACACTAAAATTCATTAAAAGGAAGGAATAAAATATTCAAGACTAGCAGCACAACCAATAACAACATATCAAAACATGATTTAAAATATAAATCATCTTAACACATGACCTTTTACACAATGCAACTCAAAACGTTATTTTCAACTCATAAGCTTTCAACATTCCTTCATGCTTATTCATTATGCCAAAGCTTTCTTTAACATATACCAACATGTTCAATAATTATTCATGAAGGAACAATAAACCAAAATGCCCAACATAAACTCAAAACAAGTTAAAAGAAACATTTCCATTTTTAAGCATGACGTTCACCGTAACATTCACCTTTTTGCATAACTTCACCAAAAATCCAGGCAATTTCAAATAAACACATTATTTTCACTGTAATTTGGAATGAATAACCTTAGTTATCAAATAGATGAGGGTAACGAGACTTGATGTCGGCCTCGTCCTCCCATGTTTCACCCTCAACTAGGTGATTCTTACATAACACCTTTACAGAAGCCACCTCTTTGTTCCTTAACTGCTTTACTTGTCTACCAAGGATTTCAACCGGATGCTCCTCGTAGGAGAGGTTCTGCAACACCTAGACGTTCAATAGGAAGAATGGGTTCGGGATCACCGATACACTTCTTAAGCATGGAAACATGGGACACTAGATGAACCTAAGCGAATTCGAGGTAAACTCAACTCATATGCAACCTTACCAATCTTTTGCAAGATTTCATAGGAACCCACATAACGAGGACTCAACTTTCTCTTTTTTCCAAATCTCACCACCCCTTTCATAGGTGAAATTTTCAGATACACTTTATCACCTTCTTCAAACTCTAATTCTCTTCTCCTGTAGTTGTCATAAGATATTTGCTGGCTAAAGGTTGTTTAAAAGCGATTTCTTATAATATGAACCTTCTCCAAAGTCTTATAAATCAACTCGGGACGCAGAAGTGATGACTCACCCACTTTAAACAATCCAATTGGGGATCTACATCTCCTACCATACAAGTCTTCCTAAGGAGCCATAGATATAGATAAATGGTAACTATTGCTGTAAGAATACTCAACCAAAGGCAAGTGTTTATCCAAATTTCCCTTGAAATCAATTATACAAGCTCTAAAGGGTTTGAATAGTATGCTCCGCTTGACCATCTGTTTGAGGATGAAAAGCGGCGCTTAACTTCACCTTGGTACCCAACCCTTTTGGGAATAACCTCCAAAACCTAGATTTGAATTGTGCACCCCTATCTGATATGATGGATAACGGAATACCATGGCGACACACAATCTCATATATGAAGATCCTTGCATAATCCTCCACTGATTAAGTAGACTAGAGGAAATAAAATGACCGTATTTAGTCAACCTATCCACAACCACCCATATGAAGTCATATTGCTTTTGTGTTCGAGGCAAACATACCACAAAATCCATATTTGTGTCTTCCTTCTTCAAAGTAGGAACTTGAATTTCTTGTAGTAAACTACCCGGCTTTTGTTGTTCGACTTTTACTTGTTGGAAATTTGGACACTTTGTAAGAAATTCTGCTATGTCCTTCTTTTAACCTTCCGACCAAAACACTTCGCTAAGGACATGATACATCTTTGTAGAACCAGGATGAATGGAGTAACGGGACCCATGAGCTTCCTCAAGAATCTGGTTCCTCAAACCATCTACATTGGGAACACACAACCTTCCTTGATACCTCAATACACCAATCCCCCCCTAAGGAGAATGAGTCATTAAGCTTACCAATAATAGACTCCTTAAACTCCATAAATGGTTGATCTAGGTGTTCTTTGTACTTTACCTCAACCACCAAAGATGATTCTGAGTTATGATGGACAATAAAACCACCATTTGGAGAATCTTCAAATCTAACACCCAAATGAGCCAATCTATGAACATCTTTCACTTGGTATTTCTTGGATTCTTCTACACGAGACACACTATCAATTGTCATACGACTTAGATCATCCTCAACCACATTGTCCTTGTCGGGTGGTAGTAAACACTCATGTCGTAATCTTTAAACAATTCCAACCACCTTCTTTGTCGGAGATTCAATTCATTTTGAGTAAATACATATTGAAGACTCTTGTCGTTTGTATACACATCAACACGGACCCCATACAAGTAACATCTCCCTATTTTCAAGGAAAATATCACGACCGCTAACTCAAGATCATGAGTTGGATAATTCTGCTCATGCACCTTAAGTTATCTAGAAGCATAGGCTATTACTTTCCGATGTTGCATGAGCACACACCGCAAGCCCACTCAAAATGTATCATAATATACAAGGAAGCCCTTGGTATCCTCCGGTAAAGTCAAAACCTTAGCGGAAGTAAGCCTATCTTTACAGATTTGGAACATTCTTTCACATGCCTCCGACCACTAAAATTTCATACTGTTTTGGGTAAAGTAGTCAAGGGAGATGTAATGGATGCAAAACCATCCACAAACCTCCTATAATAACCCGCTAGACCAAAGAAACTCATAATGTTGGTTAGAGTCAATGGATTAGGCCAATTCTTCACCGCCTCGATTTTTCTTGGAACAACCTCAACTCCCTCACTACATATTATATGACCAAGAAACGCCACCGACCTCAACCAAAACTCACATTTGCTATACTTGGCAAATAGTTGGTTCTCTTTAAACACTTGCAACACCATCCTAAAATGCTCAATGTGTTCACCCTATTTTTTCTGAATATACCAAGATGTCATCAATTAAGACAATGAAAAATAAATCTAGGTAACTTCGAATCACCCTATTTATGAGATCCATAAATGTCCCTAGGGTATTAGTGAGACCAAAGGACATTACTAAGAACTCATAGTGACTATATCTTGTTGGGAATGCCATATTTTGTATATCCTCACCTCTCACCATAAGTTGGTGATACCCCGATCTCAAGTAATTCTGAGAGAATTAGCTTGTCCCTAGGAGTTGATAAAACAAGTAGTTAATCTGAGGTATAGGATATTTGTTCTTAATGGTGACTTTATTGAGTTGGCGATAATCAATGCACATTCTAAGGGACCCATGCTTCTTCTTCACAAACAAAACCGGATCACCCTATGGAGAAATACTAGGTCTAATCAAGCCTTTGTCTAGTAAGTCCTTGAGTTGATCCTTCAACTCTTTCAATTCGGCCAGAGCCATCCAATAAGGAGGAATTGAAATGGGATTTTTATCTGGTAGAAAGTCAATACAAAAATCAATTTCCCGTTCAGGAGGGATTCCAGGAAGATTATTAGGAAAGACCTTCGCAAATTCCCTTAATACGGGGACTAACTCAATGGGACGATTTTTGGAATCTAAATCTTTTACTCTTACAATGTTATATAGACACCCTTTTGAGATTATTCAACAAGCCTTAAAACAACAGACAATACGACCTCTATGGATAGAATTTCCCCCCTTCAACTCTAAAACGGGTTCATTTGGAAAATTGAACTTGACAATTATAGTCCTACAATAAATGGAAGCAAAACAATCATGAAACCAATCAATTCCCAAAATGAGATCAAAATCGACCATAACAAGTTCTACTAAATCAATATGAGTAACTCTATTGGGCAACATTATAGGACAATTTCTATATACCCTCTTTGCAATAACCGACTCCCCAACCGGTGTAGTTACCATAAAAGGTTCATTTTGAATATGAAGCAAAATATCAAACATTTTATCTATCAAGAAAGTAAGAAAAGATAATGTAGAACCCGAATCAAGTAAAGCATATACATCAATAGATAAGACTTTTAACATACCGGTCACCACATTGGAAGAACTATGTCACAACCCAAAAGCATACCCTAGAAGATAGGGTACAATCTTGGATTGTAACCGGCGTCGTCGACCTCTCGGAGGTCTAAGACAAGCCTCTCATATCATTCATTGCATTAACATAGTAAATTTAGCAGAAAATTTAAAACTTTTCATAGCACATCATATGCTAGAAACATCACATCGTATATATATATATATATAAAACATAAGTCATAATACATAATTAGACTCTAAGTCTCTTTGCCATCTTAGACTCAATAACTTTAGAATATATTAGGGACACGGCCCATACGATACCTTACATAACTATACAATATTTAAAGACTTCATATTAAAGACATAAGTAGGACATCCTTGAACTTAAGGATTCCTTTCTTGATCTTGAGAAAAACACCTATCAAGCTCCTCAATCAAAGATCACCTTTAAGCCTTCCATAACCTACACTTTGTGTAAAAAGTAAAGAAGAATGGGATTAGCACAAGAATGTACTAAGTATGGCAACCATGCAAAAACATGCATTTAAAAGGGACATTTCCTTTAAATCATACTTCATGCCATTTTGAGTAAATCATCATAATACCTTTGATAACATCATTTATATCATCCACATACGTCATAGAAACACAATCAAAGGCCAATCATCATATGAAACCATATATAGAATATAAGTGCACATGAAGGTCACTTTATAGTGAACTCACCCTTCTTAGCATTTAACTCTTTCTTTCAATTCATTAATCTCCTAAGTAATCCTTTAGGGATACTTGGTGCAATGCATCACCTTAGGAACATAAGAGAATACCATATATAGTATCTACACGAGACAACACATGCCATCATAGAAGTATAGTACAACATAAACATAGTCAAACCAAGACTAAAATATCATACATAAAGGACACATACAAAATCATAAGCATTAGGACACCTTCCTAAGACTTCCTAAGGAGTCACTTGTGCAATGTCTAGATGGGTTCATTACTTCCATCTATCCTAAGTAACTTACCTTAAGTCCTCCTAGTTAGGATCCTATTCAATTACTTCCATTGTCCATTTTACCTTTAGGGAAACCATAGCCTTAACCGACACTAAGACCATGGGTGCTAATCATGGAATTTGGCGTTGTAGAGCCTTACACCAAAGGAAGGTGTTACTACCTAGCCAAGGTAGAACATTAACATACATGCTAGCATATCAAGTGAATTCACTTTGCTAGATCCTATGTGGCAAGCATAGTTTATGGAACTAAGAGATAGGTATTCCCTCTATATACCATTTGGTAATGGGGCCTCACCTCATGAGATAACATGAGTGCATATTCCTCAAGGAAATTCAACACTTCATGTAAGTACATAGGTGAGTATTCCTCTAAGGGAAGTCGACACCATACGTAGGTCCATAGGTGATTATTCCTCTAAGGGAAGTCAACACTCTATAAGGGACAAATGGTGAATATTCCTCTAAGGGAAGTCAACACCTCTCAATGTCAAGTTCACTCGGTGCTAAGCTAAGTTCCCTTTATTGAAAAGCCTTTATTACCTTTGTTTATAAAACATAGTCTTAGGATATTCATCATTCATATGCTTATAGCATATTCAAGCACCTATCTAGTTTTGGAGTATTCTTGGGCCCTCCTAGTTGGACCTCTTCTCCCTAGCTAGATCATCCATGTGTGTGAGTGTATATATAGATGTGAGCAAACCTTTCACATAACACATCAAGCCACACATGTTCATATATCAATGCATAAGTCTATAGGCATAACTATATGAGCAATCCTTTCATATAAACCTACTAAGACACTATACACCTTCATACTTCATCATATGATATTCATAACATGTTCATATAATCATCCTTCATATGCATAAGAACCAAACCTAGGAACTATCCTATCAAGATATACATGTGCAATGCATAGACAAAGTCCCATACCCTTGTCCATACTAGTACACCTATCAAGTCATCCTAGTAAGGGAATACAAATCATACATTCATACATCACCTTAGTATGCATAGTAGTAGACACTAGCGAATATGAGAACTACCTTTCATTTAGACACAATGACTTATACTAGTTGTAATATGCATTTAAGTGAGAGTGTGTGTACATTTACCAACATGATCACGTAATGGCCATCAATAACATCTTAAGTCAGCCACACTAATAGACCACATTATACTTCAAGCACATAGCACACAACACATAATAGCATAGGAGGCATGACAATATATACCATGAAATCAAGACTCCTAACTTTAGCTATTTATACTTACATATAAGGGATACATGGGTAGAGGCTATTAACCACTTTAACACATCAATAGCAGCACCTATACAACACCCTAACATGATTATACACATGCCCATACAATAGCCACATAACCTAATTCACAACTAGAATAGGAAAGTAGGCATAAGCTTCTCATAGTATCATTTTAAGCATATGTTCATAAGTTCATCAATTTGCCTTCATGGCCATGGTAAACACATTTACAATAACAATAAAGTAAACACCGCCACCATAAGTGGACCATATCACACAATGCCATACAAGGCTTCATCAACATTTCTATAAAGAATAGAGAAGTAGAAGAGTAGAGGAATTAAGCATTCTTACCAATTTCTCACCCTTTGATCATCATTGATCAATACACCTTATTCATCAATAAAACACATAAATGGCAGTATCTATATGTACTTTAAACATATAAGAAACCATGTACAAGTCGCTACAAGATTATGCCATAACATAATGAAACATATCAACATGCTAGGAAAGTAGAATAACATAGGTCATTAGCTAACTTCCCTTACATTGATTTTAGATCATAGTTCATACATATGTAAGTCTAAGGCAGTAGCTAATTAGGTAAGAAATCAAGCCTAAGTCATGCATCATCTAATCACAATTCAAGATCCATCACATACTTAGCCTCTTGACTTCATAACCTAAAAGAATCTATACCAATTCATGCAAGCCCTTCTTAATTTGAACATTAAGGATTTATACTTACAAAATTCATCCATTACATCACCCTAAAAGAGTAGCTACAGCAGTTCATACGAAATCAAGAGCCTACACAACCGATCTCACAATCGTCTTCAAGACAACATATAGAAACATAGGTTATTCATGCTCAAAACTTCATATATTTATCATCATGGACTTATCATCATCAATTCAACATCATTTAGTGTCAATAACAATAACCACAAGCAATTCAACATAAGAGAATCACCAATTCATCAAGAACAAGCCATAATCACAAAGCCCATGCAAGAGCTAAACCTAATTTTGGAAGGAACATGGGTTCATCATGCAATTGGAGTGAAAACACATTAAAACCATTGTATTAACTTCAATTCATCATGATTTAATCTTTAGAAACGTTTTGAGAAAGAACCCATGGCTAGATTGGAAGATTGGAAACTTGTTCATAAGATTTCTTTGAAAAACATTGAGAAGAACTCTCCAAGTGAAAGGTTACTTAGAGATGAAGGATCACCATACCTTAATCTTCATGATAATTCCATCTACAAGCTGTTCTTGAGCTTCAAAAACCATGGAGGTTCAAGAGAGAATATTTTGGAAAGGAAGGGTTCAATTTGAGTGAGGGGATTTGAGAATGGGTAAATCACGTTTTGGATGGCTTATATACACCTAAAATTACTTAATTAAACCTATTATAGTCAGGTTAGGAGGTGGGGTGAATTTACCATTCACCCCTTTAAGTGGCAGCACGCAGGCAGCCAACTCACAGGCAGCCGCGACGTGGCCCATGACGGGGCGTCATGGCCATGACGGGCCGTGGCAGCCTTCCATCGCAGGACACTTAGCCAATTCTTGGCTCACAACCTGACCAAGTCAAGTCTCCTTTGATGAGACCTGCTTTACGGTCCGTTGGGGGCCCAACGGTCCGTCATTGGGTCCGTCAAGAGACACTGCCCAGGCAGTGTTTAGGCAGCCTTGAGGTCCTTCTTTTGGGGCCTCTTGTGGGGCCCTTTAGAAGTCGTACCTGGACGTTTACAACGCGATTACAAACCTTAACATGTTATAGACCTAACACATAAGTTTCGTCCAAAACAAACACCTACAAGACGTCCAAACAGCCTTGACCCCAACATGACATACGATGAACGTCTTAGGGGCTATCTTTCGAACGCCTTGGACGTTCTTGGGCGTTTGACCTCCAAACTTCACGAAACTTCATACAATAACATTAAAAATCATTTAACACCATTTCAAGACTTATTTGACTCAGTTCACACAACTTAGGTATGCATACACACATGAGGCACATAAGCGACTATTCGTCGAACGTCTTGGACGTCCCTTGACGTTCGACTTCCAAATCACTTCAAACTTTGCACACTGACTCTATATGACATAATAAGGCATTTTAGGACCTTATAACGATAAGACGAACATGTTAGGCTCTATACACCTTATCTCATTTTCGAGGTCTTACAAACTATATTGTTCACACTAGAGCGAGGTTGACAAAAGAAATTCTTCTATATCTTGACCACTACCTTTGTATTGCCCCTTCACATTTGGGCAATCCCTAAACTTGTGGGCACTCTTTCCACACCCAATGAAATTGTCTGTCCCAACGAGGCAATCACCATAATGCTTTTTGTCACACTTTCCACAAGTTGGCTTCTTCTTTGGTGAGCTAGTACCTCTTGCCTTTTGAGACTTAAGGTTAGACACCCTATCATCACGAGCCTTTGGAAATTTTGTAGGAACTTGATTAGAAATCTATTCTTGAAGCTAGGCTTCTCTTGGATATAAAGCTACCCTTTGAAGAACGACCATTAAAAGACCTTGCCCTCTTGGCATACCTACTATTTCTATTAACCCTTGTCTCTTCCACTTGTTGAGCATGAACCATGAGATGAGAAATGTTTATATTATCATGTATCATAGTCGTACGACATTTTTCTTTAAGTCATCTGCCACTCTCATGACAAAGAGGCTCATTTCATCTCTAGGGTCGAAAACCAAAGAAAGAGCATACTTTGACAATTTAATATATTTCAAAGAGTTTTAAAGTACAATCATACCTCTTTGACTAAGGTTGATGAATTCTTCAACTTTGGATTCCCTCTTCTCCCTAGGAAAGAACCTATCAGGAAAAGCCTTCTCGAAAATCCCCAATGTCACCGGTCCACCCCTTAAGGGCCTATTTTCTCTCCATTTGATGTACCAAGTTTGGGCCACATCTTTGAGTGTGTAAGTGGCCAACTCGGCCTTTACACTAGTTTTCAACCACATAGCATAGAGGATCTTGTAGGTTTCATCAATGAACTCTTGGGGTCTTCCAAACATTGGACGCATAGAAAATAAGGGGATTCATCCTGGTGAAATACCTCAAACGGGATGCCATGGTTCCAACATGTTGGTTTCCTCGAGGTACAACCTCCCGGTTAGCTTGGGCCATCATGGCTTGTGCTTGAATTGTGATGGCTTGTGCTTGTGTAGTATTGCCTTGGGCCATTTGGAGAAAGGCTGCCCTTATGTCTCCATCCGTCAAAGGTGGAGGATTTACCAGATCTTGATCATCATTAGCAACTTCTTCAAGAAGAGGGACTTGATTGTCTCATGGAGGAACTCCCGCGTTGGCAATATCTTCATCATGTCTTCAAGCGACTCTCTTTGAGTATTCATTTCCAATATTCACAATAAAAGGATTAAATGCTAAGGCCACATAGAGTAAAGACTCTTAAAGCAGGATATTTGATTTCCAAGAAATAGAGAATTTCCTAAGCATCATATAATTTCCTATTCATATGTGTGACGCGCTTTACAATTATGAATAATAATATACATAGACGTGGTTAAGTGAAACATTGAGTCTAAATATATTCAACCTCGTGCTCTGATACCAAGTTTGTCACATCCGGGGTGCACCCCTTAGACGTAACCGGCGACGGCGTCCTCGAAGAGGACTAATACTAGCCTCTTAGCTTACATCATTACATTCATAGGTTAAAAATGGGGAAAATCAATAACTTTTCTTCTATCTATCATGAGGTTGACATAGACCTCTCGCATACACATAATATATTCATATAGTATATATAGACCTTTCGTATAAGAAGATTACATAGTCTTCTACTTTTATTGCACACAGACACATACACACACACATATATATAACATATAACAGTCATAAAATCGGATGTATCATATCATAACCATTTAAACAAGAGTATAACAATTAGGCATAGCCCATACATCAATACAATAAGATCCACATATACTTTATACAATCTATAGTACTCAAATGAAAGGAAATAAATATATTGTCTTTAAGACAAATCAATATCCGAAGCTAGAAAGTGGCATTGTCCTCGAAGTGGTGAGGACCTACCCAACTTGGAGAATGAGTATCCAAGTCTTCTTCAAATGTCGTCACAAGTCCTTCAACGATCGTAACCTAAAATGTTTGGGAAAAGGGAGAAAATGAGGGTTAGAACATCACTTTTACTAAGTATGAGACCATATACACACACAACATGAAATCATGCTAAAAAGGGACATTTCATTAAACCATGTTAATTTACTTTGAAAAGTCTTATGCACATTCAAGAACAAATACAAGTCAATTATACATATTCATCAAGTCAAGACCATGTATATCACAAGACCAACAATACTAAGTCTTAGTCATGTCAATTGAGCAGATAACCAAGACAACCCCATCATCAAGTTATAACATCAACAAGCATGTATAAGAGTTCATAACATCATAATCAAAGCAAGAGTATTAGTCATGAACCCTCATTAAGTCCACTAGTGCAATGACTAAGCAAATCCCCATCACCTTACTCAATCAAGTAAACCCAACAAGAACCATCACCAATGTCCAAATTCACATATCATATCATTAAGAGTACATGACATCATACTTTAACAATAGAGACCAAACACATGATCAGAAGTGAAATCAACATCACATATTGTAATTAACATGTAAGATCATCATACACATATCATTTACATTTATAAGCATATACATACAAAACGACATACTTCTAAGACTTCCCATAAGCCTAACTAGTGCAATGTATAGGTAGAGTCCCATACCCCTACCTAGACTAACCTAAACCCATTACGTCATCTTAGTAAGAGTTAATTCGTTACTTCATTTTACCCTTTGGGAATATCATGCCTTAACCGATATAGACCACATGAGCTAATGTGAAATCCGGTTTCATGGAACCCTACAGCTAATGAAGGCGGACTACTTGCCAAGGTAGTACGAAAACATGAACATAGCTTCTATGTGGATTCACTAGCTAGTATTCCTATGTGGTCAACATAGTTCAAGAAATAGGAGATTTATTTGGGACCCTCTTTATGCTACATGGATTATTGTCACCAATCTCATGAGTACATTAGTGATCCAACCTTCCCTATGTGGGAAGGGACACTCCTCACTATAGTTCACTCGGCGCTAAGCTCTAGTCGCTTTTGAAATGTCTTTAATTCATTTATTAATCATCATAGATTAATGTAGGTCATAGGGTTTATCCCTTATATAATCATCATCATAGCTAAATAAGAATTGCAAGAGTATTATCCTTTCATTACAATTCATTGATGTGAGGTTAGTACATTTACATATTCATATCATTATAAGGAACATTGGTAAGTTAACACCATCCTTATAACATTTACTTCCTAGCCAACAACTCACAAACCATAGTTAAAGACATTTAAATTCAACATCATACAAAATATATCAACCTTAACATAAGTATACTTTAATATATCATCATCACTTAATCACAAGTAATCATAATTGATTTAAAGAATTGAGATCACAAACTTACCCCAATATCCTTCATAATCCATTATCAAGGTCTTACCGTCAAACATTCAATTCACACCAACAATGGGTGTACTACCATCACACAATAATAACCATCATCATATTGAAGTCAATTAAATCACTACACAACAATTCAACACTAGTTCATAGCCTAGAGTTAGAGACTTAGGTAAAATTCATGATCTACTTCACAATCTAGGTTAATTACTCAAGAACTAGCATACTTGGATTAAAATATATCACAATATACTCATAACTTAACATAATAACAACATTGAATAGTAATTCACACACTAACCTAGTCAATTGTACCAATACTACACAATTCAATTCAAGATCACAACCTAGGGTTAAGGGGAAAAGGTCATCTTCCACATACTAGGTCAATTGATCAAGAATTAGCATAATGTAATCATAATACATGTTAATATATTCATGATACCCAAAATTATTCATAAAAAAGCATTTCACAAGATCAATTTTGTAATAGAATAAAACCCACTTGAATTTCATACTTTTGAAATAATATTGAGGGAACCCTTTGGGGAAAGAGATCCCTAAGGTTAAAGGAATACCATACCTTACTAATTGATGAAGATTTATGGATAAAATGTGATACTTTTATGCCCTAGAACCCTCCTTTACTTGGTCTTCTATGGATTTCTTTGGGAGAGAGAAAGAAGAGAGAAGGAAGAGTAATTGGGTGTTCGGGAAATTATGAGAGTTAAGTGAGGTTTTAGGGTTAGGTTAGTTTATATAGGTACTTAACTAACTTAATTAACCACCATAAATCTTTAATTAACCTCCTGACTAAACTAACTAATTAAATGAATTAAGGGAAACAAGGCAACAACATAGGGGCATGACCTACGAGACCCCGACTGACGGGTCGTAGGTCAGTCGACGGGCACTATAGCCTCCGTGTTGCACGTCCATAGTTTTTGTCAAAGATTTTCCAAAACTAACCCTTCATGAAATTGGATTAGACATCATCGATGCCCCATCGATGCACCAACGGCTCCTGTCTGCAACTCTTCGATGGACACTGCCTTTTTGCAGTTTTTTGCCAAATTGCAAATATCCTCTTCAAGGGCCCTTGGATTGTCCTTGGGGGGTCGTACCCGTACTTTTTGAGGATACACTAACTCTAAAACTTGTTAGACACCTTAACACCAAATTTCATCATTTTTGGACTACTAAAACATGGTCAAATAAGTTAAGGTGTGCTAGCACCTCTTGAACAAGTTTCCGAACTTCAGGAACGAACCTTGACGTTTTGATTCCAAAACATCCTAAATGACTGATATACTTTATGATTGACTTAAAACAGTTTTACAATTCTTAGACTCTCATGTTAGGGTCTATATTAGGATTTAGACTTTCGGAGTAATACAAATTGACTATTGATTGGAGTTGTTGGGATTGAATAGGTTGTACTTTGACCTAACCTTCTCTGTATTGTGTAGTATAGGTGTTTCAATTGTGATGTTTTGTATTGTCCACTTTTGGTGGCGATGAATATGTGCTATGCTGATGTTGCTTCGTTGTCATTACTTTATGAAATATGATGTTGTCATATTATCTCCTTTATATGTGACCATTGTGAAGGTCTTTATGACTTGTGTGTATATGTGAAGGCAAAATATGTGTTCTTCTAAGTAAATGGATGTTATCATGATAGGCTATAGTGATGCCTTATATCTGTAGAGTTAATTGAAGTGTGAATCTTCTTTGATGGCTATATGAACCTTTTGATGAGTTATGTTGATGATTATGTAGAAGTGTTTAGGGTGACTTGCAAGTATACTTAGTTGACCCTATATACTATATAAATGATATTGTACATCTGATAAGATGATAATGAAGTGTGTCTTGTTTTGCTAGACCTATATCCCTTACTTGATACATGAAGAATATAATATGAATCCTTGACTTAGTAGGATAAAGCATATTTGTCATGAATGTATATATATGAATGGAATATGATGTTGAAAATAGTAAACATGGTCATTTATGTGGAACCTTTTAGAAAGAAAGTTATGATATCCTTGAAGTCAAAAGCTGTAATGGTATCCTTCTTGTGTGAATGGAGGACTTAGGGTTGGTATGCTCGAAAGGCATGAAATTATCCTTAGGAAAGTCATTGAAGTGTATTAATAACCATTGTACGCAACCTTAGTTGACCCCCTTTTGTAGGGTGTATTATGATTTTGTTCTGAACAAGATATCGTACCTCTTCATATGCTACTCTACTGAATTATTCTATGAGAACAAAGGCTAGCACCGAGAGAGTATTCTTGGGTAGTA
This sequence comes from Solanum sitiens, assembly GCA_016801875.1. Lineage (NCBI taxonomy): Eukaryota > Viridiplantae > Streptophyta > Magnoliopsida > Solanales > Solanaceae > Solanum > Solanum sitiens. The sequence goes on along the minus strand of JABWTJ010000012.1, from coordinate 3,347,814 downwards.
GCTCTAGTTATGAAGGAGGCTAGAGTACAAAGAAACCCTTGATATTCCTTAATCATGTGCCTACATGGGATGTGTCCTAGTTATACCATTGGCAAGTAGTATACCCTCCATCGGAGTAGGGTTTGACTCCAGATTCCATGCTTAGATAGTATGGTCTATGTCGGTTATTGCCTATTATCATCATGTGGGATACATGCTAGTGATTGATACGTTCTATGAAGTTTAGGTAGTGGAATGGGACGCTATCAAGACATTGCACGAGTAGGCTTTGTAGATGTTAGTATGTAGGTTCCCTAGGTCTTCTCCAAGACCATTATGTGAAATTACTGTTTGTTGAATGTCTCTTAAATGGTGTAATTAGCATAGTGACCTAACTTAAATGCATGGTAATGAAAGGTACTTATATAGAGTAGCTTTAATGATATCTTAGGAAGTCTTTGAGAGGATGTATGAGCGGTCTCTTCATGTCTTAGTTAGGTGAGTCTTATATTAATTATAGGTAGGGAATTAAGTTCACTTAATGGGAATAATATCTTCTTAGGTAGTCTTTAGGATCACTTTGGTGTGTGTGAAGGGGTTATATGGGCGGTCGCTTCATAACTCACCCAAGTAAGCCTTACAATCACCTTTGGTAGGAGAGTCTCATGGTTCTGTTATTTGAAGTGATATTGATGCTATATGGCAGTATGTGGCTATATGTGCATTTTTTTACATAATGTAATTTCTTGTACTTGTTTTATGAAGTTTTACTCAAAAAGAGCATGTTCTATACAAATGTCCTTTACACATGGTTTTAATTCCATGTCACCATACTTAGTGCATTCTAATATGTTAATTCCATAGATTTTGTCTATCTATAAAGGTGTATGTGGGATTTTAGAGGAGTACGTGAAGTGAAGCTTGGATCCTAGCCTTTCATTCAAGCAAAACTTGGGGTATGTGCTCACTTGATCCAAGGACATTACTATCTTTATATTTCTATGGTTTAAAGACATTGTAATAGACTTAATCTTTCTATGTTTCGATTTTATGGGTCGTGGCCCAAAATATTCGTGTGTCTAAGATGGTGAGTTTGAGACTTAGCCTTATTCCTTATGTTTTCTATGAAAGATGTTTTGAAATATTATTCGTGAGAAAAGTTTTAATTCCGCACTATTTTTTATACATGTATGCAATGAACAATGTCAATGGTCTTGAACAAGACCTCTGAGAGGTCAAGTACAACGTGTTACGATCCGATTGAATGCCATATATTCAATGGTTTGCTCTCGGGTCGTGACACTGTAGTATACTTAGACTTCTCACTTATCATATATGGAGTTTACATGACTCCTCTCTTATGAAGTTTACATAGACTTCTCTTTTATTTGATATAGACAATTAATAATATATAGTCTAATATTTTGTCTCACATTTAACCATCTAGAAGAGAATTACAAAGTTGGGCATGAGACTTACTGTAACACTCAAAAAGTCTAAGACATGTTCTAGAGCCTAACATAGGTTTCAAAAGGTTTTCACATTGTTTTAAGATCATAAACAATTAATATAAGTCATTTAATAAGTTTAGGTATCAAAATAACAAGAAACGTCCAAGACGTCTCGAAGCTAGTCAAATTGAACTAGTGAAACGTCACTAGGTTTCGGAATTGTTTAGGAGTGTTGTATGAAGTCTAATACTTGTAAACTGACTTTAAACAACCCCCCAAGGGTCGCCTTAGGGGTCCATGAAAGGACCCCAAACTTGGCTTGGCAAGCTTTTAAAGCAGCAGCCAAAATGCACATAGGGGAAACAAGTCTGCGTCTAGGACTTGGGTGGCTTTTGGTCAAATCTCAAGTTCGCGTCGCGGGCAGGTAGCGGACTTAACTTTCTCGAAAATTAAATTGGAAAATCATACGGGAACAGCTCCACATCGCGGACTTGTTCCCCGATGAAAATAGGAAATTTGTATTTAAAGTTTGACTTCATTAGAGGGTAAACTTAAGTGAGGGGCATTTTTGGTATTTCAAGGGGGGGTCTATATATATATTTCCAATCAGTTTTTCCTCACATTAACTTACTCCAATCAAATGCCAAAATCAAAATCCAAAAGCTCTCACCTCTCTCTAGTTTCTCTCTCTATTCATCCTCCATTAAAGGAAGAAGCAAGCTTGAAGAAGAAGACAAAATTTCTCTAGGATTTTACTTCATATTAATGGATTAATCTTCATTAAGTTATGGGTTTGTCACTCTTGGGATTACTTTCCCAAGAGGTCCTCCCAAAGTTGATTTCTAAAATAGTCAATTCCAAGGGTTTTCCTATTCCAATGGGTTTTCTTTTAAACTTCAAATTGATGATAAATGGTGATTGCCTATGACTAATTAGGTGTAGATTATTGAGTAATTGATATTAATTTATGCAATTTCATGTAGATGATGTCCCTATTCCCAAATTCCCCAAATCTTGGATCTTGCTTATGAATTAATGGGAATTGAAGATTGCATTGATCATTATACTTTTTTTATCTAGTCTAATTCATTTGTGGACTTCCTGGGGTAATGTACTTTTGCGATTGGATCTATGTCTTGAAGAATTCATGATGAACCTTATTCCCCTAAGGTTATGAGTTGATTTTAAATTGGGATAGTGATGATACAATTGATCTAGCTATTGTATTAGTTATGCTTTTATGATGATGTTATACCCATTATTGTGTTGAATTTAATGGTTGAGGGTAAAACCATGGATTATGGGTTGTGAAGGAGATGTGGTAAGTCTTGTGGTCTCAACTCTTGACTTCAACTATGGTTACTTGTTATTAAGTGATGATGTGTATTGAAGTGTACCTTATATTAAGTTTGATAGGGTTGGTATGATGTTGAATTGAAATGTCTTAACTATGGTTTGTGAGGTGTTGGCTATGATGTAAATGTTATATGGATGGTGATAACTTACCAATATGCATTATGATGATGATTATTATATAAGGGATAGACCATATGACCTATATTAAGATATGATTGTTAATAAAGGCTTAAAGACATTTCAAAATGGGAGTCTATCTTAGCACCGAGTGAAATAGAGCGAGGAGTTTCCCTTACGACATAGGGAAGGTAGGATCACTAATGTACTCTTGAGATTGGAGACTATAATGCATGTATCATAAAGAGGTCCCAACTATATCTCCTAGATATTGAACTATGTTGCCCCCATAGGAATACTAGCTGGTGGATCCACATAGTTGCTATGTTCATGTAATGGAACTACCTTTGCAAGTATTCCACCTTGCTTTGGTGTAGGGTTCCATGACACCGAATTCTGATGTACCATGATTTCATGGTACTTTCAATACTTTTTCCTTAAGATTTGTCTATTTGTTTTGCTGGAAAGGTTTTCAAAACCAAAACGCAGAAGGTAGCTGAGAATTAGTGCAGAGGTGACCCAAAAGGCCATGACGGTCCGTTGTTCCGTCGACAGACCGTAGATGGTGACCGTCGACTAAAAGTTCAAGCATCTAGGGAAATTCGGGGAAATATGATCAAGTGTGGGGCTACAGAAGGATCATCGATCCGTCGATTGATCGAGAGATATTCCCAGTACCCTAACTTGAATAAAGTCTAATATGGAACGACAGAAGGCATCAACAGACCGTAGATGCATCGACAGACCGTGCTGGAATTCCATCGATTGAATCTGAGAAGATGCCAACTGAAGGATGAAAAAAGATGCTAAGTCTGGACTGACAGAGGCAGTCGACGGTTCGTCATTTCATCGGCGGACCGTCTGTGGGGGTCGTCGATTACAACCGCTTTTTGGGCAACTTTCTTATTAGAATTCCTTTTTTTAAGACAATATTTTTTATAAATAGGGTGTAAAACCTCATTTTTGAAGTTGGATTTTATCAATACGATTCTTAGTTTGTTTTTTGGAGATTAGGTTTTACAACTTTTGCATTAATTCAAATTTTTGGATTAGGTTTTCAAGTGATTTCTTGTTGTTTCAAGTTGAATTTCTGGATTTTCTTCGAATTCGTCAAAGTAAGTTCATGATTTATTATTTATCAACTATGAATTGTGGTATTATATGCATGGGTAACTAAATCCACAACTAGGGTTGTGGGAATCATGGGTGATTAATAAAGTAAACCTAGCTTAATAACAATACTCAAATATGTTATTGCATGTATTGATAATTCTTTTGCATAGAAGTCTTTTTAATGAGTGCACGCATTAGAACTCGCCTTATAGCTGCTTGCCGGACCAAGGAGGTATTTAATAGGAAAATAATTATCAACATAGATTTAGTGGGATACTATCTAATAGGCTAGTCGTTTTGGTGCAAAGTAATAACTAAGTCATACATCGAATATGATGCATAATATGAAGTAAAGGTAAGGGTTAGTAGCTTAGACACACGTAGCCGGACGAAGGTACAGCGTGACATTCTCTAAATGCCGGACCAAGAATTTAGAGATACCTAACTTATCACTTTGCATATAAAACACTAGGGAAGAATTGTTATAGCTAGGAATACGACGTTATAAACCTATGGGGAACACTTACACCCTAGTTTATCTCACAACTTGATAAACACTAAAGATTTACTCTTATTTATTATTTTACATAGAGAAATTAATAGACTTTTGTTTCACAACCCCCCCCCCCCCCTTTAATTACCTGTTTTCGGAAAGAACTTGACTTAATTGAAGTAATCGTACATTGAAGTTAAATCTAAATCATTTTCCTCGTGGGATCGACCCCAACCTAATAGTTGGGTACTTTACTTGATATGACCACTTATACTTGTTTAGGGAGGTGTAATTTGAGCGTATCCGATTCCGCATTAGCTCATGTGGTCTATGTCGGTTAAGGCAAGATCTTTCAAAAAGGTAAAATGAACTAAAGGAATGAACTTTAAATAGGATAATCTAAACGGTTTAGCTTAGATTAGGTAGGGGTATGGGACTCCACCTAAACATTGCACTAGTTAGTCTTGAGAGAAGTCTTATAAATATGCTTATAATGGTACATGCTATGTTTACAATGATCTTGCACATTGATGATACTACATGATGGGTTGTTTCGCTTATGAACATGATGATATGTACTCTTGTATGGTATGATATGTGAAGTTGGAAATTAGTCGTGGTTCTTGTTGGGTTACTTTATTTAGTAAGGTTATGGGAATTGCTCGGGCATTGCACTTGTCGATTTAATGAGGGTTCATGGGTAATTGTCTTGTTTTGATTATGTTTAAATGAACTCTTTTCTATGCTTGTTGTTACTATAACTTCATGATAAAGTTGTCTTGACTAAGTGTTCAATTATGTGATATGCATGTTGACTTGGCTAGCCTTAGGATTGTTGTTCCTATGGTGTACATGCTTTTCACTTAATGAATATGACTTATTGATTGGTATGGTCTTCTTGAATATGCATAAGGCTTTCTAAATGTAAAATAGCATGTTTTACTGATTTTTCCCTTTTTAGCATGATTTTATGATATATGTGCATATGGTCTCATACTTAGTACAAGTGGTGTACTAACCCCATTTTTTCCCTTTTTACCCAACATTTAAGGTTCCGATCGTTGAAGGGCTTTGAGAAGACTTTGAAGCAAGACTTGGAATTCTCAGTCATCCAAGTTGGGTAGGTCCTCACTTTCAGGAGGGCAATGCCAACATCGAGCTTATGAAGTTGTTTTAGTTTTATGACTTCTATGTTCTTCCCTTTTCATTTGAGTATGAATTGTATAGCCTATATGTGACTTTATTACATTGATGTATGTGATATGCCCAATTTATATACTCTTGTTTTAGATGGTTATGAGATGAGACACCCTTTTAAGACTATGTTATAGCTTATATATATCTATGTGCAAAAAAAGTAGAAGACTATGTAATCTTCCTATACGAAGGGTCTATGTATACTCGATATGAATATTATGTGTATGTAGAGGTCTATGTAAATCTCAATGTAGAAGTAATGAAAAGTTTTGAATTTTTCCGCATTCTAACCTATGAATGTAATGACGTAAGCTAAGAGGCTAGTCTTAGACCTCAAAGAGGACGACAACGCCAGTTACGTCTAGGGGGTGCTCCCAAGATATGAGAAAATTGGTATCAGAGCATGATGTTGAATATTTTTAGAGTCAATGTATCTCTCAACCACGTCTATATAGATTGTTACTCATAATCGTGAAGCGCGCCACACTTATGAATAGGAAACTATATGATGCTTAGGAAATGGAAATCCAATGTCGTTCCTCGAGAGTCTTGTACTCTATGTGCCTTTATTACCTAATTCTTTCATTGTTATTATAGACAATGAATACTCAAAGGAACGCAACACGAATACCTGAGGAAGAGATTGGCAATGTGAGAGTTTCTCCGGTGGTGATCAAGTCCCTCCTCTTGACGAAGTTGCTAATGATGACCAAGTTGCGGTCAATTCACCAATGACGGATGGTGAAATAAGGGTTGCCTTTCTCCAAATGGCCCAAGCCATTACTACACAAGCACAAGTAGTCACTACTCAAGCACAAGCCATGATGACCCAAGCTAATTGAGAGGTTGTACCCCGAGCTTACCAACATGTTGGAATCATGGCCTCACGTTTGAGAGATTTCACGACAATGAATCCTCCTACTTTATATGGGTATAATGTTGAGGAAGACCCCCATGAGTTCATTGATGAAGACTACAAGATTCTCTATGCTATGGGGTTGACTTCTAGTGAAAAAGTCGAGTTAACCACTAATCAACTCAAAGATGTGGCCAAAACTTGGTATGTCCAATGGAGAGACAATAGGCCTTTAAGGGATAGACCGGTGAATTGGGAGATCTTCAAGAAGGATTTTCTTGATAGGTTCTTTCCTAGGGAGAAGAAGGAAGCCAAACTGGTGGAATTCATCAACCTTCATCGAGAAGGTATAAGTGTACTTGAATACTCTTCGAAATTCACTAAATTTTCAAAGTATGCTACTTCTTTGGTATCCGATCCTTGGGATGAAATGAGCCGCTTTGTGACGGGGGTGTCGGATGACTTGAAGGAGGAATGTCATTCGGCTATTCTATATGACAATATGAACATCTCTTGTCTCATGGTTCATTCTCAACAAGTGGAAGAGACAAGGGCTAGGAAGAAGATTAGGGATGCCCAAAGGGCAAGGTCTTTTGATGGTGGTGCATCAAGGGGTAGGCTTGATATGCAGAAAAGCCTAGGTTCAAGAAGAGGTCCTCTATTCAAGTTCATTCCAAGTTCCCTAAGGCTCTTGATGATAGGGTGTCTAACTCTAAGCCTCAAAAAGGAAGGACCACTAGTTCACCAACTAAGAAGACAACTTGTGGAAGGTGTGGTTGCCTTAAAGGGACATACAATTGTTATGGTTGTGGTAAAAGTGGGGAAAAAGTTCGAGATTGCCCAAATATGAAGGGGAAAGACAATGAGAGTGGACAAGCAAGTGGTTCGAATGTGGATGCTCCAAAGAAGAACCGCTTTTATGTTCTCCGCTCTTGAGGTGAGCAAGATACTTCTCCAGATGTGGTGACCGGTATGTTGAAAGTATTTTCTATTGATTTGTCATGATCGGGGTCTAGACCCTAGCCAAAACCAGCGTCATTGACCTCTCGGAGGTCGCAGACAAGCCTACATATGTGCTTATTACATCGTATAGGTTAATTTTAGTGGAAAATTTAAAATGTTTGTTTGCTTTGAAGTATACATAGACTTCATAGTAAGAATTGCATTATATCACATCAGTTCACCACAACCATGTAATAATGAGATTTTCAAATGAAGGAAATAGTTTATAACTGCATTAATATAAAGTTGCCAAAATGGCACCAATATGACGTCTGCAAAATAAGTAAGAAAGAAACGCTAGTGGAACACCCTCCACTAGGTCATGCCTACGACTAATATAGAATATAAGAGATAAGCATCCTTGAAAGCATGAGGGCCTACCAAGTCCGGATGAATGCTCCATGTTCGGATAGCTTCAACGTAGTCTCGTAAGCTCTAGCATCCACCTGCACCTGCACCTAAAAGTAAAGGGTTGTATGGGATTAGTACATATTTGTACTAAGTATGGGTGTATGCAATTACACACCAAGGACATGCATGATTAAAAAGAGCTCTCTCCGAACGATATGAGTTATGGAAAGCCAAGTCAGTTTGACTTGCCAAATCAGATTAGGAAAGTCATGCTCTGAGAGTAACATGCATCATCATTCTTTTCATATTGCACACAGCACATAACACACATCATTTAGCACATACATATATCATATATCATTTGTTCGTATGCCGTAAGACCTTGGAATCACGGACTTAATATTAGGACTTCCCAAATGAGGGCTCAACATATAGGACCTCAACTAGGGAGCCTTCTTTAGCAAACACAGAGTTTGCTTCATTCATTCATACGTACTTCATTTTCCATTCATTTATATACCTAGGATGTTGTTTAGGACTCTCTTCGGGTTCACTGTGCAATGACCAAGAATGACGTACTGTCATTACTTGAGTCTAGTTCACCTCTTGATTATCCTATCCAAACACCTTTGGTATCATTCATTTCATAGTGTGCATTACATGAGGCCGGCCTCATTCTTTCTTTGGGAACTTTAACTTTAACCGACATAGATCACGTGAGCTCCATGAAATCCAGTGTCTACCCGACACCGAAAAGAGGTGTAATCACCGACCAAAGTGAAACCAAAACATGCTAGCGTATATAGGGGATTGAACCCTACTAGAACCCTATGTTGGCTGCATAGGTTCAAAGACTAGGAGATATAAGGAGACTCATACCCGCCTAAATAGACAGTCTCATCTCATGAGATTTACACGAATCACTGCCTTCCCGAAAGAAGGAATCGTGACTCATAGCTAGCCTATCGGTGCTCCATTTAAAGTTCCATTACATTCATCTCACACATAATAGAATCTTCCTTCTAGCATGAGGGAATCATTGCTCATTAGATGATTTCTCATCTCATCATTAGTATTAAGTGTGTATTAATCTCAATACTTTCATTAGAGTGTTCATAGAGACTGGTCTCTTCATTAGGTTTACACTCTCATAGGTGAGTATAGTTTTTGGTAACATTTACTTAGGCTCATTTGAGATTGATCTCGTCTTTCATATTATCCTCTTATCATATAGTCACCACATTCATTAACTTTAGCATATTAGCTTTTCATAATTACTCACCCCTTTACGTGAATGTTAATTTTGTCATATGCCAATGCACTTGGCCTTTTAGTGTATTGCACACTCTTACTTAACCCTCTTGGTATTGCATTATTTCATCATATACATCTCAGGTTCACTTATTTTTAAACGTATGCTAGACTTATGAACCCATACGTACAAGTCATGAGGCTTCATTCATAATTCGTCTAAGTTACTTATACTTACCCAAGATTATATGATTCAAGACGTATGCATCTTGTAAATATGCCAAGTTCTAAGTTTTGATTCCTATAGGCATCATTCATTAAATATTTAATCACGTAAGACTTATCTATCAATACGGAATTGGGAAAGGGAGCCCGATTTCGAATCCCTTAAGCAACACTTAGTCTCATATTTAATTTGTTTTGGTTTTCATTTTCGGCTTGGGGACCGGAGGTCGATCCCCAATGCCCACACTTCTTTTTTCTTTCTTTTCTTTCCTCTCTATGTTTGCTTGAGATCAAGAGGATGTGGGATCGATCCCCCACAACCTCATTTTATTTTTCTTTAATTTCTCCTACTTCTCTCATCTATCTGAGGGGTTGTGGGTTCGATCCCCACTCTCCCCATTATATTTATTTTCCTTTTTTCTTTTGTTTCTTCACCAGCCTTACCCCATTTCGATTCCCCCTCTCCTCACATTAAAAATCAAATTTTCCACCGGCCTACATATAGTGAGGTCTCGGGTTCAATACTTGATGACCTCACATACTTTAAAATGATTTTTAAATCTCCAACTCCTCAAGTAATATAGCCGAACCAAATTTCCAGCAATCTGGAAATTTGATTATGTTTTCCAGTCCATTTTCTCCAAATTTTATACGTTAGATTTTAGGACAATTCGAAGAGCATTTCGTAAAATTTTAGGTGCATTTTTGTGGTTACATTTAGTCAAGAGTTTTCACTCAATTCAACAACATCACACCTCATATGAACATCACGGTGTTTACAAGCATTTGCACATAAAATACAAGGATTCAACATGCCTTTTTCACACTTCAATTTGTGACAAGAGGTAAGGCCTACACAATGCACACACATACTTTATCACATCATTTCGGAAAGACATAATTATCAGTCACATAAATACGAACACACATACATGAATATAATCATCACGAAAGCACATTACATCCCTAATTTCTACCAGCAAACATACCCAACCTACTACAATCGATGGGAGCTAGTGACAAGGACATGCAACGGGGAAACATTCCTAGTTTTCGGATTAGAATTGACTGAATCTTAGGGGTCTCTTGGGACAGGGACCAAGAGGAAGAAAACCCATACCTTTTTCGTCATTCAACAACATTTCAAACTCGATCCAACGCTGCCATTTCCCACGAAAAAACATTGCTCCACCAATAAAACCTCACGCGCAATCCGTCAAGAAAAATGTTTTTGCTTTTCGTTTTTAGTTTAGTTTTTCTTTTGAGTTTTAGCATACAAGTTCTTCAAGAGTGATGAACTTTTGTTTGATTTTTTTGTTCTGCTTACTAATGATAAGCGTGAGAAAGAGAGTAAATAGGCGTGAGAAAGAGAGTGGAGAGAGATGGGAGTAAGTGTAGGAGTAGGAGTTTTAGTTGAAGACTTAGTCAAACTAGGACTCTTTTAAATTAAAAATCTGATTTTCCCTAACTTAAATCAGCAAATTAAATACCAATTAATTTAACTTAATATTGCTTCCACCAAGGACCGAACCCGGGTGGAGCTCATCTCGCGAAAATGGGTCAATTCGGGTTAACCCTACCCGAATTGTCCACTATTTTCATTCATTAATTAATTAATTAATTAAATACTTAGGGTAATTACAATACTACCCCTAGCCTGGAAAAGACCATTTTGCCTCTAGGCCCTCCAAACCTAAGATTAACCCTTTCAAGTCCGGTTAGAACTCATCCGGGTGAATCTCTTTAATTCGGGTACCTACCTGGCTGGACCCAACCTTACCTATCTCAACTAACTCATCAAGTTGGTTGGCTTGGATGGTTCATAGGTTCTGAGGTCTGGTTCCATGCGCATCAAGCCGTGTGAACCCTGTCTAATCTAGGCATTCTAGGTACACTTAGGCATTACTTAGCATAGTCATTTTCGGGTTGATACATTATCCCCCCCCCCCCATAGGAACATTCGTCCCCGAATGACTTTTCTAATTATATAGCACAATGCCAGTCATATCATAACATAAATATTATACACAGTCAAGCAATAGCAACAAAGAATAGAGGAGACAAGTAAACTTAGACTTAAGAGTAGGAAGTCTAACCTCAAGAGCTGAAAAGATGAGGATAGAGTGATCTCATATCGGCCTCGGCCTCGGCCTCCAACGTAGCACCCTCAACAAGATGGTTCCTCCACAATACCTTCACTGTGGCAACCTCCTTGTTTCTCAGCTGCTTTACCTGTCGGTCTAAAATCTGAATAGTAACCTTCTCATAGGACAAGTATTTATCAACCCCCAAGCCTTCAACAGGCATAATCAGTGCTAGATCACCAAGGCACTTCTTTAACATAGATACATGAAAGACTGGATGAATAGAAGCTAGCTCTGCAGGCAACGCCAACTCATAGGCCACCTCACCCACACGCTGTAGAATCTCGTATGGCCCAACGTACCTCAGACTCAACTTCCCCTTCCTGCCAAAGCTCATCACCCCTTCATGGGTGATATCTTCAAGTATACCTGGTCCCCAACATCAAACTCTAAGGGCCGCTTCCTGTTATCTGCATAAGACTTCTGCCAACTGTAAGCAGTAGCCAACCTGTCCCTAATCACCCTGACCTTCTCTAAGGACTCATGAATGATCTCTGGACCCTAAATGGATGACTCTCCAACCTCTAACCACCCAACTGGAGACCTACACCTCCTAACATACAGTGCCTCAAACGGTGCCATCCCAATGCTGGAGTGATAGTTGTTATTATACGAGAACTCTATCAATGGCAGATGGTCATCCAAACTACCCCTGAAGTCAATCACACACTCCCTCAACATGTCCTCCAATGTTTGAATGGTGCGCTCTGCCTGCCCATTTGTCTGAGAATGGAAAGCAGTACTGAGCTTTACCTGCGTGCTTAATCCATTCTGGAAGGATCTCCAGAAATGCAAAGTGAATTAAGCTTCTCTATCCAAAATGATAGACAGAGGAATCCCATGCCACCTAACAATCTCATCAATGTAGAGTCTCGCATAATCCTCAGCCTTGTAAGTAGACTTCATAGGGATAAAGTGGGAAGACTTATTCATCCTGTCCATAATAACCCATATAGAGTCATGTTGTCTCCTAGTCCTCGGAAGACCAACCACAAAGTCCATGTTAATTGCCTCCCATTTCCAAGTCAGAACCTCAATCATCTGAGTGAGACCACAGGCTTAAATTGCTCCGCCTTAACCTTCTGACAATTAAGAAACTTGGCCACATACTCAGCAATGTCCTTCTTCATGCCATCCCACCAATAGATCTGTTTGAGGTCATGATACATCTTGGTGGAACCTGGATGTATCAAATACCTGGAACCATGGGCATCTGCAACAATCTTATTCCGAAAATCATCCACGTATGGTACACATTGCTTGTCCTGGTACCTAAGTACGCCATCACCTCCCAAAGCAAAGGACTCATTCATCTTTATCAGCACTGAGTCCTTCAAGTCCATCAACACAAGATGAAGATGCTGACCCTTCTTGACATCAGCTACCAAGGATGATTCAGAACTAGGATGAACTGAAACACCTCCACTAGTAGAAGCCATCAACCGCACAGCCAGTCTGGCCAGTCTGTGTACATCCTTCACTAACTCCTTTTTCCCATCATCAATGTGGGTTGTACTCCCCATGCTCAACCTGCTCAAAGCATCAGCGACAACATTTGCCTTCCCTGGATGGTAGTGGACACTCATGTCATAGTCCTTCAACAGCTCCAACCATCTCCGCTGACGTAGATTCAACTCCCTCTGCGTGAACATGTACTGGAGACTTTTGTGGTCTGTGAACACATCCACATGCACCCCGTACAAGTAGTGCCTCCACAGCTTCAATGCAAACACCATAGCTGCCAACTCTAAGTCATGAGTGGGATAATTCTTCTTATGAACCTTGATCTGTCTGGACGCATAGGCTATCACCTTACCACCCTGCATAAGAACACAGTCCAAACCAACCCTAGATGCGTCACAATAAACAGTGTAATTCTCACCATATTTAGGCAACGTAAGCACTGGGGCTGAAGTGAGTCTGTCCTTGAGCTCCTCGAAACTCTTCTCACAAGTCTCCGCCCATTAAAACTTGTCTTTATTCTTAGTCAAAGCTGTCAGTGGGGCAGCAATTGAAGAAAAATCCTCCACGAACCTGCGGTAGTAACCATCCAATCCCAGAAAGCTACGGATATCGGTGGGAGTAAGAGGTCTTGGCCAGTTTTTAATAGCCTCAGTCTTCTTGGGGTCCACCTCTACACCTTGATCGGACACAACATGAACCAGGAAGGTCACTGATCTAAGACAGAATTCACACTTGCTGAATTTGGCCTACAACTGATGTTGTCTAAGTACCTACAAGGTTAGTCTTCAATGTTGTTCATGCTCTTTTTTGGTCTTAGAGTAGATGAGGATGTCATCAATGAATACTATGAATAAAGAATCAAGGTATTCACGGAAGACTCGGTTCATGAGATCCATAAATGCAGCTGGTGCATTAGTGAGACGAAATGACATAACTAGGAACTCATAATGACCATAACGGGTACGAAAGGCTGTCTTTGGGATATCTTCATCCCTAACCCTAAGCTAATGATACCCAATACGAAGATCAATATTCAAGAAGAAACTAGACCCTTGGAGATGATCGAATAAGTCATCTATTCTGGGAAGTGGATGCTTGTTCTTTATAGTGACTATGTTGAACTGCCGATAATCAATACACATCCTAAGGGCTCCATACTTCTTTTTCACAAACAGCACTGGAGCACCCCAAGAGGATATGCTTGGCTAGATGAAGTCCTTATCAGTGAGATCTTTTAACTGCAGCTTCAACTCTTTGAGTTCAACTGGAGCCATTATGTAGGAAGGAATTGAAATTGGTTTGGTATCGGGATCAAGGTCGATACTAAAATCAATCTCTCGAGGGGGAGGGACTCCAGGCAAATCATTGGGGAAAACATCTTGGAACTGATTCACTACAGGCACAGAGTCTATGGAAGAAATGTCATGATCTAGATCATTGACACTCACAAGATGGCATAACAATCCCTTGGACATCATATTATTAGTTTTTAGGTTCGAAAACAAGGGACTTGAAAGACTCGAATTGTACCTCTCCCAGACCAGCTCTACTTCATTAGGGAAACGGAATCTCACAACCCTACTACGGCAATCTGTGAAGGCATAGCATTTATGGAGCCAGTCCATACCAAGTATAATATCGAAGTCATTCATGGGTAACTCAACAAGGTCTGCACACATAGTCTTACCACATACTACTATTAGGAAGTCGTTATGAACCCTATCAGCTCTCACATTTTCTACTAAAGGAGTACCAACTACGATTTGATCATGCAAAACCTCAGGTAGTGTTTCAAAAGTAAGATCAAGCAAGGGAGTCACAAAAGAAACCGTAGACCCTGGATCAAGTAAAGCATATACAAAGGTTGAGAAAACTTGCAGCATACCTGTGACCACATCAGCAGACTTCTCCTGCTCCTCCCTGCCCTTCAAAGCGTAGAATCTGTTCCTCTTAGGTGGCTCGGCTGCAGTAGCATTCTTGTGATTAGGCCTAGGCTGAACATTACCTCCAGCCTCACACCTGTTTTATAAAAAAAAAATACCATCATTTGTTTAGAAATGAGAGAAATTGACTAGGTTTTGAAAAATCAATTAATCTTATTATTTAAGAAAAATCGACCTTCCAAATTACGGAGTCGCCACTTGATTTTTAATAAAATCAAGAAAAAAAAATCAAAAGATTTAAAAACAGATTAAAAATCAATTGAAAAGGGTTCGAATTTCAATATACATTCCGAGAAGGTATTAGGCACTCGAAATGTCCGCTAACTTGCGGTTGACCGGCGATTTGACTGAATGACTTTTTAAAATTTAAATTTTTACTAAGTAAAGAGAAAATTCATTTTAATATTTTTATTTCATTTTTTATTTATTATTTATTCCTAAAGGGAGATATTTAGAGGGAATTAATTTAAGGAAAACTAAATGGTAGTAAAAGTAAATAAAATAAAATAAGTAAATAAAAAAGTAAAATTTAAAATAATGAAAATGGCTACCTTTTAGGAGATTATTAAAATTCTACCAAAATATTAAATAATTCAAACAAATAAATAAAAGAGAAGGAAATATTTGAATTTGGGTTTGATTGCCAAATTCATTCAATTGGGCTTTGGCCCACCTGTCCTAAATTCTAATAATTGAGCCCTTTCAACAATTTAAATCCTGCAAAAACATTTTGGCCCCTTGGGCCTGTTAAAAAATTGCTGAAGGGCCCTGGCCCATTCCTGAAAAAGGATCATGAAGGGTATACACAAATGTATACATATTGTATACAGTATATATTTGACCCACTTTTAGACCTTTTGAACCCTGCACTTGTTTGAGTACATATTTTCCGCTATTTCCTCTGTATTTCCACATTGCTCTGCGTATTTGTACCTGTATCATTTTTATTTTTTATTTTTTAAACTTATTTAACAAGTATATATCGTTGCCCAACAATGTATACTAATGTACACGGGCTGCACTCTATGTCCGTATTCATTGCCTAGTCATGTATTTTATTTAAAATTGACCTCCCTGTACGTTAATCCACAATCCGTAATTTTAAACATATTAATAGTATAACGTCTATGTATATCAGCGTATATAAGTTGTATATCAGATTATTTTTTAACTCTCGAAAGTTGAAACTCCCTTTTTAGCAGCGTGTTTTCACTTCCATCAACCCAGATTCTGAATTCAAATTTCCTGTGCACTTTCGATCTGTATATCAGTGTATATACTGTGTATATATCTGGTATACAGCTTACTGCAACACCTGCAATTTTGATTTTTCAGCACTGAAGCTGCTGGTTTCGAGACCTGTACGCCAGTTTTTGAGGAATCTACGACTCGAGGAGGATGTTTTGAGCCTTCATGGCTCAGCGAGGAATGCGAGAATGGAATCCAAAATGGACTCGAATCGATGTCACACAAGAAAACAAAACAAAAAAAAATTAGCAAGGTTGAATGACAACATCTAAAAAAAGAAGAAAGAAAAAAAAAAGGATTTTACCTCCTTCGGGGCAGCGAGCTGGAGACGAAACGAGCCGGCTATGAGGACGATTCCACCAAAATAAGGCTACAAAACAAAGAAAAGAGCACCTCCCAAAATAAATCGAAACTTAAATATATCCTATATCATTTTGTATGCTTCAATTCCATTTTTCTACCTCAAAACCTTTTTATCTTTTAAGTGGTGTTGTAGCTAATTTCTCAATATCAACTCAAGTTTCTAACCTCTCTCCCTCTTCTCCCAAATTTTCTCCCAAAAAAAAAAAAACCCCTCTCTCTTTTTTCTCTTTCTTTTTCAAAGAAAAAAAAACCCCTTTTTCTTTAAAAAAAACCCCTTTTTCTTTTCTCCTCCTCTTCCCACTCTTTTATAAATCAAATTATGGCCAAAAGAGGGGGAAAATTATTTAAAATTTGAATTTTGAATTTTGAAATTTAAAAGGGGTAAGGTTGGAGGGAAAGGGGAAAAAGGGAATTGGGTTGGGAATTAATTAAGTTAGTGGGTTGGGTAGGGAAATAAAGGTGGGCTGGAAATAGGGGGTGGGCCTGGAATTAATTGGGTTGCTGAAGGAGCGGATGGGCTGGAACTGAAATAGAAGTAAAGTGGGCCTGCGAATTAGAAGGGAAATTGGAACAAGACATGGGCCCAAATCTGATTTTTGGAATGGATCAAAGGGCAAAGGGGTTGAATTTAAAGATGACCCATTTTAGTTAAATCAAATTGGCTAAACCTTAAAAGAAGAATTTGTATTAATTAATCAACGAGCTTCTTTAATTTAGTAATATAATTATTTAAATTGTAAAATAGTGATTCAAATACAACCATAATTTAAACTAAATTAGCTAAATAGAATACTTACTAAAATTTAAAATATTTTGAGAAATAATCGTAAAATTTAAAAAAAACTAATTATTTTTAAATTGTTTGGAAATTTAAGAAGCTCGAGAACTAATTTATACCAGGGAGGGTCGAAATTGGGTGTCAACTTCTTTTGATTTGAAATGATGAATCATTTTCTGATATAAGAGTAGTACTAAAATGAAGTTCAATTTTTTTATTTTTTTTTTTATTTTTTTAGGAAACTAAAGACTCGAAGAGTATTTGGACGCACTTTTGATATTGACTTGATATTTGTGCTTAGGGGTTCTAAAAGTATTTGAAGAAGAGTGAGCTAGAATATCTCCAGATAAAACAACATATTCACATAAGCAGTTATAACACATAAACAAATATTGCGTGTTCTAAACAGATATGTGACCCTTTTGTGCCAAGGGTGGCCCTAGCGATTTGAGGGATGTATACGTCATTTAAAATATTTCACTGCCCCAAAACTCAAATTTATACAAATTTTATGAATAAAAATGAATGGGGATACATATCGAGGAAAACGAGATACAAAACAATCAGTCCCACGCAGGGGTACAATCCTATACTATGCTTCCATGACAGTACCTTCGCTCCTGAACTTCTTGTCATCTGCGGGCGTCAATGTCTCTGGATGAACTAGAATTAACTATAATTATCCCATGGGACACTGATTTTTTCAAACAACGTATACATCCTTCAAATTTAAACACATAAGTATGAACGTCCGTTTAGGTCGTAAACCATTTTGGACTCAAGGTGGTCTTTCTAATGGGCCCAACACGCCTTGGGTGTTGGGTCATCTTAATTCAAATGCTCCTAAATTTGGGATTTTAGATTGGCTCTACGCTAGTTTACTAGGAGTGGCTTTTGAAAAGACCGGGAACCCAAACGGACAATTTGGGCTGGAACTCGCGACAACCATTGGACGCATGACGAACCAATAAATTGTCGCTAATTTCGAAAAAGGGTGAGTATAAAAAAGTCCGACTGCGGTTCCGCAAACCGTCCTTTAATATACTATACAATATATATCGGAAATATGTCATGATATGCAATGCCAGTTTATAATTTAAACAAATTAATCACATGTAAGCAACTTAATAATACAATTAGTTCAAAATAGTCAAATCATTTTGGTTAGAACTTAATTACTCCCCAGCGGAGTCGCCATTCTGTTTTATAAAAAAAAAATACCATCATTTGTTTAGAAATGAGAGAAATTGACTAGGTTTCGAAAAATCAATTAATCTTACTATTTAAGAAAAATCGACTTTCCAAATTACGGAGTCGCCACTTGATTTTTGATAAAATCAAGAAAAAAAAAATTCAAAAGATTTAAAAACAGATTAAAAATCAATTGAAAAGGGTTCGAATTTCAATATACATTCCGAGAAGGTATTAGGCACTCGAAATGTCCGCTAACTTGCGGTTGACCGGCGATTTGACTGAATGACTTTTTAAAATTTAAATTTTTACTAAGTAAAGAGAAAATTCATTTTAATATTTTTATTTCATTTATTATTTATTATTTATTCCTAAAGGGAGATATTTAGAGGGAATTAATTTAAGGAAAACTAAATGGTAGTAAAAGTAAATAAAATAAAATAAGTAAATAAAAAAGTAAAATCTGGGCTGATCACGAACTCCAAAAGTGCTCCTTCCACCACCTCTGCTGGAACCTGTCTGGTCAGAAGGGTTAGGCCTCCTGACCTCACTGACTCTCCTCTTCTTCCTGCTGTCCTCAATCTGTTGGACATGCACCATCAGCCTGGACAAGTCCATGCTGTCATGGAGCATCGCATCCCGACACTCTTCCTCCAATTTCTCTGATATTCCTGTAAGGAACCTGCTCATCTCATCCCTGCTGTTCGACACAAGGGAAGTGGAATACCTAGACAATTTAATGAATTTTAGGGAATACTCCCTGACAGTCATCGAGCCCTGCTTAAGGTTGATGAACTCCTCAACCTTAGCCTCTCTCATCTCTTAGGGGAAGAACCTCTCTAGAAAGGCTGTCTTAAACAGCTCCCATGTGATCGTACCTCCACCCAATGCCCTGCTATCCTGCTACATCTTGCACCAAGCCTGTGCAACATCCTTCAGCTGGTACGAGGTCAGCTCATCTTTCTCAATCTCCGTGGCCCCCATTGCCACCAGAATCTTTTGAACCTCCTCCACGAACTCCTGAGGATCCTCTGCAGTCTTAGATCATGCAATGATTGGAGGATTCATCCTCGTAAAATCTCGCAACCTGTTCGCCATGTTGTGGTCTGGTGGGTTCTCCGACTGAACTTCCTGTCTGTTAGCCTAGGCCGTCATATCCTAAGCTTGCACAGTGATGGCTTGAGCCATCTGTGCCAAAGTTGTCCGCACCTCCCATCAGTCAACCCAGCTGGGTTAACTGGCATGGCCACTCCTGCAGCTGGATCCTGGGGTGGAACTTGGGAACCCCCAGCAGCTGCTCCTACTATTCCCCGACCAGCGTTCCCCCTTGTGTTCATTTTCTGAAAGAAATAAGAATTGATGTTAGATACGCTCATAACACCAAGAAATCAGGAATTAAGGAAAGCATGATAAGATCAGAAGAAGGGAAATTTTCTTATGCATCATGTAGTCTCTAATTCATGATAGTGGTGCACTTCACTACCATAAGTTAGAAACTACTCAATGTGGTTGACGTGAACTTATTATCCTTGGAATTAAAACCTAATGCTCTGATACCACGTTTTTCATGACCGAGGTCTAGACCCTAGCCGAAACCGGTGTCGTTGACCTCTCGGAGGTCGCAGACAAGCCTACATACGTCCTCATTACATCGTATAGGTTAATTTTAGCGGAAAATTTTGAACTTTTGTTTGCTTTAAAGTATACATAGACTTCATAGTAAGCATTGCATTATATTACATCAGTTCACCACAACCATCTAATAATGAGATATTCAAATGAAGGAAATAGTTTATAACTGCATTAATATAAACTTGCCAGAATGGCACCAATACGACGTATGAAAAATAAGTAAGAAACAAACGCTAGTGGAACACCCTCCACTAGATCATGCCTACGTCTAAGCTAGAATATAAGAGATAAGAATCCTCGAAATATGAGGGCCTACCACGCCCGGATAGCTTCAACATAGTCTCGTAAGCTCTAGCGTCCACTTGCACCTTCACCTAAAACTAAAGGGTTGTATGGGATTAGTACACACTTGTATTAAGTATGGGTGTATGCAATTACACACCAAGGACATGCATGATTAAGAAGAGATCTCTCCTAACGATATGAGTTATGGAAAGCCAAGTCATTTGGACTTGCCCAATCAGATTAGGAAAGTCATGCTATGAGAATAACATGCATCATCATTCTTTTCATATTGCACACAGCACATGACATACATCATTTAGCACATACATATATCATATATCATTCGTTCGTATGCCGTGAGACCTTGGAATCACGGACTTAACATTAGGACTTCCCAAATGAGGGCTCAACATATGGGACCTTAACTAGGGAGCCTTCTTTAGCAAACACCTTGTCTGCTTCATTCATTCATACGTACTTCATTTTTCATTCATTTATATACCTAGGATGTTGTTTAGGAATCTCTTCCTTTGGTAACTTTAACTTTAACCGACATAGATCACGTGAGCTCCATGAAATCCAGTGTCTACCCCACACCGAAATGAGGTGGAATCACCAGCCAAAGTGAAACCAAAACATGCTAGCGTATATAGGGGATTGAACCCTGCTAGAACACTATGTTGGCTGCATAGGTTCAAAGACTAGGAGATATAAGGAGACCCATACCCGCCTAACCGGACGGTCTCATCTCATGAGATTTACACGAACCTCTGCCTTCCCGAAAGAAGGAATCGCGACTCATAGCTAGACTATCGGTGCTCCGTATAAAGTTCCATTACATTCATCTCACACATCATAGAAGCTGGCTTCTAGCATGAGGGCATCATTGCTCATTAGATGATTTCACATCTCATCATTAATATTAAGTGTGTATTAATCTCAATACTTTCATTAGAGTGTTTCTTAGAGACTGGTCTCTTTATTAGGTTTACACTATCATAGGTGAGTACGGTTTTTGGTAACATTTACTTAGGCTCATTTGAGATTGATCTCGTCTTTCATATTAGCCTCTTATCATATAGTCACCAAATTCATTAACTTTAGCATATTATCTTTTCATAATTACTCACCCCTTTACGTGAATGTTCATTTCGTTATATGCCAATTCACTTGGCCTTTTAGTGTATTTCACACTCTTACTTAACCCTCTTGGGATTACATTATTTCATCATATGCATCTTAGGTTCACTTATTTTTAAACGTACGCTAGACTTATGAACCCATATGTACAAGGAATGAGGCTTCATTCATAATTCGTCTAAGTGACTTATACTTACCCAAGATTATATGGTACAAGACTTATGCATCTTGTAAATATGCCAAGGTCTCGATTTTGATTCCTATAGGCATCATTCATTAAATATTTAATCACGTAAGACTTATGTATCAATACGGAATCGGGCAAGGGAGCCCGATTTCGAATCCCTTGAGCAACACTTAGTCTCATACTTAATTTGTTTTGGTTTACATTTTCGGCTTGGGGACCCGAGGTCGATCCCCAATGCCCACACTTCTTTTTTCTTTCTTTTCTTTCCTCTCTATTCGCTTGAGATCAAGAGGATGTGGGATCGATCCCCCACAACCTCATTTTATTTTTCTTTAATTTATCCTACTTCTCTCACCTATCCGAGGGGTTGTGGGTTCGATCCCCACTCTCCCCATTTTATTTAGTTTCCCTTTTTCCTTTGTTTCTTCACCAGCCTTACCCCGTTTCGAATCCCCCTCTCCTCACATTAAAAATCAAATTTTCCAGCGGCCTACCTATAGTGAGGTCTCGGGTTCAATCCTTTATGACCTCACATATTTTAAAATGATTTTTAAATCAATTCCTCAAGTTACATAGCCGAACCAAATTTCCAGCAATCTGGAAATTTGATTACGTTTTCCAGTCAATTTTCTCCACATTTTATACGTTAGATTTTAGGACAATTTGAAGAGCATTTCGTACATTTTTAGGTGCATTTTTGTGGTTATATTTAGTCAAGAGTTTTCACTCAATTCAACAACATCACACCTCATATGAACATCACGATTTTTACAAGCATTTGCACATAAAATACAAGGATTCAACATGCCTTTTTCACACTTCAATTTGTGACTAGAGTTACGGCCTACACAATGCACAAACATACTTTATCACATAATTTCGGAAAGACATAATTATCAGTCACATAAATCTGAACACACAAACATGAACATAATCATCACGAAAACACGTTACATCCCTAATTTCTACCTGCTAACATACCCAAATTACTACAATCGATGGGAGCTAGAGACAAGGACATGCAACGGGGAAACATTCCTAGTTTTCGGATTAGAATTGGCTGAATCTTAGGGGTCTCTTGGGAAAGGGACCAAGAGGAAGAAAACCCATACCTTTTTTGTCATTTAAGAACGTTTCAAACTCGATCCAATGCTTCCAACTCCCACGAAAAACAATGCTCCACCAACGAAACCTCACGCGCAATCCGTCAAGAAAAATGGTTTTGCTTTTCGTTTTTAGTTTACTTTTTCTTTAAAGTTTTAGCATACAAGTTCTTCAAGAGTGATGAACTTGTTTTTGATTTTTTTGTTCTTCTTACTGATGATTAGCGTGATAAAGAGAGTAAATAGTCTAAGAAAGAGAGTGGAGAGAGATGGGAGTAAGTGTAGGAGTAGGAGTTTTAGTTGAAGACTTAGTCAAACTAGGACTCTTTTAAATTAAAAATCTGATTTTCCCTTATTTAAATCAGCGAATTAAATACCAATTAATTTAACTTAATATTGCTTCCACCAAGGATCGAACCCGGGTGGAGCTCATCTCGCGAAAATGTGTCAATTCGGGTCAACCCTACCCTAATTGTCCACTATTTTCATTAATTAATTAATTAACTAAATACTTAGGGTAATGACAATACTACCCCTAGCCTGGAAAAGACCATTTTACCCCTAGAACCTCCAAACCTAAGATTACCCCTTTCAAGTCAAGTTAAAACTCATCCGGGTGAATCTCTTCAATTCGGATGCCCTACATGGCTGGACCCAACCTTGCCTAGCTCGACTAACTCACCAAGTTGGTTGGCTTGGCTGGTGCATAGGTTCTGAGGTCTGGTTTCATGCGCATCAAGCTGTGTGAACCCGGTCTGATCTCGGCATTGTAGGTACGCTTAGGCATTACTTAGCATAGTCATTTTCGGGTTGTTACATGATTTATATTACTTACTTGATCCATGTGCTAATTTTTCATTTTTTACTCCTCTAGTAGCTATAAAATTTGACATTTTGCTCGATTTATTGAATGAACCTTTTATGGTGACTACCCCGGTAGGTGAGACAGTTGTTACTAAGATAGTATTTTTAAATTGTCCTATAATGTTACCCAATAGAGTTACTCATTTGGAATTAGTAGAACATAATATGGTCGATTTTGATGTTTTTTTTGGTATGGATTGGTTGCATGCTTGTTTTGCTTCCATATATTGTAGAACAAGGGTAGTGATGTTTAACTTTCCAAATGAACCCGTTTTAGAGTGGAAGGGAGAAAATTCTATTCCTAAAGGTCGTATCATTTATTGTTTGAAAGCTTGTAGGATGATCTCTAAAAGGTGTTTATACCATATTGTAAGAGTCAAAAATTTAGAGTCCGAGGTTCCTCCCATTGAGTCGGTCCCCATAGTGAGGGAATTTTTGGAGGTCTTTCCTAATGATCTTCCATGTATTCCTCTCGAACGGGAAATTTATTTTTGTTGACTTGCTACCGAATACAAATCCCATCTCAATTCTTCCTTATCGGATGGCTCCAGCCCAATTGAAAATGTTGAAGGCCCAAATCAAAGATTTACTAGACAAAGGCTTCATTAGACCTAGAATTTCTCCATGCGGTGTTGCAGTTTTGTTTGTGAAGAAGAAGGATGGGTCCCTTAGAATGTGCATTGATTACCGTCAACTCAACAAAGTCACGATAAAGAACAAGTATTCTCTCCCTCAGATTGATGACTAGTTTGATCAACTCCAAGGAGCAAGCTACTTTTCTAAGATTGACTTGAGATCGGGATATCACCAACTAAGGGTGATAGGTGAGTATATTCCCAAGACGACATTTCGGACTAGATATGGTCACTATGACTTCTTAGTCATGTCCTTTGGTCTCACTAATACTCCGGCGGAGTTTATGGACATAATGAATAAGGTGATTCGAAGTTACCTAGATTCATTTGTCATTGTCTTCATTAACGACATCATGGTATATTAGAAGAATGAGGGTGAACACATGAATCATTTGGGAGCGGTGTTGCAAGTACTTAAAGAACAACAATTGTTTGCCAAGTATAGCAAATGTGAGTTTTGGTTGAGGTCGGTAGTGTTTGTTGGTTATGTAATCTCTAGTGAATGTGTAGAGGCCGATCTAAAGAAAACCGAAGTGGTGAAAAACTGGACTAGGATTTTGGATCCTATGGATATTAGGAGTTTCTTAGTTCTAGCCGGTTATTACAAAAGATTTGTCGACGGGTTTGCTTCTCTTGCCTCTCCCTTTAAAACCTTGGCCCAAAAGAATGTGAAATATGAGTGGTCGAAGGCATGTGAAAAGGTCTTCCAAATGTTGAAGGATAGGCTTACTTCCACTCCGGTATTGACCCTACCGGATGGTTCTAAGGGTTTTGTGGTTTATTGTGATGCATCCCGAGTCGGGTTGGGGTGTGTTCTTATGCAACATGGCAAAGTTATAGCCTATGATTCTAGGCAACTCAAAGTTCATGAGAAGAATTATCCGACTCATGACCTTGAGTTAGCGGTTGTGGTATTTGCCTTGAAAATATGGAGGCATTATCTCTATGGGGTTCTTGTTGATGTGGACCATAAAAGTCTTGAATATGTATTCACTCAAAAGGATTTGAATCTTCGGCAATGAAGATTGTTAGAGTTGTTGAAAGACTATGACATGAGTGTTCTCTATCACCCCGACAAGGCTAATGTGGTAGCGGATGCGCTAAGTCGATTGTCCATGGGAAGTGTGTCCCATGTAGAAGAATCCAAGAGAAACCTAGTGAAAGATGTTCATAGGTTGGCTCGTTTAGGGGTTAGAATTGAAAGTTCTCCAAATGGTGGTACATCATAACTCCGAGTTGTCTTTGGTGGTTGAGGTGATGTCTAAGCAACACCTTGATCCATTATCGATGAATTGAAAGAATCAGTTCTTGGTAAGATGAGTGAGTCATTCTCCCAAGAATTGAAAGAATCGGTTCTTGGCAAGATGAGTGAGTCATTCTTCCAAGGGTGGATGGTGTTCTTAGGTATCAAAGAAGATTGTTTGTGCATAATGTATATGATTTGAGGAGTAGGATCCTTGAGGAAGCTGATGGATCTCGTTACTGTATTCATCTGTGTTCTACAAAGATGTTCCATCATCTTAGAGAAGTGTTTTGGTTGGATGGCCTAAAAAGGGATATTGCGGAGTTGGTTGCAAAGTTTCCCAATTGTCAACAAGTGAAGGCCGAGCACCAAAAGCTGAGTGGTCTACTACAAGAAACCCAAATTCCTACTTGGAAGTGGGAAGATGTTAATATGGATTTCGTAGTAGGTTTGCCTCGAACTAAAAAAAAATATGACTCCGTATGGGTGGTAGTGGATAGAATGACCAAATCCGCTTACTTTATTCCCGTTATGTCTAATTATTCTGCAGATGATTTGCAATAATCTATATTGACAAGATAGTTAGTCTTCATGGGGTTCCTTTGTCCATTAAATCGGATAGAGGTGCTCAATTTACATCTATATTGGAGATCTTTTCAAAAGTGTTTAGTAATCAAGTGAAGTTAAGCACTGCTTTCATACCCAAATGGATGGTCAAATGAACTATTCAAACTCTTGAGGATATGCTTAGAGCTTTCATCATTGACTTTAAGGGAAATTGGGATGAGCATTTGCCTTTTGTGGTGTTATACCCTAAATATTAGCTAGGTTGAGCTAGATCCTTACACTTGTGTCATGATGTTTTAAAGTCATAAAATGGTTAATAACAGTGTTCTTATGAAGTATATAATGTTTGGAAGTGTTTGGAGGTTAAACCTCCAAGAACGTACAAGAGGTTCGGAAACTAGTCGAAGTTGAACTAATGTGTTGTAGTGTTTTGTAGTGTTGTATTGGGGGATAGTGTGAAGGTGAAATTCAGTACTGAGAGTTCCTACGCGTAGCTTGACATACAAAGGGTCTAAACCTCCGAGAATGACGCCCTGGGGACCATCAAATGGGTCACCGAGGAGGACCCAAGCGTGGGCAAGCGAAGCTGCTAGGCAGCCAAGAATTAGGATCCTGCTGCGCGATGCGCAGCCGTCATACAGTAGCCAAAAGTTTTTCCTTGTGATGCAGATCTGTTACGAACCATTCTGTCCATTAATTTTTGAAAAATAAGATTTGCAATTGTCTCCGCTACGCGCAGTAAAGTCCCAGATTTCGTTGTGTCGTTTTAAAGTCAAATTTAAGTTGGTTAATTTTTTCAATAAATGTATGGGTCTTTTGATTAATTTAGGGGTGCATTATAGATTTATAGGACCTATTAAAACCCCTAACCTCACCAATTAAAGCAAAACCCTCAACTCAAAACAAAACTTCTCCATTCAGTCTCTCCATAACTCTATTGTTGAAGCTTTGAAGCTCCAAGGAACAAGAAAGGTTTCTCAAGTTTTTCTCCATCAATCTTGTGGGCTTTTAATCAAAATTAATGTATGGTTTTTCATCCTTGAATTCTCTTTCTTCAAGGAGTCAATTCCAATGATTTTCAAAGATGGTCAAAAACATGAATTGTCCAATTTAATAATATAGCCATGGGTTCTTACATAAAAGGTTTTGAATAAATGTTTTAGTATTGAATTGATATTTGTGAAGTGTTTTATAGCTATAATTCCTAACAACCCATGCAAACCATGCAATCCTTATTTTGACTATTTTATGGGTTAAGTGATATTGTCTTAATGTTTATGAATTCTAGTGTAGTCTATGGGCTATTGAATGATGTGAGAATTGTATTCAATTCATGTCTATTTGCTCTTAGATTGATAAATCTCTATTGAATTGACTTATATTCATTGATTATTATGATTGTTGTATTGAATTGATGATCATGGACGTGGTTAAGGTCCTTTGGGTATTGAATTAGATGATTTAGCTATGGATTGAAGTGGTGCGCATAGATTGGTAGTACGCTGCCCTAATTCTCTTTATTTTATGTTAATAAGACTTCAATTATTTTGTGATTGGTATGGTCCACTTATAATGGTGGTGCTATGTGTTTTACTTGAAATTGATGTGGCCTTGTCGGCGTTACTTTACGTATTATGATGATCATGGCCTTGTTGGCACTACTTGAAGTATTATGATGATTTGTGTAGTTGATTATGTGAAATATGGCCATATCTATCCAAATGCTAGTAATGTGAATATTTTATATTGTTAGGTTATCATGTTAGACTACGACTATGTGTTTATGTGTGTAGTCTTAGAGTTGATGCATGATTGTTCCTACTTGACTATATGAGTCTATGATGGTTATATTGATGATGTTATAGTAATGTATAGGATGACATAAAGTTGATAAGGGTTATTCCTAAGTGCTTTAAAGAATTATATGCTATATGTAATAAAGTAAAGTATGTTGTGTCTTGTTTTGGTAGATTAGTGTCAATTGAGTGGAAGCCCTAGTGGACCCATCTTTGGTAGGTGCATTATGAATAGGTAATGACTAAGAGATGGTACCTTTTCATATGCCCCTTTTTATTGAACTTACTCTATGAGAACAAAGGCTAGCACCGAGTGAATATGTTATGGTTTGTAGCTCTACTTAAGAAGGAGACTAGAGTACAATGTATTTGATGATCATGACCATGAGTAAGGGCCTTTGGGTATTGACCATTGGTATCTCTTTCCCCAATACTTAGAGATGGTGAATACTAGGTTTATGACTCCGGATTCCATGCCTAGCTAGCACGACTAGGCTTTGAAGATTGTTAGTGTGTGAGTGCCCTAGGTCTTCTTAAAAACCATTATGTGAATGTCCATAAGTGATGAATGTTTTCTAAATGACTTAATTAACATAATAAAGAGGATCTATGGGAGGTCTCTTCATGTCTTACTTAGGTGAGTCTTAGAGTAACTCTAGGTAGGTATGTTAACAAATAAAGTGAGAATGATCTTATCTTAGGTAGTCTTAAGGATAATTTAGGTGTGCTTATAAAGATTGTATGGGTGATCTATCTTCGTCTCACTTAAGTGAGTGTTAGGATAACCTTTGGTGACAGGGTTGCAAGCTAAATGATGTCACTGTGAAGTTCAACTTAGTTCAATGTAAAGTGACATAGTTCACTGTAGCATTCTTCAACATTTGATAAAATGCTTATGCAATATCTTATATGGTTCTAAGGTGTTTGATGTTTTTCTTATGCTTATACTATAATTTTTTAATCAAAAAGAGCATGTTTTATACAAAAAACCATTTATCATGATTTTATGCATTGTTTCATACTTAGTACAAGTGTTTGTACTTATTCCATACATTTGTCTATCTCTATAGGTGTAGGTGGCATTTGATAGGAGTCTCAGATTGGAAGCTTGGATTAGTATTCATTCAAGTAAAGAGTTGGTATGTCCTCACTAGATTCGAGGACATCTTTATATTTAGATTTTTTTATTGAAAGGATTGTAATACACATAACTATTTTCTATATGATGAAGTATGGTCCGTGTCCCAATATATTCGTATGTCTAAGATGACGACTTTGAGAATTAGCCTTTCATTATGTTTTTCTATAAAAGAGATATTTTGAAGTATTATTATTTAGTGTGTAAAGTTTTAATTCCTCACTACTTTTTGTAAACGTATGCAATGAATGGTACGAAAGGGCTTGTATAAGACCTCCGAGAGGTCGAGTACGCCATGATTCAATTTGAGAATGACCTAACTTCTAGGGGGTACTCTCGGGTAGTGACCATCTTCGTATCAGAGAATAGGGTTATGAAAGTAGTCTTAGGAATCAAAAAGTCTCAAAATGGCACGTCTAGTAGAGTCTTGACCATCGGTGTGAGTCGCGGAACACCTATGGGCGAGAGGCTATAGGAAGATAGAGTTTCCATTCTTTTATACTCCTATGTATTGCCGTAGTGATTAAAAGTTATGAGTGTCCTTTTCTAATTTTTTTTCCTTGTGCTTATAGGAAGATGAATACAAGGAGGACACCAGCTAGGAGGGTTGAGGAGAATGATGTGAATGAGGGACTTCCTCCCCGAGGTGGAAAAGTGCCACAAGGTGTGCAAGTTCCTCAAGGTGTTCAAGGTTCTCAAGGTGATCAAGTCCCTATTGTGGAAGGAGGTAATGTGGTTCCGGTGGTTCCCTCGGTTATGGCTAATGGGGAGATTAGAGAGTCTCTCCTTACCCTAGCCCGAGTTATGACAACTCAAGTGAATACAAACATTGGGCCTAGTGTGAATGCTATGGAGAGAACTATGACCTCTAGATTTAGGGACTTTGTGAGGATGAATCCTTCTATCTTCTTTGGTTCTAAGGTGGGACAACATCCCTAAGCTTTCTTGGATGAGGTGTATAAGATAGTGCATGCAATGGGAGTGACTTATAGGGATAAAGCGGAGTTAGCTTCATATCAATTTAAAGATGTTGCTCAAATATGGTTTACTCAATTGAAGGATAGTAGACCGGTTTAAGGAAGCATTTTTAGAAAGGTACTTTCCCCGTGAGAAGAGGGAGGTTAAGATTGAGGAATATATTAACCTTAGTCAATGTAGCATGAGTGTTGAGAAGTATTCATTAAAGTTTATCCTATTGTCTAAGTATGCTCCATCCTTGGTATCTAACCCTAGGGATGAGATTAGTAGGTTCTTGACCGGTGTTTCGGATATGATTAAGGAAGAATGTCGTAAGACCATGCTCCATTGTTACATGACTCTATCTAGGCTTACGGTGTATGCTCAATCCATTGAAGAGTCTAAACTTGGGATGAGAAGTAGAGATTCTAAGAGGGGAAAAACCGAGGAGCAAGTTCAACATAAGTTTAAGAAGAGGGCTCCAAATCAAGATGGTTATAGTGCTCCTAAGGCTAACTATGATAGAGGTGGTGGTTCCCAAGTGGTTAAGCCTACTTGTGCTACTTGTACGAAGAAGTACTTTGGGAAGTGTTAAGCCTGTACTAGTGGGAGGTTTGATTGTGGGAAGGATGATAACAAGGTGAGATATTGTCCTACTATTGCGTCTAGGGTAAGAGAGGTCAAGAAAGTTCCTCCTAATGTTCCGGATGGTGGTGCTCCAAAGAGGAATCGCTTCTATGCTCTCCGATCCAAAGGAAAAAAACCGAATGATGATTATGATGCCGGTAAGTTATAGTTTTCTCTCTTTAGTTATATGAGGTCCTTATAAGTGGGGGGAGTACGGAGAGTAGTTGGGTTGTTGATTGTTTTCTCACCTCTTCTATTCAATTCAAGCTTGAGAGATAGAATGTCATAGTAGCATATTGCATGTTGCATTGTATATAGGAGTCTAGTTGAAATTGATTTTCATTGATTCCTTGCATTGTGCATTCATGAAGTTATGATTATATTTTAAATTGATTTTATATGGTTTTATCTCTCATATTGTCATGCTTACATCATAAATTGCTTTAGAGTTGCATTTTTGAAAAATTGAGCATGTTTCACTGTAATAAAATTGGTGAACACTGTAAGGATTTTGAAATTTTGACTAAATTGTTCTTTCATTAAAAATGGTTATGATGTGTATAAGACTGTTGTATATGAGCATGATATTATGTGGATAAGTAATTTTCTCCTATATGAAATGAAAATGTGAATCTTATTGCATGATAAGTTGTAGAAGTAGTTTCTACCTTCTTGTTGTGTTTGAATCTCTTAAATATGTGAAATTGATGTCTCTCCTACATGTGGGTATTTTATATTGTGTGATATTGTTATGTTCTTCTATTCTTTCAGTCTTAACTCTTAAAAATGTTCAAAGTGTAGCAAGTACCATTCGAGGACGAATATTGTCCAAGTGAGGGAGTATTGTTACACCCTCAAAATTAGTTAGGTTGAGGTAGAGCCTAACACTTGTGTCATGATGTTTTAAACTCATAAAATGGTTAATAATAGTTTTATTAAGCAGTATATAAAGTTTGGAAGTTTTTGGAGGTCAAACGTCCAAGAACGTCCAAGACGTTCTGAAACTAGTCGAAGTTGAACTAGTGTGTCGTAGTGTTTTGTAGTAATGTTTTGGGGGATGGTTTGAAGGTGAAATTATGAATAGAGAGTTCCTACATGTATCCTAACATACAAAGGGTCGAAACATTTGAGAACGACGCCCCAGGGACCATCAAAAGGGTCCTCCAAACATGAGCCATCGAAGTTGTCAAGCAGCCGAGAA
The DNA here is from genome assembly GCA_016801875.1 of Solanum sitiens. Taxonomy (NCBI): domain Eukaryota; kingdom Viridiplantae; phylum Streptophyta; class Magnoliopsida; order Solanales; family Solanaceae; genus Solanum; species Solanum sitiens. The sequence goes on along the minus strand of JABWTJ010000012.1, from coordinate 3,315,917 downwards.
TTGGCAAGCAGCTGCACGACGCACAGCCGTCACGCAGTAGACAAAAGTTTTTCCTTGCAATGCAGGGATGTGACGAACCATTATTTCCACGAATTTTTGAAAAATAAGATTTGGAAGTGTCTCCGCAACGCGCAGTAATGTCTCGATTTTGTTGCGTCGTTTTTAAGTCATATTTAAGTTGGTTAATTTGTCCAATTAATGTAGGGGTCTTTTTGGTAATTTTAGGGTGAATTATGGACTTATAGGACCTATTTAAACCCCTAACCTCACCAATTAAAGCAAAACCCTCAACTAAAAACAAAACCTCTCTATTCACTCTCTCCAAAACTCCATTGTCGAAGCTTTGAAGCTCCAAGCAAAAAGAAAGGTTTCTCAAGTTTTTCTCCAGATATTTTGTGGGATTTTCATAACAATTAAGGTATGGTTATTCATCCTTGAAATCTCTTTTTTCAACGAGTCTATTCCAATGATTTTTAAAGATGATCAAAAACATGAATTGTCCAATTTCATAATCTAGCCATGGGTTCTTTCATAAAAGGTTTTGAATCAATGTTTTAGGATTGATTGATGTTAATGTAATGTTTTAAATCTATAATTCCTATTAACCCATTCAAACAATGCAATCCTTATTTTGACTATTTTATGGGTTAAGTGATATTGTCTTAATGCTTATGAATTCTAGTATAGTTTTCCATGGGGTATTGAATGATCTGAGAATTGTATTCAATTAACGTCTAATTGGTCTTAGATTAATATATCTATATTGAATTGACTTAGATTCATTAAGTATCATGATTTTGTATTGAATTGATGATCATGACCATGAGTAAGGGCCTTTGGGTATTGAATTTGATAATTTAGCTATGGATTGAAGTGGTGAGAATGGATTGGTAGTACGCTGCCCTTATTATCTTTATTTTATGTTAATTAAACTTCAATTATGTTGTGATTTGTATGTTTCACTTATGGTGGAAGTTCTATATGCTTTAGTTGAAATTGATGTGGCCTTGTCGGCGTTACTTTACATATTATGATGATCATGGCCTTGTCGGCACTACTTGAAGTATTATGATGATTTGTGCAGTTGATTATGTAAAGTATGATCATATCTACCCACATGCTAGTAATGTGAAAGTTTAATGTTGTTAGGTGATCATCTTAGACTATGACTATGAGTTTGTGTGTGTAGTCTTAGAGTTGATGCATGATTGTTCCTACTTAACTATATGATACTATAATGGTTAGTTTGATGATGTTATAGTAATGTATAGGATGACATAAAGATGATAAGGTTCATTAGTAAGTGCTTCTAAGAATGATATTCTATATGTAATAAAGTAAAGTATGTTTTGTCTTGTTTTGGTAGACTTGTGTCCCTTATATGATACATGTACATTATGAATATGAACATCTTGACGTAGTAGGCTTAGGCACCTTTGTCTTGTATGTGTATCGATCAATGTTGAATGAAAGTATATGATTTGTAGACCTAAGATGGTGCCCTTCTAAGCATGACTATTATGTGGAACCTACTATATAGAAAGAAGGTTAGGAATGAGTTATCTTTATAGACCATTGAGCGGCAGCCTTAGTGGACCCATCTTTGGTAGGTGCATTATTTGATGATCATGACGTGTTGTCCGATCAGCCATAGGAATAGAAACTATTGAAAATAATATTACTCAAATTAATAGTTGACACAAATGTCATATGGGGATTTTAATTATAGTTATGAACTACAAAGAGTCACAAAAACTTTGGACTAACAATACAAAAAAGAACTCTCGAGATGTGATCGATTATAGGAAAATATAGGCATATGGGTAATTGCCACTACTAGTAAGTAGATTAATATCAGTGAGTAGGCTAGACTATGAGGGATATAGTTTTCTCTCAAAAGATACCCCGAAAAAGATGATTTCTTTTGAACATTAACAACCATGACAATGAAGAGCAACACACAACTTAATTCATTCACTCTTTGGAGCTAAATGTGTGGGATGGATTTAGGATTCACTCTCTCTAGCTATACCCAGATTAACCAAACACCCACAAACCATCAATCAATAATCTTTGTTCTAAAACCTTTATCTCGAGAAAGAAAAATCATAGACATCATTCATCGCATAGATATGAAAAGTAGTGTGGAATTAAAACTTTTCACAACAATAATTCAAATATTTATAGAATGTAATAAAGAAATAGGTCTCTTCATAGCCATCTAAGACACATATAATATCATAGGATCACAACCCTTACATCAATTTGAAAAGGAAACATAGTCTATTACAAAGTCTTTGAAAAATGAAATTAAATACTCACATAGCTTCAGATTCTCCTAATGTGAGTATTCAAGGTAGGTGGAGTAGCAAAACTCAACCAAGTGTTCCTAGCTCTGAAGCTACAAATAGGAACCGTTTCTATGCACTCAAGGCTAGGGGTGAACAAGAAAACTCTCCCGATGTTGTAATGGGTATGTGACAAGTCATCTCTATTAATGTTTATTCTTTACTTGATCTCGGTGCTACCCTTTCTGTTACACCTTTGGTAACTAGGAAGTTTTATGTACTTCCCGATGTTTTTATTGAACCAATTTTTGTTTGTACCCCAATGGGTGACTCTATCATTGGAAAAAGAGTCTATACAAAATATCCTGTAATGTTGCCCAATAAATTCACTCTTGTTGATTTGGTAGAACTTGACATGTTTGACTTTGATATCATCTTGGGTATGGATTGACTTCATGCATGTTTTGCTTCCATAAATTGTAGAACAAGGGTAGTGAAGTTTCAATAATGAACCCATTCTTAAGTGGAAAGGGGGAAATTTTGTGCCAATGTGTCAAATCATTTCTTGCTTGAAGGCTTGTAGGATGATAGCCAAGGGTTGTTTATACCATGTGGTTAGGGTTAAGGACCTAGAATATGAAACTCCTTCTATTGAGTCAGTCCCCGTAGTAAGGGAATATCTATAGGTTTTTCGTAAGGACCTTCCAGGAATTCCTCTCGAATAGGAACTTTACTTTGGCATTAATATATTGCCAGATACGAACCCCCTTATATTCCTCCATATAGGATTGATGTGGCTTAATTGAAAGAGTTGAAGCTCCAACTCAAACATTTACTAGAATAGGGTTTTATTCAGCCTAATATTTCTCCATGGGGTGCTCCAGTCTTGTTTTTTATGAAGAAGGATGGGTCCTTTAGAATGTGCATTGATTATCGCCAACATAATAAGGTCACCATAAAGAACAAGTACCCTATCCCTCAGATTGATGATCTACTTGATCAATTCCAAGGTACTAGCTACTTTTTAAAGATTGACATAAGGTCGTTCTATCACCAACTTAAGGTGAGAGGTGAAGGTTTTCCCCAAATAGCCTTCCGAAATAGATATGGTCACTATGAGTTTCTAGTGATGTGTTTTGGGTTAACGAATGCCCTGGCAGCGTTTATAGACCTAATGAATAGAGTTTTTTGATATTACCTCAACTCATTTGTGATTGTGTTCATTGATGATATTTTGATATACTCCAAGAATGAAAATGAGCATGAGAGTCACTTAAGGGTGGTGTTGCATGTCCTCAAAGAACACCAAATTTATGCCAAATTTATTAATTGTGACTTTTGGTTGAAATTGGTTGCTTTTCTTGGCTATATTATCTCCGGTGAGGGTGTAGAGGTTGAACCGAAGAAGACCGATGAGGTGAGAAATTGGCCAAGATCTTTGACCCCCACAGAAGGAGTTTCTTGGGTCTAGACGGGTATTATAGAAGGTTTTTGATGGATTTTTGTCCATTACTTCTCCTTTGACAACCGTGACCCAAAAGAAGGTGAAGTTTGAGTTGTCGGAAGCTTGTGTAAAAGGTTTTCAGGAGTTGAAATCTAAGCTTACCTCCGCTCCGATGTTGACCTTACCGGAGGGTAATGAAGACTTTGTAGTGTATTGTTACTCTTGTCGAGTGGGATTGATATGTGTCATCATGCAACATGGCAAAGTGATAACTTATGCTTCTAGGCAACTCAAGGTTCATGAGAAGAATTATCCAACTCATGATCTTGACTTAGCTGTTGTAGGTTTTGCCTTGAAAATATGGAGACACTATTTGTATGGTCTGCATGTTGATGTATTTACTGACCATAAAATTCTTCAATATGTGTTTACACAAAGGAGTTAAATCTCCGACATAGGATATGGTTACAATTGTTGAAGGATTATGACATGAGTGTCCTTTACCACCCTGGCAAGGCCAACGTGGTAGCTGATGCTTTGAGTCATTTGACTTTGGGTAGTGTGTCTCATGTGGAAGAAGAGAAGTAAGAACTTGTTAAAGATGTTCACAAATTGGATCGGTTAGGCGTGAGGTTAGAAGATTCTCCAATTGGTTGTTTTTTTGTCCATCATAACTCTGAGTCATCATTAGTTGTGGAGGTAAATTCAAAGCAATATCTTGATCCTCTATTGATGGAGTTGAAGGAATCTGTACTTGGTAAGCTCAATGAGTCATTATCCCAAGGGGGGGATTATGTTCTTACGTACCATGGTAGATTAAGTGTACCGGATGTTGAGGATTTGAGAAATCGAATTCTAGAAGAAGCCCATGGTTTTCGATATTCTAATATCCGGGTGCCACCAAAATATATCATGACCTTAGAAAGGTCTACTGGTGGGATGGTTTAAAAAGGGACATAGCATAGTTCGTTGCTAAGTGTCCAAATTGCCAACAGGTTAAAGTTGAGCATCTTAAACCGGGTGGTTTAACCCAAATCATGGATGTTCCTACATAGAAGTGGGAAGCCATCAATATGTATTTTTTTGTTTGGTTTCCTCGAACCCAGAGGCAAATTGATTCAATAGTTATTGTGGATAGGTTGACAAAATGTGCCCATTGTATTCTTGTTAAATTGACTTATAGTGTTGAAGATTATGCAACAATCTACATTAATGAGATTGTGAGCCTTCATGGGATTCTTTTCTCCATCATTTTGGATAGTGGTGCCCAATTCACTTCTTGTGTTTTGATATATTTCCAAAAGGGTATAGGTACACAAGTGTAACTTAGTACAACTTTTCATGCTCAGACAGATGGTCAAGCGGAACGTACCATTAAGACCCTTGAAGACATGTTAAGAGAATGTGTTATTGATTTCGGAGGAACCTGGGATGATCACTTACCTTTGATTGAGTTCTCTTACAATAAAAGCTACCATTCGAGCATCTTGATGGCACCTTTTGAAGCTCTTTATGGTAGAAGATGTAGGTGTCCAATTGAATGGTTTGAGGTTTGTGAGTCCTCACTCTTTGGTCCAGAGATTATTTATGAGACTATAGAGAAAGTTCAAAATATAAGAGATAGATTTAAGACATCCTATAGTCGGCAAAAGTCTTATGCCGACAATAGGAGAAGAGATCTTGAAGTAGAAATAGGTGATCATGTCTATTGGAAGATTTCACCTATGAAATGGGTTATGAGATTCGGTAAAAAGGGGAAGTTAAGTCTCCAGTATGTTGGTCTTTGTGAGGTTTTACAACGGGTTGGAAAGGTTTCCTATGAACTAAAACTACCTAATGAACTATATTCGGTTCATCCGATGTTTCATGTTTACATGCTTAAGAAATGCATAGGCGACCTGGTGTCCATTCTACCTATGGAAGGTTTAGGGTTGATGAGAACCTCTCCTATGAAGAGGTTCCTGTTGAGATCCAATACCGCCAAGTCAAGAAGTTGAGGAACAACGAGGTTGCCTCTGTAAAAGTTCTATGGAGGAACCATCTTGTTGAGGGTGCAACATAGGAGGCCGAAGATGACATAAAGTACCGCTACCCTGATCTTTTTACTCCATGAGGTTAGACATTCTTCTTAGTAATGAAATTAATGAATAATCATTAATTTGACTTGTTTCTAAATAGGTACATGTTTCGGTAAATGTTGTACCAACTATAGTTTTAAGAAAATGCCTTTATACTCTATTCTTGCACTTATATGAAATGTGTATGCATGTGTCTTCTTACGGTTTTGCTGTTTTGTTGTTGTCTTGAGAAGAATGATAGCATGGTAACTCTTTGGTGTATTTTGAGCTCATGTTGATGTTGAGAAAGTATTCCTCATTTGGTGTTAAGAAATGTTGAGCTCCTATATATTGGTGCATCATGAATTGAGTGCTATGTGTAATGATGTGATATGCGTTAAAAGGATTTGTAGAGTACTCTTATGAGTTGTGATTCATTATGATTTATGTTGTTGTTTGTTGGGCAGCTAGTATTTAGTCTATCCTTACCCTCCAAAAGATTTTTGTGTCATTCGGGAACGAATGTTCCTAAGGGGTATAATGTAACACTCCGGAAGTTCCATAACTTAGACTATAGCTTCATCTATTAAAAAATATTCAAAATGTTGTTTCCTGACATATATTAAAGTAATAAGGTCATTAAGAAAAGATTAGAGCCAAAATGACAGAGAAAGACATTGACGTGAAATGACCTAATTTGAACTACTTGACGTCTCTATGTTTGATGAAGGATTGGGAGTGTCAAATGAAGTCTAAAAATAGTAAAAATACTTTGGATAGGTAAACTTTAGTATATAGGGTCTAAACGTCCGATAACGAATCCCCAAGGACCACCCAAAGCGGTACTTGAGGACGACCCCAACATGGGTAGGCAGGCTACAAAAGCATCCTGCATGAATCAAGAATCAAGGGGTTGATGTGCGACGCGCAGCCCACAATAGGCTCACTTCCTCAGTCAATTTTTGAAAATAAAAATTTGTAATCAGCCTCGCGACGTGGAGCTTACATGAGAATCACTGCCTTGACCCAAAATTTAGAGAAAAAAAAGGAATTGGCCCAGCAGCGCGTAGCTACTTCGCAGATTCGTCTGCGTTGTTTGAAAGTCAATTTAATTTCACAAAAATACCCATTTAAGTGAAGGGTCTTTTGTGTATTTTATGGAACCACTTTATAATGATTTTAGTTCAGTTTTAGACCACTTTTTACACACTTCAATCAGATTCAAACAATTCCTCTCATCCATCTCAAGAACGCTCTCTTTTCCAAAATCTATTGAAAAGCAAGGAAAAGCTAAAGGAAGAAGACAAAGACTTCAAGTTTCTCAATCCCAATTCATTCAATATTCGTCAATAAGGTATGGGTTCTTCACTCTTGGTATTCCTTTCCCCAAGAGGTCCTTCCAAAGATAGTTTTCAAGAATTCAACTCCTAGGGTTTTTACTCTACAAAACGGGTTTTCTTCCTAACCCTAGATTTATGATTATCGATGAAAAATAATGATTTTCTATGGTTAATTGAGTTCATATTGTTGGGTATTTGGTTTGTAATGTTTTAATTTAGTGTGAATAATGTACCTCTCTAAATTATGGTTTTGATAGGGTTATATCTACTACTTGATAACATGAAATCGTTGTGATTGGAGCTATGACTTGAATGAACTCTTTAATGACCCTTTTCCCTTAACCTACATTACGAATTGATCTTGTATATGACTTGAAGATTTGGTGGTGGTTATGCAATTGAGTATTTCACTATTTTGTTGGATGATTGTTGTAAATTGAACGTGAATTTTTGAATAAGATTATTGGACCCAAGAGGTAAGTCTTCAAAAGTCGTGATTACTCTATGATTGTTATGTTAGCCTTTAAATGATATTACAATGCTATTGAAATATGTATGATGTTTCTATTCATATGTGTTGGTCTATGAATATGTTAAATGTGGGATCTTCGTAAGGTACGATAATGCACGTTATGATGTTCTCTTGTATGCCTTACACAATACAATTATGATATGTTAATCTCACAAATGAAGGGTTATGATGAAAGAAACTTCTCACCTAAACCTAAAGAGCTTATGATGATGTTTATACAAGGAGTTAAGCTCCTATAACTTATGATAAGATTTATGAATAAATGATGAGTTAAAGGTTATTCACAAACGGACTTACACTTAGCACCGATGGAATAGATATGAGCGGTCTCCCTTCCCTAGTTTAAAGGTAGGCTCACAATAACTCTCATGAGATAGAGTCTTCCATGTAATGTGGAACTATGGGTCTCTAATATAACTCCTAGTTCTTGAACTATGTTTCCACAATCTGAATACTAGCTAGTGGATCCACCTAGAAAGCTGTCACGTTTAGTTCTACTTTTGCCAGAAGACAACCTTCTTTCCGTGTGGGGTTTCATGACACCGGATTCCATGTTTAGATTACATGTTCTAATGTCGGTTAAGGCGATTGTTCCCTCAAGTAAAATGAAAGACAAGTAAATGGACAGGGACTAGGGTGACTTGAGAAGTCTACTTAGTATAGGTAGTAATATGAGACTCTACCTAGAAATTGCACAAGTTGACTCTATAGGAAGTCCTAGGAGATTGATCTTATGTAATATGATAACAATAAAGGTATAATGCTTATGGTTCATGATGTTACTCTTATGATATTGGTTATGTTGATGAACATGTTATTGGTCTATATTGCTATATGAGATGATGACTACTTTTACTAAAGGTTATATGAAGCAAAACTTTACTTATGGTCTCCCATTTTGTCTACTTGGTTATGTGGGGTTATGGGCTTCACATGATCATTGCACAGGTAGGTTTGGGTGGGGATCATCGCTAAGTGTTTGTATGTTATGTTCATATGATTCGTTGTATAACGCCCCAAAATGAACTAAGGTGAACTAGAGCCTCATGGTTGTTTCTTGAGTTAATTTTAAGTTAAACAGAGTTAGCTTGGTGTCCTTAGGCAGTGTGCAAAGTTTGGTTAAGTTTGGAGTTCAATCGACCAAAAACGTCCATGACGTTCGGATGGTATGCCTTAGAATGTACTTGTATGTCTTGGAGAGTTTGGATGAGATTTATGTGTTCATTTTACTTGAAACATGCGTTGGATGTTCCTTAGACCTAGACGACTTAGTTTAGGGGTTGACGTCCGGGCACAACCCCACCTAGGACCCACAAAGGGCCCTAGATGAAGGGCCCAAGACTTGGGCAAAGTCTGCCCATCAGTGGCTCACGACGACCATGGCGATGGTCCGTTGCACTCAGGACGGTCCGTCAATACAGGGTGTCGCGAGTGACAGAGAGTGGAAAATTGGACAGGCTCCAGTTGGAGCTAAGTATTCCTCGACGAGACCCCATGACCGTCCATGGTGAACGTGACGGTCCGTCGAGGAGGTCTCGTCGACGAGGCCTGCCAATGCACGACTTAAGGCTGCCAACTTGGGGTGTTTTATGTAAATACACCCCAAGTCTTATAATACCCTAGGTGTATAATTTTGGTGTTTTTAGGTTATATTAAACTAGTTTTAAACCCTAGACCTAGACAAGATCCTCTCACTTCAAGATCCAACTCTCTCTTTCTCTCAAGAAAACTCTCTCAACTCTCTTGGAAGCTAGAAGTCAAGGAAGGATAGGAGGACGGATTGGGACTTGTTTCTTCATCAAATTCGTGGGTTTCTTTCTCATAAAGGTATGGTATCCATTCTTGAATACCTTTCCATTCAAGAAGCCAACTTCCAAAATGGTTTTCAAAAAGGGGGTTTAAACTCAACTTCTTCTAAACTTTGATTTCTATTATGGGTCTTCTTGTAACTAAGTTTTCGAATGGTTTAAATGTATTTATCTTGGTTTGAATAGATGGTTTTGATGTTAAAACTCCATGAAACTCTTGTATATGCATACTTCAACTTTTGGCTTGAAAATGGGTTATGTGAGCATGATTTGAGTAAGGTATGAACTTGGGTCTTCTTGTGTATGTCATGTTGGTGTAGCTACTGCCCTAAGGGCCTTAATATGGTGAAATATTGATAAATTGCTTATGGGTAATGATGGTTTGATTTGTTGATGAGTTGCTCTCATTGTATAATTCTTATTATGAATTGCTATTTGAGTGGTATGGTCCACCTTATGGGTGGCGGTGCTAATTGATGAACTTGATGTTACTTAGTATGGTTTGAGTATGTGATCTTGAAGGTCTAATATAGGTGGAATGAAGATATACATTTGAAATGGGTCTTGTGTTGTGTTTGATGTAGCTTGATTTGCATGTTTGACCTAGTTTATGTCTAAATGAAGTATATGATTATGAGAAGTATGTAGAGTGTGTAGCTTGATGAATCAAGGTTAAAGTATGAGTAGAACTTGATGATAATGAAATGATGCTTATATGCAAGGTGTGCACATGTACACACACACTCTTTTAACATTTGTATTATGTCAAGTTGAGCAAAAAGGGGAAATCTTGAGGTGGACACACTTCGTGAGTTGAGATGTAGTGTCTAGTAACAACCTCTCCATTTCCTAGTGAGCTTTCTAAGATAGACTATTATGTTGAGAAATCCGTGTGGAGTTATGCCTAGTACCGAGAGGATATGAAGGGGAGGTGGATTGCACTTCATTAGTTGAGATGTTTTAATCCAAAGTACCTCTTGAGATGAGTACTCCTCGTTAGTAGAGAGTGAGTTACCTAGTAGCAATCTCCTTATCCCTTAACTATGTGCCCGCATAGGTGTAGCTATTGGAAAAGCCATGTAAACGCTAAGAAGCATGACCTTACTCTAGGCAAGTAAGGATCCCACATCCGATAGGGGTTAATATCGGGATTCCATGCCTAGCTCTCATGGTCTTTGTCGGTTAAGATAACTCCCACAAAAGAATTGATTTGAAACTAATTATCTTGTGTATTGTTGAAATTGTGTATGTATGTCGTGAAGTGCTCAATCCACATTAGTTACCAAGTAGGAGCATTGGGTGGGAGTAGTAGTATGGGATGCTATTCTCACATTGCACTTGGTGTGACCTATACCTACTATGGGAGAAGAGTACTTTCATGAAATCCGTGTGAATAAGTACTATGGTGTAGTGTTATGGAGGATTATTGTGGAGTACTTGAGTAAATGGAATCCATTAGGAGTACTAAGTGGGAGTGGTAGTATGGGATGCTACTCTCACATTGCACTTGGTATGACCTATATTTCCATGAGTGTTTTGCATATGTTAGCCAAGGGCGTGGATTTGATTTCTAACGAAGTAAGCCTAAGATTTGGTAGTTTTAAGGGTCGCTTTGGTGTGCTTTGAAGGGAGGTGTAATGAGAGTCCCTTCTTGGCTCACCTTAGGGAGTCTTAGAATAACCTTGGGTGGGCAACTTCAAAGAAAAAGCGTTCATATGACTTGGACCGTGCCATTCACTGTAAGGTCTTCATTGTAAGAACTCAAAATGTTCACTATGATGCTTTATTCAATTTTATTGCAAGTTTAGCAAAGTTAATTGAAATGTTCCTTTTGTTTACTTTAAGTTTGGTAAGATAGCCATAAAGTGTTAAATTGTTGATTCTTATGTTGGTTTGCTTCTAGATTCATGAAGGTTATATTTGAATTGCATAAAAAGCTATCGTTACTAAAATGTCCCTTTTTGCATGTTTTTGCATATGCCATACTTAGTACATTGTTGTACTAACCCCATACTTTTTATACCTTATGAGTATAGGTTGGAAGCCTTTGGAGGATCGAAGTTGAAGCTTGGGAATTCTATCTCTCAAGACTTGGGTATGTCCTCATATATTCGAGGACATTGTTTTTATGTTTCTTAGTTTCCTTATTAAGACTTAAAATGTATTTACTCTATTGTAAAGGGCCGTGTCCCTAAGATTCTAAGTCGTGTCTTTAAGTTGGCTTGTGACGATAAGATTTCCTAGTATTTATGAAAAGACTCCTTTATTTATTATTATCGTGAAAAGATTTAATTCCGCACTACTTTTCATGCTTTATGTTATGAATGCTAGTTAGAGGGCTTGTACGAGACCCCAAAGGGGTCAAGTACGCCCGGTCACGATTCGAAGGTTTTTCCTAACTTCTAGGGGGTGCTTTCGGGTCGTGACAAGACTTGGTATCAGAGCATAAGGTTTTGGGAAATAGTTTAAGGTCTAAAAGTCTCACAAGCCACATCTAGTAGTATCTTGGTCATTGGTGTGAGTCGCGACACATCCATGGACAAGAGGCTATAGGATGCTAGAAGTTTCACTTTCTTCATTACTCTTGAATTGTGCCATAGAACTTAATTCGATAAGATCTCTCTCTTCTCTCCTTTACCGGTGGTTTTCTAGATGTGATTGCTTGGAAAGGGAGATGTTTCTAAGTTGAGGGGAAAAAAAAAAAGGGTGAGTTTTGATTATATGATGGTTTTGTGGCTAGAAGAGTAAATATGAAGGTAAGATTTAAGAATTGTGATGTGATGTCATTTATGGCTAGGTGTGATTTATGAGATTGAAAGTGTAGAGGTGAGAAACTTTATGGGGATTTAGTTCTAAGCATGGTAAGAGTTATAAGGATTGAATAAAGTGCCTTTGAGGACAAATGAGTTATTTTGTGATTATGTTCAATGATGGTAGAAATGCTTTAAGGTGTAAATTTGAGGAAGTTGAAAGAATGAGGGGATTTTATAGAAGTTAAAGGCAACTCTCTTTTGTGACTAATGTTTCATAGTTGTTCTTGTGATTGGTACATGTTGTGGTGTAGGCTTACACTAAGATGTAAATGTGGTATGAATATCTGGTGAGCAAGTTTTGTTCCATGAGATTGAGTTAAGTGGTGCCTAAGTGTTGAATGAGGTGATGTTTAAGAGAGTTTGTCTAGGCTTGAATCCAAAAAGGGAAGTGTTATGCTTAACTTGTAAGGTTGATGTTTAGACTTGATGTGCATGAGTTAGAAGTAGTAAGAGTTCCTACCTTGTGAGGGACGTAATGGTGCTTTGAAGTATGAGTCCTTGAAGATGGATTTACCCTAAGTGGGGGAGAATGAGTTGACTAAAATAGCATGTAATGTACTTAGTCCAAGAGAATCCTCAAGGGTCACTAAGTGGGAGTGGTAGTATGGGATGCTACTCTCACATTGCACTTAGTGAAACTTGTCAAGTCTCTTTGGAGTAAGTTAAGATAGTCTTGTCTCTCATATTGTCTTGTCATCTTGTTAAAGTTTCTTGAAAGGTGCATTATGGAAATTTTAAAGCATGTCGCACATCGAAGTTTTGAATTCACTGTAAGTAAGTCCAAATTTTGGAAAATTGCATTTTGCTTTCATGAATTATGGTTTCAAGGTGTTATGGAATGAGCTTATGTGGTTTTATAGTTCATATGATCATGTTATCTTGATAAATTGCTCAAAGAGTGGAATTTTGAAAGTTTTGTATATTTGACAATGTTACAGTGAATATTCACTGTCAAAAATTTACAATTTGAGAAAAATTTGCCTTGCCTTAATTGAAGTTTAAATATGTGCAAAATTGTTGTATATGAGCATGTTTAATGTTGGAGAAGGTAGTTCCTCCATAAAAGAAGTTTAAGGTTGAGTTTTGACTTTGTGAAGTTTGGCAAAAGTAGTGTGTGTTGATAAGTGTTGAAAGTGTGAAATTATATTCCTTGCTAATTAATGCTTTGATTGTTGAAGTTATAATCATGATCTAAGTGTATTATATGATGCTAAGTGAGTCCTTCTTGTTCTTAAAATTTAAGTGTCATTCGAGGACGAATGTTATTCCAAGTGGGGGAAAATATAACGCCCCAAAATGAACTAAGGTGAACTAGAGCCTCATGGTTTTTTCTTGAGTTAATTTTAAGCTAAACGGAGTTAGTTTGGTGTCCTTAGGCAGTGTGCAAAGTTTGGTTAAGTTTGGAGTTCAATCGACCAAAAACGTCCATGACGTTCGGATGGTATGCCTTAGAATGTACTTGTATGTCTTGGCAAGTTTGGATGAGTTTTATGTGTTCATTTTACTTGAAACATGCGTCGGATGTTCCTTAGACATAGATGACTTAGTTTAGGGGTTGACGTCTGGGCACAACCTCACCTAGGACCCACAAGGGGCCCTAGATGAAGGGCCCAAGACTTGGGCAAAGTCTGCCCATCAGTGGCTCACGACGACCATGGCGACGGTCCGTTGCACTCAGGACGGTCCGTCGATCCAGGGCGTCGCGAGTGACAGAGAGTGGAAAATTGGACAGCCTCCAGTTGGAGCCAAGTTTTCCTCGACGGGACCCCATGACGGTCCGTGGTGAACGTGACGGTCCGTCGAGGAGGTCTCGTCGACGAGGCCTGCCAATGCACGACTTAAGGCTGCCAACTTGGGGTGTATTATGTAAATACACCCCAAGTCTTATAAGACCCTAGGTGTATAATTTTGGCGTTTTTAGGTTATATTAAACTAGTTTTAAACCCTAGACCTAGACAAGACCCTCTCACTTCAAGATCCAACTCTCTCTTTCTCTCAAGAAAACTCTCTCAACTCTCTTGGAAGCTAGAAGTCAAGGAAGGATAGGAGGACGGATTGGGACTTGTTTCTTCATCAAATTCGTGGGTTTCTATCTCATAAAGGTATGGTATCCATTCTTGAATACCTTTCCATTCAAGAAGCAAACTTCCAAAATGGTTTTCAAAAAGGGGTTTTAAACTCAACTTCTTCTAAACTTTGATTTCTATTATGGGTCTTCTTGTAACTAAGTTCTAATGGTTTAAATGTATTTATCTTGGTTTGAATAGATGGTTTTGATGTTAAAACTCCATGAAACTCTTGTATATGCATACTTCAACTTTTGGCTTGAAAATGGGTTATGTGGGCATGATTTGAGTAAGGTATGAACTTGGGTCTTCCTGTGTATGTCATGTTGGTGTAGCTACTGCCCTAAGGGCCTTAATATGGTGAAATATTGATAAATTGCTTATGGGTAATGATGGTTTGATTTGTTGATGAGTTGCTCTCATTGTATAATTCTTATTATGAATTGCTATTTGAGTGGTATGGTCCACCTTATGGGTGGCGGTGCTAATTGATGAATTTGATGTTACTTAGTATGGTTTGAGTATGTGATCTTGAAGGTCTAATATGTGGAATGAAGATATATATTTGAAATGGGTCTTGTGTTGTGTTTGATGTAGCTTGAATTGCATGTTTGACCTAGTTTATGTCTAAATGAAGTATATGATTATGAGAAGTATGTAGAGTGTGTAGCTTGATGAATCAAGGTTAAAGTATGAGTAGAACTTGATGATAATGAAATGATGCTTATATGCAAGGTGAGCACATGTACACACACACTCTTTTAAGATTTGTATTATGTCAAGTTGAGCAAAAAGGGGAAATCTTGAGGTGGACACACTTCGTGAGTTGAGATGTAGTGTCTAGTAACAACCTCTCCATTTCCTAGTGAGCTTTCTAAGATCGACTATTATGTTGAGAAATCCGGTGGAGTTATGCCTAGCACCGAGAGGATATGAAGGGGAGTGGATTGCACTTCGTTAGTTGAGATGTTGTAATCCAAAGTACCTCTTGAGATGAGTACTCCTCGTTAGTAGAGAGTGAGTTACTTAGTAGCAATCTCCTTATCCCTTAACTATGTGCCCACATAGGTGTAGCCTATTGGAAAAACCATGTAAACGCTAAGAAGCATGACCTTACTCTAGGGCAAGTAAGGATCCCTCATCCGATAGGGTTATATCGGGATTCCATGTCTAGCTCTCATGGTCTTTGTCGGTTAAGCTAACTCCCACAAACGAATTGATTTGAAACTAATTATCTTGTGTATTGTTGAAATTGTGTATGTATGTCGTGAAGTGATCAATCCACATTAGTTACCAAGTAGGAGCATTCAGTGGGAGTAGTAGTATGGGATGCTATTCTCACATTGCACTTGGTGTGACCTATACCTACTATGGGAGAAGAGTACTTTCATGAAATCCGTGTGAATGAGTACTATGGTGTAGTGTTATGGAGGATTATTGTGGAGTACTTGAGTAAATGGAATCCAATAGGAGTACTAAGTGGGAGTGGTAGTATGGGATGCTACTCTCACATTGCACTTGGTATGACCTATATTTCCATGAGTGTTTTGCATTTGTTAGCCAAGGGCGTGGATTTGATTTCTAACGAAGTAAGCCTAAGATTTGGTAGTTTTAAGGGTCGCTTTGGTGTGCTTTGAAGGAAGGTGTAATGAGAGTCCCTTCTTGGCTCACCTTAGGGAGTCTTAGAATAACCTTGGGTTAGGGCAACTTCAAAAAAAAAGGGTTCATATGACTTGGACCGTGCCATTCACTGTAAGGTCTTCATTGTAAGAATTCAAAATGTTCACTATGATGCTTTATTCAATTTTATTGCAAGTTTAGCAAAGTTAATTGAAATGTTCCTTTTGTTTACTTTAAGTTTGGTAAGATAGCCATAAAGTGTTAAATTGTTGATTCTTATGTGGGTTTGCTTCTAGATTCATGAAGGTTATATTTGAATTGCATAAAAAGCTATCTTTACTAAAATGTCCCTTTTTGCATGTTTTTGCATATGCCATACTTAGTACATTGTTGTACTAACCCCATACTTTTTATACCTTATGAGTATAGGTTGGAAGCCTTTGGAGGATCGAAGTTGAAGCTTGGGAATTCTATCTCTCAAGACTTGGGTATGTCCTCATATATTCGAGGACATAGTTTTTATGTTTCTTAGTTTCCTTATTAAGACTTAAAAATGTATTTACTCTATTGTAAAGGGCCGTGTCCCTAAGATTCTAAGTCGTGTCTTTAAGTTGGCTTGTGACGATAAGATTTCCTAGTATTTATGAAAAGACTCCTTTATTTATTATTATCGTGAAAAGTTTTAATTCCGCACTACTTTTCATGCTTTATGTTATGAATGCTAGTTAGAGGGCTTGTACGAGACCCCAAAGGGGTCAAGTACGCCCGGTCACGATTCGAAGGTTTTCCCTAACTTCTAGGGGGTGCTTTAGGGTCGTGACACGTTGAATATGAAATGTTAACGAGGACACTGTTATAATATGTCTTTGATTATGATTATGTTTCATGTTTATGATATCCTTAACTTGTATATGCTCTATGGTGTGGGCATTGAAGACTTTCATATGACTTAGTATGTTGTCCATGAAATGTTCCTTTTCATGCATGTCCTTAAATGCTTATGTGCATATACCCATACTTAGTACATGTGGCATACTAACCCTTACTTTATATAGCTACAAATGTAGGGTCCGTCCGTTGAATATTAAGAAAGTCGATTGAAAAAGCTTGGAACTCTTTCTCCAAGTGTTGGTAGATCCTCATGTTCAAGGATGATATATTTTCCTAATTCTAGATTATGAAAACTTTAGTAGATTTTGTGAACTCTCTTTATTCCGTTTTATGTTCGTTGAATTCTATTATAGTAAGCCTTATATGGCATATTGATATTTTATTGGGTAAGTCCAACTTATACTCTTTAGATTGTTTTTATGTGAGACAAGTTTTAGAATAATGTATGTATGTTATCATGTTTCTATAAGTAAAGCCTAAGTAAGCTTCTTATGTGAGAGGTCCAATTATACCTCAATATGTACATAAGTATGCATTTTTTTTCCCGCAAATTTTAAATAATGACATGTTATGAAGAACGCTTAGGGATTGTCTGAGTCCTCTGAGAGGAGGCCGACGCAGAATGCATCTGGGGGGTGCTCTCCGGATATGACAACATACCAATGTCCTCGAACACATGAGAACATACCGATCTTGAGAGAATACTATTCTTAAGCTTCAACCTCTAAGAATATCCTCACTTTCCACCTACACTTGTAGAAATGGAAAACATAAGGAATTAGCACATTGAATGTACTAAGTAAGTGATCATGCAAGAAAACCATGCAAAAATGGACATTCACTTTAAGACATAGGTTTCATGCTCTTTTGATAGAAACCTCACGAAATAAGTATAAGAACAATGTTCAAGACTATATTCATATATAAGACATACTAAAGTAATACATAAGATACAACCATAATCACTTAAAGTACATAAAACATTTAGGCCTCCTACCAAATGTTATCCTAAGATCCACCAAAAGTAAGATATAAAGTGGCCGCCCATTTAACCCCTTCACACACACCTAAGTGATCCTCAAGACTTCCCAAAGTAAAATTATTCCCTTTTAGTCATTTAGACTCTCTACATAAGGTTACTCTAAGACTCACCTAAGTAAGACACGAAGAGACTACCCATATACCCTCTTCAAGTCTACCTAAGGAATTCTCAAAGCTACCATAGATAAGAACCTTTCTATTCAACATACATTAACTTAAGTCATCGTTATTAAATAAGCGATTAGGAGCCAAGTAACAATTAGATGAGTTTACATAATGGTCTTGGAGGACCTAGGGAACTCATCCTAGCACCTTCAAAGCCTACACGTGGTATAATTTCTCCAATACTAGAATGCACATCACATGTTATGAGAATAGGTACTAACCCACATACATCATACTTGTTAGGTATGCAATCATGTGTCATAAGTACCCCACACAGTGGATGGTGTTCTACTTGATAAAGTTAGAACTAGTAATCATCCCATCTTTGCACATGGTTAAGGAATATTAAGGTCTTCTTTGTAGTCTAGTCTCGTACTCAAGTAGAGATACTTCCACAAGCATATTCTCTTGGTGCTTTGCCTTGTTTCTCATAGTATAATTCATTCACTAGGTGTATTAGGAAAGGTTCCATCAGTAAGTCCTACCAACTCATAATACGTTTATGGATACCGACCAAAGTCTATAAGGATAGATCTTATGACTTCCTTAGAGATTGTTTCATGGCGTTCTAGCCAACGTACCGATCAACCCATCATTCCACTCAAGAAGGACACCATTACGGTCTTTCATGATGAGGCTTCTATTAACCTTCTTTTCATTATTCAAGGTTTCACAATCACTTAGGGTTCTAGACTTATCTAGAAGGGGCAACATGATTAGGTCTACCGGTTCAGACATGCTCTAGAATACCTCATTTCATAATTTAAGAAAGGCCACGAACTTAGGTCTACAAATCCTAGACTTTCATTCTTTCATTCATTTAATACCTTTTCAAGTACCAAGTAGGGACAACTGGTCAGCACACAAGATACGACATAATTCTATAAAGGCTCTCCTTACTCCTTCACATCATATATCATCGACTAGAGAGGCAATATATTAAATCATATAATTATAATACCAATGAAAGATCATATATACATCACATGAATACCTTCACTTTATACTGTCATATATACCATATCATGATATTATCATATATACATCACATGAATGTTCCTAAAGGGGGTTAATGTAAAACTCCGAAAGTCCAAGACCTTATCTAGAGCCTCAAATGTGTGTCTAAGGTTAGTGACACTGTTATAAAATATTAAATAATGTTTATAAGTAATTTAGAAAGTTTTGGAGTCAAAAGGTCGAGGAACGTCCATGACGTCTCGTAACTAGTGAAACAGGTGCTAGTGTGCCCTGGCATGATTAATGGGGTTTTGAGAGTTGGAAATTGATGAAATTTGGTGGAAAGGTGTTAAACATGTATTAGAATGTATTTAGGGTCGAAAAGTCCGGGTATGACTCCTCAACGACAACCTTAAGGGTCCTCTCCAAGGACCCTTCCAGATGACCAAACAGTTGTCAAAGGATCGTAGCCAACTATGATTGCCAAACGATGTGTCGTCGTCCTGTTGATGAGGAGTTGATGTCTCCATAGCCCTAGCCTTAGAAATTTTTCAAAATTGGTCCAAAGTACCACTCTCTTACACAAACGACAATTGTGTTGGCCGGTGGGTGCAAGTGTCGTCTACTGACCTATGTACCGCAGTTCGGGGTCTCGTAGGTCAGGTCTTTGTTTTGCTGTTTGATTTTAAGTTTGTTAATTTAAATAGTTAGTTGGTAAGTTTGTTAATTAAGGGTTAGGGGAGGTCTAATGAAGTTTATTCAGGACTTAAATAAAGACCTAATCCTAATTAAACTAACCCAACACCCGCAATTTCCAATCTCAAATCACTCTTACTTCTCTCTACTCTCTCTCTCTCTCTCTCTCTCAAAAGAAGACTCCATATAATACCAAGGTCAAAGAGATTTAGGGGAGCAATAAAATCACTTTCTCTCCATAAATTTTAAGGAATTAACAAGGTATGGGAACTCTTCATCTTTGGGACTCTTTTTCCCAAAGGCTTCTTTCAAATTGATTTCCAATAGTTGATAAAAACATGGATTTCATTCCTAATCCTAAATTGATGTTTCAAATTATATTGTTCTTGATTGATTTTGGTTATTATGTATATATTGTGATGAATTATTATTGAATTAGCGTGGTTCTTTATGTTAGCCATACTTGTATGGAAGAGATCATGAATTGACCCTATCCCTAACCCTAGGTTGTGAATTAATGTTGAATTGATTAGTATTTATTCAATTGACTTAGTTCCTGTGCTAATTAGTATTATGTGATTCCATTAAGCATATTAATGGATGAATATTGCTGGTTGATCGTAAGACCATGGAAGAAGGCTTGTGAAGGTGAATTTGAAAGATCTATGATATTGAATACATAAATGGTGATGACTTATATATAATGATGATATTCAATTGAAGTGTTGATTGTGATTAGATTATATAGGTTATGGTATGATGAAAGTAATTGAAATGTCTTGTCTATATGGATTGTGAGATTATGATTAATGTATTATTATATGATGTTGATTGTGAATCACTTATGTCTCTTAATACGATATGATGATTATAATGTTAATGTCACAATTGAAGGGTTGCAATGAAAGGACATTGTCATACAATCCCTAATGAGCTAATGATGATGATATACAAGGGGGTTAGTATCATATGACCAATACTAAGCTATGGCAGTTAATAAAGGCTTAAAGACATTTCTAAAAGGGACGCTAGCTTAGCACCGAGTGAACTAGTAGTGAGGAGTGTTCCTTCCCAAGTAGGGAATGTAGGTTCACTATTTTACTCATGAGATAGAGATTAAAATTCCAATGGAATAAAAAGAGTCTCGAGCATGTTTCTTTGTTCTTGAACTATGTTGCCCCCATAGGAATATTAGCCAGTGGATCCACCTAGATGTTATGTTCATGTTTTGGTACTATCTTTGAAAGTAGTCCACTTTCTTTCGGTGTAGGGTTTCATGTAACCGGATTCTACATTTACCTCATGTGGTCTATGTCGGTTAAGTAAAGTGTTTCTAAATAAAAAATGAAGTAATAAAGTGAACTATAACTAGGGTACTTTAAGGGGTTTGACTTAGTCTAGCTAGGACTATGGGACTATACCTATAAATTGCACTAGTTGGCCTTGACGGAAGTCCTAGGAGGCACTAACTTAGGTCTACCGATCCTAGACTTTCATTCTTTCATTCACTCAATATCTTTTATAGTACCAAGTAGGGACAACTAGTCTACCACACAAGATACCACATCATTCTCTAAAGGCTTTCCCTACTCCTTCACATCATATATCATAGACTAGAGAGTCAATACAATCAGTCATATCAGTATAATACACATGCAAGATCATATAGATATCACATGAATACCTTCACTTTATAATTCGCATGTACCATATCATGATCATAGCATAATTCACATAATAATCTCGGCAAGGCCATGTTCATAACGTATATAACAATTAAACAACGCCACAATAAGTGGATCATACTAATCAATGAAAATTCAATATAAATTATATTCTAAAAAAGGAATTAGGTCAAGTCACCACGTTCCAATAGCCATAATCACCATTCCTTATTCTTTCCAACAAATCCACATAACAAGAGATCTTTCCAATTATAATGAATACAAGACTATGCAAACAATTCATCCATATCAACGATCCATTAATACTCAATATAGATATCAACAATATAAAGCAAGCTATGAACAATTCTAACATTGATCAATACATTATCCAATAGATCAATACAATCTACACATGAATTCAATAAGATTAAGACATGATCAATTCACCCACATTAGAGAAAAAATTAGTAATTCATAGAATACATGGGTTAATAGAGTTTTTGATCTTAAAATTAACATTGATCAATCCATAAAACATTTTCATGCAAGAACTCAATCTAAGAATTCAATATAGGATTTCAAGATTTTGAAAGATCTTTGGAAATACTTTGGAATAGGCTCCATGAATTGAAGAAGAATGAAGGATTAAACACCATACCTAATTGAAGATATCCAACGAAATTGATGGAGAAAAACATGGAGAATTTGGCCTTCTTTTGTGGAGCTTCAAAACATTATCAATGGAGGTTTTGGAGAGAAGGAATCAAAACGTTTTCTTTTTGCTTGAGGGTTTGGTTTGATTGATCAGTATTGGGCTTTAAAAAGACTCAATAACCGTCAATAAATAATCCTAAAGTACCCAAAATACCCCTGCACTTATTGGACATTTTAACAAAGTCTAATTTGACTTAAATACGACGCGACCAAAATAGGGAAACACTGCGCGTTGCGGAGGCAGCTTCATATTTTGATTTTCAAAATTATTTTGAGACAGTAAGGTTCATGACAAGACCGCATCGCAAGGAAAAATTTTGCCTCCCAAGTGCCAGCTATGAGATGCGCAGCCACCTTAAAAAGGGGGCTGACCCGGCAGCTTCCTTTGCCCATGTTGTGGTCCTCATCAAGGAACCATTGGTTGGTCCTTGGGGAGTCTTGATCGGACGTTTTGACCGTAAAAATTTCCTTATAGGTTTTAGGGTCCTCCCCAATAATTTTAGACTCAAAGTGACACCTAAAAACATGCACAACAACCAAGGACACGCTAGCATACACACCAGACTAGTATTCAGACATCTTGGTCATTCTTTGACGTTTCACTTCCAAAATCTTCAAATTGAATTCTAATGCTATTATTCATAATTTTAACACCTTATTAACTCATAATATACATTATAGGCTCTAGTTTAACCTAGTTCATTTTTTTAGGGTTGTTACAAGAAAAAACACAAATATAGAACTATATTTCAAACTACAAAGCTTATATTAATCTGCAATTAATTATTAAAATCAATTTTAAATAGCATTTAAACTTGTAATTAACAATACCCATAAAAAAGTTAAGCCCCTAATCACAAGATCACACCACAAGAATTAGGGGTTTTGCCAAACATCATTAAAATATAAAAACCATTACCAAATAAATTATCCATCAACTGGCAAAAACTTATTAAGTCTTTACAATACTTAAATTCGTCGAAACTTCAAAACCCACTTCCAAATTCTCTAGATCGTAACCTAGGGTTTAGGGGTGAAGGTATTCTTCTAAAAACAGACCAAACCATCAAGATATATCATAATTAAGTTATAATACATGTTAATTTATTCAATATATCCATATCAAATCATTAAAAAATCAATTCATAACATTAATTTCGAGATGGGATGAAACCCACTTGAAAACTCATCTTTTGAAAATACTTTGAAGGAACCCCTGATTAAAGAGGTATAAAAGGTGAATTAGATTACATACCTTAATGTTTGATGAATATTTCATTGTGTAATCGTCCCTTTACAGCCCCTTAACCCTCCTTAGCTTGTCTTCAATGGAGTTTTTCACTAGAGAGATAAACAAGAGAGAAGGAAGAGAGTTTTGTTTTGTGAGTTGTAATTAGTCTAATGGGGTTGGGGTCTTTATATGGGGGGTTATTCAAGTTAATTAGACTTCCCTTAATACCTAACTAACCACCAAACCCCTTAATTAATTATTTAAGACATAGTAAAAAACGTGCAGGAAATTACAGGCCCTATCGACGAGACCACGATCGACGGATCGTTGGTCCATCAATGAGCAGGCCCTCCCTCCATGCTGCACATCCGTTGTCTTGGTCATAGACTATGCAGGCGAGGATCTCCAACAAGTTTGCTAAGTTTTGGTCAACGGATGTCATCCACGCCCTATCGATCAACACACGATCCGTCGTTGCCCTCTCGCGGGTGTACACTGTCAGGCAGTGTTTGACTCCACCTGTAAGGGTCCTCCTCCAGGGCTCTTGATTGGTCCTTGGGGAGTCGTACTCTGACGTTTCGACCATGAATAATCTTCAACATATATTAGACACCCTTCCACCAAAATTTCATAAATTTCCGACTCCTAAAAGCTAGTCAAATAGGCTAAGACACGCTAGTACCTTCTTGAACTAATTTCCGGACGTCATGGACATTCTTGGACGTTTTGGTTTCAAAATTTCCTAAATGACCTATATTCATTAAGATGACTCTTAAAACAGTTTATGGACCTTAGGGCAAATGTGTTAGGATCTAAAACACGTCTTGAATTTTCAAAGTGTTACACGGAGGTCTTATAAAAGCCCATAGTTATCATTCATCACATTGTCATAGGTAAATTTAGCGGAAACTTTAAAACTTTCATACCACATCATATGCCAGAACATCACTTCCATCATATATATAAAATATAATAATATATAGTTAGACTCTAAGTCACTTTGGCATCTTAGATGCAACATCATTAGAGTAACTTAGGGACACAAACCTTACAACATAAATTCATAAACTAAACTATTACAAGACTTTATAAAAACATGACATAGGAAATCCTTGAACTTAAGGAGTCATTTCCTTGAGCTTGGGAAACATATATAAAGCCCTTCATACCATAAGAATCATACAGTTTACATACTTAATTTATGCATATACAATAGTCATATCATCACATAAAACCACAAATTTCATTTAACGCATAATTGGCATCACTTTACAGTAAGCTCATTTTATGTTACAGTAAGCTTATTTCTCTTTTCAGAGTAAACTCTCTTTCTTCTTAATTCCTTAACTTCCCAAGTAACCCTATACTGATGCTAGGTGCAATGTATACATAATGTTCCATTACACTATCCACACTCAAGCATGACATTAAGGCCACAAGGTAATCATACTTACAACCTACATTAATCACCAAACATATATACATAGAAGCATAATGTAATACTCCGAATGTCTAAAGCCTAATCTACAGCCTAAAATACGATTCTAGGAGTTATAAAGCTATTTATAAGTCATTATTAATATTTATAATTCATTTACGAAGTTTTAGAATCAAAACGTCATAGAACATCCATGACGTCCAGAAACTAGTTCAAGAGGTGCTAGCGTGCCTTAGAATATTTGACAAAGTTTTAGGAGTAGGAAAATGATGAAATTTGGTGGAAAGGTGTCTAACACGTATGAGAGTTAGTTCATATTCGAAACGTCTGAGTGCGACGCCCGAAGGGAAAACCAAGGGCCCTTGAGGAGGACCCTTGCAAATGTGGCTAAACGTTGTCAAGGGACAGGCGTGGTCCAATTGATGGGTCATCGATGGTCACCGTCGATGGAAAATTAGCCAATTTCATGGGAAGTCATTTTGGAAACTCTCTGAAAAAAACAACGGCTGCACATGACGGCCATGAACAGTGCCTATCGATTGACAAACGGCCAATTGGTTGGGGTTTCGTTTGTCAAGGCACTGTTTTGCTACACGTTTTAAAGTTGGTTAAGTTAATTAATTAAGTGGATATTTAACTAGTTAGGGGTTAATTAAGGTCTAATTAAGTTAATATATGACCTATATAAAGATCCTAACCTAATTAAACTAAACTAACCCTCATAATTTTCCTAACCCAAATTGCTCCTCCTTCTCTCTTCTTTCTCTCTCCCCAAAGAAACACCATTGAAGACCAAGTAAAAGGTGTGTTATAGGGCTGAAAAGGATCAAGTTTATCCATCAAGCTTCATCAATTATCAAGGTATGGGATTCCTTTCACCTTTGGGATGTCTTTACCCAAAGGGTTCCATCAAATTGATTTCAAAAGTATGAAATTCAAGTGGGTTTTCATCCAATACAAATTTATCTTGTGAATTTCTTTGTTTATGATTCTTTTTGGTTATTATGAGTATATTAACAAATATTATGACTCAATTAGATTACTTCCTGATGGATTGGTCTAGTTTGTAGAAGATGACCTTTTTCCCTTAACCCTAGGTTGTGATCTTGAATTAAATTGTATAGTATTGATACAATTGACTTGGTTAGTGTGTGAATTGCTATCCTAGATTGTTATTATGCTATTTATTAGTAGATTGTGATATATGGTAATCCAATTATGCTAGTTCTTGAGTAATTTACATAGGTTGTAAAGTAGATCATGAACTTGACCTAAGTCTCTAATTCTAGGCAATGAACTAGTGATGAATGGTTGTATAGTGCTTCAATTGACTTAATTATTATGTTTATTACTCTTGTGTGATGATATTACACCCATTTTTGGGTTGAGTTGAATTGTTGATGGTAAGGCCCTGATGAGAATTGTAATTAAGCTAGGTTTACATTGTTAATCACCCATGGTTCCCACAACCCTAATTGTGGATTTACTTACCCATAAATAGAACAACATAATTCATAGGGGATAAACAATAAATAATGAACTTACTTTGACAAATTCGAAGAAAATCCAGAAATTTAAATTGAAACAACAAGAAATCACTTGAAAACCAAATCCGAGAATTTGAAATAATGCTAAAGTTGCAAAATCCAATCTCCAAAAACAAACTATGAATAGTATTAATAGAATCCAACCCAAAAAAATGTTTTACACCCTATTTATAAAAAACATTGTCATAAAATAAAAGAAATTCAAATAAGGAAAGTTGTCCAATAAAATGCAGATGTAATTGACTACCCCCAAAGACGGTCCGTCGATAAAATGACGGACTATCGAATGCCCTTCTCAGTCAAGAGTTAGCATCTATTTTTTCATCCTTCAACTGGCATCTTCTCTGATTCAATCGACGGACCAACAACACGGTCTGTCGATGCGTCTACGATTCGTTGATGCCTTCCATCGTTCCATATTTAGACTTTCTTCAACTTCGGGTACTGGGACTATATCTAATCCAATCGACGAGGACAGTCCGTCGATCAATCGACGGACCGTCATTCTTTCCATAGCCCCACACTTGGTCAGATTTCCTATAGTTTCTCAAGATGCCTGAACTTTCAGTCGACGGTCACCATCTACGGTCCATTAATGGAACGACAGACCATCGATGGCCTTCTTGGGTCACCTCTGCACAAAATCTCAGCTGCCTTCTGCGTTTTCATATTGGACACCTTTCCTTCAAAACAAAGATAAAAACATGTTAAAACTACTACAAAAAGGCTCTACACACAAAAAATCTTAAGGAAAAGGCATTGAAAGAACCGCGAAATCACGGTACATCAACACCCTGAACTTAAATTCGTTGTTTGCCCTCAAGCGACGCACTATGACTCAACGCAACACTTTGTACAAAAGTATCCTCTTTTAAGATTCCGCAATCACATGGCTATCAATCCTAATTTTTTCTTTTCTTAGTGCATGCTTCTACTCTTAGGCTTGATAATCTCACATATGTGGATTAGACCATGACATAAACTCACCATGCACCGACACCTCTACTCTTTTGCCTCTCGCCAAGTTACCAACTTTTCGATATTGAAACTAGTACCCTCACTTCAAAAGAAATCCTTATTTTTAGCACAGTGATTTTAACTTTGGGTACAAGGATCATTATTCAACACTCACGCTCAAAACAATTCACACCTAGTTATTACTTGTCGTCATAGGCTTGCCGTTATTTTCACTGCTTAAGTTCACCACATTAGACACTTAGGATCACGATAGGACTTTCTTGGCTTGTAACGTAGGCTCAGGGTCAGGTATGGTGCATATGGGTACATTTTAGTGACTTTTTTCCCTCCTTGAAATTAAGGCTAAGTGTCATACCTCTTTCAATATCTATTATGCCCTACTTTTCTTTTCTTGTCATATTTGTCTTGCTTTCCCTTTTGTTTATTGTGTAAGTGACTCTGACTTCTTTTTGTTCAACTCTTTTTATTTGTTTTCTATTTCTTTTCTCTCTTTTTATTATATATATATATATATATATATATATATATATATATTTTCATTCAACTGATAATTTTGACTTAGTCACTTCTCTTGATAACTTTTTCTTTCCTTTTCCATATTACTCTTTTCCTACCCACTTTTCGGGTCATCACTCATAATAGCCACCCTCAACTTATGGTTTTGCCATGGGTCAAGCTACACATTACCCAAGTTTGGGTCAGGACCAAGAAGAGGTCAGTTTCTACATTAGCCACCCTCAACTTATGCTTTTGGCCAAAGTTGAAGTGCACATGTCCAAGGAGGGACCAAGGCCAACACATTATACCTAGGAAAGGTGAGTTGGCAAAGAATAGAAAGGTCTATGATAGGCTCAACATATTTGGAACAAAAAGGAATAATAATTTCATTTGGTTCACTTTATGTTAGGATAGATTTTTGGTAATTCGAAAAAGGGTCTATGCTCATTTCCTAGTTATCCAACACATATCACTTTCTCAGGACCAACCAGGCAAGTTCTAGCTAGGTACCAACAGTGGCACAACCAAACTTCCTCACACTCTCTTGACACCTCGTTACCCTATCATATTGTAAGACACCTAGTTTAAGTGTTCGTTTGAGGGTCATGCACTGGGTGCATCTCTATGTTATGATTAGAGCCAACACATTAATACCTATTCATGCAAGCATTTTTTTAGAACATGATATCATTCATGCTTAGCCATCATGCTTCATATTTCACTTTCATACTTTGTACAAGTTACAACATGCCGGTTGAACAGTAAAGTGATCACTCTCTTGGGGCAAAAGAACACAGGAAAGAAAACCTCGAAGAAAGGATCGTGAGTTGGGCTACTTAGACTTTTCCCTAACACTCACTTTCCATTTACCCCTCCTCCAACAATAAAACATGCAATTATCTCCAATGAATAAGAAATATAAAGAAAGGGTGGTAGGTGAAGCAAACTTGAGGGCATAGCGCCGATGATCAACAAGCAGGCGGGTCTGGTTTCCCGAAACCCGCAACCGCAGTAGTAGGTCACCATCAGTGGTGACAACAACAATCTCCTCACCCTCTTTGGTGCTCCTCTCAACAGCATCAGGTCTGTAAATAGATGCACCACCAGCCAACTCAGGAGCCCTCATCTAACGGGTCTCCTCATCAATCAAAGAAGCTCTCCTTGCAGCTCAAGGTCCGTCCGCTCCTTCTTCCTTACATGGACATACTTTACCTCAGTGGTGCGGCTAGATCGGTGCCTCTAGGAACGTTTATGTGGTTCAGGCGGCGGTGTAGTGGGGGCAGTGAATAGTGCATCTAGCACTATGTCCTCCGCTAGCTCAACGGGTGCAGTATCGGGCTCAGGTCCCCTCATTTACATGATATTGTCAACATCTGCACGCAAACTCACCACATCCTCTTAAAGAGTAGTCTAGTCAATGATGGGGGCTAGGCGTGCAAGAACCAGCAGCTAAAATGCATCACGGCACTGGTTAAACGCCTGAATCTTCCACTCCGTCTGCTGGGCTACCCTTTTCTCAATCCAGTCCTCATCCTCGGCAATGGATTTCTGCATCCAAGGCTGGATATGATGCAGCAAGGTGGCCATATGGTCGTCTAACTTCTGGACCCTGGCTATCGGGACTGGTGCTGCAGACGGTGGAGTAGACTTGGAAGAAATGGGTGTTGTACTAGTGATGGGGGCAGACTCGGCTGGGGTGGTAATAGTGGGATCTAATGTGGCAGGATCAGCCCCTTAGGCTAACTCTACCGTATTCGCCAAATTCTAACTCAACGATTGCAACTTAACTCTAGGCCCTCTTTGCGATGCCGCCACACTAGCCTCATCCCTGATGAGACCTATATCCACGGTGCCGGTCGGATACGGAGGGCATCGCAGTGCCAAATGGCCACACGACCATCCATGCATAACTGGAAGATCATACAAGTGAATGGGTAAGTAGTAGAGGTCTTAAAAGCCCTTTAATGTATCACCGAGATCAACAACTACGCGAAGTCGATCTTCAACCCTGCCACCAATGCTGCAACCAATACATCTCTATCCCATGTAAGAATATTATCTGCTGTCATGGGAGGTAGGCGGTGACGAACTAACAACAAGAAGAACTTGGCTGTGAAAGTGAGGTTGGCCTTTCTGATATGGCCTCTGGGGTCCAACACCCAGTCTGCTCCCTCACTGTCAATGGACAGCTGCTTTGCAAGCCACCTCTTGGTGGACTCTCTCTGATCTCTTGTCCTCTGAAACTGGCCACTCTTGACCAAACCCAACATGTTATCAAACTCTGGAGTAAGGGGATCCCTCGTAGCACCAGTGGGCACACCGTATAGGAAACGGCGGATGGAAGTAGGAGTAATGTCCATCTAGCAGCCTCGAACTAGAACATGTGTGAGTGGGTCCTGTTTGGCAGGTTTCCCTAGCCTGTCCAAAGAACCTCTAACAATCTCCTCGCTATACGACCTGTAAGGTCCCAAAATTTTCAAAGTTAAGCACTAGCAATTCTTAAATTTTCGTACAAGGTCATACTGAGTGACTCTTAATTTTCTTAGGTTTTAATGTAAATTTCTTAGTGTGCGAACGATTCTCAATATCAATTAAGGTCATTAGAAAAACCTTACACAAAGTAGAGTTGAATGTTTCCTTACCAATTAAGTTTAGACATAAGATTTTATTTGGATAAACTTCAAACGACCATATCTGTTAGAATATTAAGAGTTACATGAGTCATGACCTATCAAATTTAAGATATTTGAATCCTCTTTCCAACGCCACCAATTTCGCATCGATCTAGTTTTTGAGTAAAAAATTATGACCATTTTAGTGAATAGTATAGTGCAGTCCCGTTTTGGCCGCGGGAAAATAGTAGTTAAGGTAATGTCCTCTCCTTTTCCCACTAGGAAAACCTAAATAAAACGGGTTTCACAACTCTTATAAAGCCATACATAATCCAAATTCCATCTTTAAATTCATCATTCTCTTCTCTCTCAAACACTAGGGCAAAACGTTAAGAAAAAAATCAAAGAAGAAGACACCATTCAAGAAAATTCAAGATTTGTCAAGATTCTTTAAACAAGGGTAAGGTTGAATCTAGGATTGAAGTTCTTCATTGATTTCTTCACCAAATTTAGTGGATTTTATACAATAAAGGTATGGCTTTTGATCCTTCAAACTCGTTTCATCAATGAACCCAACTTTCAAAGATGTTTTCTAAAGTTTTCAAAAGATGAATTGACCTTTATCATGATCTACCATGGGTTCTTGCATTAAAGGTTTTAATCATTGTTTAGTGATTGAATTGTGGTTATTAATATGATTTTAACTCAATTAACCTATGAACCCAGGAAATTGATGAACCTAGATTTTGACTAACTTATGGGTTACTTGATATTGGTCTAATGTTTATGAATTAATGTGTAGTTTCTTATGTGCTTTCTCATGATCTAAGAATTGTATTCAATTGATGTCTAATTGGTCTTAGATTGTTAAATATATATTGAATTGACCTAGTTTCATCTAGTATTATGATTTATACTTTGAATTGATGTTCATGGTCATGGGTAAGGGCCTTATGGTATTCAATTGATTAATTTAGAAATGGGTTGAAGTGGAGAGAATGGATTGGTGGTACGGTTCCCTAG
Source organism: Solanum sitiens (assembly GCA_016801875.1). Classification (NCBI taxonomy): domain Eukaryota; kingdom Viridiplantae; phylum Streptophyta; class Magnoliopsida; order Solanales; family Solanaceae; genus Solanum; species Solanum sitiens. The sequence goes on along the minus strand of JABWTJ010000012.1, from coordinate 3,284,491 downwards.
TTCTTTTTATTTTATGTTAATTAGACTTCAATTATGTTGTGATTGGTATGTTCTACTTGTGGTGGCGGTGTTATGTGATTGATGTGGCCTTGTCGGCTTTATTTTAAGTATTTTGATTATCATGGCCTTGTCGGCACTACTTGAAGTATTATGATGATTTGTATAATTGATTATGTGAAGTATGATTATATCTATCTACATGCTAGTAATGTGAAAGTATGTGTTCTTCTATGGATATTAGGTGATCATGTTGGATTATGACGATGTGTTTATGTGTGTAGTCTTAAAGTTGATGCATGATTATTCCTACTTGACTATATGAGTATATGATGGTTATATTTATGATGTTATAGTAACGTATAGGATGACATAAAGATGATAAGGGTCATTCCTAAGTGCTTCAAAGAATGATATGTTATATGTGCTAATGTGAATTAATGATGTGTCTTGTTTTGGTAGATTATGTCTCTTACTTGATACATGTATAGGATGAATATGAACATCTTGACTTAGTAGGCTTAGGCACCTTTGTCTTGTATGTGTATGGATGAATGTTTAATGAAAGTCTAGGATCGGTATACCTAAGATGGTGCCCTTCTAAGCATGACTAATATGTGGAATCCTCTATATAGAAAGAAGGTTAAGAATGAGCTATTATTATAGACCATTGTATGGCAACCCTAGTTGACCCATCCTTGGTAGGTGCATTATGACTAGGTAATGAATAAGAGATGGTACCTTTTTATATGTCCCTTCTATTGAACTTACTCTATGAGAACAAAGGCTAGCACCGAGTGAAAATGTTATGGTTTGTAGCTCTACTTAAGAAGGAGACTAGGGTACAATGTACCTCTACTTCAGAATGAGTCTAGAGTATATAAACGACCTTGATATTCCTTAACCATGTGCCTACATGATATGTGTCTTAGTTCTACCCTTGGCAAGTAGAACACCCTCCATCAAAGTAGCATTAGGACTCCGTATTCCATGCCTAGCTATTATGATCTATGTCAGTTATTGCCTGTTCTCATCATGTGGTATACATGCTAGTGTTGGATAACTTCTAGGAAGTTTAGGTAGTGGAATGAGACGCTATCTAGACATTGCACGACTAGATTTTGAAGATATTAGTATGTGAGTCCCTAGGTCTTTCCAAGACCAATATGTGAAGTCTATAATGAGTGAAATGTCTTTTAATGACTTAATGAACGATCATGACTTTAGCTAAGGTATGATGAATAGAATGTGCTCTATCTAGGGTAGCTTTGAGGGTTGCTTAGGTAAGCTTGATGAGGGTGTATGGGCGGTCTCTTCTTGTCCTACTTAGGTGAATCTTAGAGTAACCTTAGGTTGGGAGTTAATGACAGGAAAAGGGAAGAATCTTATCTTAGGTAGTCTTAAGGATCATTCAGGTGTGCTTAGAGAGGGTGTAATGTTCTTCAATATTTGATTAAATGCTTATGTGATATCTTATATATTTAAAAGATGTTAAATGTTGTTCTTATGATTATTCTATGATGTTTTAATAAAAAAGAACATGTTTTATATAAATGTCCGTTTATCATGATTTTATGCATTACAGCATACTTAGTACAAATGTCTGTACTAATTCCATACATTTTGTCTATCTCAAAAGGTGTAGGTGGCTTTGAAGAGGAGTCTCGAAGTTGAAGCTTGGACTAGTGTTCATTCAAGTAGAGAGTTGGTATGTCCTCACTAGATTCGAGGACATCTTGATGTTTAGTTCTCCTTATTGAAAAGTATTGTAATTGACTTAGCTATTTTCTATATGTTGAAGTATGGTTCGTGTCCCAATATATTCCTATGTCTAAGATGGAGACTTTGAGACTTAGCCTTTCATTATGTTTTTCTATAAAAGATATATTTTGAAGTATTTTTATTTCGAGTGAAAAGTTTTAATTCCGCACTACTTTTCATACATGTATGCAATGAATAGTACGAAAGGGCTTTTCTTAGACCTCCGAGAGGTCGATGACGCCGGTCGCAATCCAAGATTGCACCCTAACTTTTAGGGTGTGGTTTCGGGATGTGACAAGCTTAGTATCAGAGCATAAGGTTATGAAGTAGTACTTAGGAATCAAAAAGTCTCAAAAAGCAACATCTAGTAGAGTCTTGACCATCGGTGTGAGTCGCGACACATCTATGGGTGAGAGTCTATAGGACGATAGAGGTTCCCTTCATTTCTACTCCTATATCGTGCCGTAGATATTAAAAGTTATGAGTGTCCTTTTCTTATGGTTTTCCTTGTGTTTCTTGGAAGATGAATACGAGGAGGATACCGTCTAGGAGAGTTGAGAAGAATGATATGAATGAGGGACTTGATCCCCGAGGTGGACATGTGCCACAAGTTTAGCAGATTCCTCAAGATGTTCAAGATGATCAAGTCCCTATTGTGGAAGGAGATAATGAGGTTTCGGTCGTTCCCCCGAAAATGTCTAATTAGGAGATTAGAGAGGCTCTCCTTACCCTAGCCCGAGTTATGACAACTCAAGTGAATAGAGACATTGGGCCTAGGGTGAATGCTATGGAGAGTACTATGACCTCTAGATTGAGGGACTTTGTGAGGATGAATCCTCCTACCTTCTTTGGTTCTAAGGTGGGAGAAGATCCCCAGCTTTCTTGGATGAGGTGTATAAGATAGTGCATGCAATTGGAGTGACTTCTAGGGAGAAAATGGAGTTAGCTTCGTATCAATTGAAAGATTCTGCTCAAATATGGTTTACTCAATTTAAGGATAGTAGACCAGTTGAATCGGGTCCCGTAGAGTGGGAAGAGTTTAAGGAAGCATTCTTAGAAAGGTACTTTCCCCGTGAAAGGAGGGAGGTTAATATTAAAGAATTTATAAACCTTAGGCAAGGTAGCATGAGTGTTGAGGAGTATTCCTTAAAGTTTATTCTATTGTCGAAGTATGCTCCATCCTTGGTGTCTAACCCTAGGGATGAGATGAGTAGGTTCTTTACCGGTGTTTCGGATATGGTGAAGTAAGAGTGTCGTACAACCATGCTCCATGGTGATATGACTATCTAGGTTGATGGTGTATGCACAATCCATTGAAGAGTCTAAACTTGGGAGGAGAAATAGAGATGCTAAGAGGGGAAGAACGGATGAGCAAGTTCAACATAAGTTAAAGAAGAGGGCTCCAAATCAAGATGGTTCTAGTGCTCCTAAATCTAACTATAAGAGAGGTGGTGGTTCCCAAGTGGTTAAGCCTACTTGTGCTACTTGTGGGAAGAATTACTTTGGGAAGTGTCTAGCCGGTACTAGTGGGTGCTTTGGTTGTGGAAAAGATGATCACAAGGTGAGAGATTGTCCTACTATTGCAGCTAGAGGGAGAGAGGCCAAGCAAGTTCCTCCTAATATTCCGGATGGTGGTGCTCCAAAGTGGAATTGCTTCTATGCTCTCCGAGACAAAGGAACAAAACCGGATGATGATGATGAAGCCGGTAAGTTATAGTTTTCTCTCTTTAGTTATATGAGTAGAATAGTGATTTGTTGTCTCATTTCTTCTATTCAATTCAAGCTTGAGAAGATAGAATGTCATAGTAGAATGTTGCATGTTGCATTGTGTTTAGGAGTCTAGTTGAAATTGAAATTCATGATTCCTTGCATTGCGCATTTCATGAAGTTATAATTATGTTTTAAAGTGAGTGTATATGGTTTTATCTCTCATATTGTTATGTTTCCATCATAAATTTCTTAAGAGTTGCATTATTGGAAATTTGAGCATGTTTCACTGTAAAGAAATTGGTGTTTATTGTAAAGGTTTTGAAAATTTGGCTAAATTGTTCTTTCATGAAAAAATGGTTATGATGTGTATATAACTAATGTATATGAGCATGATATTATGTGGAGAAGGAAGTTCCTTCTATATGAATTGAAAATGTGAGTATTATAGCATGATGAGTTGTAGAATTGTTTCTATCTTCTTGTGTTGCGATTTTCTTGATTATATGAAATTGACGTTTTCTCGTCGATTGTGTGTTGTATAATGTGTTATGTGGTATGGTTGAGAGTTGTTATCTGAATCTTTACTCTTGGAAGTGTTCGGAGAGTGGCAAGTGTCATTCGAGGACGAATGTTGTCCAAGTGGGGGAGATTGTAAGATCCCAAAATTGTCTAAGTTAAGCCCTAGCAATTCTTAAATTTTCGTATAAGGTCATACTGAGTGACTCTTAATTTTCTTAGATTTTAAGGTAAATTTCTTAGTGTGCGAAAATTTTTGAAATCAATTAAGGTCATTAGAAAAACCTTGCACAAAGTAGTGTTGAATGTTTCCTTACCAATTAAGCTTAGACATAAGATTTTATTTGGATAAACTTCACATGACCATATCTCTTAGAATATTCAGAGTTACGTGAGCCATGACCTATCAAATAAAAGGTATTTGAATCCTCTTTCCAACACCAACAATTTCGCATCAATGTAGTTTTCTAGTAAAAAGTTATGACTATTTTAGTGAATAGTATGGTGCAGTCCTATTTTGGCCGCGGAAAAATAGTTATTAAGGTAATTTCCTCTCTTTTTCCCACTAGGAAAACCTAAATAAAACGGGTTTCACAAGTCCTATAAAGCGTTACATAATCCTAATTCCATCTTTAAATTCATCATTCTCTTCTCTCTCAAACACTAGGGCAAAACCTCAAGAAAACAATCGAAGTAAAAGACTCCATTCAAGAAAATTCAAGATTTGTCAAGATTCTTTAAACAAGGGTAAGGTTGAAGCTAGGATTGAAGTTCTTCATTGATTTATTCACCAAATTTAGTGGATTTTATCCATTAAAGGTATGGCTTTTGATCCTTGAAACTCGTTTCATCAAGGATCCCAACTTACAAAGATGTTCTTTAAAGTTTTCAAAAGATGAATTGACCTTTTTCATGATCTACCATTGGTTCTTGCATTAAAGGTTTTTAATAATTGTTTAGTGATTGAATTGTGGTTATTAATATAATTTTAACTCAATTAACCTATGAACCCATGAAATTGATGAACCCTAGATTTTGACTAACTTATGGGTTACTTGATATTGGTCTAATGTTTATGAATTAATGTGTAGTTTCTTATGTGCTTTCTAATGATATAAGAATTGTATCCAAGTGATGTCTAATTGGTCTTAGATTTGTAATTATATATTGAATTGACATAGTTTCATCTAATTTTATACATTATACTTTGAATTGATGTTCATGGCGATGGGTAAGGGCCTTATGGTATTGAATTTGATGATTTAGACATGGGTTGAAGTGGTGAGAATGGATTGGTGGTACGCTGCCCTAGTTCTCTTTATTTTATGTTAATTAGACTTCAATTATGTTGTGATTGGTATGGTCCACTTATGGTGGCGGTGTTATGTAATTGATGTGGCCTTATCGGTGTTATTTTAAGTATATTAATTATCATGGCCTTGTCGGCACTACTTGAAGTATTATGATGATTTGTGTAATTAATTATGTGAAGTATGATTATATCTAACTACATGCTAGTAATGTGAAAATATGTGTTCTTCTATGGATATTAGGTGATCATATTGGATTATGACTATGTGTTTATGTGTGTAGTCTTAAAGTTGATACATGATTATTCCTACTTGTCTATATGAGTATATGATTGTTATATTGATGATGTTATAGTAACGTATAGGATGACATAAAGATGATAATGGTCATTCCTAAGTGCTTCAAAGAATGATATGTTATATGTGCTAATGTGAATTAATGATGTGTCTTGTTTTTGTAGATTGTGTCACTTACTTGATACATATATATGATGAATATGAACATCTTGACTTAGTAGGCTTAGGCACCTTTGTCTTGTATGTGTATGGATGAATGTTTAATGAAAGTCTAGGAAATAGACTTAAGATGGTGCCCTTCTAAGCATGACTAATACGTGGAATCTTCTCTATAGAAAAAAGCTTAAGAATGAGCTATACTTATAGACCATTGAATGGCAGCTCTAGTGGACCCATCTTTGGTAGGTGCATTATGACTAGGTAATGACTAAGAGATGGTACCTTTTCATATGTCCCTTATATTGAACTTACTCTATGAGAACAAAGGCTAGCACCGAGTGAATATGTTATGGTTTGTTGCTCTACTTAAGAAGGAGACTAGAGTACAATGTACCTCTACTTGAGAATGAGACTAGAGTACATAAAAGACCTTGATATTTCTTAACCATTTTCCTACATGGGATGTGTCTTAGTTGTACCATTGGCAAGTAGAACACCCTCTATCGGAGTAGGCTTATGACTCCGGATTCCATGCCAAGCTAGTATGGCCTATGTCGGTTATTGCCTATTCTCATCATGTGTGATACATGCTAGTGTTGGATAAGTTCTACAAAGTTTAGGTAGTGGAATGGGACGCTATCTATGCATTGCACAACTAGACTTTGAAGATATTAGTGTGTGAGTCCCTAGGTCTTTCCAAGACCATTATGTGAAGTCTATAATGAATGAAATATCTTTTAATTGACTTAATGAACGATCACGACTTTAGCTAAGGTATGATGAATAGAATGTTCTCTATCTAGGCTAGCTTTGAGGGTTGCTTAGGTAAGCTTGAAGAGGGTGTATGGGCAGTCTCTTCTTGTCCTACTTAGGTGAATTTTAAAGTAACCTTAGGTGGGGAGTTAATGAAAGGAAAATGGAACAATCTTATCTTAGGTAATCTTAAGGATGATTCAGCTGTGCTTAGAGAGGGTGTATGGGCGGTCTCTCTTAGTCTCACTTAAGTGAGTCTTAGGATTACTTTTGGTGAGAAGGATGTAAGCTAAAAGGGGTTACAGTGAAGTGGAACTTAGTTCACTATAATGTTCTTCAATATTTGATTAAATGCTTATGTGATATCTTATATATTTCTAAGGTGTTAAATGTTGTTTTTATGCTTATGCTATGATGTTTTAATCAAAAAGAGCATGTTTTATATAAATGTCCATTTATCATGATTTTATGCATTACATCATACTTAGTACAAGTGTTTGTACTAATTTTATACAATTTGTCTATTTCAAAAGGTGTAGGTGGCGTTTGAGAGGAGTCTCGAAGTTGAAGCTTGGACTAGTGTTCATTCAAGTAGAGAGTTGGTATGTCCTCACTAGATTCGAGGACATCTTGATGTTTAGTTTTCTTTATTGAAACATATTGTAATAGACTTAGATATTTTCTATATGTTGGAGTATGGGTCGTGTCCCGATATATTCCTATGTCTAAGATGGCGACTTTGAGACTTAGCCTTCCATTATGTTTTTCTATAAAAGAGGTATTTTGAAGTATTTTTATTTCGTGTGAAAAGTTTTAATTACGTACTACATTTCATACATGTATGCAATGAATGGTACGAAAGGGCTTGTCTTAGACCTCCGAGAGGTCGACGACGCCGGTCGCAATCCAAGATTGCACCCTAACTTCTAGGGTGTGGTTTCGGTATGTGACAATCTTAGTTTCAGAGCATAAGGTTATGAAGTAGCACTTAGGAATCAAAAGTCTCAAAAAGCCACGTCTAGTAGAGTATTGACCATCGGTGTGAGTCGTGACACATCTATGGGCGAGAGGCTATACGACGATAGAGTTTCCCTTCATTTCTACTCCTATGTTGTGCCGTAGAGATTAAAAGTTATGAGTGTCCTTTTCTTATGGTTTTCCTTGTGTTTCTAGGAAGATGAATATGAGGAGGACACCAGTTAGGAGAGTTGAGGAGAATGATGTGAATGAGGTACTTCTTCCCCGAGGTGGACATGTGCCACAAGTTGAGCATATTCCTCAAGATGTTCAAGATGATCAAGTTCCTATTGTGGAAGGAGATAATGAGGTTCCGGTAGTTACCCCGGAAATTGCTAATGGGGAAATTAGAGAGGCTCTCCTTACCCTAGCCCGAGCTATGACAACTCAAGTGAAATAGAGACATTGGGCCTAAGGTGAATGCTATGGAGAGTACTATGACCTCTAGATTGAGGGACTTTGTGAGGATGAATCCTCCTACCTTCTTTGGTTCTAAGGTGGAAGAATATCCCCAAGCTTTCTTGGATGAGGTGTATAATATAGTGCATGCAATGGGAGTGACTTCTAGGGAGAAAGCGGAGTTAGCTTCGTATCAATTGAAAGATGTTGCTCAAATATGGTTTACTCAATGGAAGGATAGTAGACCAGTTGAATCGGGTCCCGTATAGTGGGAAGAGTTTAAGGAAGCATTCTTAGAAAGGTACTCTGCCCGTGATAGGAGGGAGGTTAAGATTGAAGAATTTATAAACCTTAGGCAAGGTAGCATGAGTGTTGAGGAGTATTCTTTAAAGTTTATCATATATTCTAAGTATGCTCCATCCTTGGTGTCTAACCCTAGGGATGAGATGAGTAGGTTCTTTACCGGTGTTTCGGATATGGTGAAGGAAGAGTGTCGTATAGCCATGCTCCATGGTGATATGACTCTATCTAGGCTGATGGTGTATGCATAATCCATTGAAGATTCTAAACTTCGGAGGAGAAATAGAGATGCTAAGAGGGGAAGAATCGATGATCAACTTCAACATAAGTTTAAGAAGAGGGCTCCAAATCAAGATGATTCTAGTGCTCCTAAAGCTAACTATGAGAGAGGTGGTGGTTCCCAAGTGGTTAAGCCTACTTGTGCTACTTGTGGGAAGAAGCACTTTGGGAAGTGTCTAGCCGGTACTAGTGGGTGATTTGGTGGTGGAAAGGATGATCACAAGGTGAGAGATTGTCCTACTATTGTAGCTAGAGGGAGAGAGGCCAAGCAAGTTCCTCCTAATGTACCGGATGGTGGTTCTCCAAAGTGGAATTGCTTCTATGCTCTCCGATACAAAGGAACAAAATCGGATGATGATGATGAAGCCGGTAAGTTATAGTTTTCTCTCTTTAGTTATATGAGTTTCATCTAAGTGGGAGAGAGTATGATGAGTAGTAGAATAGTGATTTGTTGTCTCATTTCTTCTATTCAATTCAAGCTTGAGAAGATAGAATATCATAGTAGCATGCGTGTTGCATGTTGCATTGTGTTTAGGAGTCTAGTTGAAATTGAAATTCATTGATTCCTTGCATTGTGCATTTGATGAAGTTATAATTATGTTTTAAAGTGAGTGTATATGGTTTTATCTCTCATAATGTTATGTTTCCATCATAAATTGCTTAAGAGTTGCATTATTGAAATTTGAGCATGTTTCACTGTAAATGAAATTGGTGTTCACTGTAAAGGTTTTGAAAATTTGGCTAAATTGTCCTTTCATGAAAAATGGTTATGATGTGTATATAAATTATTTATATTAGCATGATATTATGTGGAGAGGGAAATTCCTTCTATATGAATTGAAAATGTGAGTTTTATAGCATGATGAGTTGTAGAATTATTTCTATCTTCTTGTGTTGCGATTTTCTTGATTATGTGAAATTGACGTTTTCTCCTCGATTGTGTGTTGTATAATGTGTTGTGTGGTATGGTTGAGAGTTGTTATCTAAATCTTTACTCTTGGAAGTGTTCGTAGAGTGGCAAGTGTCATTCAAGGACGAATGTTGTCCAAGTGGGGGAGATTGTAAGTTCCCAAAATTGTCTAAGTTAAGCCTTAGCAATTCATAAATTTTCGTATAAGGTCATACTGAGTGACTCTTAATTTTCTTAGGTTTTAAGGTAAATTTCTTAATGTGCGAACAATTTTGAAATCATTTAAGGTCATTAGAAAAACCTTGCACAAAGTACAGTTGAATGTTTCCTTACCAATTAAGTTTAGACATAAGATTTTATTTGGGTAAACTTGAAATGACCATATCTATTAGAATATTCAGAGTTACGTGAGCCATGACATATCAAATTCAAGGTATTTGAATCCTCTTTCCAACGCCAACAATTTCGCATCAATCCAGTTTTTGAGTAAAATGTTATGACCATTTTAGTGAATAGTATGGTGCAGTCTCGTTTTGGCCGCGGGAAAATAGTAATTAAGGTAATTTCCTCTCCTTTTCCCACTAGGAAAACCTAAATAAAACGGGTTTCACAAGTCCTATAAAGCATTACATAATCCTAATTCCATCTTTAAATTCATCATTCTCTTCTCTCTCAAACACTAGGGCAAAACGTCAAGAAAAAAATCAAAGTAGAAGACTCCATTCAAGCAAATTCAAGATTTGTGAAGATTCTTTAAACAAGGGTAAGGTTGAAGCTAGGATTGAAGTTCATCATGGATTTCTTCACCAAATTTAGTGGATTTTATCCAATAAAGGTATGGCTTTTGATCCTCGAAACTCGTTTCATCAAGGAACCCAACTTTTGAAAGATGTTTTCTAAAGTTTTCAAAAGATGAATTGACCTTTTTCCTGATCTACCATGGGTTCTTGCATTAAAGGTTTTTAATCATTGTTTAGTGATTGAATTGTGGTTATTAATATGATTTTAACTCAATTAACCTATGAACCCATGAAATTAATGAACCCTAGATTTTGACTAACTTATGGGTTACTTGATATTGGTCTAATGTTTATGTATTAATGTGTAGTTTCTTATGTGCTTTCTAATGATCTATGAATTGTATTCAATTGATGTCTAATTGGTCTTTTATTGTTAAATATATATCGAATTGACCTAGTTTCATCTAGTATTATGATTTATACTTTGAACTGATGTTCATGGTCATGGGTAAGGGCCTTATGGTATTGAATTGAATAATTTAGAAATGGATTGAAGTGGAGAGAATGTATTGGTGGTACGTTGCCCTAGTTCTCTTTATTTTATGTTAATTAGACTTCAATTATGTTCTGATTGGTAAGGTCCACTTATGCTGGCGGTGTTATGTGATTGATGTGGCCTTGTCGGCTTTATTTTAAGTATATTGATTATCATGGCCTTGTCGGCACTACTTGAAGTATTATGATGATTTGTGTAATTGATTATGTGAAGTATGATTATATGTATCTACATGCTAGTAATGTGAAAGTATGTGTTCTTCTATGGATATTAGGTGGTCATGTTGGATTATGACTATGTGTTTATGTGTGTAGTCTTAAAGTTGATGCATGATTATTCCTACTTGACTATATGAGTATATGATGGTTATATTTATGATGTTATAGTAATGTATAGGATGACATAAAGATGATAAGGGTCATTTCTAAGTGCTTCAAAGAATGATATGTTATATGTGCTAATGTGAATTAATGATGTGTCTTGTTTGGTAGATTATGTCTCTTACTTGATACATGTATATGATGAATATGAACATCTTGACTTAGTAGGCTTAGGCACCTTTGTCATGTATGTGTACGGATGAATGTTTAATGAAAGTCTAAGAATGACTAATATGTGGAATCTTCTATATAGAAAGAAGGTTAAGAATGAGCTATTCTTATAGACCATTGAATGGCAGCTCTAGTGGACCCATCTTTGGTAGTTGCATTATGACTAGGTAATGACTAAGACATGGTACCTTTTCATATGTCCGTTATATTGAACTTACTCTATGAGAATAAAGGCTAGCACCGAGTGAATATGTTATGGTTTGTAGCTCTACTTAACAAGGAGACTAGAATACAATGTACCTCTACTTGATAATGAGACTAGAGTACATAAAAGACCTTGATATTTCTTAACCATGTTCCTACATGGGATGTGTCTTAGTTCTACCATTGGCAAGTAGAACACCCTCCATCGGAGTAGGTTTATGACTCTGGATTCCATGACTAGCTAGTATGGTCTATGTCGGTTATTGCCTATTCTCATCATGTGTGATAGATGCTAGTGTTGGATAAGTTCTACGAAGTTTAGGTATGGAATGGACGCTATCTAGACATTGCACGACTAGACTTTGAATATTTTAGTATGTGAGTCCCTAGGTCTTTCCAAGACCATTATGTGAAGTCTATAATGAATGAAATGTCTTTTAATTGACTTATTGAATGATCACGACTTTAGCTAAGGTATGATGAATAGAATGTTCTCTATCTAGGCTAGCTTTGAGGGTTGCTTAGGTAAGCTTGACGAGGGTGTATGTGCGGTCTCTTCTTGTCCTACTTAGGTGAATCTTTAATTAACCTTAGGTGGGGAGTTAATGAAAGGAAAATGGAACAATCTTATCTTAGGTAGTCTTAAGGATCATTCAGTTGTGCTTAGAGAGGGTGTATGGGCGGTCTCTCTTAGTATCACTTAAGTTAGTCTTAGGATTACTTTTGGTGAGAAGGATGTAAGCTAAAAGGGGTTACAGTGAAGTGGAACTTAGTTCACTGTAATGTTCTTCAATATTTGATTAAATGCTGATGTGATATCTTATATATTTCTACCGTGTTAAATGTTGTTCTTATTAGTATGCTATGATGTTTTAATCAAAAAGAGCATGTTTTATATAAATGTCTATTTATCATGATTTTATGCATTACACCATACTTAGTACCAGTGTTTGTACTAATTATAGACATTTTGTCTATGTCAAAAGGTGTAGGTGGCGTTTGAGAGAAGTCTCTAGGTTGAAGCTTGGACTAGTGTTCATTCAAGTAGAGAGTTAGTATGTCCCCACTAGATTTGAGGACATCTTGATGTTTATTTTACCTTATTGAAAAGTATTGTAATAGACTTAGCTATTTTCTATATGTTGAAGTATGGGTCGTGTCCCGATATATTCCTATGTCTAAGATGGCGACTTTGAGACTTAGCCTTTCATTATGTTTTTCTATAAAAGAGGTATTTTGAGATATTTTTATTTCGTGTCAAAAGTTTTAATTACGCACTACATTTCATACATGTATGCAATGAGTGGTACGAAAGGGCTTGTCTTAGACCTCTGAGAGGTCGACGACGCCGGTCGCAATCCAAGATTGCACCCTAACTTCTAGGGTGTGGTTTCGGTATGTGACAATCTTAGTTTCATAGCATAAGGTTATGAAGTAGCACTTAGGAATCAAAAGTCTCAAAAAGCCACGTCTAGTAGAGTCTTGACCATCGATGTGAGTCATGACACATCTATGGGCAAGAGGCTATAGGACGATAGAGTTTCCCTTCATTTCTACTCCTATGTTGTGCCGTAGAGATTAAAAGTTATGAGTGTCCTTTTCTTATGGTTTTCCTTGTGTTTCAAGGAAGATGAATACGAGGAGGACACCGGCTAGGAGAGTTGAAGAAAATGATGTGAATGAGGGACTTGCTCCCCGAGGTGGACATGTGTCACAAGTTTAGCAGATTCCTCAAGATGTTCAAGATGATCAAGTCCCTATTGTGGAAGGAGATAATGAGGTTCCGGTAGTTCCCCCAGAAATGTCTAATTGGGAGATTCGAGAGGCTCTCCTTACCCTAGCCCGAGCAACTCAAGTGAACAGAGACATTGGGCCTAGGGTGAATGCTATGGAGAGTACTATGACCTCTAGATTGAGGGACTTTGTGAGGATGAATCCTCCTACCTTCTTTGGTTCTAAGGTGGGAGAAGATCCCCAAACTTTCTTGGATGAGGTGCATAAGATAGTGCATGCAATGGGAGTGACTCCTAGGGAGAAAGCGGAGTTAGCTTCGTATCAATTGAAAGATGTTGCTCAAATATGGTTTACTCAATGGAAGGATAGTAGACAGGTTGAATCGGGTTCCGTAGAGTGGGAAGAGTTTAAGAAAGCATTCTTAGAAAGGTACTTTCCCCGTGAGAGGAGAGAGGTTAAGATTAAAGAATTTATAAACCTTAGGCAAGGTAGCATGAGTGTTGAGGAGTATTCCTTAAAGTTTATTCTATTGTCTAAGTATGCTCCATCCTTGGTGTCTAACACTAAGGATGAGATGAGTAGGTTCTTTACCGGTGTTTCGGATATGGTGAAGGAAGAGTGTCGTACTGCCATGCTCCATGGTGATATGACTCTATCTAGGCTGATGGTGTATGCACAATCCATTGAAGAGTCTAAACTTGAGAGGAGAAATAGAGATGCTTAGAGGGGAAGAACCGATGAGCAAGTTCAACATAAGTTAAAGAAGAGGGCTCCAAATCAAGATGGTTCTAGTGCTCCTAAAGCTAACTATGAGATAGGTGGTGGTTCCCAAGTGGTTAAGCCTACTTGTGCTACTTCTGGGAAGAAGCACTTTGGGTAGTGTCTAGCCGGTACTAGTGGGTGCTTTGGTTGTGGAAAAGATGATCACAAGGTGAGAGATTGTCCTACTATTGCAGCTAGAGGGAGAGAGTCCAAGCAAGTTCCTCCTAATGTTCCGGATGGTGGTGCTCCAAAGTGGAATTGCTTCTATGCTCTTCGAGACAAAGGAACAAAACCGGATGATGATGATGAAGCCGGTAAGTTATAGTTTTCTCTCTTTAGTTATATGAGTTCCATCTAAGTAGGGGAGAGTATGGTGAGTAGTAGAATAGTGATTTGTTGTCTCATTTCTTCTATTCAATTCAAGCTTGAGAAGACAGGATGTCATAGTAGAATGTTGCATGTTGCATTGTGTTTAGGAGTCTAGTTGAAATTGAAATTCATTGATTCCTTGCATTGCGCATTTCATGAAGTTATAATTATGTTTTAAAGTGAGTGTATATGGTTTTATCTCTCATATTGTTATGTTTCCATCATAAATTGCTTAAGAGTTGCATTATTGAAATTTGAGCATGTTTCACTGTAAATGAAATTGGTGTTCACTGTAAAGGTTTTGAAAATTTGGCTAAATTGTCCTTTCATGAAAAATGGTTATGATGTGTATATAAATTATTTATATTAGCATGATATTATGTGGAGAGGGAAATTCCTTCTATATGAATTGAAAATGTGAGTTTTATAGCATGATGAGTTGTAGAATTATTTCTATCTTCTTGTGTTGCGATTTTCTTGATTATGTGAAATTGACGTTTTCTCCTCGATTGTGTGTTGTATAATGTGTTGTGTGGTATGGTTGAGAGTTGTTATCTAAATCTTTACTCTTGGAAGTGTTCGTAGAGTGGCAAGTGTCATTCAAGGACGAATGTTGTCCAAGTGGGGGAGATTGTAAGTTCCCAAAATTGTCTAAGTTAAGCCTTAGCAATTCATAAATTTTCGTATAAGGTCATACTGAGTGACTCTTAATTTTCTTAGGTTTTAAGGTAAATTTCTTAATGTGCGAACAATTTTGAAATCATTTAAGGTCATTAGAAAAACCTTGCACAAAGTACAGTTGAATGTTTCCTTACCAATTAAGTTTAGACATAAGATTTTATTTGGGTAAACTTGAAATGACCATATCTATTAGAATATTCAGAGTTACGTGAGCCATGACATATCAAATTCAAGGTATTTGAATCCTCTTTCCAACGCCAACAATTTCGCATCAATCCAGTTTTTGAGTAAAATGTTATGACCATTTTAGTGAATAGTATGGTGCAGTCTCGTTTTGGCCGCGGGAAAATAGTAATTAAGGTAATTTCCTCTCCTTTTCCCACTAGGAAAACCTAAATAAAACGGGTTTCACAAGTCCTATAAAGCATTACATAATCCTAATTCCATCTTTAAATTCATCATTCTCTTCTCTCTCAAACACTAGGGCAAAACGTCAAGAAAAAAATCAAAGTAGAAGACTCCATTCAAGCAAATTCAAGATTTGTGAAGATTCTTTAAACAAGGGTAAGGTTGAAGCTAGGATTGAAGTTCATCATGGATTTCTTCACCAAATTTAGTGGATTTTATCCAATAAAGGTATGGCTTTTGATCCTCGAAACTCGTTTCATCAAGGAACCCAACTTTTGAAAGATGTTTTCTAAAGTTTTCAAAAGATGAATTGACCTTTTTCCTGATCTACCATGGGTTCTTGCATTAAAGGTTTTTAATCATTGTTTAGTGATTGAATTGTGGTTATTAATATGATTTTAACTCAATTAACCTATGAACCCATGAAATTAATGAACCCTAGATTTTGACTAACTTATGGGTTACTTGATATTGGTCTAATGTTTATGTATTAATGTGTAGTTTCTTATGTGCTTTCTAATGATCTATGAATTGTATTCAATTGATGTCTAATTGGTCTTTTATTGTTAAATATATATCGAATTGACCTAGTTTCATCTAGTATTATGATTTATACTTTGAACTGATGTTCATGGTCATGGGTAAGGGCCTTATGGTATTGAATTGAATAATTTAGAAATGGATTGAAGTGGAGAGAATGTATTGGTGGTACGTTGCCCTAGTTCTCTTTATTTTATGTTAATTAGACTTCAATTATGTGCTGATTGGTAAGGTCCACTTATGCTGGCGGTGTTATGTGATTGATGTGGCCTTGTCGACTTTATTTTAAGTATATTGATTATCATGGCCTTGTCGGCACTACTTGAAGTATTATGATGATTTGTGTAATTGATTATGTGAAGTATGATTATATGTATCTACATGCTAGTAATGTGAAAGTATGTGTTCTTCTATGGATATTAGGTGGTCATGTTGGATTATGACTATGTGTTTATGTGTGTAGTCTTAAAGTTGATGCATGATTATTCCTACTTGACTATATGAGTATATGATGGTTATATTTATGATGTTATAGTAATGTATAGGATGACATAAAGATGATAAGGGTCATTTCTAAGTGCTTCAAAGAATGATATGTTATATGTGCTAATGTGAATTAATGATGTGTCTTGTTTGGTAGATTATGTCTCTTACTTGATACATGTATATGATGAATATGAACATCTTGACTTAGTAGGCTTAGGCACCTTTGTCATGTATGTGTACGGATGAATGTTTAATGAAAGTCTAAGAATGACTAATATGTGGAATCTTCTATATAGAAAGAAGGTTAAGAATGAGCTATTCTTATAGACCATTGAATGGCAGCTCTAGTGGACCCATCTTTGGTAGTTGCATTATGACTAGGTAATGACTAAGACATGGTACCTTTTCATATGTCCGTTATATTGAACTTACTCTATGAGAATAAAGGCTAGCACCGAGTGAATATGTTATGGTTTGTAGCTCTACTTAACAAGGAGACTAGAGTACAATGTACCTCTACTTGATAATGAGACTAGAGTACATAAAAGACCTTGATATTTCTTAACCATGTTCCTACATGGGATGTGTCTTAGTTCTACCATTGGCAAGTAGAACACCCTCCATCGGAGTAGGTTTATGACTCTGGATTCCATGACTAGCTAGTATGGTCTATGTCGGTTATTGCCTATTCTCATCATGTGTGATAGATGCTAGTGTTGGATAAGTTCTACGAAGTTTAGGTATGGAATGGACGCTATCTAGACATTGCACGACTAGACTTTGAATATTTTAGTATGTGAGTCCCTAGGTCTTTCCAAGACCATTATGTGAAGTCTATAATGAATGAAATGTCTTTTAATTGACTTATTGAACGATCACGACTTTAGCTATGGTATGATGAATAGAATGTTCTCTATCTAGGCTAGCTTTGAGGGTTGCTTAGGTAAGCTTGACGAGGGTGTATGTGCGGTCTCTTCTTGTCCTACTTAGGTGAATCTTTAATTAACCTTAGGTGGGGAGTTAATGAAAGGAAAATGGAACAATCTTATCTTAGGTAGTCTTAAGGATCATTCAGTTGTGCTTAGAGAGGGTGTATGGGCGGTCTCTCTTAGTATCACTTAAGTTAGTCTTAGGATTACTTTTGGTGAGAATGATGTAAGCTAAAAGGGGTTACAGTGAAGTGGAACTTAGTTCACTGTAATGTTCTTCAATATTTGATTAAATGCTGATGTGATATCTTATATATTTCTACCGTGTTAAATGTTGTTCTTATTAGTATGCTATGATGTTTTAATCAAAAAGAGCATGTTTTATATAAATGTCTATTTATCATGATTTTATGCATTACACGATACTTAGTACCAGTGTTTGTACTAATTATAGATATTTTGTCTATGTCAAAAGGTGTAGGTGGCGTTTGAGAGAAGTCTCTAGGTTGAAGCTTGGACTAGTGTTCATTCAAGTAGAGAGTTAGTATGTCCCCACTAGATTTGAGGACATCTTGATGTTTATTTTACCTTATTGAAAAGTATTGTAATAGACTTAGCTATTTTCTATATGTTGAAGTATGGGTCGTGTCCCGATATATTCCTATGTCTAAGATGGCGACTTTGAGACTTAGCCTTTCATTATGTTTTTCTATAAAAGAGGTATTTTGAAGTATTTTTATTTCGTGTCAAAAGTTTTAATTACGCACTACATTTCATACATGTATGCAATGAGTGGTACGAAAGGGCTTGTCTTAGACCTCTGAGAGGTCGACGACGCCGGTCGCAATCCAAGATTGCACCCTAACTTCTAGGGTGTGGTTTCGGTATGTGACAATCTTAGTTTCATAGCATAATGTTATGAAGTAGCACTTAGGAATCAAAAGTCTCAAAAAGCCACGTCTAGTAGAGTCTTGACCATCGATGTGAGTCATGACACATCTATGGGCGAGAGGCTATAGGACGATAGAGTTTCCCTTCATTTCTACTCCTATGTTGTGCCGTAGAGATTAAAAGTTATGAGTGTCCTTTTCTTACGGTTTTCCTTGTGTTTCAAGGAAGATGAATACGAGGAGGACACCGGCTAGGAGAGTTGAGGAAAATGATGTGAATGAGGGACTTGCTCCCCGAGGTGGACATGTGTCACAAGTTTAGCAGATTCCTCAAGATGTTTAAGATGATCAAGTCCCTATTGTGGAAGGAGATAATGAGGTTCCGGTAGTTCCCCCGGAAATGTCTAATTGGGAGATTAGAGAGGCTCTCCTTACCCTAGCCCGAGCAACTCAAGTGAACAGAGACATTGGGCCTAGGGTGAATGCTATGGAGAGTACTATGACCTCTAGATTGAGGGACTTTGTGAGGATGAATCCTCCTACCTTCTTTGGTTCTAAGGTGGGAGAAGATCCCCAAGCTTTCTTGGATGAGGTGCATAAGATAGTGCATCCAATGGGAGTGACTCCTAGGGAGAAAGCGGAGTTAGCTTCGTATCAATTGAAAGATGTTGCTCAAATATGGTTTACTCAATGGAAGGATAGTAGACAGGTTGAATCGGGTTCCGTAGAGTGGGAAGAGTTTAAGAAAGCATTCTTAGAAAGGTACTTTCCCCGTGAGAGGAGAGAGGTTAAGATTAAAGAATTTATAAACCTTAGGCAAGGTAGCATGAGTGTTGAGGAGTATTCCTTAAAGTTTATTCTATTGTCTAAGTATGCTCCATCCTTGGTGTCTAACACTAAGGATGAGATGAGTGGGTTCTTTACCGGTGTTTCGGATATGGTGAAGGAAGAGTGTCGTACTGCCATGCTCCATGGTGATATGACTCTATCTAGGCTGATGGTGTATGCACAATCCATTGAAGAGTCTAAACTTGAGAGGAGAAATAGAGATGCTTAGAGGGGAAGAACCGATGAGCAAGTTCAACATAAGTTAAAGAAGAGGGCTCCAAATCAAGATGGTTCTAGTGCTCCTAAAGCTAACTATGAGATAGGTGGTGGTTCCCAAGTGGTTAAGCCTACTTGTGCTACTTCTGGGAAGAAGCACTTTGGGTAGTGTCTAGCCGGTACTAGTGGGTGCTTTGGTTGTGGAAAAGATGATCACAAGGTGAGAGATTGTCCTACTATTGCAGCTAGAGGGAGAGAGTCCAAGCAAGTTCCTCCTAATGTTCCGGATGGTGGTGCTCCAAAGTGGAATTGCTTCTATGCTCTCCGAGACAAAGGAACAAAACCGGATGATGATGATGAAGCCGGTAAGTTATAGTTTTCTCTCTTTAGTTATATGAGTTCCATCTAAGTAGGGGAGAGTATGGTGAGTAGTAGAATAGTGATTTGTTGTCTCATTTCTTCTATTCAATTCAAGCTTGAGAAGACAGGATGTCATAGTAGAATGTTGCATATTGCATTGTGTTTAGGAGTCTAGTTGAAATTGAAATTCATTGATTCCTTGCATTGCGCATTTCATGAAGTTATAATTATGTTTTAAAGTGAGTGTATATGGTTTTATCTCTCATATTGTTATGTTTCCATCATAAATTGCTTAAGAGTTGCATTATTGTAAATTTGAGCATGTTTCACAGTAAAGAAATTTGTTTTTATTGTAAAGGTTTTGAAAATTCGACTAAATTGTTCTTTCATGAAAAATGGTTATGATGTGTATATAACTAATGTATATGAGCATGATATTATGTGGAGTTCCTTCTATATGAATTGAAAATGTGAGTTTTATAGCATGATGAGTTGTAGAATTGTTCTATCTTCTTGTGATGCGATTTTCTTGATTATGTGAAATTGTCGTTTTCTCCTCGATTGTGTGTTGTATAATGTGTTATGTGGTATGGTTGAGAGTTGTTATCTGAATCTTTACTCTTGGAAGTGTTCGGAGAGTGGCAAGTGTCATTCCAAGTGGGGGAGATTGTCAGATCCCAATATTGTCTAAGTTAAGCCTTAGCAATTCATAAATTTTCGTATAAGGTCATACTGAGTGACTCTTAATTTTCTTAGGTTTTAAGGTAAATTTCTTAGTGTGCAAAAAATTTTGAAATCATTTAAGGTCATTAGAAAAACCTTGCACAAAGTACAGTTGAATGTTTCCTTACCAATTAAGTTTAGACATAAGATTTTATTTGGATAAACTTCAAATGACCATAACTCTTAGAATATTCAGAGTTACGTGATCCATGACCTTTCAAATTGAAGGTATTTGAATCCTCTTTCCAACGCCAACAATTTCGCATCAATCTAGTTTTTGAGTAAAAGGTTATGACCATTTTAGTGAATAGTATGGTGCAGTCCCATTTTGGCTGCGGGAAAATAGTAATTAAGGTAATTTCCTCACTTTTTCCCACTAGGAAAACCTAAATAAAACGGGTTTCACAAGTCCTATAAAGCGTTACATAATCCTAATTACATCTTTAAATTCATCATTCTCTTCTCTCTCAAACACTAAGGCAAAACCTCAAGAAAAAAATCAAAGTAGAAGACTCCATTCAAGAAAATTCAAGATTTGTCAAGATTCTTTAAACAAGGGTAAGGTTGAAGCTAGGATTGAAGTTCTTCATTGATTTATTCACCAAATTTCGTCGATTTTATCCAATAAAGTTATGGCTTTTGATCCTTGAAACTCGTTTCATCAAGGATCCCAACATACAAAGATGGTTTCTAAAGTTTTCAAAAGATGAATTGACCTTTTTCATGATCTACCATTGCTTCTTGCATTAAAGGTTTTTAATAATTGTTTAGTGATTGAATTGTGGTTATTAATATGATTTTAACTTAATTAACCTATGAACCCATGAAGTTGATGAACCCTAGATTTTGCTAACTTATGGGTTACATTATTGGTCTAATGTTTATGTATTAATGTGTAGTTTCTTATGTGCTTTCTAATGATGTAAGAATTGTATTCTATTGATGTCTAATTGGTCTTAGATTTGTAATTATATATTGAATTGACATAGTTTCATCTAGTATTATAAATTATACTTTGAATTGATGTTCATGGCCATGGGTAAGGGCCTTATGGTATTGAATTGGATGATTTAGACATGGGTTGAAGTGGTGAGAATGGATTGGGGGTACGCTGCCCTAGTTCTCTTTATTTTATGTTAATTAGACTTCAATTATGTTGTGACTGGTATGGTCCACATATGGTGGCGGTGTTATGTGATTGATGTGGCCTTGTTGGTGTTATTTTAAGTATATTGATTATCATGGCCTTGTCGGCACTACTTGAAGTATTATGATGATTTGTGTAATTGATTATGTGAAGTATGATTATATATAACTACATGCTAGTAATGTGAAAATATGTGTTCTTCTATGGATATTAGGTGATCATGTTGGATTATGACTATGTGTTTATGTGTGTAGTTTTAAAGTTGATACATTATTATTCCTACTTGACTATATGAGTATATGATGTATATATTGATGATGTTATAGTAACGTATAGGATGACATAAAGATGATAATGGTCATTCCTAAGTGCTGCAAAGAATTATATGTTATATGTGCTAATGTGAATTAATGATGTGTCTTGTTTTGGTAGATTGTGTCACTTACTTGATACATGCATATGATGAATATGAACATCTTGACTTAGTAGGCTTAGGAAACTTTGTCTTGTATGTGTATGGATGAATGTTTAATGAAAGTCTAGGAAATAGACATAAGATGGTGCCCTTCTAAGCATGACTAATACGTGGAACCTTCTATATAGAAAGAAGGTTAAGAATGAGCTATCCTTATAGACCATTGAATGGCAGCCCTAGTGGACCCATCTTTGGTAGGTGCATTATGACTAGGTAATGACTAAGAGATGGTACCTTTTCATATGTCCCTACTATTGAACTTACTCTATGAGAACAAAGGCTAGCACCGAGTGAATTTGTTATGGTTTGTTGCTCTACTTAAGAAGGAGACTATTGTACAATGTACCTCTACTTGAGAATGAGACTAGAGTATATAAAAGACCTTGATATTTCATAACCATTTTCCTACATGGGATGTGTCTTAGTTGTACCATTGGCAAGTAGAACACCCTCTATCGGAGTAGGCTTATGACTCCGGATTCCATGCCAAGCTAGTATGGCCTATGTCGGTTATTGCCTATTCTCATCATGTGTGATACATGCTAGTGTTGGATAAGTTCTACAAAGTTTAGGTAGTGGAATATGACGCTATCTATACATTGCACAACTAGACTTTGAAGATATTAGTATGTGAGTCCCTAGGTCTTTCAATGACCATTATGTGAAGTCTATAATGAATGTAATATCTTTTAATTGACTTAATGAACGATCATGACTTTAGCTAAGGTATGATGAATAGAATATTCTCTATCTAGGCTAGCTTTGAGGGTTGCTTGGGTAAGCTTGAAGAGGGTGTATGGGCAGTCTCTTCTTGTCCTACTTAGGTGAATCTTAAAGTAACCTTAGGTGGGGAGTTAATGAAAGGAAAATGGAACAATCTTATCTTAGGTAGTCTTAAGGATCATTCAGCTGTGCTTAGAGAGGGTGTATGGGCGGTCTCTCTTAGTCTCACTTAAGTGAGTCTTAGGATTACTTTTGGTGAGAAGGATGTAAGCTAAAAGGGGTTACAGTGAAGTGGAACTTAGTTCACTGTAATGTTCTTCAATATTTGATTAAATGCTTATGTGATATCTTATATATTTCTAAGGTGTTAAATGTTGTTTTTATGCTTATGCTATGATGTTTTAATTAAAAAGAGCAAGTTTTATATAAATGTCCGTTTATCATGATTTTATGCATTACATCATACTTAGTACAAGTGTTTGTACTAGTTTTATACAATTTGTCTGTTTCAAAAGGTGTAGGTGGCATTTGAGAGGAGTCTCGAAGTTGAAGCTTGGACTAGTGTTCATTCAAGTAGAGAGTTGGTATGTCCTCACTAGATTCGAGGACATCTTGATGTTTAGTTTTCCTTATTGAAAAGTATTGTAATAGACTTAGATATTTTCTATATGTTGAAGTATGGGTCGTGTCCCGATATATTCCTATGTCTAAGATGGCGACTTTGAGACTTAGCCTTTCATTATGTTTTTCTATAAAAGAGATATTTTGAAGTATTTTTATTTCGTGTTAAAAGTTTTAATTACGCACTACATTTCGTACATGTATGCAATAAATGGTACGAAAGGGCTTGTCTTAGACCTCTGAGAGGTCGACGACGCCGATCGCAATCCAAGATTGCACCCTAACTTCTAGGTTGTGGTTCAGGATGTGACAAGCTTAGTATCAGAGCATAAGGTTATGAATTAGAACTTAGGAATCAAAAAGTCTCAAAAAGCAACGTCTAGTAGAGTCTTGACCATCGGTGTGAGTCGTGACACATCTATGGGCGAGAGGCTATAGGACGAAAGAGTTTCCCTTCATTTCTACTCCTATGTTGTGCCGTAGAGATTAAAAGTTATGAGTGTCCTTTTCTTATGGTTTTCCTTGTGTTTCTAGGAAGATGAATACGAGGAGGACACCAGTTAGGAGAGTTGAGGAGAATGATGTGAATGAGGTACTTCTTCTCTGAGGTGTACATGTGCCGAAAGTTGAGCATATTCCTCAAGATGTTCCAAATGATCAAGTCCATATTGTGGAAGGAGATAATGAGGTTCCGGTAGTTCCCTCGGAAATTGCTAATGGGGAAATTAGAGAGCCTCTCCTTACCCTAGCCCGAGCTATGACAACTTGGGCCTAAGGTGAATGCTATGGAGAGTACTATGACCTCTAGATTGAGGGACTTTGTGAGGATGAATCCTCCTACCTTCTTTGGTTCTAAGGTGGAAGAATATCCCCAAGCTTTCTTTGATGAGGTGTATAATATAGTGCATGCAATGGGAGTGACTTATAGGGAGAAAGCGGAGTTAGTTTCGTATCAATTGAAAGATATTGCTTAAATATGGTTTACTCAATGGAAGGATAGTAGACCAGTTGAATCGGGTCTCGTATAGTGGGAAGAGTTTAAGGAAGCATTCTTAGAAAGGTACTCTTCCCGTGAGAGGAGGGAGGTTAAGATTGAAGAATTTATAATCCTTAGGCAAGGTAGCATGAGTGTTGAGGAGTATTCTTTAAAGTTTATCCTATATTCTAAGTATGCTCCATCCTTGGTGTCTAACCCTAGGGATGAGATGAGTAGGTTCTTTACCGGTGTTTCGGATATGGTGAAGGAAGAGTGTCGTACAACCATGCTCCATGGTGATATGACTCTATCTAGGCTGATGGTGTATGCACAATCCATTGAAGAGTCTAAACTTGGGAGGAGAAATAGAGATGCTAAGAGGGGAAGAACCGATGAGCAAGTTCAACATAAGTTTAGGAAGAGGGCTCAAAATCAAGATGGTTCTAGTCCTCGTAAAGCTAACAATGAGAGAGGTGGTGGTTCCCAAGTGGTTAACCCTTCTTGTGCGACTTGTGGGAAGAAGCACTTTGGGAAGTATCTAGCCGGTACTAGTGGGTGCTTTGGTTATGAAAAGGATGATCACAAGGTGAGAGATTGTCCTACTATTGCAGCTAGAGGGAGAGAATCCAAGCAAGTTCCTCCTAATATTCCGGATGGTGGTGCTCCAAAGAGGAATCGCTTATATGCTCTCCGAGACAAAGGAACAAAATCGGATGCTGATGATGAAACCGGTAAGTTATAGTTTTGTCTCTTTAGTTATATAAGTTCCTTCTAAGTGGGGGAGAGTGTGGTGAGTAGAGAATAGTGATTTGTTGTCTCATCTCTTTTATTCAATTCAAGCTTTAGAAGATAGAATGTCATAGTAGCATGTTGCATGTTGCATTGTGCTTAGGAGTCTAGTTGAAATTGAAATTCATTGATTCTTGCATTGTGCATTTCATGAAGTTATGATTATGTTTTAAAGTGAGTTTATATGGTTTTATCTCTCATATTGTTATGTTTCCATCATAAATTGCTTAAAAGTTGCATTATTGGAAATTTTAGCATGTTTCACTGTAAAGAAATTGGTGTTTACTGTAAAGGTTTTGAAAATTCATGCTAAATTGTTCTTTCATGGAGAATGGTTATGATGTGTATATAACCAAGTGAATCTTAATTTTCTTAGTTTTAAGGTAAATTTCTTAGTGTGCGAATGATTTTCAATATCATTTAAGGTCATTAGAAAAACCTTGCACAAAGTAGAGTTGAATGTTTCCTTACCAATTAAGTTTAGACATAAGATTTTATTTGGGTAAACTTCAAACGACCAAATCTCTTATAATATTAAGAGTTACGTGAGCCACGACCTATCAAATTAAAGTTATTTGAATCCTCTTTCCAACGCCAACAATTTCGCATCAATCCAGTTTTTGAGTAAAATGTTATGACCATTTTAGTGAATAGTATGGTGCAGTCCCATTTTGGCCGCGGGAAAATAGTAATTAAGGTAATTTCCTCTCCTTTTCCCACTAGGAAAACCTAAATAAAACGGGTTTCACAAGTCCTATAAAGCATTACATAATCCTAATTCCATCTTGAAATTCATCATTCTCTTCTCTCTCAAACACTAGGGCAAAACGTCAAGAAAAAAGTCAAAGTAGAAAACTCCATTCAAGAAAATTCAAGATTTGTCAAGATTCTTTAAACAAGGGTAAGGTTGAAGCAAGGATTGAAGTTCTTCATTAATCTCTTCTCCAAATTTCGTGGATTTTATCCAATAAAGGTATGACTTTTGATCTTTGAAACTCGTTTCATCAAGGAGCCCAACTTTCAAAGATGTTTTCTAAAGTTTTCAAAAGATGAATTGAATTTTTCATGATCTATCATGGGTTCTTGCATTAAAGGGTTTTAATCATTGTTTAGTGACTGAATTTTGGTTATTAATATGATTTTAACTCAATTAACCTATGAACCCATGAAATTAATGAACCCTAGATTTTGACTAACTTATGGGTTACTTGATATTGGTCTAATGTTTATGTATTAATGTGTAGTTTCTTATGTGCTTTCTAATGATCTATGAATTGTATTCAATTGATGTCTAATGTTTATGAATTAATGTGTATTTTCTTATGGGTTTTCTAATGATGTAAGAATTGTGTTCAATTAATGTCTAATTGGTCTTAGATTGTTAAATATATATTGAATTGACCTAGTTTCATCTAGTGTTATGATTTATACTTTGAATTGATGTATGGACATGGGTAAGGGCCTTATGGTATTGAATTGGATGATTTAGACAAGGGTTGAAGTGGTGAGAATGGATTGGTGGTACGCTGCCCTAGTTCTCTATATTTTATGTTAATTAGACTTCAATTATGTTGTGATTGGTATGGTCCACTTATGGTGGCGGTGTTATATGATTGATGTGGCCTTGTTGGTGTTATTTTAAGTATATTGATTATCATGGCCTTGTCGGCACTACTTGAAGTATTATGATGATTTGTGTAATTGATTATGTGAAGTATGATTATATGTATCTACATGATAGTAATGTGAAAGTATGTGTTCTTCTAAGGATATTAGGTGATCATGTTGGATTATGACTATGTGTTTATGTGTATAGTCTTAAAGTTGATACATGATTATTCCTACTTGTCTATATGAGTATATGATTGTTATATTGATGATGTTATAGTAACG
This sequence comes from Solanum sitiens, assembly GCA_016801875.1. Taxonomy (NCBI): domain Eukaryota; kingdom Viridiplantae; phylum Streptophyta; class Magnoliopsida; order Solanales; family Solanaceae; genus Solanum; species Solanum sitiens. Next base: position 3,257,482 of record JABWTJ010000012.1, on the reverse strand, counting down.
TATAGGATGACATAAAGATGATAATGGTCATTCCTAAGTGCTTCAAAGAATGATATGTTATATGTGCTAATGTGAATTAATGATGTGTCTCGTTTTTGTAGATTATGTCCCTAACTTGATACATGTATATGATGAATATGAACATCTTGACTTAGTAGGCTTAGGCACCTTTGTCTTGTATGTGAATGGATGAATGTTTAATGAAAGTCTAGGATCAGTAGACCTAAGATGTTGCCCTTCTAAGCATGACTAATATGTGGAATCTTCTATATAGAAAGAAGGTTAAGAATGAGCTATCCTTATAGACCATTGAATGGCAGCCCTAGTGGACCCATCTTTGCTAGGTGCATTATGACTAGGTAATAACTAAGAGATGGTACCTTTTCATATGTCCCTTATATTGAACTTACTCTATGAGAACAAAGGCTAGCACCGAGTGAATTTGTTATGGTTTGTAGCTCTACATAAGAAGGAGACTAGAGTACAATGTACCTCTACTTGAGAATGAGACTAGAGTACATAAAAGACCTCGATATTCCTTAACCATGTGCCTACATGGGATGTGTCTTAGTTCTACCCTAGGCAAGTACAACACCCTCCATCGGAGTAGGTTTATGACTCCGGATTCCATGCCTAGGTAGTATGGTCTATGTCGGTTATTACCTATTCTCATCATGTGGGATACATGCTAGTGTTGGATATGTTCTACAAAGTTTAGGTAGTTGAATGGGACGCTATCTAGACATGGCACGACTAGACTTTGAAGATATTAGTATGTGAGTCCCTAGGTATTTCCAAGACCATTATGTGAAGTCTATAATGAATGAAATGTCTTTTAATTGATTTAAGAACGATCACGACTTTAGCTATGGTATGATGAATAAATGTGCTCTATTTAGGGTAGCTTTGAGGGTTGCTTAGGTAAGCTTGAAGAGGGTGTATGGGCGATCTCTTCTTGTCTTAGGATAACTTTTGGTGAGAAGGATGTAAGCTAAAAGGGGTTACTGTGAAGTGGAATTGACTTCACTGTAATGTTCTTCAATACTTGATTAAATGATTATGTGATATTTTATATGTTTCTAAGGTGTTAAATGTTGTTCTTATGCTTATGGTATGATGTTTTAATCAAAAAGAGCATATTTTATATAAATATCCGTTTATCATGATTTTATGCATTACGTCATACTTAGTACAAGTGTTTGCACTAATTCCATACATTTTGTTTATTTCAAAAGGTGTAGGTGGCGTTTGAGAGGAGTCACGAAGATGAAGCATGGACTAGTGTTTATTCAAGTAGAGAGTTTGTATATCTTCACTAGATTCGAGGACATCTTGATGTTTAGTTTTCCTTATTGAAAAGTATTATAATAGACTTAGCTATTTTCTATATGTTGTAGTATGGGACGTGTCCCGACATATTCCTATGTCTTAGATGACGACTTTGAGATTTAGCCTTTCATTATGTTTTTCTATAAAAGAGATATTTTGAAGTATTTTTTTTGTGTGAAAAGTATTAATTCCGCACTACTTTTCATACATGTATGCAATGAATGATACGTAAGGGCTTGTCTTTGACCTCCGAGAGGTCGACGACACCGATTGCAATCAAATATTGCACCTTAATTTCTAGGGTGTGGTTTCGAGATGTGACACGACCCCAGACTCCTAGACATCCACTCAAGCTTGTGGTAGGTAAACAATCTATAGACATCAGTGACTGTGTGAAGGATCCCTTTAAGAAATCTCTGCTCGACCATCACCAGCCGGGTTATCACCCCATTGTCATTCACAGCCTTGGCATCCCGGTAGAACATATACTGACCATCTATGCACCACTTGTTTGGCTCATCAAGATCCGGTGTAGGGACATCATCCTGGGATGCATGAGCAGACTTCGAACTATGAGCCTCATTAGATGAGGCTTCGCGGGCAGGTACCTCTTGGTGAGTGGCTCAAGGTGATCCAAAACTGGAGGCAGTGGCCTCATTAGACCCGTAGAGTGTGCCAACTCTGAACCTTATGCAGCTTTGGATCCAAACGATCCTTTACAACCCAAGGCAGAACCAGACGGTGTGCCGGTCAGTGTGCGCTCCTTATCATACTGGGAGGTAGTAACTAAGCTGGAAGCCACCTTCTCGGGGTTCCCCGAGTGGCTCTTGCAGCTGGTGTAGGGGTTTGGGTGCCTAGGGGCACGTATAGAGGATCCCGCTCATCATCGGAAGTGCCAATCATCCGACGGGATGGTGCCATGCACTTGGACCTTCCCCTTGAATAAACGATGTACGGTTTTGGGGGCCATATATACTTGTAAAACAGTTTGTTAGTCGCATTACAATCTTACTACACACACATAACAATCAAAACAGAAAAATGAAACACAAATCATATACCAGTGAAGAAATCCAGTACTGGTTCACGGGCACTATCGATCTACCATCGATGAATCAACGGTCCGTCGATAATTTCTGTCATTGAACACTTAGGAATTATATAGTCTTAATTCTACACACATTTCAGTTGGAAATGATGGATGTGTAGAACGGCCCGTCAATCAATCGACGAACCATAGTTTACTTCCGTCGTCTCACACTTTGAATAACTTTTAAACTCTCACAAATCAGGGGTTCAGTTAGAAACGATGGACGTGACAAAAATATCGTCGATCTATTGACGGACCGTAGTCCACTTCCGTCGTCAGACACCCCATTGACGGCCCGTCAATCAACTGACGGCCTATCGACGGGGTCTCGTGCTGTTGGTCAGAGACATATTTCAGACCTTGTTTTTAGTAGCACATTTTTACAGCTTTTAGACCCTCATAAGTTTACCCAACACATAACAATAATTACAAGACTATTTCTTCATCCTTAGGGTTTCAATTTCGCAAGGTTCAATATCGGATTCTAAGATGCTACCAAACCCTAAAATGGAAAGTCGATAATCTTATTTTAAACTGATTACACCCCTACCCATTCACTTTCTATCATTCTGTAATAACTCAAAAATGAATATGCTAAGTAATGCTTAAACGTACCTAGAATGCCTAGATTAGACCAGGTTCAAACGGTTTGATGCGCGTGGAACCAGACCTCAGAACCTATGCACCAGCAGATCCAACCAACTTGTTAAGTTAGTTGAGCTAGAAAGGTTGGGTCCAGCCATGTAGGGCACCCGAATATTAAGATTCACCCGGATGAGTTTTAACCTGACTTAAAATGGGTAATTTTAGGTTTGGAGGGTCTAGGGTAAAATGGTCTTTTCCAGGCTAAGGGTAGTATTTTATTTATCCTAAATATTTAGTTAATTAATTAATTAATATAAAAAGTGGACAGTTCGGGTAGGGTTGACCCGAATTGACCTATTTTCGCGAGAAGAGCTTCACCCGGGTTAGATCCTTGGTGGAAGCAATATTTAAGTTGAATTAATTGGTATTTAATTGTCTGATTTAAGTAAGGACATTTTAATTTTTTCACTTAAGCCTTAGAAAATCAGATTTTTATTTAAAATAACAAAGAGTCCTAGTTTGACTAAGTCCTTACCTAAAACTCCTACTACTAAGCTTACTCTCACATCTCTCCACTCTTATTATCACGTCTATCCACTCTCATTCTCACGTTTCTTCATCAGTAAAAGAACAAAAAAAATTAAAAGTTCATCACTCTTGAAGAACTTGTACGCTAAAACTCAAACGAAAAACTAAACTAAAAGCGAAAAGCAAAAACATTATTCTTGACGGGTTGTGCTTGAAGTTTCGGTGGTGAGGCTTTGGTATCGTGGGAGTTGGGTTTACATTGGAGAAGGTTTGGAAGGTGTTGAACGACAGAAAGGTATGGGTTTTCTTCCTCTTGGTCCCTTTCCCAATAGACCCCTAAGATTCAGTCTATTCTAATCCAAAAACTAGGAATGTTTCCCCGTTGCATGTCCCTGTCACTAGCCCCATCGATTATTGTAGGTTGGGTATGTTTGCTGGTAGAAATTAAGGATGTAACGTGTTTTTGTGATGATAATGTTTATGTATGTATGTTCGGATTTATGTGACTGATAATTATGTCTTTCCGAAACTATGTGATAAGTATGTGTGTGCATTGTGTGTGCCGTGACTCTTGGTCACAAATTAAAGTGTGAAAAAGGCATATTGAATCCTTGTATTTTATGTGCAAATGCTTGTAAAAATCGTGATGTTCATATGAGGTGTGATGTTGTTGGATTGAGTGAAAACTCTTGGCTAAATGTAACCACGAAAATGCACCTAATAATGTACGAAATGTTCCATGAATTTGTCCTAAAATCTACTGTATAAAATGTTGAGAAAATGGACTGGAAAACGTGATCAAATTTCCAGATTGGTTTCGGCTATGCAACTTGAAGAATTGGAGTTCAAAAATCATTTTCAAAATATGTGAGGTCATCAGGGATTGAACCCGAGACCTCACTATATGCAGGCTGCTGAAAAATTGGATATTAAATGTGAGGTGAGGGGGATTCTAAATGGTGTAAGGTTGGGTGAAGAAACAAAAGATAAAGGGAAATCAATAAAATTGGGAGTGTGGGGATCGAACCCACAACCCCTCGGATATGTGAGAAAAGTAGGAGAAAAACTAAAGAAAAATAAAATGAGGTTGTGGGGGATCGATCCCACATCCTCTTAGTCTCAAACAAAAAAGAGAGGAAAGAAAAGAAAAAAAGAAGAAGTGTAGGCGTTGGGGATCGACCTCGGGTCCCCAAACCAAAAATATAAACCAAACATTTAATATGAGACTAAGTGTTGCTCAAGGGATTCGAAATCAGGTTCCCTTGCCCAATTCCGTATTGATACATAAGTCTTACGTGAATAAATATTTAATGAATGCTGCCTATAGGAATCGAAATTGAGACCTTGGCATATTTACAAGATGCATAAGTCTTGTACCATATAATGTTGGGTAAGTATAAGTCACTTAGACGAATTATGAACAAAGCCTCATGGCTTATACGTATGGGTTCATAAGTCCAGCGTACGTTTAAAAGTAAGTGAACCTAAGATGTATATGATGAAATGATGTAATCCCAAGAGGATTAAGTACGAGTGTGAAATACACTAAAAGGCCAAGTGCATTGTCATATGATGAAATGAACATTCACGTAATGGGGTGAGTAATTATGAAGAGATAATATGCTAAAGTTAATGAATGTGGTGACAACATGATAAGAGGCTAATATGAAAGATGAGATCAATCTCAAATGAGCCTAATAAGTGTTATAAAAAACTGTACTCACCTATGAGAGTGTAAAACTAATAAAGAGACCAGTCTATAAGAAACACTCTAAAGAAAGTATTGAGATTAATGCACACTCAATACTAATGATGAGATGAGAAACAATGTAATGAACAATGATGCCCTCATACTAGAAGCTAACTTCCATGATGTGCGAGATGAACGTAACAGAACTTTATACGGAGCACCGATAGGCTAGCTATGAGTCACGATTCCTTATTTCGGGAAGGCAGAGGTTCGTGTAAATATCATGAGATGAGACTCTCTATTTAGGCGGGTATGGGTCTCCTTATATCTCCTAGTCTTTGAACCTATGCAGCCAACATAGGGTTCTAGCAGGGTTCAATTCCCTATACACGCTAGCATGTTTTGGTTTCAGTTTGGCCGGTGATTCCACCTCTTTTTGGTGTGGGGTAGACACTGGATTTCATGAGCTCACATGATCTATGTTGGTTAAAGTTAAAGTTCCCAAAGAAAGAATGAGGCCAGACTCATGTAATGCACACCATGAAATGAATGATACCGAAGGTGTTTGGGTAGGATAATCAACAGGTGAACTAGACTCAAGTAATGACACTAGGTCATTCTTGGTCATTGCACAGTGAACCCAAAGAGAGTCCTAAACAGCATCCTAGGTATATAAATGAATGAAAATAAAGTACGTATGAATGAATAAAGCAGACTCTGGGTTTGCTAAAGAAGGCTCCTTAGTTGAGGTCCCATATGTTGAGCCCTCATTTGGGAAGTCCTAATGTTAAGTCTGTGATTCCAAGGTCTCACGGCATACGAATGGATGATATATGATATATGTATGTGCTAAATGAAGTATGGTATGTGCTGTGTGTAATATGAAAAGAATGATGATGCATGTTACTCTCATAGCATGACTTTCCTAATCTGATTTGGCAAGTCCAACTGACTTGGCTTTCCATAACTCATATCGTTAGAAGAGAGCTCTTATTAATCATGCATGTCCTTGGTGTGTACTTGCATACACCCATACTTAGTACAAGTGTGTACTAATCCCATACAACCCTTTACTCTTAGGTGCAGGTGCAGGTGGACGCTAGATCTTACGAGACTACGTTGAAGCTATCCGAACGTGGAGAATTCATCCGTACTTGGTAGGACCTCCTTCTTTCGAGGAGTCTTATCTCTTATATTTTAGCTTAAACTTAGGAATGAGATAGTGGAGGATGTTCCACTTGTGTTTCTTTCTTACTTGTTTTCATACGTCATTTTCGTGCCATTTTGGAAACTTTATATTAATGCAATTATGAACTATTTCCTTTATTTGAATATCTCATTATTAGATGGTTGTGGTGAACTGATGTGATATAATGCATTTCTTACTATGAAGTCTATGTATACTTCAAAGCAAACAAAAGTTTTAAATTTTTCGCTAAAATTAACCTATACGATGTAATGAGGACGTATGTAGGATTGTCTACTACCTCCGAGAGGTCAACGACGCCGGTTTCGGCTAGGGTCTAGACCCCGGTCGTGACACATTCTAAGGAACATATTACACATTTTATAACAAGAACAAACATGTGTCCTTAAGTCAAGACCCACATTTTAACTTTTTGTTTCCAACAACAAATGAACGAGAATTCATCAAGCAAAGGAATCGAAATACCTTAAAATAGTAGTGGAGTGACTGGGTGAGTGATCTTTTCAACAACCTATGTGCCCACCTTTGAAAACCGACCGGAAAAAGCAAGAGAAATGAAGTAGAATTTGGGAAGGAGAGGGTTTTAGGAGTTTGGAGATTTTGGGAGTTTGAAGATTCTGATGAAAATAGAAGGGAGAGGTATGGTAATCTGATGGGAAAGGAAGGAAATAAGGGGAGGGAAACGGTTGTCAATTACATTTTCCCTACCAAAATGAGGTCCCCTAGCGCTGCCTTACAATGGCGACAAGAAGCTCATAATGACTTTCCTAAGGATTGATATGATGTCGTTCTATCCAACCAACCTTAAGTTCATCATTCATTACAAGAAGGATACCATTACAGCTTTCTACTTCAAGATTTATAACCTTACCACTAGGTTCAAGGTTGTACATAAAGGACCCTCTTACCATCATTAAAGGTCTCATGACATTCATTCATACAAGACTAAGAGGTTTTAGCATCCTAAGTCAAGACATCACATATTCATATTCATATATGCATCAAGTAAGGAACACAAGTCTACCACACAAGACACACTAAGACTTCACTTTATCATATATTGCATATCATATTCAAGAAGCACATAGGCACAACCTTCATCACCTTTAGGTAACCCTATAAACTACTATAACATCATCAATATATCCATCATAAACTCATATAGTCAAGTAGGAACAATCATGCATCAACTCTAAGACTACACACATGAACACATAGTCATAGTCTAACATGATCACCTAAATAGTATCAATAGAAGAAGCATATACTTTCACATTACTTCACATATAGTTAGATATGATCATACTTCACATAATCAACTACACAAATCATCATATTACTTCAAGTAGTTGCTGACAAGGTCATGATCATCATAATACTTAAAATAACGCCGACAAGGCGACATTAATCACATAACATCGCCACCATTAGTGGACCATACCAATCACAACATAATTCAAAAGCTATAATGCTTAAAATAAATATAATTAGGTCAGCTTACCACCAATCCATTCTCTCTACTTCAATCCATGTCTAAATCATCCAATTTAATACCATAAGGCCCTTACCCATGGCCATGAACATCAATTCAATGCATAAATCATAATACTCAATGAATATAAGTCAATTCATTATAAATTTATCAATATAAGATTAATTAGACATCAATTGAATATAATTCTTACATCATTATATAACCCATATAAAACTACACCATAATTCATAAGCATTAAGACAATGTCACTTAACCCATAAAGTCGTCAAAAACTAGGGTTCATCAATTACATGTGTTCATAGGTTAATAAGTTAAAATCATCTAATAAACAACAATTCAATCACAATTGAATGATTAAAAACCTTTAATGCAACAACCCATGGCTAGATCATGAAATTGACAATTCATCTTTGAAAACTTTAGAAAACTTCTTTGAATTTGGGCTCTTTGATGAATAGAGTTTCAAGGATCAAAATCAATACCTCAATGATGTTAATACTCCAATTTGATGAAGAATCTCCACTCAAATCTGCAATCCAAGCTCTTTCTTCAACTTTGGCTTGTATGAAGTTCTAAGGTTTTTTTATGGGATTTTGGGCTTTTGATTTGGAAGAATAAATTCTTCTAAGTGTTAAAGACTTATATACATGTCTAAAATACCCCAAATAACCTTAAGGAACCACTAAACTTATAATTTGGACAATGGGTCAATTTACACTTTCACCCTTGCAACATACAGGTAACTCTGCAAGAAGGCAGTCCACCCACGACTTGCCAATCGACGACCCGTCCCTTAACCAACTGACCATCATGTTGGTCCGTGGTTAGGGACTGTCACATCTGGGGAGCACCCCCTAGAAGAAACACAGCGTACTTGACCTCTCAGAGGTCTTATACAAGCCCATAGTTATCATTCATCGCATTAACATAGTAAATGTAGCGGACAATTTAAAACTTTTCATAGCACATCATATGCTAGAAACTTCAACTCATATATGTATACAACATAAGCGATAATACATTTATAGACCTTAAGTCTCTTTGCCATCTTAGACCCAATAACTTTAGAGTACATTAGGGACACGGCCCATAAGACACATTACATAACTATACAATATTTAAAGACTTTACATTAAAGACATAAGTAGGACATCCTTGAACTTTAAGGATTCCTTTCATTGAGCTTGGGAATCATCTATAAAGCTCTTCACCATTCAAGACATCCTTTAAGCATCCATAACCTACACTTTGTGTAAAAAGTAGAGAAGAATGGGATTAGCACAAAAATGTACTAAGTATGGCAACCATGCAAGAACATGCATTTAAAAAGGGACATTTTCTTTGAAAGCATACTTCATGTCTTTTTGAGTAAATCATCATAAAAACTTTAAGAAAAAGCATTCATATCATTCAAATACTTCATATAAACATATTCCAAGGCCAAACATCACATAAGATCACATATAGAATTTAATGCATTTTTAAAGCACATTAAAGTAACCCCCTTTCCGCTATACAGTGAGCTCTTTTCTCCTTTATTCATTAACCTTCCAAGTAACCCTTTAGTGATACTTGGTGCAATGCATCACCTTAAGGCCACAAGGAAACCTACATATCATCTACACAAGACAACACATACCATCATAGAAGTATAGTAGAACATACACTTAGTTAAGTCAAGAATATAAGTACATTACAGTGAACTCCTAATCATTATGCACATATACTTATTTTACTTCACATAGAACCTTATAAAACATTACTCATGCCCCCAATCTAAGTCTACTAGTACAATATAAATGTAACGCCCCATAACCTCACACATACTTAGTAAACCTATCATGAGACCACAAGCCTTTACATCCAAATCATATATCAACATAGTAAGAGAAGACAACTTCATTTATGTCAAGTAAGACCTACACCATACAGTTAACAAGATCAACATCATGCATAGAGACTCATATCATGCACATCTTCATGACAAATTGACAAATACTACAATGTCATGCATAAAGAACACATACATAGTGACATGCATTAGAAATCCTTCCTAGAACTTCCTAAGGAGCTACTTATGCAATGTCTAGATGGGTTCATTACTTCCACCTATCCTAAGTAACCTCCCTTAATTCATTCTAGTTAGGATCCTAGTCATTTACTTCCATTGTCCATTTTACTTTAGGGAAACCATAGCCTTAACCGACATAGACCATAGGTGCTAATCATGGAATCCGGTGACATCAAGCCCCACACCGAAAAAGGGTGGTCTACCGGCCAAAGTAGAACCCATCATGACATGCTTTCTAGGTGGATCCACTAGCTAGTATCCTATGGTGGCAACATAGTTTATGGAACTTGGGGGATTCATGGAAATATCAACTCTACACCCTATGGTGGGTCATGAGGCTATCCACCCCATGAGATTTATAGTAGACCTACCTTCCCATATTGGAAAAGGAGACACACTCATATACAAGTTCACTCGGTACTAAGCTAAGTTCCCTTTATTGAAAAACCTTCATTAACATTTATTTATAAAAACATAGGCTTAGGAGAATCATCCCCTCATATGCTAAGCTCATAGGTCATAGATGAAAGTTCATCGACCTAAATCATGTGACAAGATCCTTTCACATGGACATAGCATATGTATTAGCACTATCTAGACTAGGATACACTTGAGCACACCTTTCAAGGCTCCTCTATTGACTAGATCATCATTCATGTGTATGAGTGTATACATAGATGTGAGCAAACCTTTCACATAACCCATAATGTCACACATGTTCATATATCAATGCATGAGTCTATAGGCATAACTATATGAGCAATCCTTTCATATAAACCCACTAAGACACTATGCACATTCATACTTCATCATTTCATATACATCATATTCATAACATGTTCATATATTCATCTTTCATATACATAGAGACCAAACCTAGGAACTATCCTATCAAGGTACACATGTGCAATGCATAGACAAGGTCTCATACCCTTGCACATACTAGTACACCTATCAAGTCATCCTAGTAAGGGAAATAAATCATACTTTCATAAACATCACCTTAATATGAATAGTAGTAGACACTAGTGAATATGAAAACTACCTTTCATTTAAACACAATGACCTATACTACTTGTATCATGCATGTAAGTGAGAGTGTGTGTACATTGGTCAACATGATCACATAATGGATATCAAAACACATTGAGGCAGCCACCCTCTTAGATCATAATACTTCATCAAGCCCAGACCACACAACACACAATAACATAGGAGACAAGCCAACTTCATAATACACTTAAAACTCCTAACTTGTGCTATTCATGCATTCACATAGGGGTACATAGGTAAGGGATTATTAACCCTTTTAACACATCAATAGCAGCACCTATAGTTTACCCTAACATGGATACACACATGCTTATACAATAGCCATACAACCTAGACTACAAGTAGAATATGAAAGTAGGCATAAGCTTCTCATAATATCATCTTAAGAACATGTTCATAAGTTCATCAATTTGCCTTTAAAGCCATGGTCAACACATATATAATAACAATAAAGTAAACACCACCACCATAAGTGGACCATACCACACAATGAGATACAAGGCTTCATCAACATCATTATAGGAGAATAGAGAAGTAGAAGAGTAGAGGAAATAAGCATTCTTACCAACTCCTCAACCTTTGATCCTCATAGATCAATACACCTTGTTATCAATAAATTCATATATATGGCAGTAGTTAAATGTACTTTAAACATATCAGAAACCATGTACGAGTCGCTACAAGATTATACTATAACATAATACAACACATCACATACTAGGAAAGTAGAAGAACATAGATCATTAGCCAATTTCATTTATATGGATTATAGATCATATTTCATGAATCATATCACTCTAAGGCAGTATCTAATGAAATCATAGTCTAGATGAGACACTACTACAATTTGCCATTAAGATCGACACAAGCATGCTTAATATAAGGAGTTCATGGAAAGTAATTTTACGTAGGTTAATCCTATTCAACCTATCATGATTTGACCCATATTGTATCAATTACATATAATTCGTTCTCATATTTTGTTATAGGCAGCAGCTATAGACATTAACCATGATCAATTCCTATAGCAACTAACCTAACATCAAGATCACAAGTTACAACTCCATAGACAAGAAGAACCTAGATTAATTCAAACTAAGCCTTCTATACTTTAGTCATACAAAATGTATATCCACAATTCAATCATGGTATTAACATAAAACAGTAGCTACAAGAACCATAACTTAATCGAAATTCACTTTAGATATTAAGAAGCCAATGTTACTGTGAATTATAGAAACTAGGCTAAACATGCTCAAATCTTCATACATTGATCCTCATGGATACTTCAACACCAATTCAACATAAATTCATGTAAATAACAGCATATACAATCACTTCAACATAATAGAATCATAATACAATCGATAACAAGTCAAGATCACAAAGCCCATGCAAGGCTAAATCGTTTAGTGAAGGAGCATGGGTTCATCATGCAATTGGAGTAAATTTCACGTTAAAACCACTGTATTAACTTCAATTAATCATGATTTAATCATTCAAAATGTTTTTAGAAAGAACCCATGGATAGATTGAAGAAGAAGAACTTTGATCATAAACTTTCTTTGAAAATATTGAGAAGAACTCTCCAAGTGAAAGGTTACTTAGAGATGAAGGATCACCATACCTTTGTCTAGTTGAAAACCTATAAAACTTCATGATTCATCCATGGAAAACCCAGCTTAAACCTGATCTCGTGCTTCACCAACAATGGTGGTTTTAGAGAGAACATTTTTGGAGGGAAAGGTTCAATTTGTGTAAGTTGGTTTGGGAATGGGTTGATCACATTTTTGATGACTTATATACACCCAAAAATAACCAAATAAATCATGTGGGGTCAGTTTAGAACGTGGGGTAAATTTACTATTCACCCCTTTAATTAAAACAGACGCAGCTGCACTTGACAATGCTCCATCAACGGAGGCACCTACGGGGCGTCGTCCAGCCAACGGACCGTACCTAGGGCTCCGTCTATTGGTACTTAGCCAAATATTGGCTTGATACCTGCCCAAGGCAAGTGTCAGTCGATGAGACCTGGCCAACGGGCCGTTGGTAGACCAATGAGACGTCGTTTGGTCCGTCAATGGACACTGCCTAGGCAGTGTCTTCGACCAGCCTTGGGTCCTACTTTTGGGGCCTTTAGAAGTCGTACCCGGACTTTTCCAACTTGATTATAAACCTTAACAAGTTATAGACCTTCCACATAAATTTCATCTAAAACAAACACCTACAAGACGTCCAAACAGGCCAAGCCCCATTATGACACACGTTGAACATCTTAAGGGCTATCTTTTGAACGCCTTGGACGTTCTTGGTCGTTTGACCTCCAAACTTCACGAAACTTCATATACTATCATTTTACATCATTAAAAACCATTTTAAGACATCATAATCTAATGAATCACACATTATCACATAGAACCACATACGAGGCATTTAGGTGACTTAGTCGTCGAACGTTTCGGTCGACCCTTGACGTTTGACTTCCAAATCACTTCAAACTTTATACACTTCCTCTAAACCATATTATAAGACATTTAGTACCTTATAAAATTAATATTAACATGTTAGGCTCTAGACACCCTATCTCATTTTGGGGTCTTACAAAATCCCCCACTTGGGAATACTCATCCTCGAATGACACTTAGAACACTTTAACCACAACAAGGACTTCAAAGCATCATAGAGAAGTTCATCATATTCATAACAACATCATATAGAAGTCAATGCACCAAACTTTAAAAAGGAACACAACTTCACAATATTTAGCACTCAATGCACACAAGCAAGCAAAACTTCAATTCACTCACCCCTTAATACATTAATCAAAGAGGCTCTTATCATGTTCATAGGAGGAAAATCCTTCTCCTAATAATAACATGGTCATTACACCTTAATTCATTAAGATATCATCTGTCAAGGCCACACAAAGGCAGATTTCAATAATACTCAAAACAAGTAGGCACTCATACTTCAATGCACATAGACTTGAGTTAATTGCATCAACAAAAATCTTCATTAGTTAGACCTAGTGCTGTGAAGGTCATACTAAACCATACCATGCTTAGTGGTGTCCATGGAGGAATGTCTTGCTCCTCAATACACTTACTGTCACGACCCGAAAGCACCCCCTAGAAGTTAGGGAAAACTTTTGAATCGTGACCGGGCGTACTTGACCCCTTTGGGGTCTCGTACAAGCCCTCTAACTTGCATTCATAACATAAAGCATGAAAAGTAGTGCGGAAATTAAAACTTTTCACGATAATAATAACAAAAGGAGTCTTTTCATAAATACTAAGAAATCTTATCGTCACAAGCCAACTTAAAGACACAACTTGGAATCTTAGGGACACGGCCCTTTACAATAAAAGTAAATACATTTTTAAGTCTTAATAAAGAAACTAAGAAACATAAAACTATGTCCTCGAATATATGAGGACATACCCAATCCTTGAGAGATAGGATTCCCAAGCTTCAACTCCGATCCTCCAAAAACGCTTCCAACCTATACTAATAAGGTATATAAAAGTATGGGGTTAGTACAACAATGTACTAAGTATGGCATATGCAAAAACATGCAAAAAGGGACATTTTAGTAAAGATAGCTTTTTATGCAATTCAAACATAACCTTCATGAATCTAGAAGCAAACCCACATAAGAATCAACAATTAACACTTTATGGCTATCTTACCAAACTTAAAGTAAACAAAAGGAACATTTCAATTAACTTTGCTAAACTTGCAATAAAATTGAATAAAGCATCATAGTGAACATTTTAAATTCTTACAATGAAGACCTTACAGTGAATGGCACGGTCCAAGTCATATGAACCCTTTTTCTTTGAAGTTGCCCTAACCCAAGGTTATTCTAAGACTCCCTAAGGTGAGCCAAGAAGGGACTCTCATTACACCTCCCTTCAAAGCACACCAAAGCGACCCTTAAAACTACCTAATCTTAGGCTTACTTCGTTAGAAATCAAATCCATGCCCTTGGCTAACATATGCAAAACACTCATGGAAATATAGGTCATACCAAGTGCAATGTGAGAGTAGCATCCCATACTACCACTCCCACTTGGTACTCCTAATGGATTCCATTTACTCAAGTACTCCACAATAATCCTCCATAACACTACACCATAGTACTCATTACACGGATTTCATGAAGGTACTCTTCTCCATAGTAGGTATAGGTCACACCAAGTGCAATGTGAGAATAGCATCCCATACTACTACTCCCCACTCAATGCTCCTACTTGGTAACTAATGTGGATTGAGCACTTCACGACATACATACACAATTTCAACAATACACAAGATAATTAGTTTCAAATCAATTCTTTTGTGGGAGTTAGCTTAACCGACAAAGACCATGAGAGCTAGACATGGAATCCGATATTAACCCCTATCGGATGAGGGATCCTTACTTGCCTAGTGTAAGGTCATGCTTCTTAGCGTTTACATGGCTTTTCCAATAGCTACACCTATGCGGGCACATAGTTAAGGGATAAGGAGATTGTTACTAAGTAACTCACTCTCTACTAACGAGGAGTACTCATCTCAAGAGGTACTTTGGATTACAACATCTCAACTAACGAAGTGCAATCCACCTCCCCTTCATATCCTCTCGGTGCTAGGCATAACTCCACACGGATTTCTCAACATAATAGTCTATCTTAGAAAGCTCACTAGGAAATGGAGAGGTTGTTACTAGACACTACATCTCAACTCACGAAGTGTGTCCACCTCAAGATTTCCCCTTTTTGCTCAACTTGACATAATACAAATCTTAAAAGAGTGTGTGTGTACATGTGCACACCTTGCATATATGCATCATTTCATTATCATCAAGTTCTACTCATACTTTAACCTTGATTAATCAAGCTACACACTCTACATACTTCTCATAATCATATACTTCATTTAGACATAAACTAGGTCAAACATGCAATTCAAGCTACATCAAACACAACACAAGACCCATTTCCCAATATATATCTTCATTTCACATATTAGACCTTCAAGATCACATACTCAAACCATACTAAGTAACATCAAGTTCATCAATTAGCACCGCCACCCATAAGGTGGACCATACCACTCAAATAGCAATTCATAATAAGAATTATACAATGAGAGCAACTCATCGACAAATCAAACCATCATTACCCATAAGCAATTTATCAATATTTCACCATATTAAGTCCCTTAGGGCAGTAGCTACACCAACATGACAAATACAAGAAGACCCAAGTTCATACCCTACTCAAATCATGCTCACATAACCCATTTTCAAGTCAAAAATTGAAGTATGCATAAACAAGAGTTTCATGGTTTATTAACATCAAAATCATCTATTCAAACCAAGATAAATGCATTTAAACCATTAGAACTTAGTTACAAGAAGACCCATAATAGAAATCAAAGTTTAGAAGAAGTTGAGTTTAAAACCCCTTTTTGAAAACCATTTTGGAAGTTGGCTTCTTGAATGGAAAGGTATTCAAGAATGGATACCATACCTTTATGAAAAAGAAACCCACAAATTTGATGAAGAAACAAGTCCCAATCCATCCTCCTATCCTTCCTTGACTTCTAGCTTCCAAGAGAGTTGAGAGAGTTTTCTTGAGAGAAAGAGAGAGTTGGATCTTGAAGTGAGAGGGTCTTGTCTAGGTCTAGGGTTTAAAACTAATTTAATATAACCTAAAAACACCAAAATTATACACCTAGGGTCTTATAAGACTTGGGGTGTATTTACATAAAACACCCCAAGTTGGCAGCCTTAAGTCGTGCACTGGCAGGCCTCGTCGATGAGACCTCCTCGACGGACCGTCACGTTCACCACGGGCCGTCATGGAGTCCCGTCGAGGAACACTTGGCTCCAACTGGAGCCTGTCCAAGTTCCACTCTCTGTCACTCGCGATGCCCTGGATCGACGGACCGTCCTGAGTGCAACGGACCGTCGCCATGGTCGTCGTGAGCCACTGATGGGCAGACTTTGCCCAAGTCTTGGGCCCTTCATCTAGGGCCCCTTGTGGGTCCTAGGTGGGGTCGTGCCCAGACGTCAAACCCCTAAACTAAGTCGTCTAGGTCTAAGGAACATCCGACGCATGTTTCAAGTAAAACGAACACATAAAACTCATCCAAACTCGCCAAGACATACAAGTACATTCTAAGGCATACCATCCGAACGTCATGGACGTTTTTGGTCGATTGAACTCCAAACTTAACCAAACTTTGTACACTGCCTAAGGACACCAAACTAACTCCGTTTAACTTAAAATTAACTCAAGAAACAACCATGAGGCTCTAGTTCACCTTAGTTCATTTTGGGGCGTTATAGTAGCAAGGAATGGCCTCCCAAGAATAATGGGCACCTCAAAATCGACTTCAAAATCAAGAATGACAAAATCTGCTGGAAATATGAATGACTCTACTTTTACTAGCACATCATGGAGTATCCCTATAGGCCTTTTTACTGTTCGATCGGCCATCAGTAGCCGCATCGCAGTAGGCTTTGGGTCGCCTAAACCCAACTTCTTGTAAATCGAGAGGGGCATGAGATTTATGCTTGCCCCTAGATCACATAATGCTTTTGCGAAATATAATAACCCGATTGTACAAGGAATAGTAAATGCACCCGGATCTTATTTCTTTTGCACCAAAGACCTTGTAGCAATAGCACTACAATGCTGCATTCTGTCATCATCCTCAAAAGTGATCGATCTTTTCTTTGTAACCAAATCTTTCATAAACTTGGCATAACTGGGAATTTGTTCAAGAGCTTCTACCAAAGGGACATTGATAGAAAGTTGCTTCAACATTGTTATAAAACGCCGATATTTGCCATTCTCGGTCTTTTTCACTAATCTTTGAGCAAAGAGGGGTGGAGGTCTAGGCATGGGAGTTACCTTTTTAGGCACTTCAGCATCTTTATCAGTGTTATCTTCTACTTCATCACTAACCTCTACCACTATATTATTATCTTTGATCACCTTTTCCACAATAGATGGCATAGGTGGGTTAGTAGTTTGTTTACCACCACGAGTAGTAATTGCCATACAGTGTCCATCATTTTTCGGATTTTGGACAGTGTTGCTAGGAAGAGTGCCCGATTGCCGTGTGTTCACAGTTGCAGATAATTGAGCCATTTGCAATTCAAGCTGCTTAATTGATATGGCATGTGTATCAACTTTCTGTCCAATACCTGCTACATCACTCCTTAACTCTTTGGTGTGCTCATCACTAGCATCGAACCTCCTCATCATCTTGTGCAACATATCCTCAACTCGCGCCATACTACCTCCACCATCCCTAGGAGCAACTTCATGATTTTGAGGAGGAACATAGGGCCCACTCCTCTCATTTCTGTTACCATAGTTACCCCTGTTGAAGTTGTTGTCGCGGTTGTAATTTCCATCACGAACATAATTACCCTCGCGGTTGTAGTTACCATAGTTCCGACCTTGATTTCCTTGTCCTTGGCGCCAATTCTCCTGATTGGAGCCTTGGGCATTTGGTCGGAAACCCCCTTGTCTGATCATTTACTGCATAAGAATCTTCCTCATAATAATATTCATCAGTTGGTGGTGGTGGTTTAGACAAGTAGTTCACTGCGTTTATCTTTTCTGCACCCCAGTGACATATTTTAACACTAACCCAAGCTCAGTTCTCATCTGTGCCATCTCTTCATGAGTCTCATTTGTGGCTGGATTGTGTGTGGAATGCACTGCAAAAGTATTTCTCCCAGTATCTGTCTTCCTAGTACTCAATGCTTTATTATTCCAGGAGATTTTCTCTAATTTTTTGGCAATTTGAGAATAGGGACACTCCCCATAAGAACCACCTGCTATAGTATCCAATACCGCTTTATTATTATCATCATGTCCCCGGTAGAAGTATTCTTTCAGTGACTCATCATCTATGCGGTGATTGGGGACACTTCGCAGAAATGAAGTGAACCTATCCCAAGAACTACTAACTGACTCTCCTGGTAGTGCCACAAAGTTGTTAACTCTGTCTTTGTGATTTAGTTTCTTGGAGACCGGATAGTAACGTGCTAAGAAAACGTCCCTCAGTTGGTTCCAAGTGAAAATTGAGTTATAAGGGAGCTCAGTGAACCAAATGGCAACCTCTCCCGTCAGTGAGAGAGGAAATACTCGTAGCCCAATTACATCCAAATTCAAATCAGGCCTCCCTACATAGCTTTTACACACTGCCCTCACCTTAGCTATATGGGCATGTGGGTCCTCAGACGGTAGTCCTGAAAACAAACCTCTAGCCGTGAGCATTTGCATTAGACTACTAGTGACTACAAAGGTGTGACCTTCTGGTAGAGGGGGCTAGACAAGTGGCCCATCAGAATCTGCAATATTGTCATACCCTCTGTAGTATTCTTGATGATGTGGAGCGGGATTATGTCCCCTTTGTGCACCTTGATCAGGATCATCAGGTAATAATCGACCATGAGCATCAACCGGAGCTGGGATGTTCAGGTTTGGATCATCATCATTTATACCCAAGTTTCGATTCATTTTGCGTAGTGTACGCTCTAACTCGTTATCGTAGGGAAACAAGGGTTCTCTTCCTCTCCGTGTATTTGGCATACAAGGACGTCAAACCTGGCAAAATCAAAAACAACAGAAAAAGTAAAATCAGGAAAATATTGACTAAATTTTAGTAATAAATTTAAGTTAATCTAAAAGCTACTTTCCCCGGCAGCGGCACCAAAATTTGATATGCTCAAACTTACTTCTCAAATCAGAAGTAAAGCGGTCGTATCAAGTAAAGAACCCAACTAATGAGGTTGGGATCGATCCCACAAGGAAAATAGTTCAGACTTAACTTTATTTTATTATTACTATTATTTAGCCAACTATTTTCCAATAAACGAAAAGACAAAAAGGGGGTTTTTATTTCTAAATTAACGAAAATGATTAACTAAATAAGAATGAACAACTAACAAATTTAACTTTCGGAGTTTAATCAAATTATAAAAGTAACTAGGGTTTTAGTGTTCCCCACAGGTTCCTATCTTGGTAAATCTAACTATAACAGTTCTATCCTGATATCTTGCACGTAAAGTGATAAGTTATGTATCTCTAAATCCTTGGTCCGGCATCTAGAGAATTTCACTCCGCACCTTGGTCCGGCTACGTGTGTTGCTATACTAACCCTTATCTTTACCTCATATTAAACATCGTATTCGGTATTTGACAAAGCTATTAACTCGTACCAACCAATACTAGTCTATTAGATAGTCTACACTAAATCTATGTTGTTAATTCTTTTCCTATTATCTACCTCCTTGGTCCGGCAAGTAGCATTAAGGCGAGTTCTAACGTTGGCCACCGTTAAAAAGAATTCTAAACGAAAGAATTATCAATACATGCAAGACACCACTAGAATTGTTATTGAAGTTAGATTACTACCTTGTTATTCACCCATGGTTCCCACAACCCTAGCTATGAGGTTTAGTTACCCATGTTCGTAATTACACAATTCATATGGTTAATGGAAGTATTCATGCACTTACTTTTATGAGAACCAATAATTTCCCAGAATTTACTTGATTAATCAACGAAATCCACAACAATCAATTCCCGAAAAATATCTTAATTCCCAAAATCGAGAATTTAATAATATAATTGAAGAACTATAAACTAAAAATTATCCAGAATGTCTAACCCCAAAAACGAGGTTTTTCCAACTATTTATAATAAAAACAAAACCTAATCAAATAAGGATTCTATTTACTAAAAATCTGTCCAAACGCGTCTGGGTCGACGGACCACGTGATGGACCGTCATGGACACGACGGACCGTCATTGCCTCCGTCGTCCCATACTCATGTTGCTTTCTTCATTCCCCTCGACGGACAGGTATGACGGACCGTTTCAAGCACGACGGTCCGTCGAGGGTCTTCGTTCCAAAACACTTGAACTTTGGAATTTTGGGTACTGGGATTACTCTCTGATCATTACGATGAACCTGCAGGACGGACCGTCGTAGCTGTGACAGTCCGTCATGGACTTCCGTAATCCCACACTTGGTCAGACTTCCCCAAATTTCCTTCAGCAACTTCTCCCTTCACTACGGTGCCACCTACGGACCGTCACAGCCGCGACAGACCGTAATAAGTTCCGTAGGTGGTCTCTTCTGCAATTTTTTCTCAAAAACTCCCGCGTTCATCCTTGGACAGATTTTCTGCAAACAAAGAGAAACTTATATCAAAATTAACAAAAAAAGGCTCTCGACACACACTAAACTTAAGGAAAAAGCATTAGACATACCGTGAAACCACGGTACATCAACACCCTCAACTTAAATTCGTTGTTTGTCCTCAAGCGACGCACTATGACTCACTACAAAATCTTTGTATAAAAGTATCCATATTTTAACTTCCGCAATCATTTGGCTATCAATCCCGATTATTCTCATCATGTTCATGCATGGTATCACTATTAGGCATTGACTTGTGTAGAATCAAACCATAACCCAGATTTACTACGCAATGATGCATATCCTCTTCAATTTCTCACCGAGATGCTAATATTTCTGGTATTACAACTCCTGTCCTCACTTCAAATAACATCCTCATTTTTCACACAATGATTTTAGTTTGAGTATAAGGATCACGTTTTGACACTCACTCTCAGAACAAATTCATCACTCATTTATACATATTGCCATAGGCTTGCCCTTATTTTCACTACTTCAAATTCCTCATACGCACTTAGGATCACAATAGGACTTTTTTAGATTGTAACATAGGCTCTGGGTCAGGTAGGATGTATTTAGGTATACTTTAGTGACTTGTTGCCCTCCTTGACATACCGGCTAAGCGAACCACCTTTTTATCATGTTATTTCGCCCTATTACTCAATTTTCTTTTTACTTTGCTGTTTTCCCTTTCTTATCCTTATGTGTAAGTGATTTTTCTCTTTTCTTTTGTTTATTTTGCTTTTTTTTTTTTTAGTCACTTCTGTTTTATTTTTTCTTTCTCTTCATTCTTTCAACCCCACTTTCCGGGGTTTTCCTTATAGCAGCCACCCTCAACTCATGATTTTGCCATGAGTCAAGGTTCACAATACCCATGGTTGGGTCAGGGCCAAAACAAGGTTGCTTTCTGCATTAGCCACCCTCAACTTATGCTTTTGGCATAAACTGAGGTGCACATGTCCAAGGAGGGACCAGGGCCAACACATTGTTCCCAGAGAAGATCATTTGGGGAGAAAAAGAAAGATCTAATTTAAGCTCAATTCATTTGGATCAAAAAGGGATTAACTTCATTTGGTTTTCTGTTATTTTTAGGCTCAAGATTGACTATTTAGAACAAGGCCCTATGATCCTTTCCTAAGTGATTGTTTTGACTCATTTTTAGCAGGACAAACCAGGCAAGTTCTAGCTCAGTATTAATGGTGGACATTCGATTTCACCTCACACTCTCTTGACATTCCTTGCAATCCCAGATTATTCGACACCTAGTTCAAATCTTAGATTCAGGATCATGCAGTAGTTTATCTTTATTTCATGTTTCAAATCACACAATTTTCACTTACTATGCCTAGTCATGCATCATTTTGATTATCGAGATATCATATTTACTTTATCCATCATGGTTCAGATTTATGCTATGTACATCAAATGTGACATGCCGGTTCAACAATAAAAGTAATCAGTCTTTTGGGGAAAAAGAACACAGGCAAGAAAACCCCAAAAGAGGATCGTGAACTTGGGCTACTCAGAATTCACCCAAGTGCTCACTTTCCATTTACCCCACCCCTAACAAAAGATATGCAATTGTCCCCAATGCATAGAAAAGTTAAACTACATAAAAGGGTAAGTGAAGCAAACCTGAGGCGCTAAGCGCCGATGATCAGCAAGTTGGTGGGTCCGATTCACCGGAACCCACTCCCTACGTAGTCAGGACATCCTCAGTAATGTCCTCAGCATCCACAGCACCATCAGTAGTGCCTCCCACAGAATCTACAATTTTGGAGCTAGACGCCCCGACAACTACTTCTACAACCCTCAACTTACGGGCCTCCTCATCAGCAATCGAGGCTCTCCTCGCAGCCTTAATCTCACGGCACTCCTTCTTCCTCGACCTAGCCTCATCCTCCTCTCGACCCCTGCGTCTCTTGATATATTCTCATGGGGGAGGGGGTGGAACATCAGAAGTGGCAAACAGGGCAGCCATCACGGTGTCATCAGCAGGCTCTGCAGAAAGGGCCTCAAACTCAGGCACCCTTGCCTCTAAAATCATATCAAGATCCGCCCGCAGACTCTCAACCGCAGCCTGGAGGGTCGACATGTCCACCAGAGGGGCTGGTTGGGCTAGCACTCGCAATTCAAATGCGTTGAAGCGCTGATGTACCTCGGCGATCTTCCTCTCCGTGTGCTGCACCATCTTTCGCTCCATGCGCTCCTCTGCCTCAGCAATAGTCTTCTGCATCCAAGGCTGGATGTGATGCAGAAGTGTAGCCATCTGTGCCTCAAGTTTCTGGACCCGAGCAAGTGGGACCAGAGTGGCAGAAGGAGCCGAGCGAGAGGAGCTTGGGGCAGTGCTACTACCCGGGATAGACTCGACCGGAGTAGGGTCAGTGTGTGCAGAAGCAGCACGGGAAGCATCATGAGCATGCTCTACGGTGTCTGCCAGGTTCTCACCAAATGGGACCACCTCTGGGTGGGGCCCTCTGCGTGGGGCCAACTCATTGGCCTCATCCCTGATGAGGCCGATGTCAACATTTCCTGGCAGGGTCTTGAGCTGGTCAATGTGCCAAATGGGCACACCTGCTGATCTGCACAAAGAGAAAATCATGCAAGGGAAAGGTTAAGTCGTGGTGACCTTGAAGGCCCTCTCATGCATGACCGCTTGGAGAAGCCAAGTGAAATCAACCTCGAACCCTGCCATCATTGCGGCCATCAGCACCGCACGATCCCAGGTGACTATATTATCAGCAGCAGTTGGAGAGAGACAATGGCGGACTATCAACCAAAGAAACTTGGCCGTAAAGGTCAAGTTGGCCTTCCTGATGGCTCCCTTAGGTTCCATCACCCAATCCACAGCCTCTCCATCAACAGACAGGTGCTGGGCCATCCACCTCTTCGTGGTCTCTCTCAGTGAAGGCTGGCGAAAGAAACTACCCTCTTTAACAATTTGCCACCGGTAATCAAACTCGGCAGTGAGAGGTGTGCTGGTGGAGTCAAAATCCGTGCCGTACAGATATCGGTGGATGGCTGGTAGTGAGATGTCGACCTGGATGCCGCGTACTCGGACATGCTCAAGTGGGGCCTGTTTGGCGGGGGCAGACCACCTATTGATCTGTGAGCGAAGAGTAGCCACATAGGAGGTATAGAACTCACGCACTAACTACTCACTGTAGTGGCCCAAAGAACGAGCAATCCACTCCAGCCTGTGTCTGGTGAAAAGGGTGTGAATGTCTGGCATGGTGGGGAGACTTCCCGTGAGGACCCGCCTCTCCAGTGTGAGGGTCCGTGTCATGACGCCTTTGTCATTGAGCACTTTGGCGTCCAAGTATACTTTGTATTGCCCGTCGACACACCACCGTTGGGCTGATCGGCAACCGGGGCAGCTCACACTTGCTATACTTGGTGAACAATTTATGCTCTTTAAGGGTTTGCAATACCACCCTTAGATGACCCATGTGATCAACCTCATTCTTCGAATACACCAAGATATCATCGATAAATACAATAACGAATGCATCAAGGTAACTTCGAAACACCCTATTCATTAGGTCCATAATCGCCGCTGGAGCATTTGTGAGACCGAAGGACATAACCACGAACTCTTAATGCCCGTACCGAGTCCGAAAGCCGTCTTTGGAACATCCTCATTTGTCACCCTAAGCTGGTGATACCTTGACCTCATGTCAATTTTGGAGAAGTAACTCGCTCCTTGGAGTTGATCAAATAAATCATCAATCCGAGGAAGAGGATACTTGTTCTTGACAGTAACCTTGTTGAGTTGGCGGTAGTCAATACACATTCTCAAGGACCTATCCTTCTTTTTCACGAACAAAACCGAATCACCCCATGGAGAAATGCTAGGCCTTATAAAGCCCTTGTCTAGCAACTCTTTAAGTTGCGCCTTCAACTCCTTTAACTCGGCTGGAGCCATTCTAAAAAGAATAATAGAGATAGGGTTTGTTTCCGGTAGCAAATCAATACCAAAATCGATTTCCCGTTTATGAGGAATGCCGGGAAGGTCATCAGGAAACACCTCCGTAAATTCACTCACCACGGGGACCGACTTAATAGGAGGAACTTCGGAATCGACTTCTTGGACTCTCACAATATGATAAAGACACCCCTTTGAGATCATTTTACACGCTTTTAGACATGATATGAAATGACCTCTTGGAAGAGAGTTTCCACCCTTCCACTCAAAAACGGGTTCATTTGGGAAACTAAACCTCACAACTCTAGTTCTACAATCAATAGAAGCGAAGCTAGCATGTAACCAATCCATACCCAAAATAACGTCAAAATCAAGCATTTCTAGTTCAACTTGATCTACATGAGAAACTCTATGTGGCATAGAAATAGGACAATTT
The DNA here is from genome assembly GCA_016801875.1 of Solanum sitiens. Classification (NCBI taxonomy): domain Eukaryota; kingdom Viridiplantae; phylum Streptophyta; class Magnoliopsida; order Solanales; family Solanaceae; genus Solanum; species Solanum sitiens. The sequence continues at coordinate 3,231,855 of JABWTJ010000012.1, read as the reverse complement.
CGATAGACTCTTTTTGCTACAACCGACTTACCCACCGCAGTAGACACCAAAATAGGTTCATGTAACACATCGGGTAAAGTACCAAACTTCTTAGCTACTAAGGGAGTAACGAAAGAAAAAGTAGCACCCAGATCAAGCAAAGCATACACATCAATAGCAAAGATTTGTAACATAACGGTCACCACATTGGGAGAGGCCTCTTGGTCATCTCTCGAACGAAGAGCATAAAAATGGTTCTTCTTAGGAGCCTCACTTGCTTGCTTTTGCACATTCCTTTCTCGGTTCCTTATGTTAGGGCAGTCCCTAGCTTTGTGATCACTCTTTCCACAACTAAAGCAATTCCCTGTTCCGATCAAGCATTCACCATAATGTTTCTTTCGACACTTAGCACAAGTAGGCTTCTTATTAGATGAGTTTCCACCCTTTCCCTTTGCAACTTTTGGTCTAGCGGCTTTAGAATCCCTAGTCTTGGGAAATTTGGATGGAACTTGATTTGAGAACCTCTTCTTAAATCTAGGCTTGTCCTTAATTCCAAACCTATCTTTAGTAGTTCCACTCTCAAAAGACCTTGTCCTTCTTAAGTCCTTATCCTTATCCTTCCTTTTTTCTCTAGCCTCCTCAACACTTTTTGCATGCACCATGAGACGACCAATATTCATGTTATCATGAAGCATAGCCTATTGACATTCTTCTTGCAAATCATCCGACACACCTGTCACGAATCGACTAATCTCGTCTCTAGGATCGGAGACCAAGGAAGGAGCATACTTAGCCTATTGAATGAACTTCAAAGAGTACTCATGAACACTCATTTCTCCTTGGCGGAGATTGATAAACTCCACCACCTTAGTTTCTCTCATCTCTCTAGGGAAGAACCGATCAAGGAAAGCCCTTTTGAACAACTCCCAAGTCACTAGCCCACTTTGAAGTGGCCTATTGTCCTTCCATTGCACATGCCATGTCTGAGCCACATCCTTGAGTTGGTATGAGGCCAACTCGGCATTCTCACTAGAAGACAACCCCATACCACACAAAATCTTATAAACCTCATCAATGAATTCTTGAGGGTCTTCATCAACCTTAGACCCATAGAAGATAGGAGGATTCATTTGGGTGAAGTCCCTAAGTCGGGAAGCCATAGTTTGCTCATGAACTCTAGGTGCCAAATCACTATTAGCTTGGGCAGTCATGGCTTGGGCTTGCACCGTTGCGGCTTGAGCTTGAGTAGTCATGGCTTGAGCCATTTGAGTAAGAATAGCCCTCATCTGAGCCTTTTCCATTGGTGGAGGATCAACGGGAACCTCAACTGCAATCTCTTCAAGTGGAGGAACACGATCACCACGGGGAGGGAGTCCCGCAGCAGCAATCTCCTCCTCAAGTCTTCTGGCTGCATTCCTTCTAGTATTCATTTCCTATAACCAAAACACAAGGTTTAGGCAAATACATATACGACGTACATTCTAGAGGAATGATATTGATTTCCAACAATGAGAGTGATTCCTAAGCATCAAATAAGTTTCTATTCATAAGTGTGGCGCGCTTCACAATTATGAATACAAACCTATATAACGTGGTTGAGAGAGACGTTAAAATAGAGGATATTCAACCTCATGCTCTGATACTAAGTTTGTCACATCTGGGGTTACCCCCTAGACGTAACCGTCGTCGTCGTCCTCTTTGATGACTAAGACAAGCCTCCTAGCCTTGTCATAGCATTCATCGATTAAAAATGTGAAGGAATTTAAAACTTATTATCTATAACTACTCGGAGGTTTACATAGACCTCTACATACACATAATCGTATTTATATCAAGTATACATAGACTTGTTCATATACGAAGATTACACAGTCTTCTACTTTTATTTCACCCATTCATATAGTAAAGAATAATAGTCATAAAAGCCGTCTCATCTCATAAACCATCTATCAAAGACAATAAATCTTGGGCATAGCCCTACATCAATACAAGAAACCACATATAGGCTATAGACAACATCGTCTCAAACGAGTAATAGAGTCAATACAGGATTATAGTAACTAAGTAACATAGGAGTAAGATGTCGGCAACTCCCTCAGGAGAATGAGGACCTACCACTTGGATGGTAAGAGATCCAAGTCTTCCTTTCCAGTAATTCGGAGCAAGTTCAACGAGCCAAACCTAAAATGTTTGGGAAAAAGGGAAAGAAATGGGGTTAGTACTCCACATGTACTAAGTATGGAACCATATATACATTTACCAATCAAATATACATAAAAAAGGACATTTAAGAAAAATCATTATATAACATGTATACGAGTAAAGCATAGCAAAGAAAAGCATACTAACTATACCCTTCATAAAGTCACAAGTGCAATGATCAAGTAAATTCCCATGACTCTTACTTAATCAAGTAACCTATCAAGACTACAATTAGCAATTATCCTTACCTAGCAAACTCTCCCATTTCATGAAAATATTCTTCTTCAACCAAAAGCAACAACCTTATTCTCATAAGCACGTTATTCAATGTACAAAGTCATTTACATTATATCACTACTTTACATACATAATATTGACCTCTCAAAGCTCCTAGCAAGGCAAAGTAGTGCAAGGCGTAGGTAGAGTCCCATACCCCTACCTAAGCTATAGCCAAACCCTTCAAGTTACTACGATTAGTCTATATCTTATTCATTCATTTTAGTTTAGGGAAACCTTGCCTTAACCGACATAGACCACATGACCAAATGTGGAATCCGGTGTCATGAAACCTTACACCGATGGAAGGTGGTCTACCGGCCAAGGTAGAACCTAACATAAACATAGCTATATAGGTGGATCCACTAGCTAGTATCCTATGGTGGCAGCATAGTTCGAGAACTAAGAGGTGGATATCCCTATTCATACCATTAGGTAAAGTGGGCTGCTCCTCATGGGAATCCCTTAAATGACATGTCCCATAAACAAGGGAGTTAACATCACATGGGCAACTTTAGGATGATTCTTTCCTTCTATGGATAAGTAATCACCTCCCATTGTCAAGTTCGCTCGGTGCTAAGCTAAGTCCCCATTTAGAGAAGTCTTTAATACTTTATTAATTTTCTCAATTAGTTTAGATAATATGGTCAAACCCTTGTATATTCATCATCATAGCTCGATAAGAATTGTATGAGAAATATTCCTTTCATTAACAATTCATATAGGTGAAGTTAGCCCTTACTCATCTCATCACAATAGGGCACATCTTTACATAACTTCCCTATATCATGTACTCCTAGGAAACCTCACAACCAACTTAAGCATTTCAATTCAATCATCATAAAAACCCATCACCTTAAGCAAGGTATACTTCAACACAACCTTATGACTTGATGACAATTAATTCACAATTTGAAGTAAGGATTAGGATAATCAAGACTTACCAATACTTCTCCATAGTTCACTAATAGGGGCCTTACCATCAACCCATAGATCAACCCAATTGGGGTCATCATCCCAATGTAATTCAATTAGCCAACATAAGAACTAATTTAAGAGAAGCTCTATACCACAATGCAATACTAAATCAAAGCTTGGTAGCATGATATCAAAGTCTATCTTCTTAGCCTAGATTCAATACTCAAGAAATAGGCATGAAGAACTTCAATTCACCACAATAGATTCATGATCAATGTAATAACAATCATTTAAGATGATTTAAACAATAATTAGATCAATTACTTAAATCCAACCCAAATTCATATCAATCCCAATACCAAGGGTTAAGGGTTAGGGTCATCTCCCACAATCTAGACCAAACTACATCAATTCATCATTATCAAGTTACAATACATGATAATCTATTCATTATAACCCAAAGAATAGATAAACAACTCAATTCATATAATCAAATTCGAAATTGGATGAAACCCATATGAAACTCAACTTTTGGAAAACCATTGAAGGAGCCCCTTGAGGGAAGAATCTCAGAGGTGAATAAGATCCCATACCTTAAGGTTTGATGACGTTTACATGGTGAATTCGTGCTAAAACCAGCCCCCAATTATCTTCCCAAGCTATTCTTCAATGGAGACTTCCAATAGAGAGAAAAAGTAGAGAGAAGGAAGAGAGTTTTGTTTGGAGAATTGTGTTTAGGTTAATGAAGGTTGGGGTACTTATAGTGGGGTCTTAAGTCACTTAATTAGTCTTACCTTAATCCCCTAATTACCCCTAAGATACTTAATAAAATAATTAACTAAAACTTAAATCCCTGAAAGCACTACAGGCCCTCCACGACGGCTTCCCGACGATGCGCCGTCATGGGCGTGACGGACAGGCCCTCCTCCATCCTGCACGTCCATCGCGCTAGTCAGAGACTGTGCAGGCGGAGGCTTTCTTCCCAGCAGCTAAGGCTGGCACGATGGTGGCCTTGACGCCCCGTCGAGCCTGTGATGCCCCGTTATTGGGTCCGTCGTGGCCTACTATCTCAAGGGTCCTCCTCGAGGGCCCTTAGTTGATCCTCAGAGAGTCGTACCCTGATTTTTCCAACATAAAACCATCCCACACTATGTGTTACACCTATTGTTACAAACTTTTACTAAATTCCGACTCTTTTACCTGATCAAACTAAAAGGACACTCTAGCCCTCTTATGAACCAACTTACCGGACGTTATGGACGTTTTGATTCCAAAGCAATTCAATGACTCCATCTACGCCTAATTTGGATAGAAACAATGGTTTAGACCTTAAGGAGCCTATTTAAGTCTTATCACATGACTTTGGGATTTAGGAAATGTTACAGTCCTAGGTGGGGTCGTGCCCAGATTTTAAACCTCTAAACTAAGTTGTATAGGTCTTAGGAACATCCCAGATCAATTTTGATTAAAATGAACAAGCAAAACTCACTCAAACACATCAAGACACACAAGTACTTTCTAAGGCATATCTTCCAAACGTCATGGACGTTCTTGGTCGTTTGATCTCAAAACTTAACCAAACTTCACACACTTCCTAATAACACTAATTTAACTCATTTTAACTTAAAATAAACTCAAGAAACAACCACTAAGTTCTAGTTTACCTTAGTTAATTTTAGGGCGTTACATTCTCCCCCACTTGAAATAACATTCGTCCTCGAATGACACTAAAACTTTAAGACCATAAAGGACTCACTTAGAATCACATAACACATTGCAATCCTGATCAAAACACTCAAAATCAAAGCATCAACTACCAAGGTGTAAGACCTCGAAAATGACATAGGTTAACTAGAGCCTAACATGTTGGTCTTTGTGTTGTAAGGTCCTAAATATGTTTAATATGTGGGTTATAGGCATTAGCTAAAATATTAGAGGTTTTGGAAGTCAAACGTCAAGGGATGACTAAGACGTTTGACGACTAAGTCACCTAAATGTCTAAATGTAGTTCTATGTGTTTATGTGTGTTTCATGGTGTTTTAAGGTTCCTAATAGAGTTAATATAGCATTTATAGTTAGTGGTTAAAGTTTCGTGAAGTTTAGAGGTCAAACGATCAAGAACGTCCAAGGCATTCGAAAGATATGCCTTGAGTCGACCTTGAACGTATAGGCGAGTTTCGTCGAGTTTTACGTGTTTGTTTTGGATGAAATTCATTTGAGAGGTGTTAAACTCATAGATGATCATATTTGGGTTGGAAACATCCGGGAAATTTGTAACATTTTGAAATACCGATGTCATGTGATAAGACTTAAATAGTCTCCTTAGGAATCTAAACCAGTGTTCCTAGCCAATTAGGCATATTTAGAGTCTTTGAAGTGGTGTTGGAACCGAAACTCTTAAACGTCCGGCAAATTGGTTCATAAGAAGGCTAGAGTGTCCTTTTGAGTTAACCTAGTTAAAGAGTCGGAATTTGGTAAACGGTTGTAACTATAGGTGTAAAATATTGTGTGGGATAGTATCATGTTGGAAAAGTCAGGGGATGACTCCCCAAGGACCAAACAAGGACCCTCGAAGAGGACCCCTGAAGCAGCAGGGCATGACGGACCCCATGACGGGGCGTCACAGGAGCGACGGGGCGTCGAGGCCTCCGTCGTGCCAGCCTTAGCGCTTGGACTTTTCCTCCGCCTGCACAAGTCTCTGACAAGCGTGACGGATGTGCAGGACAGAGGGAAGCCAGTCCGTCACGGCCACGACGGTCCGTCGTCGTGGAACCGTCGTGCACTTGGGGAGAAAGCCTCCACCCGCACAAGTCTCTGACCAACGTGACGAATGTGCAGGACGGAGGGATGTCAGTCCGTCACGTCCACGACGGACCATCCTCGGGGATCCGTCGTGGAAGGTCTGTGGTAGTTTCGGAAAAGTTAGTTTTAGTTAGTTAATTAATTAATTGACTTAGGGGTAATTAGGGGTTTAAGAGAGACTAATTAAGTGACTTAAGACCCCACTATAAATACCCAACCCTCATTAGCCTAATCATTCTCTCAAAAACAAAACTCTCTTCCTTCTCTCTACTTTCTCTCTCTATTGGAAGACTCTATTGGAGATCACTTGGGGAGATCACTTGGTAGGTTACTTGATTGAGTAGGAGACATGGTAATTTTACTTGATCATTGCACTTGTGACTTATTGAAGGTTATCATTAGTATACTTTGCTTTGCTATGGTTTAATTGCATATGTAGTCTATTATGTTTTCATAAATGTCCTTTTTTAAATATATTTGATTGGTAATTGTATATGAGATTCCATACTTAGTACATGTGGAGTACTAATCCCTTTTCTTTCCCTTTTCCCAAACATTTTAGGTTCGGGTCGTTGAGCTTGATCCAAATTGCTAGGAAGGAAGACTTGGGTATTTTGCCACCAAGTGGTAGGTCCTCACTCTCTCGAGGACGTGGCCGATATCTCTCTTTTATGATGTGTAGTTACTATGATTCTATGTTGACTCTATTATTCTCTTGAGACGATGTAGTAGACAGCCTATATGCGGCTTCTTTCATTTGATGTAGGGCTATGCCCAAGACTTATTGTAATCGATAGATGGTTTATGAGATGAGACGGTTTTATGACTATTATTTTCTAAATATATAAGTGTATGAAATAAAAGTAGAAGACTAGGTAATCTTCGTATATGAACAAGTCTATGTATACTTGATATATATAATGATGTGTATGTAGAGGTCTATGTAAACCTCCGAATAGTTTTAGATAAAAAGTTTTTAATTCTTACTGATTTTTAATCGATGAATGCTATGACGAAGCTAAGAGGCTTGTCTTAGTCCTCCGAGAGGACGACGATGCCGGTTATGTCTAGGGGGTAAACCAGGATGTGACAAACTTGGTATCAGAGCATGAGGTTGAATATCCTTGATGTTAACGTCTCTCTCTCAACCACGTTATTTAAGTTTGTATTCATAATTGTAAAGCGCGCCACACTTATGAATAGGAACTTATTTGGCGATTAGGAATCATTCTCATTGTTGGAAATCCATATCGTGCCCCTAGAATGTATGTCGGATATGCTTTCGCCTGAACCTTGTGTTTTGGTTATAGGAGATGAATACTAGAAGAAACGCGACTCGAAGACTTGAGGAAGAGATGGCTGCTGCGGGAATTCCTCGTGATGAACCTGCTCCTCCTCTTGAAGAGGTTGCTATTGATGACCAGGTTCCTGCTGATCCTCCACCGATGACAGAAGCTCAGATGAGAGCTATTATTGCTAAAATGGCTCAAGCCATGACTACTCAAGCTCAAGCCGCAACAGTGCAAGCCCAAGCTATGACTACCCAAGCCAATAGGGATTTGGCACCTAGAGTCCATGAACAGACTATGGCCTCCAGACTTAAGGATTTCACACGAATGAATCCTCCTGTCTTTTTTAGGTCGAAGGTTGATGAAGACCCTCAGGAATTTATTGATGAGGTTCACAAGATTTTGTGTGCTATGGGGCTGTCATCTAGCGAGAATGCCGAGTTGGCCTCCTATCAACTCAAGGATGTCGCTCAGATATGGTATGCGCAATGGAAGGACAACAGGCCAATTGGAAGTGGGTTAGTGACGTGGGAGTTATTCAAAGGAGCCTTCATTGATCGGTTCTTCCCTAGAGAGATGAGGGAAACAAAGGTGGTGGAATTCATCAATCTCCGCCAAGGAACGATGAGTGTTCATGAGTATTCTCTGAAATTTACTCAATTGGCCAAATATGCTCTGTCTTTGGTCTCCGACCCTAGAGACGAAATGAGTCGATATGTGACAGGTATATCGGACGACCTACAAGAGGAGTGTCAATCGGCTATGCTACATGATAACATGAATATTGGTCGTCTCATGGTGCATGCAAGAAGGGTTGAGGAGGCTAGAGCAAAAAGGAAGGATAAGGATAAGGACTTAAAAAGGACAAGGTCTTATGAGAGTGAAACTGCTAAAGTTAGGTTGGGAATTCAAGACAGGCCTAGATTCAACAAGAGGTTCTCAAACCACGTTCCATCCAAATTTCCCAAGACTAGGGATCCTAAAAGCCCTAGACCAAAAGTTACAAAGGGAAAGGGTGGAAGCTCGTCCAATGAGAAGCCTACATGTTCTAAGTGTGGGAAGGGTCACTATGGAGAATGTTTGATAGGAACGGGGATTTGTTTTGGTTGCGGGAAGAGTGGTCATCGAGTTCGAGATTGTCCTAATGCTAAGGGACAAGAAAAAGGTGGTCAGCCAAGTGGTTCTAATAGTGCTCCCAAAAAGAACCGTTTTTATGCTCTTCGTTCGAGAGATGACCAAGAGGCCTCTCCCGATGTGGTGACTGGTATGTTACAAATCTTTGCCATTGATGTGTATGCATTAATTGATCCGGGTACTACTTTGTCTTTCGTTACTCCATTAGTAGCTAAGAAGTTTAGTACATTACCTGATGTTTTGCATGAACCTATTTTGGTGTCTACTCCGGTTGGTAAATCAGTGGTAGCAAAAAGGGTCTATCGAAATTGTCCTATTTCAATGCCTCATAGAGTTTCTCATATTGATCTAGTTGAGCTAGACATGTTTGATTTTGATGTCATATTAGGTATGGACTGGTTGCATGCTAGTTTCGCTTCCATCGATTGTAGGACCAAAATTGTGAGGTTTTGTTTCCCAAATGAACCCTTTATAGAATGGAAGGGTGGAAATTATCTTCCTAGAGGTCGTTTCATAACATGCCTAAAGGCGTGTAAAATGATCTCAAAGGGGTGTGTCTACCATATTATGAGAGTCCAAGAAGTGGATTCCGAAGTTCCTCCTATAAAGTCAGTCCCCGTGGTGAGCGAATTTACGGAGGTCTTTCCTGATGACCTTCCTGGCATTCCTCCCGAACGGGAAATCGATTTCGGTATCGATTTGCTACCGGAAACAAATCCTATCTCTATTCCTCCTTATAGAATGGCTCCGGCCGAGTTAAAGGAATTAAAGGCACAACTTAAAGATTTGCTAGACAAGGGCTTTATAAGGCCTAGAATTTCTCCATGGGGTGCTTCGGTCTTGTTCGTGAAAAAGAAAGATGGGTCCTTGAGGATGTGTATTGATTACCGGCAACTCAACAAGGTTACCATCAAGAACAAGTATCCTCTTCCTCGGATTGATGATTTATTTGATCAACTTCAAGGAGCGAGTTACTTCTCAAAGATTGATTTGAGGTCCGAATACCACCAGCTTAGAGTGAGAAATGAAGATATTCCAAAGACAGCTTTTCGGACTTGATATGGACATTATGAGTTCGTGGTTATGTACTTTGGTCTCACAAATGCTCCGGTAGCGTTTATGGATCTGATGAACAGGGTGTTTCGAAATTAGCTTGATTCATTCGTTATTGTATTTATCGATGATATCTTGGTGTATTCGAAAAATGAGGTTGACCACATGGATCATCTAAGGGTAGTATTGGAAACCCTTAGGGAACATAAATTGTTCACCAAGTATAGCAAGTGCGAGTTTTGGCTGAGGTCGGTGGCATTTCTTGGGCACATCATCTCTAGTGAGGGAGTTGAGGTAGACCCAAGGAAGACAGATGCGGTAAGAAACTGGCCTAGACCCTTGACCCCAACTGACATTAGGAGTTTCTTGGGTCTAGCGGGTTATTATCGAAGGTTCGTAGAAGGCTTTTCATCCATTGCATCTCCTTTGACTTCATTGACTCAAAAAGGTAAAAAGTTTGAATGGTCAGAGGCATGCGAGAAGAGTTTTCAATTATTGAAGGATAGGCTTACTTCCGCTCCGGTGTTAACTTTACCGGAAGGATCTAAAGGGTTCATTGTGTATTGTGATGCATCCCGCGTAGGTTTGGGTTGTGTGCTTATGCAAAATGGGAAGGTGATTGCCTATGCTTCGCGGCAACTTAAGGTGCATGAGAGAAATTATCCGACTCATGACCTTGAGTTAGTGGCCGTGGTGTTTGCTTTAAAAATATGGAGACACTACTTGTATGGTGTTCATGTAGATGTTTTCACTGATCATAAGAGCCTTCAATATGTGTTTACCCAAAAAGATTTGAATCCTCGACAAAGAAGGTGGTTAGAGTTGTTGAAAGATTATGATATGAGTGTCCTATATCATCCCGGCAAGGCAAATGTGGTGGCAGATGCTTTAAGCCGTATGACTATGGGTGGTGTGACTCATATAGATGAAGACAAGAAAGATCTAGTAAAAGATGTTCATCGTTTGACTAGATTGGGAGTGCGATTGGTGAGTTCGCTAAATGGAGGTGCCACGGTTCATCATAGCTCCGAGTCATCATTGGTGGTTGAGGTGAAGTCCAAACAACACCTTGATCAACTATTGATGGAGTTAAAGGAATCGGTTCTTGGCAAGACGAACGAGTCATTTTCCTTAGGAGAAGACAGTGTATTGAGGTATCAAGGGAGGTTGTGTGTTCCTAATGTGGATGGATTGAGGGATCGGATCCTTGATGAAGCCCATGGATCCCACTATTCCATCCATCCCGGTTCTACAAAGATGTATCATGACCTTCAAGAAATATATTGGTGGGAAGGTTTGAAGAGGGATATAGCGGAATTTGTTGCTAAATGTCCGAATTGTCAACAAGTGAAGGCGGAACATCAAAAGCCGGGTGGCTTACTACAGGAGATCCAAATTCCTACTTGGAAGTGGGAAGACATTAATATGGATTTCGTAGTAGGGTTGCCTCGGACTCAAAAGTCATTTGATTCTATATGGGTGATTGTTGATAGATTGACTAAGTCCGCTCACTTTATCCCCGTTAAATCTACGTATTCGGCGGAAGATTATGCGAAGATTTTCATAGATGAGATTGTGTGTCATCATGGTATTCCGTTATCCATCATTTCGGATAGAGGTGCACAATTCACATCTAGATTTTGGAAGTCGTTTCAAAAAGGTTTGGGTACTAAAGTGAAATTAAGTACCGCCTTCCATCCTCAAACGGATGGTCAAGCGAAACGCACGATTCAGACTCTTGAGGATATGCTTAGAGCTTGCATCATTGATTTTAAAGGGAGTTGGGATAAGCATTTACCGTTGGTGGAGTTTGCATATAATAATAGTTTCCATTCGTCCATCTCCATGGCTCCCAATGAAGCCTTGTATGGAAGGAGATGTAGGTCTCCTATAGGATGGTTTGAAGTAGGTGAGTCATCGATATTCGGTCCCGACTTGATTTACAAGACATTGGAAAATGTACATATCATAAGAAATAGGTTGCAAACAGCCTATAGTCGAAAAAAGTCCTATGCCGATAATAGAAGAAGGGACTTGGAGTTTGAAGAGGGTGATAAGGTGTATTTAGAAATCTCACCTATGAAGGGTGTGGTAAGATTTGGCAAGAAAGGGAAGTTGAGCCCTCGATATGTAGGCCCTAATGAGATTTTGGAAAGGGTTGGTAAAGTTGCCTATCGTTTAAGATTACCTAATGAGCTATCTATGGTTCATCCGGTTTTCCATGTCTCCATGTTGAAGAAGTGTGTTGGGAATCCCGAGTCTGTTCTTCCTCTTGAAGGCCTCGGAGTCAAGGATAACCTCTCTTATGAGGAGGTTCCGGTTCAAATCCTTGATAGGCAAGTGAAAAGGTTGAGGAACAAAGAGGTGGTTTCCGTAAAGGTGCTATGGAGGAACCACCTAGTTGAGGGTGCAACATGGGAGGCGGAAGCCGACATGAAAACCCGTTATCCTCATATTTTTGATGTTTAAGGTTAGTATCTCTCTCTAATGATATAAACACGTTAGATATTGTGAATCTCTGTTGTTTTTGTGAAACTTTGCAAAACTCCTAGTTTTGGAGACTTCTAAAATGGAGTCACTTTAAGGTGACCTTAGATAAATTTGGAAGTTGTTTTGTTTCTTGCATATTTGAGTCAAGTTTTGTGATTTAGATATGGTTAAATCCTTGCTGATATTGTATTGAGCATATTGATAAAATGAACTTTGTTCTATTTGAATTGAGTGATAAATGATTGAGCTCATGGCTATATGAAAAGGAGAAAAACCTCATGAGGAAATGTTGAGATCATGTATGGTAAATTGATGTTTTGAAGTATTTTTATGAAATAATATAGTTCATGCTAACTAAATATTGTGAATTGGTTGAGCTGCTAGTCTTGAGTCTACTCCCACATTTTAAGAGTGTTTGGTGTCATTCGGGGACGAATGTTCCTAAGGGGGGGATAATGTAACATTTTGAAATACCGAGGTCATGTGATAAGACTTAAATGGTCTCCTTAGGAATCTAAACCAGTGTTCCTAGCCAATTAGGTATATTTAGAGTCTTTGAAGTGGTGTTGGAACCGAAACTCTTAAACGTGCGGCAAATTGGTTCATAAGAAGGCTAGAGTGTCCTTTTGAGTTAACCTAGTTAAAGAGTCAGAATTTGGTAAACGGTTGTAACTATAGGTGTAAAATATTGTGTGGGATAGTATCATGTTGGAAAAGTCAGGGGATGACTCCCCAAGGACCAAACAAGGACCCTCGAAGAGGACCCCTGAAGCAGCAGGGCATGATGGACCCCATGACGGGGCATCACAGGAGCGACGGGGCGTCGAGGCCTCCGTCGTGCCAGCCTTAGCGCTTGGACTTTTACTCCGCCTGCACAAGTCTCTGACAAGCATGACGGATGTGCAGGACGGAGGGAAGCCAGTCCGTCACGGCCACGACGGTCCATCATCGTGGAACCGTCGTACGCTTGGGGAGAAAGCCTCCACCCGCACAAGTCTCTGACCAACGTGACGAATGTGCAGGACGGAGGGATGTCAGTCCGTCACGTCCACGACGGACCATCGTCGGGGATCCATCGTGGAAGGTCTGTGGCAGTTTCGGAAAAGTTAGTTTTAGTTAGTTAATTCATTAATTGACTTAGGGGTAATTAGGGGTTTAAGAGAGACAAATTAAGTGACTTAAGACCCCACTATAAATACCCAACCCTTATTAGCCTAATCATTTTCTCAAAAACAAAACTCTCTTCCTTCTCTCTACTTTCTCTCTCTATTGGAAGACTCCATTGGAGATCAACTTGGGGAGATCTTTGGGGGCTGGATTAGCACGAAATTCACCATCAAAACGTCATCAAACCTTAAGGTATGGGATCTAATTCACCTTTGAAATTCTTTCCTCAAAGTGTTCCTTCAAAGCTTTTTCGAAAAAGTTGAGTTTCTTATGGGTTTCATCCCAATCCGAATTTGATCATGTAAATTGAGTTAATTATGTATTCTTTGGGTTAGAATGAATAGATTATCATGAATTGTAACTTGATTATGGTTAATTGATGTATTTTGATCTAGATTGTGGGTGATGACCCCTAACCCTTAACCCTAAATGTTGAATTGATATGGATTAGGTTGAGTTTGATAGAATTGATCTCATAATTAGTTAAATGGTCTTTAATGATTGTTATTGCATTGATTATGGGTCTATTATGATGAATTGAAGTTCTTCACACCTATGTTCTTGAATATTGAATCTTAGTCAAGAAGATACCCTTGAGATCATGCTACTAAGCTTTGATGTAGTATTGTTTCATAGTATAGAGCTTCTCCTTGATTAGTTCTTGTGAATTATTATTGGATTACATTGACGTGATGATCTAAGATTGGTTGATCTATGAGTTAATGGTATGGTCCTTTATTGATGGATTATGGAGGAGTATGGGTAAGTCTTGATGATCCTAGCCTTTACTTCAAATTATGGTTAATTGTCATCATGTGATAATGTTATGTTGAAGTATGCTTTGATTGGTGTGATAAGTTGATATGATACATGAACTTATATGCTTAGGTTGGTTGTGAGGTTGCTAGGTGTAATGTAATATAGGGAAGTTGTACGATGTGCCCTATTATGATGAGATGTACGAGGGTTGACTTCACCTATATGGATTGTTATGAAAGGACTAATTCTCATACAATTCTTATTTGAGCTATAATGATGATATACAAGGGATTGACCCTTCTATATAATTAAATTGAGAAGATTAATAAAGTTTAAAGGATTCTCTAACAATGGGGACTTAGCTTAGCACCGAGCGAACTTGACATTGAGAGGTGTTGACTTCCCTTAGAGGAATATTCACCATTTGTTGTTTATAGAGTGTTGACTTCCCTTAGAGGAATACTCACCTATAGATCTACATGAAGTGTTGACCTTCCTTGAGAAATATTCACTCATGAATTCTCATGAGGTGAGGCCCCATTACCGAATGGTATGTAGAGGGAATACCTATCTCTTAGTTCTTGAACTATGTTGCCACCATAGGATACTAGCTAGTGGATCCACCTAGATAGCTATGTTTACGTTAGGTTCTACTTTGGCCAGTAGACCACCTTCCATCGGTGTAAGGTTTCATGACACCGGATTCCACATTCGATTATGTGGTCTATGTCGGTTAAGGCAAATGTTCCCTAAACTAAAATGAATGAATAAGATATAGGCTAATCAAAGTAACTTGAGGGGTTGGCTATAGCTTAGGTAGGGGTATGGGACTCTACCTACGCCTTGCACTAGTTTTCCTTGATAGGAACTTTGAGAGGTCAATATTACATATGTAAAGAAATGGTATGATGTAAATGGTTTGTATGTTGAATAACATGCCTATGAATATAATGTTGTTGTCTTTGCTTGAAGAAGGACGTATTATGATATGAAGAGTATGTTGGTAAGCAAATTGCTAATTGTAGTCTTGGTAGGTTACTTGATTGAGTAGGAGACATGGTAATTTTACTTGATCATTGCACTTGTGACTTATTGAAGGTTATCATTAGTATACTTTACTTTGCTATGGTTTAATTGCATATGTAGTCTATTATGTATTCATAAATGTCCTTTTTTAAATATATTTGATTGGTAATTGTATATGAGATTCCATACTTAGTACATGTGGAGTACTAATCCCTTTTCTTTCCCTTTTCCCAAACATTTTAGGTTCGGGTCGTTGAGCTTGATCCAAATTGCTAGGAAGGAAGACTTGGGTATTTTGCCACCAAGTGGTAGGTCCTCACTCTCTCGAGGACGTGGCCGATATCTCTCTTTTATGATGTGTAGTTACTATGATTCTATGTTGACTCTATTATTCTCTTGAGACGATGTAGTAGACAGCCTATATGCGGCTTCTTTCATTTGATGTAGGGCTATGCCCAAGACTTATTGTAATCGATAGATGGTTTATGAGATGAGACGGTTTTATGACTATTATTTTCTAAATATATAAGTGTATGAAATAAAAGTAGAAGACTAAGTAATCTTCGTATATGAACAAGTCTATGTATACTTGATATATATAATGATGTGTATGTAGAGGTCTATGTAAACCTCCGAATAGTTTTAGATAAAAAGTTTTTAATTCTTACTGATTTTTAATCGATGAATGCTATGACGAAGCTAAGAGGCTTGTCTTAGTCCTCCGAGAGGACGACGACGCCGGTTATGTCTAGGGGGTAAACCCGGATGTGACAAACTTGGTATCAGAGCATGAGGTTGAATATCCTTGATGTTAACGTCTCTCTCTCAACCACGTTATTTAAGTTTGTATTCATAATTGTAAAGCGCGCCACACTTATGAATAGGAACTTATTTGGCGATTAGGAATCATTCTCATTGTTGGAAATCCATATCGTGCCCCTAGAATGTATGTCGGATATGCTTTCGCCTGAACCTTGTGTTTTGGTTATAGGAGATGAATACTAGAAGAAACGCGACTCGAAGACTTGAGGAAGAGATGGCTGCTGCGGGAATTCCTCGTGATGAACCTGCTCCTCCTCTTGAAGAGGTTGCTATTGATGACCAGGTTCCTGCTGATCCTCCACCGATGACAGAAGCTCAGATGAGAGCTATTATTGCTAAAATGGCTCAAGCCATGACTACTCAAGCTCAAGCCGCAACAGTGCAAGCCCAAGCTATGACTACCCAAGCCAATAGGGATTTGGCACCTAGAGTACATGAACAGACTATGGCCTCCAGACTTAAGGATTTCACACGAATGAATCCTCCTGTCTTTTTTGGGTCGAAGGTTGATGAAGACCCTCAGGAATTTATTGATGAGGTTCACAAGATTTTGTGTGCTATGGGGCTGTCATCTAGCGAGAATGCCGAGTTGGCCTCCTATCAACTCAAGGATGTCGCTCAGATATGGTATGCGCAATGGAAGGACAACAGGCCAATTGGAAGTGGGTTAGTGACGTGGGAGTTATTCAAAGGAGCCTTCATTGATCGGTTCTTCCCTAGAGAGATGAGGGAAACAAAGGTGGTGGAATTCATCAATCTCCGCCAAGGAACGATGAGTGTTCATGAGTATTCTCTGAAATTTACTCAATTGGCCAAATATGCTCTGTCTTTGGTCTCCGACCCTAGAGACGAAATGAGTCGATATGTGACAGGTATATCGGACGACCTACAAGAGGAGTGTCAATCGGCTATGCTACATGATAACATGAATATTGGTCGTCTCATGGTGCATGCAAGAAGGGTTGAGGAGGCTAGAGCAAAAAGGAAGGATAAGGATAAGGACTTAAAAAGGACAAGGTCTTATGAGAGTGAAACTGCTAAAGTTAGGTTGGGAATTCAAGACAGGCCTAGATTCAACAAGAGGTTCTCAAACCACGTTCCATCCAAATTTCCCAAGACTAGGAATCCTAAAAGCCCTAGACCAAAAGTTACAAAGGGAAAGGGTGGAAGCTCGTCCAATGAGAAGCCTACATGTTCTAAGTGTGGGAAGGGTCACTATGGAGAATGTTTGATAGGAACGGGGATTTGTTTTGGTTATGGGAAGAGTGGTCATCGAGTTCGAGATTGTCCTAATGCTAAGGGACAAGAAAAAGGTGGTCAGCCAAGTGGTTCTAATAGTGCTCCCAAAAAGAACCGTTTTTATGCTCTTCGTTCGAGAGATGACCAAGAGGCCTCTCCCGATGTGGTGACTGGTATGTTACAAATCTTTGCCATTGATGTGTATGCATTAATTGATCCGGGTGCTACTTTGTCTTTCGTTACTCCATTAGTAGCTAAGAAGTTTAGTACATTACCTGATGTTTTGCATGAACCTATTTTGGTGTCTACTCCGGTTGGTAAATCAGTGGTAGCAAAAAGGGTCTATCGAAATTGTCCTATTTCAATGCCTCATAGAGTTTCTCATATTGATCTAGTTGAGCTAGACATGTTTGATTTTGATGTCATATTAGGTATGGACTGGTTGCATGCTAGTTTCGCTTCCATCGATTGTAGGACCAAAATTGTGAGGTTTTGTTTCCCAAATGAACCCGTTATAGAATGGAAGGGTGGAAATTCTCTTCCTAGAGGTCGTTTCATAACATGCCTAAAGGCGTGTAAAATGATCTCAAAGGGGTGTGTCTACCATATTGTGAGAGTCCAAGAAGTGGATTCCGAAGTTCCTCCTATAGAGTCAGTCCCCGTGGTGAGCGACTTTACGGAGGTCTTTCCTGATGACCTTCCTGGCATTCCTCCCGAACGGGAAATCGATTTCGGTATCGATTTGCTACCGACAACAAATCCTATCTCTATTCCTCCTTATAGAATGGCTCCGGCCGAGTTAAAGGAATTAAAGGCACAACTTAAAGATTTGCTAGACAAGGGCTTTATAAGGCCTAGCATTTCTCCATGGGGTGCTCCGGTCTTGTTCGTGAAAAAGAAAGATGGGTCCTTGAGGATGTGTATTGATTACCGGCAACTCAACAAGGTTACCATCAAGAACAAGTATCCTCTTCCTCGGATTGATGATTTATTTGATCAACTTCAAGGAGCGAGTTACTTCTCAAAGATTGATTTGAGGTCCGGATACCACCAGCTTAGAGTGAGAAATGAAGATATTCCAAAGACAGCTTTTCGGACTTGATATGGACATTATGAGTTCGTGGTTATGTACTTTGGTCTCACAAATGCTCCGGCAGCGTTTATGGATCTGATGAACAGGGTGTTTCGAAATTACCTTGCTTCATTCGTTATTGTATTTATCGATGATATCTTGGTGTATTCGAAAAATAAGGTTGACCACATGGATTATCTAAGGGTAGTATTGCAAATCCTTAGGGAACATAAATTGTTCGCCAAGTATAGCAAGTGCGAGTTTTGGTTGAGGTCGGTGGCATTTCTTGGGCACATCATCTCTAGTGAGGGAGTTGAGGTAGACCCAAGGAAGACAGATGCGGTAAGAAACTGGCCTAGACCCTTGACCCCAACTGACATTAGGAGTTTCTTGGGTCTAGCGGGTTATTATCGAAGGTTCGTAGAAGGCTTTTCATACATTGCATCTCCTTTGACTTTATTGACTCAAAAAGGTAAAAAGTTTGAATGGTCAGAGGCATGCGAGAAGAGTTTTCAATTATTGAAGGATAGGCTTACTTCCGCTCCGGTGTTAACTTTATCGGAAGGATCTAAAGGGTTCATTGTGTATTGTGATGCATCCCGCGTAGGTTTGGGGTGTGTGCTTAAGCAAAATGGGAAGGTGATTGCCTATGCTTCGCGGCAACTTAAGGTGCATGAGAGAAATTATCCGACTCATGACCTTGAGTTAGCGGCCGTGGTGTTTGCTTTAAAAATATGGAGACACTACTTGTATGGTGTTCATGTAGATGTTTTCACTGATCATAAGAGCCTTTAATATGTGTTTACCCAAAAAGATTTGAATCTTCGACAAAGAAGGTGGTTAGAGTTGTTGAAAGATTATGATATGAGTGTCCTATATCATCCCGGCAAGGCAAATGTGGTGGCAGATGCTTTAAGCCGTATGACTATGGGTGGTGTGACTCATATAGATGAAGACAAGAAAGATCTAGTAAAAGATGTTCATCGTTTGACTAGATTGGGAGTGCGATTGGTGAGTTCGCTAAATGGAGGTGCCACGGTTCATCATAGCTCCGAGTCATCATTGGTGGTTGAGGTGAAGTCCAAACAACACCTTGATCAACTATTGATGGAGTTAAAGGAATCGGTTCTTGGCAAGACGAACGAGTCATTTTCCTTAGGAGAAGACAATGTATTGAGGTATCAAGGGAGGTTGTGTGTTCCTAATGTGGATGGATTGAGGGATCGGATCCTTGATGAAGCCCATGGATCCCACTATTCCATCCATCTCGGTTCTACAAAGATGTATCATGACCTTCGAGAAATATATTGGTGGGAAGGTTTGAAGAGGGATATAGCGGAATTTGTTGCTAAATGTCCGAATTGTCAACAAGTGAAGGCGGAACATCAAAAGCCGGGTGGCTTACTACAGGAGTTCCAAATTCCTACTTGGAAGTGGGAAGACATTAATATGGATTTCGTAGTAGGGTTGCCTCGGACTCAAAAGTCATTTGATTCTATATGGGTGATTGTTGATAGATTGACTAAGTCCGCTCACTTTATCCCCATCAAATCTACGTATTCGGCGGAAGATTATGCGAAGATTTTCATAGATGAGATTGTGTGTCGTCATGGTATTCCATTATCCATCATTTCGGATAGAGGTGCACAATTCACATCTAGATTTTGGAAGTCGTTTCAAAAAGGTTTGGGTACTAAAGTGAAATTAAGTACCGCCTTCCATCCTCAAATGGATGGTCAAGCGAAACGTACGATTCAGACTCTTGAGGATATGCTTAGAGCTTGCATCATTGATTTTAAAGGGAGTTGGGATAAGCATTTGCCGTTGGTGGAGTTTGCATATAATAATAGTTTCCATTTGTCCATCTCCATGGCTCCCAATGAAGCCTTGTATGGAAGGAGGTGTAGGTCTCCTATAGGATGGTTTGAAGTAGGTGAGTCATCGATATTCGGTCCCGACTTGATTTACAAGACATTAGAGAATGTACATATCATAAGAAATAGGTTGCAAACAGCCTATAGTCGATAAAAGTCCTATGCCGATAATAGAAGAAGGGACTTGGAGTTTGAAGAGGGTGATAAGGTGTATTTAGAAATCTCACCTATAAAGGGTGTGGTAAGATATGGCAAGAAAGGGAAGTTGAGCCCTCGATATGTAGGCCCTTATGAGATTTTGGAAAGGGTTGGTAAAGTTGCCTATCGTTTAAGATTACCTAATGAGCTATCTATGGTTCATCCGGTTTTCCATGTCTCCATGTTGAAGAAGTGTGTTGGGAATCCCGAGTCTATTCTTCCTCTTGAAGGCCTCGGAGTCAAGGATAACCTCTCTTATGAGGAGGTTCCGGTTCAAATCCTTGATAGGCAAGTGAAATGGTTGAGGAACAAAGAGGTGGTTTCCGTAAAGGTGCTATGGAGGAACCACCTAGTTGAGGGTGCAACATGGGAGGCGGAAGCCGACATGAAAACCCGTTATCCTCATCTTTGTGATGTTTAAGGTTAGTATCTCTCTCTAATGATATAAACACGTTAGATATTGTGAATTTCTGTTGTTTTCGTGAAACTTTGCAAAACTCCTAGTTTTGGAGACTTCTAAAATGGAGTCACTTTAAGGTGACCTTAGATAAATTTGGAAGTTGTTTTGTTTCTTGCATATTTGAGTCAAGTTTTGTGATTTAGATATGGTTAAATCCTTGCTGATATTGTATTGAGCATATTGATAAAATGAACTTTGTACTATTTGAATTGAGTGATAAATGATTGAGCTCATGCCTATATGAAAAGGAGAAAAACATCATGAGGAAATGTTGAGATCATGTATGGTAAATTGATGTTTTGAAGTATTTTTATGAAATAATATAGTTCATGCTAACTAAATATTGTGAATTGGTAGAGCTGCTAGTCTTGAGTCTACTCCCACATTTTAAGAGTGTTTGGTGTCATTCGGGGATGAATGTTCCTAAGGGGGGGATAATGTAACATTTTGAAATACCGAGGTCATGTGATAAGACTTAAATGGTCTCCTTAGGAATCTAAACCAGTGTTCCTAGCCAATTAGGCATATTTAGAGTCTTTGAAGTGGTGTTGGAACCGAAACTCTTAAACGTGCGGCAAATTGGTTCATAAGAAGGCTAGAGTGTCCTTTTGAGTTAACCTAGTTAAAGAGTCGAAATTTGGTAAATGGTTGTAACTATAGGTGTAAAATATTGTGTGGGATAGTATCATGTTGGAAAAGTTAGGGGATGACTCCTCAAGGACCAAACAAGGACCCTCGAAGAGGACCCCTGAAGTAGCAGAGCATGACGGACCCCATGACGGGGCATCACAGGAGCGACGGGGCGTCGAGGCCTCCGTCGTGCCAGCCTTAGCGCTTGGAATTTTCCTCCGCCTGCACAAGTCTCTGACAAGCGTGACGGATGTGCAGGACGGAGGAAAGCCAGTCCGTCACGGCCACGACGGTCCGTCATCGTGGAACCGTCGTGCGCTTGGGGAGAAAGCCTCTGCCCGCACAAGTCTCTGACCAACGTGAGGAATGTGCAGGACGGAGGGATGTCAGTCTGTCACGTCCACGACGGACCATCGTCGGGGATCCGTCGTGGAAGGTCTGTGGCAGTTTTGGAAAAGTTAGTTTTAGTTAGTTAATTAATTAATTGACTTAGGGGTAATTAGGGGTTTAAGAGAGACTAATTAAGTGACTTAAGACCCCACTATAAATACCCAACCCTCATTAGCCTAATCATTCTCTCAAAAACAAAACTCTCTTCCTTCTCTCTACTTTCTCTCTCTATTGGAAGACTCCATTGGAGATCAACTTGGGGAGATCTTTGGGGGATGGATTAGCACGAAATTCACCATCAAAACGTCATCAAACCTTAAGGTATGGGATCTAATTCACCTTTGAGATTCTTTCCTCAAAGGGTTCCTTCAAAGCTTTTTCCAAAAAGTTAAGTTTCTTATGGGTTTCATCCCAATCCGAATTTGATCATGTAAATTGAGTTAATTATGTATTCTTTGGGTTAGAATGAATAGATTATCATGAATTGTAACTTGATTATGGTTAATTGATGTATTTTGATCTAGATTGTGGGTGATGACCCCTAACCCTTAACCCTAAATGTTGAATTGATATGGATTAGGTTGAGTTTGATAGAATTGATCTCATAATTAGTTAAATGGTCTTTAATGATTGTTATTGCATTGATTATGGGTCTATTATGATGAATTGAAGTTCTTCACACCTATGTTCTTGAATATTGAATCTTAGTCAAGAAGATACCCTTGAGATCATGCTACTAAGCTTTGATGTAGTATTATTTCATAGTATAGAGCTTCTCCTTGATTAGTTCCTGTGAATTATTATTGGATTACATTGACTTGATGATCTAAGATTGGTTGATCTATGAGTTAATGGTATGGTCCTTTATTGATGGATTATGGAGGAGTATGGGTAAGTCTTGATGATCCTTGCCTTTACTTCAAATTATGGTTAATTGTCATCATGTGATAATGTTATGTTGAGGTATGCTTTGATTGGTGTGATAAGTTGATATACATGAACTTATATGCTTAGGTTGGTTGTGAGGTTGCTAGGTGTAATGTAATATAGGGAAGTTGTACGATGTGCCCTATTATGATGAGATGTACGAGGGTTGACTTCACCTATATGGATTGTTATGAAAGGACTAATTCTCATACAATTCTTATTTGAGCTATAATGATGATATAGAAGGGATTGACCCTTCTATCTAATTAAATTGAGAAGATGAATAAAGATTAAAGGCTTCTCTAAAAATGGGGACTTAGCTTAGCACCGAGCGAACTTGACATTGAGAGGTGTTGACTTCCCTTAGAGGAATATTCACCATTTGTTCTTTATAGAGTGTTGACTTCCCTTAGAGGAATACTCACCTATAGATCTACATGAAGTGTTGACTTTCCTTGAGAAATATTCACTCATGACTTCTCATGAGGTGAGGCCCCATTACCGAATGGTATGTAGAGGGAATACCTATCTCTTAGTTTTTGAACTATGTTGCCACCATAGGATACTAGCTAGTGGATCCACCTAGATAGCTATGTTTATGTTAGGTTCTACTTTGGCCGGTAGACCACCTTCCATCGGTGTAACGTTTCATGACACCGGATTCCACATTCGATTATGTGGTCTATGTCGGTTAAGGCAAATGTTCCCTAAACTAAAATGAATGAATAAGATATAGGCTAATCAAAGTAACTTGAGGGGTTGGCTATAGCTAAGGTAGGGGTATGGGACTCTACCTACGCCTTGCACTAGTGTTCCTTGATAGGAACTTTGAGAGGTCAATATTATATATGTAAAGAAATGGTATGATGTAAATGGTTTGTATGTTGAATAACATGCTTATGAATATAATGTTGTTGTCTTTGCTTGAAGAAGGACGTATTATGATATGAAGAGTATGTTGGTAAGCAAATTGCTAATTGTAGTCTTGGTAGGTTACTTGATTGAGTAGGAGACATGGTAATTTTACTTGATCATTGCACTTGTGACTTATTGAAGGTTATCATTAGTATGCTTTGCTTTGCTATGGGTTAATTGCATATGTAGTCTATTATGTTTTCATAAATGTCCCTTTTTAAATATATTTGATTGGTAATTGTATATGAGATTCCATACTTAGTACATGTGGAGTACTAATCCCTTTTCTTTCCCTTTTCCCAAACATTTTAGGTTCGGGTCGTTGAGCTTGATCCAAATTGCTAGGAAGGAAGACTTGGGTATTTTGCCATCCAAGTGGTAGGTCCTCACTCTCTCGAGGACGTGGCCGATGTCTCTCTTTTATGATGTGTAGTTACTATGATTCTATGTTGACTCTATTGTTCTCTTGAGACGATGTAGTAGACAGCCTATATGCGGCTTCTTTCATTTGATGTAGGGCTATGCCCAAGATTTATTGTAATCGATAGATGGTTCATGAGATGAGATGGTTTTATGACTATTATTTTCTAAATATATAAGTGTATGAAATAAACGTAGAAGACTAAGTAATCTTCGTATATGAACAAGTCTATGTATACTTGATATATATAATGATGTGTATGTAGAGGTCTATGTAAACCTCCGAATAGTTTTAGATAAAAAGTTTTTAATTCTTACTGATTTTTGGTCGATGAATGCTATGATGAAGCTAAGAGGCTTGTCTTAGTCCTCCGAGAGGACGACGACGCCGGTTACGTCTAGGGGGTAAACCCAGATGTGACAAAATTATCCCCAAGGACCATCAAAGGGTCCTTGAGGAAAGGACCCAAAATCTGATGGCAGACTATCCCAGGCAGCCTTGGCGACGGAGCTGTCAACGGCCAGTCATGGCTGTGACGCCCCGTCACAAGGGTTTAGTCGTGGAGGCCTTGTCCAAGGGTGTAGGGTGAACCCTTGGCAAGCCACAGGAGCTTGCAACGGATGGCCATGACGGGCCGTTGCACCCGTGACGCCCGGTCACAAGCCAGGCGTCGCAGCCAAGTCCCTATGCGCAGATTTACTGCCAAGTTAGGGGTGAATTGGTAAATTCACCCCATGTATAAATAAGACTTTAGGCGGTTTTTTAGGGGTCTTATGGGTATTTTAATTAACTATTTAAGTGGTTAAGACCCTAGAGACTTCATTATTCTTCTAAAATCAAAATCCAAAGTCTCTTAGAAATCCCAAAACCTCCATTGAAGACTCCATTGAAGAGGCAGCTTGGTGAGGGGTTCTTGTGTGTAAATTCTTCATCAAAGTGAAGAATTAGCATCCTTGAGGCATGGCTTTTGATCCTTGAAACTTATTTCATCAAGGATCTCAATCCTCAAAGTGTTTTACAAAGTTTTTTAAAGTGAATTGTCCAATATCGGGATTCTACCATGGGTTCTTGCATAAATGATTTCCAAACATTGAATTATGATCTAATTGATATTGTATTTATGATTTCAAAATAAATTACCTATGAACCCATGTGAATTGATGAACCCTAGTTTTGACTACTTTTTGGGTTACTTTATATTAAGCTTATGTTGATGAATTGTTGTGTAGTTTCCTATGGGCTTTCTAATGATATAAGAATTGTGTTCATTTGATATGTAATTGATATTATATTGTTAAATCTAGATTGAATTGATGTAGATTCATTGATTTTTATGGTTATTGCTTTGAATTGTTGTTCATGGCCATGGGTAAGGGCCTTGTGTTGTTGAATTGGTTGATTTGGCATTGAATTGAGGTGTGGATATTGGGATGAAGGTATGCTGACCCTTTTTCCTTAATTTGATATTAATTATACTTTTATATTGTTGTGATTTGTATGGTCCACTTATGGTGGCGGTGTTATGTGTTCTATTTGCAATTGATGTGGCCTTGTCGGCGTTACTTTATGCAATATGATGATCATGGCCTTGTCGGCATTACTTGAAGTATATGATGATTATGTGATGTATGATAATGTCTATCTATATGTGAAAGTATATGTGTTCTTATATGAAGTTATGTTAGGTTATAAGATGTTATTCCTAAGTACTTCTAGAATGACTTGTATTGTATGTTAAAGTGAAATATGTGGTGTCTTGTTTAGGTAGACTTATGTCCCTTGCTTGATGCTTATATAAATATTAGTATGTGATGATTTGACTTAGTATGTTAAGAGTCTTGAATAATAATATAAGTAAGTCCTTAATGATAAGAAGGTCAAGTTTATGTGGAACCTTGAACTTAGTGGCGAGGTTATGAATTGTGAAGTAGTTAGCCGTAATGGTGTCCTTCATGTTATGAGTGATGGACTTAGGGATGGTTGGATGGAACGGCATTATATCATACCTTAGGAAAGTTGCTATGAGCTTTCTATCGCCATTGTGAGGTAGCCCTAGTGGACCTTCCTTTGTAGGGTGAATGTAATTGGGTTATGAACTAAATAAGAGACCTAATTATGTGAACCTTAATGTGAATTAATCTATGAGAACAAAGGCTAGCACCGAGTGAGTATGGTAAGGGAAGTAATTCTAGTGAAGTACGAGACTAGAATGCAAAAAAACCCTTCATATTCCTTAACCATGTGCCTACATGGGATGTGTCCAAGTTATCCCATTGGCAAGTAGAACAACCTCATCGAAGTAGGATAGAACTTCGGATTCCATGTCTTGCTACCATGGTCTATGTCGGTTATTGACTATTCTCATCATGTGGAATACCTATTAGCATTAGATAAGTTTATGAGTTTTAGGTGGTGGTATGGGACGCTATCTAGACATTGCACAATAGACTTTGAAGGTGTTATGTGGAGTTCCTAGGTCTTGTCCAAAGACCATTATGTGATCCATTATGTGAGTGTCTTATGTGATGCTTTATGTGAGTGTCTTATGTGATGTATGAGTCTTAATGAACTAATGAACTAATGATCTATGTTAGTAACTATGTAAATGATTGAGTACCTAATCTAAAGTGACTTAAGCATTCCTTAGCTAAAGTGTGAGGAGGACATGAAAGGATGGTCTCTTCATGTCTTATCTTTGGAAGTCTTGAGGATGACTCTAGTTAGGGAATTTGGTTAATCTTGTTGACATGATCTAAACCTTAGGAAGTCTTAAGGGCTATTTAGGTAATCATGGAGAGGTCATTGTACTATGGACATATCTTCTTGATTTAATTAAGTAGGTCTTTTGATAGGCTTTGGAAGGAGAATGTCTTCTAATCTAAGTGTTGGTGTGTTTAGTGAGAATAATTCTATTTGAGGTAGTCTATAGGATCTCTTGTGTGTGTGTGATAGAGATTGTATGGGCGGCCGCTCCACACTCACTCAAGTGAACCTTGGATTGACCTTTGGTAGATGAATCTTACCTTGATGTTTATGATTGTTTTCTAAGTATGTATGTGACTCATCGTAGGTAATCTTAAGGGTCGTTTAGGCACATCTAGAGAGGGTGTATCGGCGGTCTCTCTTTGTGTGACTTAAGTGAATCTTAGGATGACTTTAAGTGAGGGAATTACATGCTAGGAGATGTTAAAAGGGAAGGGTTTGGACTTCACTGTAACACTGAAGGGACATCACTGTACAGTGAAGTGAACTCACTGTAAAGTGAGCTTTTGAATGCTATCTTTGGTTAATTTTTGTCTTATGTGTTTCTTAATTGATAAATGATATTCTTATGTTTAATCTATGATTTCTAAATGAAAAGATGCATATTTCTAATAAAGTCCGTTTTCATGATTTTATGCATATAGCCATACTTAGTACATGTGGTTGTACTAATCCCATGCTTTATTTTCTATCTGTAGTCCTTGGTAGGTAAGGAGCTTTGGAGAAGAAGTCTTGGGCTTAGAAGGATCGTCCGAGAAGAAGAGTTGAAGTATGTCCTCATTTTTATCGAGGGCATATATGTCGTTTTATCTTTCTTTTATGAAGTATTGTAATAAGACTATGTTATTTATATTTTCGTATGAAAGTACTCTTGTGTCTTAAGATGATGAGATTGAGACTTAGCGTTTCTATTACTTTTATATGAAAGCGGTTTTTAAGACTATATTATATTTTTGTGAAAAGTTTTAATTCCGCATTACTTTTCACTATGTATATGCGATGAATGATATGAATGAGGCTTGTCTTAGAACTCTGAGAGTTCAACGACGCCGGTCGCAATCCAAGAATGTACCCTATATTCTAGGGTATGGTCTCGGGTTGTGACAAAGTTGGTATGAGAGCATAGGTTTGGTGAAAGTAGTTTTAGGTATCAAAAAGTCTCATCAAGTCATGTATAGTAGAGTCTTGAACATCGGTGTGAATTGCGACACATCTATGGGCAAGAGGCTATAGGACGATAGAGTTTCCCTTCTTTTCTACTCCTATATCGTGCGGTAGAGTAAATGTTATGATTATCCTTCTTATGAGTTTCCTTGTGTTTATTAGGAGGTTGGCCGCTAGAAGGATGGAAGAGGAGAGGGTGAATGAGGAAGTTCTTCCCCAAGTTGAGCAAGTTGAGCAAGTTGAGCAAGGTGCTCAAGGTACTCAAGGTGAGCCAGGTGTCCAAGGTGGGCAAGGTGCTCAAGTGCCTCCCCAAGGTGATCATATTCCTAATGTGGGTGGAGGTAATGAGGCAGCGGAATTGTCTAATAGGGTGATTGGAGAGGCTTTGATGGCTTTAGCTCAAGCCATAACTACTCAAATCAATTTGTGTATGGTTCCTAGGGCTATGGAGAGCACTATGTCATCTAGGTTGAGAGACTTAGTGAGGGAAGAATGCTATGCGACTATACGACAAGATAATGTGGCCTTATCTAGACACTTGATGTATGCACAATCATGTGAAGAATCTAATCTTGGGAGGAAGTCTAGTAGCTTGAAGAGGGGTGTTGCTAGTGACCAAGTGCAACCTAGGTTCAAAAAGAGGGTTCGAACTCAAGATGGACCTAGTTTTCCTAAGAAGAAGATTGATAAAGGAGGTGGTTCTAAGGATGGTAAACCTACTTGTGCAAATTGTGGCAAAGGTCACTATGGTGAGTGTCTATTGGGTATCGGAAATTGCTTTGGTTGTGGTAAGGGAGGACATAAGGCTAGAGATTGTCCTATGATTGCTTCTAAAGGTAGAGAGGGTAAGCAAGTTGAGCCTAGTGTTCCAAAGGAAGATGCTCCAACTAAGAGGCGTTTCTATGCACTCCGAACTAGAATTGAGAAGTCGGGTGATGGTGATGATGATGTTGGTAAGTTCTTGTTTCTCTTTGATAGTATGAGTTCCTTCTAAGTGGGGGAGTATGATTTGTAGATGGGATAGAATTTCTTGAATTGTTGCATGTGCATGATGTTTAGGAGTTTGATTGAAAATGAATTTCATTTACTTCTTGCATTGTGTGTTTTATGAAGCTTTGAGCATGTTGTATGATGTGTTTACATAATGTTATCTTGCATAATAGCATGTCTATATAAATAATTGCCTAAAGATTGCATTTTTGGAAAAGTTGCTAAAATCACTGTTGCCTTATGAACTGTTCACTGTTATAATATTGTAAAAATGACTATTTGATTCTTTGGTCTAAAATTCTTGTTATGTGGTTAGAACTGATGTATATGAGTATGATGTTGAACATAAAATGAGTTTTTGCTATTTGGATTGAAGCATGTGAGTTTTGTAGCATAACGAGTTATAGAATTGTCTTCTAGTTTCTTGTTGTGTTGTGAATCTCTTGATTATGTGAAATTGATGATTTCTTCTTGATAATGTGTTGTATGGTTTGGTTATGTGCTGCTAGTTGAATCTCTAATCTTGGAAGTGTTCGGAGAGTGGCAAGTGTCATTCGAGGACGAATGTGTCCAAGTGGGGGAGATTGTAAGACCTCGAAAATGACATAGGTTAACTAGAGCCTAACATGTTGGTCTTAGTGTTGTAAGGTCCTAAATATGTTTAATATGTGGGTTATAGGCAGTAGCTAAAATATTAGAGGTGTTGGAAGTCAAACGTCAAGGGATGACTAAGACGTTTGACGACTAAGTCACCTAAATGTCTAAATATGGTTCTATGTGTTTATATGTGTTTAATAGTGTTTTAAGGTTCCTAATAGAGTTAATATAGCATGTATAGTCAGTGGTTAAAGTTTCGTGAAGTTTGGAGGTCAAACGATCAAGAACGTCCAAGGCATTCGAAAGATATGCCTTAAGTCGACCTTGTACGTCTAGGCGAGTTTCGTCGAGTTTTACGTGTTTGTTTTGGATGAAATTCATTTGAGAGGTGTTAAACTCATAGATGATCATATTTGGGTTGGAAACGTCCGGGAAATTATCCCCAAGGACCATCAAAGGGTCCTTGAGGAAAGGACCCAAAATCTGATGGCAGGCTGTCACAGGCAGCCTTGGCGACGGAGCTGTCAATGGCCAGTCATGGCTGTGACGCCCCGTCACAAGGGTTTCGTCGTGGGGGCCTTGTCCAAGGGTGTAGGTGGAACCCTTGGCAAGCCACAGGATCTTGCAATGGATGGCCATGATGGGCCGTTGCACCCGTGACGTCCCGTCACAAGCCAGGCGTCGCAGCCAAGTCCCTGTGCGCAGACTTACTGCCAAGTTAGGGGTGAATTGGTAAATTCACCCCATGTCTAAATAAGAGTTTAGGCGGTTGTTTAGGGGTCTTATGGGTATTTTAATTAACTATTTAAGTGGTTAAGACCCTAGAGACTTCATTATTCTTCTAAAGTCAAAACCCAAAGTCTCTTAGAAATCCCAAAATCTCCATTGAAGACTCCATTGAAGAGAAAGCTTGGTGAGGGGTTCTTGTGTGGAATTTCTTCATCAAAGTGAAGAATTATCATCCTTGAGGTATGGCTTTTGATCCTTGAAACTTATTTCATCAAGGAGCCCAATCCTCAAAGTGTTTTACAAAGTTTTCTAAAGTGAATTGTCCAATTTCGGGATTCTACCATCGGTTCTTGTATAAATGATTTCAAAACATTGAATTATGATCTAATTGATATTGTATTGATGATTTCAACATAAATTACCTATGAACCCATGTGAATTGATGAACCCTAGTTTTGACTACTTTTTGGGTTACTTGATATTAATCTTATGTTGATGAATTGTTGTGTAATTTCCTATGGGCTTTCTAATGATATAAGAATTGTGTTCAATTGATATTTAATTGATATTATATTGTTAAATCTAGATTGAATTGATTTAGATTCATTGATTTTTATGGTTATTGCTGTGAATTGTTGTTCATGGCCATGGGTAAGGGCCTTGTGTTGTTGAATTGGTTGATTTGGCATTGAATTGAGGTGTGGATATGGGGATGAAGGTATGATGCCCCGTTTTCCTTAATTTGATATTAATTATACTTTGATATCGTTGTGATTGGTATTGTCCACTTATGGTGGCGGTGTTATGTGTTCTATTTGCAATTGATGTGGCCTTGTCGGCGTTAATTTATGCAATATGATGATCATGGCCTTGTCGGCATTACTTGAAGTATATGATGATTATGTGATATATGATAATGTATATCTATATGTGAAAGTATATGTGTTCTTATATGAAGTTATGTTAGGTTATAAGATGTTATTCCTAAGTACTTCTAGAATGACTTGTATTGTATGTTAAAGTGAAATATGTGGTGTCTAGTTTAGGTAGACTTATGTCCCTTGCTTGATGCTTATATGAATATTAGTATGTGATGATTTGACTTAGTATGTTAAGAGTCTTGAATAATAATATAAGTAAGTCCTTAATGATAAGAAGGTCAAGTTTATGTGGAACCTTGAACTTAGTGGCGAGGTTATGAATTGTGAAGTAGTAAGTCCTTAATGATAAGAAGGTCAAGTTTTTTTTTTTATTGGGTACTTAGACTTCCCCTAAACTGCAAAAACAAGATAAAAAACGTGATACTAATAAAATAAAATAAAAAACTAATAAAAAAAATAAAATAAAAAGAAGTTACACTACTAATACGACACTATCAATTTTACTATTGTTTTCTTCCACTTTGAAGATATGAATTGCACCCCCAATTTTGAATCAATTTTTCTATTACGCTGAAGGGTTGGTGGTACAAAAAGAAAGGTCCCAAATAACAGATATCGCATTATGCACTTCTTGGATTCTAAGTGAGGAATGTAATTTTTCGATGTTGGAAAAATAAATTCAAGAATATAGACACAATTTTTCTCCTCCATGCACTCTTCTATAGGTTCAGATGACTCGATGATAATAATAATGAAAAAATTTAAAACTAATCCTAAGTAAAATACATTAATAATAATAATAATAATAAAAAATTATAAGTTAAAATAAATACTAAAGACAATTTCTAAGCCATACTCCCTGGCAGCGGCGCCATTATTTGATAACGTTCAAATATACTTCTTGAAAAGAAATATAAATGATCGTATGCAATATATTTACCGAACTATGAGTCGGGATCGATCCCACAGAGAATATGGAAGAATATCATCAATAGCAAATATTTAACTTGATAGTCGTTATATAAAAATGGGGGATTTTAAATTGAAATAAAAATAAAAGAAATAAAAATAGCTTTGAACTAAGTATTTATTTATATCCAAATTAATAAAAATAACTAGGAATGTGTTTCCCATAAGCTTATAACGTGGTAATCCTAGTAATATCAATTCTTCTCTAGTGTTATGCATGCAAAGTGATAAGTTATGTATCTCTAAATCCTTGGTCCGGCATCAAGAGAATTTCACTCCGCACCTTGGTCCGGCTACGTGTGTGGCTTTACTAAACCTTACCTTTACCACATATTAAGCATCATAATCGATGTTTGGCTTAGTTGTTACTTCGCACCAATCGACACTAGCCTATTAGATAGTGTATACTAAATCTACGTTGATAATTCTTTTCTTATTATCTACCTCCTTGGTCCGGCAAGTAGCAATAAGGCGAGTTCTAACGTTGGCCACCGTTAAAAAGACTTCTAAATGAAAGAATTATCAATACATGCAATAACCTATTTGAGAATTGCTTAATTACTATTCATACTTTGTTAATCGCTTATGGTTCCCACAAACCTAGTTGTGAAGCTTAGCTACTCATTATCGCAAAAAACATAATCAAAATTTATCAAAATAAATTTGTTTGTGTTAATCATAAAAAGTTAAGAACAATAGCTAAAATATATTTTTATTAATAACGAATACAAATAAATAATAAAGGAGAAGAAAGAATAAACCACAATTCTCCGGCCTCCACGGCGGCTCTTACAAAGCTCCAAAGCTAGAAAAAATTTATAGTATGTCTTGTATCTTGTTTCTTGAGTTCCCCCCAAATAATAATTTTCTATGCCTTATTTATAGATGTAGAAAACCCTAAATAAAATAATTAAGTCCAAACAAATTAGGAATCAAAACCCAAAAGAATTGGCATGCTTTTTTTTTTCCTTTTTTCTTTTTACGCGTGTAGTAGTGCAGCGTGAAGCGTGTGAGACTGCCACGTGGCTGCTTCATGTTTTTGCAAATTGCAATTGCAGCAATGCATCTTTATGTATAAATATATTATTTTATTAACTTTAATCCATTAAGCTGCCTGCTTGATTTCCTTCTTCAACCTTCCATCTTTAATTCGTTTTAGCTCCAAACTTCTTCATTTTTCCATCAATTTAATTCTACAAATAAAATACATAATTTAGCACAATTTATAAAATTTATGCTCAAAACAGATAAATATAAATGATAAATGTGACGTAAGTAATGATAAAAACTGTGTAGTTTGGCCTCACATCAGATTTCCATAATTTTAAACCAGAGGAAGCAATTTACAGTAAAGTAACTGAAATCACAGTAAGCTCATTTCGACATTACAGTGAACTAAAAGACTCCAAAAATAGTGAACTTCCAAGGTATTGTCAATGAGGAAGTGAACTCATTTCCGTAGGAGTTTCCTTACTGAGGTTATCCTAAGACTCTTCCAAGGTATGACATGAAGGAAACGTCTAAACACCTCCTTCAATGCACACCAAGGAGATCGTTAAGACTACTGACCATGAGCTTACTTCCCTCGGGAGAAAAAGTCAACACCCAATCACAATACATTAGAAGAACACCCAACAAAACACCAAACACTTCCCTTTCGGTATGCGTACTTAGTGCAATGAGTAGATGGCATCCCATACCTCCACCTACCCTAAGTTGTACACTCTTTTAGAAGGTTTGGTACCATGTCTTCCCTTTCGGAAGGTCCTACCTAGTGCAATGGATATATAGCGTCTTATACCACCACCTACCCTATGTAGCACGTTCTTTAGAAGACTTATTTCATATAATTCACATAAGACTCACCAAGCCTCCCCTTTCGGAATGCCTACCTAGTGCAATGGATAAATAGCATCCCATTCCACTACCTACCCTAAGTAGAACATTCTTTTAGAAGACTTAGTACTTTCATTTCTTTTGTGGGGGTTAGCTTAACCGACATAGACCATGAGAGATAAACATGGAATCCTGACACTTCTCTTATCGGAGAAGGGTCCCCTCACTTACCTAGAGTGAGGTATTACTTTTTAGCTTTTACATGACTTTCCCAAAAGCTACACCAATGCGGGCACATAGTTGAAGGGATAAAGAGATTGCTACTAAGTAACTTATTCTCTACTAACGAGGAGTACTCATCTCAAGAGGTACATTGAAATACAACATCTCAACTCACGAAGTGTAACCACCCCTTCTTCATATCCTCTCGGTGCTAGGCATAACTCCCCACGGATTCTCAACATTATAAACTATAGGTTAAGGATAACTAATGAACACCACATATCAACTCACGAAGGGCATTCATCCTCCAACCTATCTTAGAAAGCTCTTAGGATGTAGTGAGGTTGCTACTAAACACTTCATCTCAACTCTTGAAAAGTGTTCACCCCAAAACTCCCCTTTTAACTTAACTTAGCTTCATTCAAACATTCAAGTGTGAGTGTGTGTGAGAACATGTGAACAGACCTTGCACATAAGCGTCATTTCATTCACATTTCATTCTATACATTCTTAGACCTTCTTTTATCACATCGCACACTTTAACATACTTTACATAATCATATAAGTAATTTAGGCATACTCTCTAGCCTACTTCACATAGTAGCCTCATTAAGCACATTAAACAAGAATAACATCATTTTCATTCTCACTTCACCTAACAAGCCTTCATGGCCTCATTCACAATACACAAGTAGCTCTATATTCATACAAGTCATTTAGACATAATCTCTAACATACTTCTCATAATAAGCTCCATAAGCCACATTAACAAGACTAACATCAAAAATCATCTTACTTCACATAATAAGCCGTCATGGCCTTATCCACAATTTCACATTCTTACAATTCAAGTAAGCACCGCCACCAAGAAGGTGGAGCATACCACTCAAGAGCATTTCGAAATTAAAGCTAAACAACATAACCAACTTACCCTTTTCTCCAAGATTTCATCACCTATAACAGTTTAATCAATATTTCATCTTAAGTTAGCCCTTAGGGCAGTAGCTAAACAACAATATCAACATAAGTAAATCAATGTTTAAAGACTATAAAGTCATGCTCATTTAACCCATTTCTTAAGCAAACATTTGATAAAAAAAAGCTTTAACATGATTTCATTAAAGTTTTAGCCTTAAAATCATCAACTAACATTATAAACATCATATTTGAATCATTAGAAACGTTTTCATGCAAGACCCATAATTAAAGTTGAAGATAGAAGAAACTAGGGTTGAAAACCCTTTTTGAAAATTCATTAGAAGGGACTCCTTGAATGAAAGAGAGTTAAAGGATGGATACCATACCTCACATAGAATACACTCTAATGATATTTGATGAAGAAACGCCTACCAACAGCCCTCCTAGTTCCTTCTTTAGTTCTAGCTTTCATGGTGACTTGAGAGAGTCTTCTAAGAGGGAGGGGTTTTGGGTTTTAGGAAAGTGAGGTCTAAAATTTGGTCTTAGGATTTATAAAACTTTGATATACCTAATAAACCCTAAAATAAACGTCCTAGGGTCATAAAATACTTGGGGTGAATTTACCAAACACCCCAAGACTTGGCAGAAAATTACAGCTTTTCACAGGCTTCAATCGACGGTTGCAAACAAACGGACCGTCTGTCCATCAACGGTCCATTCGTGGGGTCTAGTTGTTTGATAATTGTCTCCATGTTTATCATGGACAACCTATATATCACATACAATCAATGGACCAAGGCAACAGTCAGTTGGTTGACCTACTGGCCGTTGTTAGGTCTCATTGGTAGACACTGCCTAGGAAGTTTTGGTCCAAGTCTTGGGCCCTTCTCTAGGTACCCTTGTGGGTCCTAGGTAGGGTCTTGCCTGGATGTTAAACCCTTAAACTATGTCATCTAGGTCTTAGGAACATCCCACATCAATTTCGATTAAAACGAACACGTAAAACTGACTCAAACACATTAAGATACACAAGTACTTTCTAAGGCATATATTCCGAACGTCATTGACGTTCTTGATCGTTTGATATCCAAACTTAACAAAACTTCACACACTGAATAATAAAACCAATGTAACTCATTTTCACTTAAAATTAACTCAATAAACAAACACGAAGCTCTAGTTTACCTTAGTTTGTTTTAGGGCATTACATTCTCCCCCAACTGAAATAACATTTGTCCTCGAATGATACTAAAACTTTAAGAGCATCAAGGACTCATTTAGAATTACATAACACATTGATATCATTATCAAAACACTCAAAATCAAAGCATCAACTACCAAGGATCCCCATTTCACATTTTCACACACTTTGCAACAAAAGCAACTTTTTGCAAAACTTCACAAATTCAAAATTCAACCTTAAACTTCTTTTATGGAGGAACTACCTTCTCCAAAATTAAAAATGCTCATAAACATCAATTCTAAACACATTGAAACCGTTGTGTATTAAAAATGCAATTTTTCTCAAAATTTGAACTTCTTTACAATTAACTCAAAACTTCATTGTGTCACATGCTTAAAATTTCAATAATCCACCTTTCAAGAAAATTTAACAATATGGCATGCAATAATGAGAGACAAGACCATTCTAACTTAACCCAAAGAGACTTGGTAAGTTACACTAAGTACAATGTGAGAATAGCATCCCAAACTACCACTTCCACTTAGTGACCCTTGAGGATTCTCTTTGACTATGTACACTACATGCAATATTTCGTAGCATTCATCAGGTGAAAAATCTGCTTTAACTTTCTCCTTTAACATTAGACCTTAAGTCATATAACTTCATATTCAACAAATGATAACGCATTCATACACTTCATACTCAAAACCATCTTTTCTACTCAACTCATTCTCCCCCACTTAGGGTAAAGCCATCTTCAAGGTCTCATACATCAAAGCACCATTATTCCTCTCACATAGTAGGAACTCACACTACCCTCAACTCATGCACATCAAGACTAAACATCAACTCTACTAGTCAAGCATAACACTCTCCTCTTAGGATTCAAGCCTAGACAAACGTTCTTAAACACCACCTCATTCAACTCTTAGGTACCACTTAACTCAAACTCATGGAATTAAACTCCTTTACTATGTATTCATACCACCTTTCCTCCTTTGGGTAAACCTACACAAGAACTTCAACTCATCACAAGAACAACTATGAAACATTAACCACACAAGAGAGTTACCTTCAAATTCTACAAAATCCTCACATTCTATCACATTCCTCAAATTTACACCTTAAAGAATTTCTACCATCATTGAAAATATTCACAAGATAAATCATTTCCTTTGAAAGGCACTTCATCCAATCACTATACTCTTATCAGCTTAGAACTACATCACCTTAAAGTTTCTCATTACAACACTTTCTATCTCATAAATCACACCTATCCATAAATGGAATCACATCACAATTCTCAAAACTCACCTCCACATTTACTCTTCTAGCCACAAAATCATCATAACATCAAAACTCATTCTTTTCTCTCCCTCAAACATAGGAACATCTCCCCTTCCAAGCAATCACACCTATAAGACCACCGGACAAGGGAACATAAGAGAGATACCTTATTGATTTAAGTTCTACAGCATGATTCAAGAGTAATGAAGAAAATAAAACTCTATCGTCCTATAGCCTCTTATCCATGTATGTGTCGTGATTCACACCAATGACCAAGATACTACTAGACGTGGCTTGTGAGACTTTTAGACCTTAAACTATTTCCCAAGATCATATGCTCTGATACCAAGTCTGTCATGACCCAAAAGTACCCCCTAGAAGTTAGGGAGAACCCTTCAGTCGTGGCAAGGCATACTTGACCCTTTGGGGTATCATACAAGCCCTTTATGTTCATTACATGAGACATGAAACGTAGGGCAAAATTTAAAATTTTTCACGAATAATTTAATAAATAAAGTCTTTCATAAATACTTAGAGAATCTCATCTTAACAAGCAAACTTAAAGACACGACATAATATCTTAGGGACACGGCCCTTTATATTAAAAGAAATACATATTAAGTCTTTAAATAAAGAAACTAAGAAAAGGACTATGCCCACCAATATATGAGGACATACTTTGTCTAGATAGAAAGTTTACCAAGTCTTCACCTTCAAACCTTCAAAATCTTCCAACCTATACTTATAGAGTATAGAAAAGTATGGGTTTAGTACAAAACAATGTACTAAGTATGGCATATGCAAAATCATGTAACAAGGAACAGTTTTGTAAAATAAGCTTTCATCCCGAAAAATTATAACATTCTTGAATTTAGAAGCAAAACATCATAAGAAATATCATTTAACACTTAGATAAGGATTTCCATAATTTTAAACCAGAGGAAGCAATTTACAGTAAAGTAACCGAAATCACAGTAAGCTCATTTCGAAATTACAGTGAACTAAAAGACTCCAAAATAGTAAACTTCCAAGGTATTGTCAATGAGGAAGTGAACTCATTTCCGTAGGATTTTCCTAACCGAGGTTATCCTAAGTCTCTTCCAAAGTATGGCATGAAGCAAACGTCTAAACACCTCCTTCAATACACACCAAGGAGATCCTTAAGACTACCCACCATGAGCTTACTTCCCTCGGGAGAACAAGTAACCACTCAATCACAAGACATTAGAAGAAAACCCAACAAATCACCAAAGACTTCCCTTTCGGAATGCCTACTTAGTGCAATGAGTAGATGGCGTCCCATACCACCACCTACCTTAAGTTGTACACTCTTTTAGAAGGTTCGGCACCAAGTCTTCCCTTTTGGAAGGTCCTGCCTAGTGCAATGGCTAGATAGCGTCCCATACCACCACCTAACCTAAGTAGAACGTTCTTTTAGAAGACTTAGTTGATTCAATTCACATAAGACTCACCAAGCCTCTCCTTTCGGAATGCCTACCTAGTGCAATGGATAAATAGCGTCCCATTCCACTACCTACCCTAAGTAGCACATTCTTTTCGAAGACTTAGTACTTGCATTTCTTTTGTGTGGTTTAGCTTAACCGACATAGACCATGAGAGCTAAACATGGAATCCCGATACTTTCCTTATCGGAGAAGGGTCCCCTCACTTTCCTAGAGTGAGGTCTTAGTTTTTAGCTTTTACATGGCTTTCCCACTAGCTACAGCTATGCGGGCGCATAGTTTAAGGGATAAGGATATTGCTACTAAGTAACTCATTTTCTACTAACGAGTAGTACTCATCTCAAGAGGTACATTAGAATACAACATCTTGACTCATGAAGTGTAACCACCTCTTCTTCATATCCTCTCGGTGCTAGGCATAAATCCCCACGGATTCTCAACATTATAAACTATAGGTTAAGGATAACTACTGAACACCACATCTTAACTCACGAAGGGCATTCATCCTCCAACCTATCTTAGAAAGCTCTTAGGATGTAGTGAGGTTGCTACTAAACACTTCATCTCAACTCATGAAGAATGTTCACCCCAGAACTCCCCTTTTGACTTAACTTAGCTTCATTCAAACGTTCAAGTGTGAGTGTGTGTGTGAACATGTTAACACACCGTGCACATAAGCATCATTTCATTCACATTTCGTTTTATACATGCTTAGAACTTCTTTCAGCACATCACACTCTTTAACATACTCTTTAACGTACTTTACATAATCATATAAGTAATTTAGGCATACTGTGTAGCCTACTTCACATAATAGCCTCATAAAGCACATATAACAAGAATAATATCATTTTCATTCTCACTTCACCTAACAGGCCTTCATGGCCTCATTCACAATACACAAGTACATTTACATCCATATAAGTCATTTAGACATAATCTATCTCATACTTCTCATAATAAGCTCCATAAGCCACATTAACAAGACTAACATCAAAATCATCTTACTTCACATAATAATCCATCATCGCCTTATTCACAATAATAAGTAAATTCACATTCGTACAATTCAAGTAAACACCGCCACCAAGAAAGTGGACCATACCACTCAAGAGAATTTCTAAATTGAAGCTAAAGAACATACCCAACTTACCCTTTTCTCGAAGCTTTCATCACCTATAAGATTTTACTCAATATTTCATCTTAATTTAGCCCTTAGGGCAGTAGCTAAACAACATTATCAACATAAGGAAAGTAAAGTTCAAAGACTACAAAGTCATGCTCATTTAACCCATTTCTTGCAAACATTTGATATAAAACCTTTAACATGATTTCATTAAAGTTTTATCCTCACAATCATCAACTAACATTAGTTCATCATATTTGAATCATTAGAAATGTTTTCATGCAAGACCCATATTTAAAGTTGAAGATAGAAGAAACTAGGTTTGAAAACCCTTTTTGAAAATTCATTAGAAGGGACTCCTTGAATGGAAGAGAGTTCAAGGATGGATACAATACCTCAGATAGAATAAACCCCAATGATTTATGATAAATAAACACCCACCAACAGCCCTCCTAGTTCCTTCTTGAGTTCTAGCTTTCATGGTGACTTGAGAGAGTCTTCTAAGAGGGAGGGGTTTTGGGTTTTAGGAAAGTGAGGTCTAAAATTAGTTCTTAGGGTTTAAAAAACTTTAATATACCTAATAAACCCTAAAATTAACGTCCTAGGGTCATAAAAGACTTGGGGTGAATTTACCAAACACCCCAAGACTTGGCAGAAAACCAACGGACCGTTTGTCCATCAATGGTCCATTGGTGGGATCTCGCGCTTTGATACTTGGATCCATTTGGATACTGGACAACCTACCTTGTAGGTCCAATCGATGGACCAAGACAACGGGCCGTTGGTTGACCTACTGGCTGTTGTTTGGTCTCGTTGGTGGAAACTGCCTAGGCAGTTTTTGTCAAAGTCTTGGGCCCTTCTCTAGGGCCCCTTGTGGGTCCTAGGTGGGGTCTTGCCCGGAATTTAAACCCTAAAATAAGTCATCTAGGTCTTAGGAAAATCCCACATCAATTTTGATTAAAACGAACATGTAAATCTCACTCAAACACATCAAGACAGAGAAGTACTTTCTAAAACATATCTTCCGAACATCATGGACATTCTTGATCGTTTAATCTCATAACTTAACAAAACTTCACACACTGCCTAAGAACAGTAATGTAACTCATTTTAACTTAAATTTAACTCAATAAACAACCACAAAGATCTATTTCACCTTAGTTTGTTTTAGGGCGTTAAACATAGCCAAAGACTTAACGGACGTCCACAAGATATTTTAGCATTTTTTTAAAAATGGAAATCTGGATCACCAACAAAGATGGTGAGCTATAGCACACGATCATCGGCAAACGGGGGGTATGCGCGCTTTGGGGCTCGTTTGACCTTGCAAATTGGACGGCATGGCCGTGAGGGGACACTTGCTGCTTAGCCATGGTCCTAACGGACCGAGAAATTTTAGCATTTTTGAAGTCGGACATCCAAATCACCAACAAAGATGGTGAGCAATAGCACACGATAATCGGTAAAATAGGGGGGAGGGTTGTGGGCTTCGGGGCTCGTTAGACCTTGAAAATGGGCCAGGATGGCCGTGAGGGCCAACTGGATGCATAGCCAAGGTCTTAACTGATGTCCATGTGATATTTCTGCATTTTGTACGATGGAAATCCGGATCACTAGCAAAGATGGTGAGCTATAGCACATGATCATCGGCAAAACGGGGGGCATGCCTGCATCGGGGGTCGTTTGACCTTGAAAATGAGCCGCCAATGCTGTGAGGGTCAACCGGCTGCATAGCCAAGGTCTTACGGATGTCCACAAAAAATTTCAGCATTTTGGGAGTTCTAAATAAGGATCACCAATAAAAATGGTGAGCTAGTACACGATCATCGGCAAAATGGGGGGTATGCGTACTTCGGGTCTAGTTTGACCTTGAAAATGGGATGCCATGGCTATGAGGGCCAACCAGCTGCATAGCAAAGGTCCTAACGGACGTCCAGAAAAAACTTTGCATTTTGGACGTCGGAAATCCTTATCACCAGAAAAGATGGTGAGCTATCGCACACAATCATTGACAAAACGGGGGGTATGTGCGCTTCGAGCTTGTTTGACCTTGAAAATGGGCTGGCATGGCCATGAGGGCAAACCAGCTGCATAGTTCAAGTCTTAATGGACGTTGACGATAAATTTCAGCATTTTTGAAGTTGGAAATCTGGATCACCATCAAAGATGGTGAGCTATAGCACACGATCATCAGCAAAATGGGGGGTATGCGCACTATGGGAATTGTTTGACATTAAAAATGGACCAGCATGACCGTGAGGGCCAACTGGCTGCATAGCTAAGGTCTTATCGGACATCCACAATAAATTTTGGCATTTTAGATGCCTTAAATCTGGATCACCAACAAAGATGGTGAACTATAGCACATGATCATTGGCAAAACGGGGGATATGTAAGCTTTGGGGCTCGTTTAACCTTGAAATGGCGCGACATGGCCGTGAGGGCAAACCAGCTGCATAGCCAAGGTCTTAATGGACGTCAATGAAACATTTTGGCATTTTTGAAGTCAGAAATTTAGATCACCAACAAAGATGGTGAACTATAGCACACGATCATCAGCAAAACAGGGAGTATGCGCGCTTCGAGCCTTGTTTGTTCTTGAAAATGGGTTGGCATGGCCGTGAGGGACAATATAATGCATATCCAAGGTATTTGAAGATGTCCACATAATATTTTGGCATTTTTGAAATCGGAATTCTTAATCACCAACAAAGATGGTGAGCTATAGCACACAATCATCGCCAAATCTTGGGATATGCGCGCTTCGAGGATTATTTGACCTTGAAAATGGGCCAACATGGACGTGAGAGACAACCGGCTGCATAGCAAAGGTATTAACGGGCATATATGAGAGATTTAGGCATTTTTGACATCGGATATCTTGATAACCAACAAAGATGGTGAGCTATAACACACGATCATCGCAAAAACGGGAGG
Source organism: Solanum sitiens (assembly GCA_016801875.1). Lineage (NCBI taxonomy): Eukaryota > Viridiplantae > Streptophyta > Magnoliopsida > Solanales > Solanaceae > Solanum > Solanum sitiens. The sequence continues at coordinate 3,188,747 of JABWTJ010000012.1, read as the reverse complement.
TATGCGCCCTTCGGGACTTGTTTGACCTTGAAAATGGATTGGCATGGCCTTAAGGGCCAACCGGCTGCAGAGCCAAGGTCTTAATGGACGTCTATGTGAAATTTTGGCATTTTTGAAGTCGTAAATCCAGATCATTAGAAAAGATTATGAAATATAGCACACGATCATCGGCAAAACATGGGGTATGCGCGCTTCATTGCTTGTTTGACCTTTAAAATGGTCTAGCAAGGCCGTGAGGGCCAATCAACTTCATAGACAAGGTCATAATAGACGTCCAGAAGATGTTTTTTCATTTATGAAATCAGAATTCTTAATCACCAACAAAGATGGTCAGCTATAGCACACGATAATCGGTAAAATAGTGGGGGTTGTGCGCTTCGGGGCTCGTTTGACCTTGAAAATGGACCAGGATAGCCGTGACGGCCAACTGGATGCATAGCCAAGGTTTTAATTGACGTCCATGAGATATTTCTACCTTTTGGATGATTGAAATCTGGATCACCAACAAAAATGGTGAGTTATAGCACATGATCATCAGCAAAACGGAGGGTATGCCCGTATCGGGGCTCGTTTGACCTTGAAAATGAGCCGGCATTGCTGTGAGGGTCAACCGGCTGCATATCCAAGGTCTTACGGATGTCCACAAAAAATTTGGCATTTTGGGAGATGGAAATCCGGATCACCAATAAAAATGGTGAGTTGTAGCACACGATCATCAACAAAATGGGGGGTATGCGCACTTCGGGGCTAGTTTGACCTTGAAAATGGGATGACATGGCTATGAGGGCCAACCAGCTGCACAAAGGTCCTAACGGACGTGCAGAAAAAACATTGGCATTTTGGACGTTGGAAATCCTTATCACCAACAAAGATGGTGAGCTATAGCACAATCATTGACAAAGCGGGGGGTATGTGCGCCTCGAGCTTGTTTGACCTTGGAAATGGGCTGGCATGGCCGTGAGGGAAAACCGACTGCATAGTTCAAGTATTAATGGACGTTGACGATAAATTTCGGCATTTTTGAAGGTGGAAATCCGGATCACCATCAAAGATGGTGAGCTATAGCACACGATCATCAGCAAAACGGGGGGTATGTGCACTTTGTGAATTGTCTAACATTAAAAATGGATCGGCATGTCCGTGAGGTCCAACTGGCTGCATAGCTAAGGTCTTAACGTATGTCCACAAGAAATGTTGGCATTTTAGACACCTGAAATCCAGATCACCAACAAAGATGGTGAACTATAGCACATGATCATTGGCAAAATGAGGAATATGTGCGCTTTGGGGCTCGTTTAACCTTGAAAATGGTGCGACATAGCCGTGAAGGCCAACCAGCTGCATAGACAAGGTCTTAATTGACGTCTATGAAATTTTTTGGCATTTTGGAAGTCAGAAATTCAGATCACCAACAAAGATGGTGAACTATAGCACACGATCATCAAAAAATCGGGGGTTTGCGCGCTTCGGTTCTTGTTTGTTCTTGAAAATGGGTTGGCTGTAACAACCCTAAAAAATGAATAAGATAAATGCTTAAGGTGTCAAGAATGCTTGCGATTAGACCAAGGTTCACACGGATTGATACACGTAGAACCAGACCTCGAAATCCTTACTACGGTCAAGCCAACTAACTTGGGGAGTTAGTTGAGCTTGGATAGGTTGGAATCAACCATGTAAGGCTCTCGAAAATGAATATTTAATCTAAGGAGTCTTTACCGGACTTAAATAGAAGAAATTTTAAGTTTTGAGGGTCCAGGGGTAAAATGGTCTTTTCCAGGCCAAGGGTAATATCATAATTACCCTAAGAAATTAATTAATTAATTAATTTAATTAAAGAACCGGTTCGGGTTGGGTCGACCCAAAGTGACCCATTTTCACGAAATGGTGTCACCCGAGTTCGAGCCCCATTGGAAGCAACAAATTGATGATTTACTTATTATTTAAAATCTGATTTTTGTAAGGGCAAAATGGTCCTTTCATGTATAATTAATTAAATCAGATTTCAAGTATTAAGGAGAGTCCTAAATTGACTAAGTCATCATCTAATCCTAAACAACTTCACATGTTTTACTCTCTCACGTTTCACCATCTCTTTCATGTTGCTATTTGCCTAAAAAACTACAAGAACAGAAAATATATCAAGAGTTCTTCACACTTGAAGAACTCACATGAAATTTTTTTAAAAAAAAATTAACCAAAAACGTTAAGGCAAAGAGAAGTTGTCCGTCGAGTGGTGTGGACGTTGAGGAGGCTTGGACTGATTTTGGAGAGGGTTTTGGGCAGCAAGTTCAACGTTTGAACATCAATTAATGTATGGGTTTCTTCTCTTTTGGTCCCTTTCCCAAGAAATCCCTTAAGATTCAAGATAATCACTCCGAAAACTAGTGTTGTTTTACCCGTTGCATGTCCCTGTCACTAGCTCCCAATGATTTGTAGGTTGGGTATGATTGATAGTAGATTTAGGTGTATGTGATGTTTTTGTGTTGAATGTGAATATATTTGTGTACGTGAAATCATGAAAATGATAACCCATGTGTGTTCGAAGTTATGTGAAATTATGTGCAAATCTGTGACTTGAATAGGGCCTCGGTTTAAGCTTCATTTAGTGATGTTTTTTGGTTGTTGTTTACGTGCATAAACATACGTAAATCGTGATGTTCATTGTGATGAAATGTGGTTGATTAAATAACAATCTTTTAGCCAAATAAACCTACGAAAGATGCGCCTAAAAATGTGTTAAAGTGGTATATGGATACACCCTATGAATCAAGTGAAAACGTTGATAAAAATGAATTGAAAAATGACCAAAATTTCCAGCAACTATGAAATGTTAATTTAGACTAAAGTTTAATAGAGAAATCTGGAAATTTAATGAGTTTTAAAAGGGTGAGGCGACCAGGATTCGAACCTGTGACCTCACCCGTGTAGCTACTGTAATTCGCAAAAAAAAGATGAGAAATGGGGCTGGGGGGAATCGAACTCGGGCTACTGGAAGAGAAAGGAGTGAGTAATTAATTAATTAAATAAACGGGAGGCATGGGAATCGAACCCATGACCTCCAGGCAACAAATGAAAGAGGAGAAAATAAAGAAAAGAAAATGTGAGGCGTGGGAATCGAACCCACGACCTCAAGGCTGGAAAGGAGAAGGCGAAATAATTAAGAAAAATAAAGTGAGGCTGTGGGGGCTCGATCCCACAACCTCACTGCCAAAACGCCTAGCCTAGTGAATTTAAATAAAAAAATAAAATAGGAGGCTGTGGGGGTTCGAACCCACCACCTCACAGCCTCTAGCAAAATTAAAAGAAAAAAAATAATGAGGCTGTGGGGGTTCGAACCCACAACCTCCCAATTTCCCAGCAAAATAAAGAGCAAATTAAAAGAGGTTGTGGGGGTTTGATCCCACAACCTCTTGATTTAGGCGAAATGGGACAAGAAGACTTTTAGGAAAAATAAAAAGGGGTTGTGGGAGTTCGAACCCACAACCCTTCGGCCAAACTAAGAGGAAAACCAAGGAGAAAACTAAGGATAGATTGTTAATGTTGGGGTTCGATCTAGAGTCCCAATGTCATGAAGATTATAAAATCAATGAAAAATGTAAAAGTTATCCATGTGATTCGAACTTGGGTTTCCTTGCCCAAACTTCCGTATTGATACATAAGTCATACGTGAACAAAATATCCAAGAATAATGCCACCTACTTAAATAGAAATCATGATCTTGACATATATACAAGATACATAAGTCTTGTACTACATAATCTTAGGAATGTATGAGTCACTGAACGAACTATGAATGAAGCCTCATGGCTTGTGTGTATAGACTCATAAGTCTAGCATTTTAAAGAAGTGAACCTAAGATGTATGTAATGAAAGAATGTAACCCTAGAAGGGTTAAGTATGAGCGTAAAACACACTAAATGGCCTAGTGCATTGGCATACGATGAAATGATTATTATGTAATGTAATGACGAAACCCTAGAAGGGTTAAGTAAGAGTGTGAAATACACAAATGGCCAAATATGTTGGCATATGATGAAATAAACATTGACGTAAAAAAGAGTGAGTAATTATGAAGAGCAAATGTGCTAATGTTAATGAATGTGGTGACAACATGATATGAGGCTAATGTAAAAGATGAGAACAATCTCAAATGAGCCTAAGTAAATGTTAACAAAACGTACTCACCTATGAGAGTGTAAGATAATGAAGAGACCAGTCTCTATGAACACTCTAATGAAAGTATTGAGATTAACACACTAAATACTAATGATGAGATGAGAAATCATCTAATGAGCTATGATGTCCTCATGCTAGAAGCCAGCTTCCATGACGTATGAGTTGAATGTAATGGAACTTTATACTTAGCACCGATAGACTTGCTATGAGCGGTGATGCCTTCTTTAGGGAAGGGCGGATGTTCACGTAACTCTTATGAGATGAGACTGTCCGGCTTGCCGGGTATGGGTCTCCTTATATCTCCTGGTCTTCAAACCTATACTGCCAATATAGGGATCTGGCGGGATTAAATTCCCATGTACGCTAGCATGTTTTTGGGTCACCTTGGCCGGTGATTCCACCTCTTTTCGGTGTGGGGGAGACATTGGATATCATGATGTTCACATGATCTATGTCGGTTAAAGTTAAAGTTCCCAATGAATGAATGAGGCCAGCCTCAAAGGAAGCACATATTAAAATGAATGATACCAAAGGTGTTAGGATAGGATAATCAAGAGGTGAGCTAGACTCAGGTAATGACACTAGGTTATTCTTGATCATTGCACAGCAAACCCGATGAAAGTCTTAAGCTACACCCTAGGTATAGCTGGTGTTACACTGGCCTATGAACGAAATGAAATGAAGTAAGTATGAATGAATGAAGCAGACTCTGTGTTTGCTAATGAAGACTCCCTAGTTGAGGTCCCATATGTTGAGACCTCATTTTGGGAAGTCTTAATGTCAAGTCCATGATTCCAAGGTCTCATGGCATATGAATGAATGTTATATGATATGTGTTATCTCTAAGATGTTATGTGCTGTGTGCAATATGATAATTATGATGATGCATGTTACTGTCATGGCATGACTTTCCTAATCCAAATTTGGAAAGCTCATTGACTTTCCTAATTCATATTTGGAAAGCTCACTGACTTTCCTAATCCAAATGTGAAAGGTTAACTAACTTCCCTAATCTCAAATTGGCAAGTCCACTGACTTGACTTTCCATAATCATTTTGTTAGGAAAGAGCTATATTTTCTCATGCATGTCCTTGGTGTGTGCTTGCATATACCCATACTTAGTACAAGTGTGTACTAACCCTATACATCTCTACAATTTTAGGTGCAGGCACAGGTGGACGGTAGAGCTACAGGTTGACGTTGCAGCTATCCGGACGTCGAGCATTCATCCGGACTTGGTAGGCCTTCATGCTTTCGGGGATGCTGCCGTTTATATTCTAGCTTAGTTTTAGAGTTGAGCTAGTGGAGCATGTTCCACTAGCGTTTCTTTCCTGTTTTATTCAGACATTGTATTGGTGCCATTTTAGCAAGTACATCTTTATTACTATATTATACTATTTCTTTCATTTGATGATCTTAATATTAGATGGTTGATGGTGAACAATTATGTAATTATGAGAATGTTTAATAAGTATGTTAAGAAATAAAAAGTTTCAAATTTTTCACTAAAATTAACCTAGATGAAGTAAGAATGATGTAAGTAGGCTTGTATGCGACCTTTGAGAGGTCAACGACGCCGGTCTCATTTGGGGTCTAGATTTCGGTCATGACAAAGTTGGTATCAGAGCACTAGGTTAAATTCCAAAGATAATAAGTTCACATCAACCACATTGAATAGTTTCTAAGTTATGGTAGTGAAGTGCACCACTATCCTGGATTAGAGACTGCATGATGCGTAGGAAAATTTCCCTTCTTCTGATCTTATCGTGCTTTTCCTAATGTCTGATTTCTTGGTGTTATGAGCGTGTCTAACATCAATTCTTATTGTTTTTAGAGAATGAATACTAGGAGGAACATCGGTCAGAGGAGAGGAGGTGCAGCTGCTGGGAACAATCAAGTTCCACCCTAGGCTCCAACTAAAGGAGTGGATATACCAATTAACCCAGCTGGGTTGACTGATGCTGAGGTGAGGGCATCTCTGGCCCAGATGGCACAGGCCATTACTCTTCAGGCACAAGATATGACTGCCCAGGTCAACCGGCAGGATGTTCAGAGGGAGAACCCATTGGTTCGTAGCATGGCTGACAGGCTGAGAGAGTTCATGAGGATGAATCCTCCTATTTTCACAGGGTCCAAGACTTCAGAGGATCCCCAGGAGTTTGTGGACGAAGTGCATAAGATTTTGGTGGCTATGGGGGCCACAGATACTGAGAAGGATGAGCTGGCTTCCTATCATCTCAAGGATGTGGCACAGATTTGGTGCAAGATGTGGCAGGATAGCCGAGCTTTGGGCGGAATTCCAGTCACTTGGGAGCTGTTTTAGACAGCCTTTCTGGAGAGATTCTTTCCTAGAAAAATGAGGGAAGCCAAGGTTGAGGAGTTTATCAACCTTAAGAAGAGATCTATGACAGTCAGGGAGTATTCCCTGAAGTTTGTTAAACTATTTAGGTATGCTACTTTCCTTAATATCTAACAGCAGGGATGAGATGAGTACTGAAGTTTGTAAAATTATCCAAGAATGCTACTTCCCTTGTGTCTAACAACAGGGATGAGATGAGCAAGTTCCTCAGAGGAATCAATGGAGACCTAGAGGAGGAGTGTCGGTCTGCGATGCTCCATAATAATATGGACCTCTCCAGGTTGATGGTGCATGTCCAGCAGGTAGAGGGCTGCCGCAAAAAGAGGGGTATTCGTGATGCTAGGAGGCCTAAGCCTCAAGATCAGGTAGGTCCTAGCCATGGAGGCCACAGAAACAATTTTGGCGTCCGTGAGCAGCCCAGGTTTAAGAAGGGGCAACAGAGTTCTGGGAACTCAAATTTTCAGAGGAGTACAACACCTAGAGGAGGTAGACCTGAGCCCAAGAAGGGTAATGGTGGTGAGATGCAGCGTCCTAAAAAGAATTGTGCTAAGTGTGGCCGTGCTCACAGTGGAGAGAGCAGACAGGGCACTAATGCTTGCTTTGGTTGCGGTAAGAGTGGGCACATGGTTAGAGACTGCCTACAGAACAGAGGTCAGGCTGGAGATAATGCTCAGCCTAGGCCTAATCCACAGGGTGTAGCAGCAGCCGAGCCTCCAAAGAGGAACAGGTTCTATGCCCTGAAGGGCAGGGAGGAGCAGGAGAAGTCCGCTGATGTGGTCACAAGTATGCTGCAAGTATTCTCAACTTCTGTTTATGGTTTACTTGATCCAGGGTCTACGCTTTCCTTTGTAACTCCTTTGCTTGCTCTCACTTTTGAGATATTGCCTGAAGTTCTGCATGATCCTATAGTGGTTAGTACTCCTTTAGGAGAAAATGTAAGAACTGATAGAGTATACAAGGATTGCCCAATAGTGATAAGTGGTAAGACTATGTGTGCAGACTTGGTTGCGTTACCCATGCATGATTTTGATGTTATTCTTGGCATGGACTGGCTTCACAGTTGTTATGCTTGCTTGGACTATCGTAGTAGAGTGGTGAGATTTTGTTTCCCTGATGAAGAGGAGCTAGTCTGGGAGGGGTACAACTCGAGTCGTCCTAACCTCTTGATTTCGAACCTTAAGGCGAATAAAATGATGTCCAAGGGTTTGTTGTGTCATCTTGTGAGTGTTAATGATTTAGATCATGACATTCCTTCCATAGACTCAGTACCTGTAGTGAATGAGTTCCTAAATGTATTTCCTGATGATTTGTCTGGAGTCCCTCCCCCTCGAGAGATTGATTTTGGTATCGACTTAGAACCCGATACTAAACCAATTTCAATTCCTCCTTACAGAATGGCTTCACCTGAACTCAAAGAGTTGAAGCTGTAGTTAAAATATCTCACTGATAAGGGTTTCATTCAGCCGAGCATATCCCCTTGGGGCGCTCCAGTGTTGTTTGTGAAAAAGAAAGATGGAACCCTTAGAATGTGTATCAATTATCGGCAGCTCAACAAAGTCACTATAAATAATAAGTATCCACTTCCCAGAATAGATGATTTGATCGATAAGCTCCAAGGGTATAGCTTTTTCTCTAAGATTGATCTTCGTTCAGGGTAACATCAGCTTAGGGTTAGGGATAGAGATATCCCAAAGACAGCCTTTCGTACATGTTATGGTCATTATGAGTTCTTAGTCATGTCATTTAGTCATACGAATGCACCTGCTGCATTTATGGACCTCATGAACCTAGTCTTCCGTGAATACCTTGACTCTTTCTTCATACTATTCATTGATGACATCCTCATCTACTCTAGGACCAAGGAAGAGCATGAACAACATTTAAGACTAACCTTGCAGGTACTTAGACAACATCAGTTGTATGCCAAATTCAGCAAGTGTGAATTTTGGCTTAGATCAGTGACCTTCCTGGGTCATGTTGTGTCCGAGCAGGGCGTGGAGGTGGATCCCAGTAAGACTGAGGCTGTGAAGAACTAGCCAAAGCATGTTACTCCCACTGACATCTGTAGCTTTCTGGGATTGTCTGGTTACTACCGCAGGTTTGTGGAGGGCTTTTCTTCCATTGCTGCCCCATTGACAGCTTTGACTAAGAAAAAAGCCAAGTTTGAGTGGACGGAGACTTGTGAGAGGAGTTTCCAGGAGCTCAAGGACAGACTCACTTCAGCCATGGTGCTTACTTTGCCTATGTGTGGTGAGAATTACACTGTTTACTGTGATGCATGTAGGGTTGGTTTGGGTTGTGTTCTTATGCAAGTTTGTAAGGTGATAGCCTATGCGTCCCTACATCTCAAGGTTCATGAGAAGAATTATCCCACTCAAGACCTGGAGTTGGCAGCTGTGGTGTTTGCACTGAAGCTGTGTAGGCACTACTTGTATGGAGTGCATGTGGATGTGTTCACAGACCACAAGAGTCTCCGGCACGTGTTCACACAGAGTGAGTTGAATCTACGTCAGCGGAGATGGTTGGAGCTGTTGAAGGATTATGACATGAATGTTCACTACCATCCAGGTAAGGCTAATGTTGTAGCTGATGCTTTGTGCAGGATGAGCATGGGAAGTACAGCCCACGTTCAGGATGAAAAGAAGGAGTTGGTGAAAGATGTACACAGACTGGCCAGACTGGGTGTGCGATTGGTTGACTCTACTAGTGGGGATGTTTCAGTTCATCCTAGTTTTGAATCATCCTTGGTAGTTAAAGTCAAGCAGGGTCAGCATCTAGATCCTGTGTTGATGGAGCTGAAGGACTCAGTGTTGATAAAGATGAATAAGTCTTTTGCTTTGGGAGGTGATGGCATACTTAGATATTAAGACAGGCTGTGTGTACCAGATGTGGATGATTTGCGGACCATGATTGTTGCAGAGGCCCATGGTTCCAGATATTCCATACATCCAGGTTCCACCAAGATGTATCATGATCTTAAGCAGATTTATTGGTGGGATGGCATGAAGAAGGACATTGCATAATATGTGGCCAAGTGTCCTAATTTTCAGCATGTTAAGGCAGAACATCTTAATACTGGCGGTCTGACTCAGATTATTAAGGTTCCGACTTGGAAGTGGGAGTCCATTAATATGGACTTCGTGGTTGGTCTTCCGAGGACTAGGTGGCAGCATGACTCCATGTGGGTTATTGTGGACAGATTGACTAAGTCTGCCCACTTTATCCCTGTGAAGTCTACTTACAGAGCCGAGGATTATGCGAGACTCTATATTGATAAGATTGTGAGATGGCATGGGATTCCTTTGTCTATCATTTCAGATAGAGAAGCTCAGTTTACTTCACATTTCTGGAGATCTTTCCAGAAGAGCTTGGGCACGCAGGTAAAGCTTAGTGCTGCCTTTCATCCTTAGACAGATGGGCAGGCAGAGCGCACCATTCAGACATTGGAGGACATGTTGAGAGAGTGTGTGATTGATTTCAGAGGTAGCTGGGATGACCATCTGCCATTGATAGAGTTCTCGTATAATAATAGCTATCACTCCAGCATTGGGATGGCACCGTTTGAGGCACTGTATGGTAGGAGGTGTAGATCTCCAGTTAGGTGGTTCGAGGTTGGAGAGTCATCCATTTTGGGTCCAGAGTTTATTCAAGAAGGCTTAGAGAAGGTCAGAGTAATTAGGGACAGGTCGGTTACTGCTTACAGTCGACAGAAGTCATATGCAGACAACAGAAAGCGGCCCTTAGAATTTGATGGTGGTGACCATGTTTACTTGAAGATATAACCTATGAAAGGGGTGATGAGATTTGGTAGAAAAGGGAAGCTGTGTCCGGGGTATGTTGGGCCATATGAGATCCTACAGCGTGTGGGTGAGGTGGCCTATGAGTTAGCATTGCCTGCGGAGCTAGCTTCTATTCATCCAGTCTTTCATGTCTCTATGTTGAAGAAGTGCCTAGGTGATCCAGCATCGATTTTACCTGTTGAAGGTTTGGGGGTTGATGAAGACTTGTCTTATGAGGAGGTACCTGTTGAGATCTTAGAAAGACAGGTCAAGTGGCTGAGGAACAAGGAGATTGCCACAGTGAACGTATTTTGGAGAAATCATCTTGTTGAGGTGCTACGTGGGAGGCTGAGGCCGACATGAGATGCCGCTACCCTAATCTTTTCAGCTCTTGAGGTTAGACTTCCTACTCTTAAGTCTATGTTTCCTTGTCTCTCCGTATTTTGTTGATATTGCTTGACTGTGCATAGTGATTATATTATGATCTGACTGGCATTACGATATGTAGTGGTAGTGTCATTCGGGGACGAATGTTCCTAAGGGGGGGACAATGTAACAACCCTAAAAAATGAATAAGATAAATGTTTAAGGTGTCAAGAATGCTTGCGATTAGACCAAGGTTCACACGGATTGATACGCGTAGAACCAGACCTCAGAACCCTTACTACGGCCAAGCTAACTAACTTGGTGAGTTAGTTGAGCTTGGAAAGGTTGGAACCAACCATGTAAGGCTCTCGAAAATGAAGATTTAATCGAAGGAGTCTTTACCGGACTTAAACAGAAGAAATTTTAAGTTTTGAGGGTCCAGGGGTAAAATGGTCTTTTCCAGGCCAAGTGTAATATCGTAATTACCCTAAAGAATTAATTAATTAATTAATTAATTTAATTAAAGAACCGGTTCGGGTTGGGTCGACCCGAAGTGACCCATTTTCGCGAAATGGTGTCACCCGAGTTCGAGCCCCATTGAAAGAAACAAATTGATGATTTACTTATTATTTAAAATCTGATTTTTGTAAGGGCAAAATGGTCCTTTCATGTATAATTAATTAAATCATATTTTAATTATTAAGGAGAGTCCTAAATTGACTAAGTCATCATCTAATCCTAAACAACTTCACACGTTTTACTCTCTCACGATCTCTCTCTCACGTTTCACCATCTCTTTCATGTTGATCTCTTCCTAAACAACTACAAGAACAGAAAATATATCAAGAGTTCTTCACACTTGAAGAACTCACATGAAATTTTAAGAAAAACAAAGTAACCAAAAACGTTAAGGCAAAGAGAAGTTGTCCGTCGAGTGGTGTGGACGTTGAGGAGGCTTGGACTGATTTTGGAGAGGGTTTTGGGCATCAAGTTCAACGTTTGAACATCAATTAAGGTATGGGTTTCTTCTCTCTTGTTCACTTTCCCAAGAAATCCCTTAAGATTCAAGATAATCACTCTAAAAACTAGGGTTGTTTTACCCGTTGCATGTTCCCGTCACTAGCTCCCAATAATTCGTAGGTTGGGTATGATTGCTGGTAGATTTAGGTGTATGTGATGTTTTTGCGTTGAATGTGAATATATTTGTGTACGTGAAATCATGAAAATGACAACCCATGTGTGTTCGAAGTTATGTGAAATTATGTGCAAATCTGTGACTTGAATAGGGCCTCGGCTTAGGCTTCATTTAGTGAAGTTTTTTGGTTGTTGTTTACGTGCATAAACATATGTAAATCGTGATGTTCATTGTGTTGAAATGTGGTTGATTGAATAACAATCTTTTAGCCAAATAAACCTATGAAAGATGTGCCTAAAAATGTGTTAAAATTGTATATGAATACACCCTATGAATCAAGTGAAAACGTTGATAAAAGTGAATTGAAAAATGACCAAAATTTCCAGAAACTATGCAATGTTAATTTAGACTAAAGTTTAATAGAGAAATCTGAAAATTTAATGAGTTTTAAAAGGGTGAGGCCTACAGGATTCGAACCTGTGACCTCACCCGTGTAGCTACTGTAATTCGCGATAAAAGATGAAAAATGGGGCTGGGGGGAATCGAAATCGGGCTACTGGAAGAGAAAGGAGTGAGTAATTAATTAATTAAATAAATGGGAGGCGTGGGAATCGAACCCACAACCTCCAGGCAACGAGTGAAAGAGGAGAAAATAAAGAAAAGAAAATGTGAGGCGTGGGAATCGAACCCACGACCTCAAGGCTGGAAAGGTGAAGGCGAAATAATTAAGAAAAATAAAGTGAGGCTGTGTGGGATCGATCCCACAACCTCACTGCCAAAACGCCTAGCCTAGTGAATTTAATTAAAAAAATAAAATAGGAGGTTGTAGGGGTTCGAACCCACCACCTCACAGCCTCTAGCGAAATAAAAAGCAAAAAAATAATGAGGCTGTGGGGGTTCGAACCCACAACCTCCCAATTTCCCAGCGAAATAAAGAGCAAATTAAAAGAGGCTGTGGGGGTTTGATCCCACAACCTCTTGGTTTAGGCGAAATGGGACAAGAATACTTTAAGGAAAAATAAAAAGGGGTTGTGGGGGTTCGAACCCACAACCCTTCGGCCAAACTAAGAGGAAAACCAAGGAGAAAACTAAGGATAAAATGTTAATGTTGGAGTTCGATCTAGAGTCCCAATGTCATGAAGATTGAAAATAAAATCAATGAAAAATGTAAAAGTTATCCAAGTGATTCGAACTTGGGTTTCCTTGCCCAAACTTCCGTATTGATACATAAGTCATATGTGAACAAAATATCAAAGAATAATGCCACCTACTTAGATCGATATCAAGATGTTGGCATGTATACAAGATACATAAGTCTTGTACTACATAATCTTAGGAATGTATGAGTCACTTAACGAACTATGAGTGAAGCCTCATGGCTTGTGTGTATAGACTCATAAGTCTAGCATACGTTTTAAAGAAGTGAACCTAAGATGTATGTAATGAAAGGATGTAACCCTAGAAGGGTTAAGTATGAGTGTAAAACACACTAAATGGCCTAGTGCATTGACATACGATGAAATGATTATTATGTAATGAAATGACGAAACCCTAGAAGGGTTAAGTAAGAGTGTGAAATACACAAATGGCTAAATATATTTGCATATGATGAAATGAACATTCACGTAAAAAGGGGTGAGTAATTATGAAGAGAAAATGTGCTAATGTTAATGAATGTGGTGACAACATGATATGAGGCTAATGTAAAAGATGAGAAAAATCTCAATTGAGCCTTAGTAAATGTTACCAAAACGTACTCACCTATGATAGTGTAAGATAATGAAGAGACCAGTCTCTATGAACACTCTAATGAAAGTACTGAGATTAACACACTTAATACTAATGATGAGATGAGAAATCATCTAATGAGATATGATGTCCTCATACTAGAAGCCAACTTCCATGTTGTATGAGTTGAATGTCATGGAACTTTATACTGAGCACCAATAGACTAGCTATGAGCGGTGATGCCTTCTTTCGGGAAGGGCGGAGGTTCACGTAACTCTCATGAGATGAGACTGTCTGGCTTGCCGGGTATGGGTCTCCTTATATCTCCTGGTCTTCGAACCTATACTGCCAATATAGGGATCTGGCGGGATTAAATTCCCATGTATGCTAGCATGTTTTTGGGTCACCTTGGCCGGTGATTCAACCTCTTTTCTGTGTGGGGGAGACACTGGATTTCATGATGCTCACATGATCTATGTCGGTTAAAGTTAAAGTTCCCAATGACTGAATGAGGCCAGCCTCAAAGGAAGCACATAATAAAATGAATGATACCAAAGGTGTTAGGATAGGATAATCAAGAGGTGATCTAGACTCAGGTAATGACACTAGGTTATTCTTGATCATTGCACAGCAAACCCGATGAAAGTCTTAAACTACACCCTAGGTATAGATGGTGTTACACTGGCCTATAAACGAAATGAAATGAAGTACGTATGAATGAATGAAGCAGACTCTGTGTTTGCTAATGAAGACTCTCTAGTTGAGGTCCCATATGTTGAGCCCTCATTTTGGGAAGTCTTAATGTCAAGTCCATGATTCCAAGGTCTCATGGCATATGAATGAATGTTATATGAAATGTGCTATCTGTAAGATGTGGTGTGTTGTGTGCAAAATGATAATTATGATGATGCATGTTACTCTGATGGCATGACTTTCCTAATCCAAATTTGGAAAGCTCATTGACTTTCCTAATTCAAATTTGGAAAGCTCACTGACTTTCCTAATCCAAATTTGGAAGGTTCACTAACTTTCCTAATCACAATTTGGCAAGTCCACTGACTTGACTTTCCATAATCATGTTGTTAGTAAAGAGCTATCTTTTCTCATGCATGTCCTTGGTGTGTGCTTGCATATACCCATACTTAGTACAAGTGTGTATTAACCCTATACATCTCTACAATTTTAGGTGCAGGCACAGGTGGACGCTAGAGCTACAGGTTGACGTTGCAGCTATCCAGACATCGAGCATTCATCCGGACTTGGTAGGCCCTCATCCTTTCGAGGATGCTGACGTTTATATTCTAGCTTAGTTTTTGAGTTGAGCTAGTGGAGCATGTTCCACTAGCGTTTCTTTCCTGTTTTATTCAGACATTGTATTGGTGCCATTTTGGCAAGTACATCTTTATTACTATATTATACTATTTTTTTCATTTGATGATCTTAATATTAGATGGTTGATGGTGAACATTTATATAATGATGAGAATGTTTAATAAGTATGTTAAGAAACAAAAAGTTTCAAATTTTCTACTAAAATTAACCTAGATGAAGTAAGAATGGCGTAAGTAGGCTTGTTTGCGACCTCTGAGAGGTCAACGACGCCGGTCTCGTCTGGGGTCTAGATTCTGGTCGTGACATTGACATGGCCGTGAGAGACAACCGAATGCATAGCCGAGGTCATAACAGACGTCCACAATATGTTTAGACATTTTTGAAATTAGAATGCTTAATCACCAACAATGATGGTGAGCTATAGCACACGATCATCGCCGCAACGAGGGATATACGCGCTTTGGGGCTTGTTTGACCTTGAAAATGGGACGGCATGGACGTGAGGGCCAATCGGCTGCATAACTAAGGTCTTAACGGACATTCACGAGAAAGTTTACCATTTTTAACATCGGAAATCTTGATAACCAACAAAGATGGTGAGCTATAGCACACGATCATCGGAAAAACAAGACGTATGCTCCCTTCGAGACTTGTTTGACCTTGAAAATGGGTCGGCATGGCATTGAGGGCGAACCGGCTGCATAGCCAAGGTCTTAATGGACGTCCATGTGAAATTTGGCATTTTTCAAGTCGAAAATCCAGATGATTAACAAAGGTTATGAAATATAGCTCACGATCATCGGCAAAACAGGGGGTATGCGCGCTTCATTGCTTGTTTGACCTTTAAAATGGCCTGGCAAGGACGTGAGGGCCAATAGGCTGCATAGACAAGGTCATAACAGACGTCCACAAGCTGTTTTTGCATTTATGAAATTGGAATTCTTAATCACCAACAAAGATGGTGAGCTATAGCACACGATTATCGCCACAACGGGGAATATAAGCGCTTCGAAGCTTGCTTGACCTTGAAAATGGGCTGGCATGGGCAAAAGGGCCAACCGGATGCATATCTAATGTCTTAAAAGACGTCCATGAGAAATTTTGGCATTTTTTAAGTCGGAAATCTGGATCAACAACAAAGATGGTGAGATATAGCACACGATCATCGACAAAACGGGGGGTATGCGCGCTACGGGCTTGTTTGACCTTGAAAATGGATTGGCATGGCCGTGAGGGCAAACCGGATGAGTAGTTAAAGTCTTAGCGGCCTTCGATGATATATTTTGGCATTTTTGAAGTCGGGAATCTGGATCACCAACAAATATGGTGAGCTATAGTACACGATCATCAGCAAAAAGGGTGGTATGCGCACTGGGGACTCATTTGACCTTGAAAATGGACCGACATGACCGTTAGGGTTTAACGGCTGCATACCTAAGGTCTTAAAAGACGTCCACAAGAAATGTTGACATTTTAGATACCGGTACAGATCACCAACAAAGATAGTAAACTATAGGACACGATCATCGGCAAAACGGGGGGCATGCTCGCTTTGGGGCTTGTTTAACTTTGAAAATGGTGTGGCATGGCCATGAGAGCCAACCAACTGCATAGTAAAGGTCATGATGGATGTCTATGTAAAAGTCTTGCATTTTTGGAATGAGAAAGTTAGATCACCAACAAATATGGTGAACTATAGCACACGATCATCAGCAAAACTGGGTTATGCGCGCTTCAGGCCTTGTTTGACCTTGAGAATGGGTTGGCAAGGCCATGAGGGACAACTGGATGGATAGACAACGTCTTAACGGACGTCCACAAGATATTTCGGCATTTTTGAAATTGTAATTCTTATTCACCAACAAAGATGGTGACCTATAGCACACGATCATCGCTAAATTTGGGGATATGCGTGCTTCGAGGATTATTTGACGTTGAAAATGGGATGGTATGGCCGTGAGGGCCAACCGGCTGCATATCTAAGGTCTTAACGGACATCTGCAAGAAATTTTGGCATATTTGAAATCGGAAATCTAGATAACCAACCAAGATTGTGATCTATAGCACACGATCATCGGCAAATGGGAGGTATGCGCACTTCGGGACTTGTTTGACCTTGAAAATGGACCGGCATGGCCGTGAGGGACAACCGGTTGCATAGCCAAGGTCTTAATGGACGTCCATGTGAAAATTTGGCAACTTTGAAGTCGCAAATCAAGATCACCAACAAAGATGGTGAACTATAGCACACGATCATCGGCAAAATGGGGTGGTATGCGCACATTTGGGCTCGTTTGACCTTGAAAATGGACCGGCATGGACGTGAGGAGTAACCGGCTCCATAGCCAAAGTTTTAATGGACGTCCATGTGAAATTTTGGCATTTTTGAAGTTGGAAATCCAGATCACCAACAAAGATTGTGAAATATGGCACACGATCATCGGCAAAACGGGGGGTATGCACGCTTCATGGCTTGCTTGACCTTTAAAATGTGCTAGCAAGGCCATGAGGGCCAATCGGCTGCATAGAAAAGGTCATGGCATACGTCCACATGATGTTTCGCCATTTATGAAATTGGAATTCTTAATCACCAACAAAGATAGTGAGCTATAGCACACGATCATCAATACAACGGGGGATATACTCTCTTCGGGCTTGTTTCACCTTGAAAATGGGCCGGCATCGCCTTGAGGGTGAACCGACTGCATAATTAAAGTCTTAACAAACGTCGACAATAGATTTCGGCATTTTTGAAGTTAGAAATTTGGATCACCAACAAAAATGGTGAGCTATAGCACACGATAATTGGAAAAACAGGGGGTATGCGCGCTTCGAGACACGTTTGACCATAAAAATGGACCGACATTGCTGTGAGGGACAACCGGCTGCATATCAAAGGTCTTAGCGGACGTGAACAAGAAATGTGGCATTTTATATGCCGGAAATCCGGATCACCAACAAAGATGCTGAACTATAGAACACAATCATCGGCAAACCGTGGTGTATGCGCGCTTTGGGGATCGTTTGACCTTGAAAATGGCGTGAGATGGCTGTGAGGGCCAACCAGCTGCATAGACAAGGTCTTAATGGACTTCAATGTAAAATTTTGGAATTTTCGAAGTCAGAAATTCAGATCAGCAACAAAGATGGTGAACTATAACACACAATCATCATCAAAACGGGGGGTATGTGCGTTTTGGAGCTTGTTTGACCTTGAAAATGGGTTGACATGGCCGTGCGGGCCAACAAGCTTAATGGACTTCCACGAAAAGTTTTGTCATTTTTGAAGTTGGATATGTAGATCACCAACAAAGATGGTGAGCTATAACAAACGATCATTGGCAAAATGGGGTATGCATGCTTCGGGGCTTGTTTGACCTTGAAAATAGGCCGGCATGGCGGTTAGGGCCAAACGAATGCATAACTAAGGTCACAACGGACGTCCATGACAATTTTCGACATTATTGAAATTGGAAATCCGTATCACGTACAAATATGGTGAGCTATAGCACATGATCATCGACAAAACGGGAGGTATGCGCGCTTTGGGACTTGTTTGACCTGGTAAATGGGCTGGCATGGCCGTGAGGGCCAAACAACTGCATAGCCAAGGTCTTAACGGACGTCCACAAAATATTTTGGCATTTTTTAAATTGGAAATCTTGATCACCAACAAAGATGGTGAGCTATAGAACACGATCATCGGCAAAACGGGAGGTATGTGCCCTTCGGGATTCGTTTCAACTTAAAGATGGACCGGCATGGCCGTGAGGGCCAACCGACTGCATAGCCAAGGTCTTAATGGACGTCCATTTAAAATTATGGCATTTTTGAAGTCGGAAATCCAGATCACCAACAAAGATGGTCAATGATAGCACACGATCATTGGAAAAATAGGGGGTATGCGCGCATTGGGGCCTGTTTGATTTTAAAAATGGATCGGAATGGCCATGAGGAGCAACCGGATGCATAGCCAAAGTCTTAATGGACGTCCATGTGAAATTTTGGCATTTTTGAAGTCGGAAATCTAGATCACCAACAAAGATTGTGAAATATAGCACACGATCATCGGCAAAACAGGGGGTATGCGCGCTTCAGAGCTTGTTTGAGCTTGAAAATGTGCTCAAAAGGCCATAAGGGACAACATACTGCATAGCCAAGGTCATAACAGACGTCCACAAGAGGTTTCAGCATTTTTTAAATTGGAACGCTTAATCACCAACAAAGATAATGAGCTATAGCACACGATAATCGCCACAACGGAAGACAGACGCGCTTCGGGGCTGGTTTGACATTGAAAATGAGCCGGCATGGCTGTGAGGGCCAACCGACTGCATGTCTAAGGTCTTAATGGATGTCCACGCAAAATATCAGCTTTTTTAAAGTTGGAAATCTGGATGACCAACAAAGATGGTGAGATATAGCACACGATCATCGACAAAATGGGGGTATGCGCGCTTCAAGATTGTTTGGCCTTGAAAATTGGCTGGCATGGCCGTGAGTGCAAACCGGATGCATAGTTAAGGTCGTAATGGAAGTTGACGATAAATTTTAGAATTTTTGAAGCCGGAAATCCAGATCACCAACAAAGATGGTGAGCTATAGCAAACGATCATCGGCAAAACGGGGGGTATGCATGCTTCTGGGCTTGTTTGGCCTGTAAAATGCGCCGGCATGGACGTTAGGGCCAACTGGCTGCATAGATAAGGTCGTAACGGACATCCACAAGAAACTTCGGCATTTCGAAGTCAAAAATCCAGATCACCAACAAAGATAGTGAGCTATAGATCATGATCATCAACAAAATAGGGGGTATGCGCTCTTCGGGGCTTGTTTGACCTTGAAAATGGGCTGGCATGGCCGTGAGGGACAACCGACTGCATAACCAAGGTCTTAAAGGACGTCCACAAGATATTTTGGCATTTTTGAAACTGAAAATCTGGATCACCAACAAAGATGGTGAGCTGCAGCACACAATCAATGCCGAAATGGGAGGTATGCGCACTTTGGGACTCATTTGACCTTTAAAATAAGACGGCATAGCCGTTAGGGCAAACCGGATGCATAGCTAAGGTCTTAACGGACGTTCACAAGATATTTTGGCATTTTTGAAATCATAAATCTGGATCACCAACAAAGATGGGTGAGCTATAGCACATGATCATCGCCCAAATGGGGGGTATACGCGCTTAGATGCTCGTTTGGCCTTTAAAATTGGCCGGCATGGTTGTGAGTGTGAAACGGCTGAATAGCCAAGGTCATAAAAGATGTCCATGAGAAAATTAGGCATTTTAGAAGTCGGAAATCCGGATCACCAACAAAGATGGTGAGCTATAGCAAACGATCATCTGTAAAACGGGGGGTATGCACGCTTCTGGGCTTGTTTGGCCTGTAAAATGGGCCGGCATGGACGTTAGGTCCAACTGGCTGCATAGATAAGGTCATAACGGACATACACAAGAAACTTTGGCATTTTGAAGTTGAAAATCCGGTCACAAACAAAGATAGTGAGCTATAGCACACGATCATCAACAAAACGGGGGGTATGCGCTCTTCGGGGCTAGTTTGACCTTGAAGGGGCTAGTTTGACCTTGAAAATGGACTGGCATGGCCCTGAGGGACAACCGACTGCATAACCAAGGTCTTAACGGACGTCCACAAGATATTTTGGCATTTTTGAAATTGTAAATCTGGATCACCAACAAAGATGGGTGAGCTATAGCACACGATCATCGCCCAAATGGGGGGTATACGCGCTTAGATGCTCGTTTGGCCTTTAAAATTGGCCGGCATGGTTGTGACTGTGAAACGGCTGAATAGCCAAGGTCATAAAAGACGTCCATGAGAAAATTAGGCATTTTAGAAGTCGGAAATCCGGATCACCAACAAAGATGGTGAGCTATAGCAAACGATCATCGGTAAAACGGGGGGTATGCACGCTTCTGGGCTTGTTTGGCCTGTAAAATGGGCCGGCATGGACGTTATGTCCAACTGGCTGCACAGATAAGGTCGTAACGGACATACACAAGAAACTTTGGCATTTTGAAGTTGAAAATCCGGTCACCAACAAATATAGTGAGCTATAGCACACGATCATCAACAAAACGGGGGGTATGCGCTCTTCGGGGCTAGTTTGACCTTGAAAATGGACTGGCATGGCCGTGAGGGACAACCGACTGCATAACCAAGGTCTTAACAGATGTCCACAAGATATTTTGGCATTTTTGAAAATGAAAATCTGGATCACCAACAAAGATGGTGAGCTGCAGCACACAATCAATGCCAAAATGGGAGGTATGCGCACTTTGGGACTCATTTGACCTTTAAAATAAGACGGCATGGCCGTGAGGGCAAACCGGCTGCATAGATAAGGTCTTAACGGACGTTGACAACATATTTTGGCATTTTTGAAATCATAAATCTGGATCACCAACAAAGATGGGTGAGCTATAGCACACGATCATCGCCCAAATGGGGGGTATACGCGCTTAGATGCTCGTTTGGCCTTTAAAATTGGCCGGCATGGTTGTGAGTGTGAAACGACTGAAAATTCAAGGTCATAAAAGACATCCATGAAAAAATTAGGCATTTTAGAAGTCAGAAATCGGGATCACCAACAAAGATGGTGAGCTATAGCAAATGATCATCGGTAAAACGGGGGGTATGCACGCTTTTGGGCTTGTTTGGCCTGTAAAATGGGATGGCATGGACGTTAGGTCCAACTGGCTACATAGATAAAGTCGTAACGGACATACATAAGAAACTTTGGCATTTTGAAGTTGAAAATCCGGTCACCAACAAAGATAGTGAGCTATAGCACACGATCATCAACAAAACAGGGGGTATGCGCTCTTCGGGGCTAGTTTGACCTTGAAAATGGGCTGGCATGGCCGTGAGGGACAACCAACTGCATTACCAAGGTCTTAACGGACGTCCACAAGATATTTTGGCATTTTGAAAATGAAAATCTGGATCACCAACAAAGATGGTGAGCTGCAGCACACAATCATTGCCAAAATGGGAGGTATGCGCACTTTGGGACTTATTTGACCTTTAAAATAAGCCGGCATGGCCGTGAGGGCCAACCGACTGCATAGATAAGGTCTTAACGGACGTCCACAAGATATTTTGGCATTTTTAAAATCGTAAATCTGGATCACCAACAAAGATGGGTGAGCTATAGCACACGATCATCGCCCAAATGGGGGGTATACGCGCTTAGAAGCTCGTTTGGCCTTTAAAATTGGCCGGCATGGTTGTGAGTGTGAAACGACTGAATAGCCAAGGTCATAAAATATGTCCATGAGAAAATTTGGCACTTTTGAAGTCAGAAATCCAGCACCAACAAAGATGGTGAGCTATAGCAAACGATAATCGGCAAAATGGGGGGTATGCACGCTTCGGGGCTTGTTCGACCTTAAAAATGGGGCGTAATGGACATTAGGACCAACCGGCAGCATAGCTAAGATCAGAACGGACATCCACGAGAAACTTTAGCATTTTTGAAGTCAGAAATTTGGATCACCAACAAAGATGGTGAGCTATAGCACACGATCATCAACAAAACGGGGGGTATGTGCGCTTCGAAGCATGTTTGACCTTTAAAATGGATTGGCATGGCCATGAGGGCCAACCGGCTGCATAGCCAAGGTGTTTTCAGACATCCACAAGATATTTTGGCATTTTTGTAAACGGAAAGCTGGATCACCAGAAAGGATGGTGAGCTATAGCAAACGATCATCGCCAAAATTTTAGGTATGCGCGCTTCGGGACACATTTGACCTTGAAAATGGGTCGGCATGGATGTGAGTTCCAATTGTCTGCATGGCCAAGGTCTTAATGGACGTCCACAAGATATTTTGGCATTTTTGAAATCGGAAATCTGGATCACCAACAAAGATGGGTGAGCTATAGCACACAATCATCTCCAAAACATGGGGTATGTTTGCTTAGGGGCTTGTTTGGACTTTAAAATTGGTAGGCATGGCCGTGAGGGTGAAACGTCTAAATAGCCAAGGTCATAACGGATGTTCATGAGAAAATTCGGCATTTTTGAAGTCGGAAATCTGGTGAGCTATAGCACATGATCAGCGGCATAACGGGGGCTATGCAAGCTTCGGGACTCGTTTGACCATAAAAATGGGTCGTCATGGACATGAGGGCCAACCTTCTGCATATCCAAGGTCTTAATTGACGTCCATGTTAAATTTTAGCATTTTTAATGTCGTAAATCCAGATCACTAACAAAGATGGTGAACTATAGCACAAGATCATCGGCAAAATGGGGGGTATGCACGCTTCAGGGCTTGTTAGACATTTAAAATTGGCCGGCATGGCCGTGAGGGCCAACTGAATGCATATCCAAGGTCTAAATGAATGTACACGAGATATTTCGATATTTATGAAGTCGGAAATTTGGATCACCAACAAAGTTGGTGAGCTATAGCACATGATCATGGAAAAAACACGGGGTATGCATGCTTCGGGGCTTGTTTGACATTTAAAATTGGCCGGCATGGCTGTGAGCGCCAACCGACTGCATAGCTAATGTCTTAACGGACGTCCATGCAAAATTTTGTCATTTTAGAAGATAGAAATATGGATCACCAACAAAGATGGTAATCTATAGAACACGATCATCAGCAAAACGGGGGGTATGCGCTCTTAGGGGCTCGTTTGGCCTTTAAATCCGTCTGCATAGGCAAGGTCTTAACGGATGTCCACAAGATATTTTTCTATTTATAAAGTCCAAAATCTGGATCACGAATAAAGATGGTGAGCTATAGCTCACGATCATCGACAAAACAGGGGGTATGCAAGCTTCGGGACTCGTTTGACCATGAAAAGGGGTTGTCATGGACATGAGGGCCAACCAGCTGCATAGCCAAGGTCTTAATGGACGTCCATGTGAATTTTGGCATTTTTGTAGTCGGAAATCCAGATCAGCAACAAAGATGGTGAACTATAGCATAAGATCATCGACAAAAAGGGGGGTATGCGCGCTTTGGGGCATGTTTGACCTTTAAAACGGAGTGGTATAGCCGTGAGGGACAACCGGCTGCATATCCAAGGTCATAAAGGACGTCCACAAGATATTTTGTCATTTTTGAAATCAGTATTCTTAATCACCAACAAATATGGTGAGCTATAGCACACGATCATTGGCAAAACGGGGAGGGAGGGGGGGTATGCCCGCTCCGTGGCTCGTTTAACCGTGAAAATAGGCTGGTATGGTCATGAGGGCAAACCTGTTGCATAGCCAATGTCATATAAGATGTCCACAAAAAATTTGCAATTTTTTAAGACTTTAATTCGGATCACCAACAAAGATGGTGAGATATAGCACTCTATCATTGGCAAAACGGGGGGTATACACTCTTTGGGGCTCGTTTGACCTTGAAAATGGGCCAGCATGGCCGTGAGGTCAAAATGGATGCATATCCATGGTCTTAACGAACGTCCACGAGATATTTCGGTAGTTATGAAGTTGGAAATCACGATCACCAACAAAATTGGTGAGCTTTAGCATATGATCATCGCAAAAACACGGGGAATGCACGCTTCGTGGCTTGTTTGACCTTTAAAATTGGCCAGCATGGCTGTGAGGGACAACCAACTGCAAAGCTAATGTCTTAACGGACTTCCATGAGACATTTCGGTATTTTTGAAGTCAGAAATCCGGATCACCAATAAATATGGTAAGCTATAGAACACTATCAATAACAAAATCGAGGGTAGGCGCTCTTAGGGGATCGTTTTGCCTTTAAAATGGGTCAGCATGGCCGTGAGGTCCAATCAGCGGGATAGCCAAGGTCTTAATGAACGTCCACAAGATATTTTGGTATTTTTGAAACCGGAAATCTATATCACCAACAAAGATGGGTGATCCATAGCACACGATCATCTCCAAAACAAGGGCTATGCGCGCTTAGGGGCTTGTTTGGCCTTTAAAATTGTTAAGCATGGCCGAGAGGGTGAAACAGATGAATAGCCAAGGTCATAACGGACGTCCACGAGAAAATTCAGCATTTTTGAAGTCAGAAATATGGATCACCAACAATGATTGTGAGCTATAGGACACGATCATCGGCAAAACGGGGGGGGGGGGTATGGGAGCTTCGGGACTCGTTTGACCATTAAAATGGGTCGTCATGGAAATGAGGGACAACCGACTGCATATCCAAGGTCTTAATGGACGTCCATGTGAAATTTTAGCATTTTTTGAAGTCGGAAATCCAGATCACTAACAAAGATGGTGATCTATAGCACAGGATCATCGGCAAAACGAGGGGTATGCACTCTTCGGGGCTTGTTTGACATTTAAAATTGTCCGGCATGGCCGTGAGAGCCAACCTTATGAATATCCAAGGTCTTAATAAACATCCACAAGATATTTCGTCATTTATGAAGTCGGAAATCTGGATCACCACTAAAGTTGGTGAGCTATAGCACACGATCATCGCAAAAACACGGGGTATGCGTGCTTCGAGGCTTGTTTGACATTTAAAATTGGTTGGCATGGCCATCAGGGCCAACCGGCTGCACCAAAGAAGATGGTGAGCTATAGAACAGTATCATTGGCAAAATGTAGGTATGCAAGCTTCGGTGCTTGTTTGACCTTAAAAATGGAACGGCATGGCCGTGAGGGTAAACCGGTTGCATAGTGAAGTTCTTAACGGACGTCCATGACAAATGTTGGCATTTTAGACATCATAAATCCGGAACACCAACAAAGATGGGGAGCTATAGCACACTATCATCGGCAAAACGGGGGGGGGGGGGGGGGGGGGAGGGGGTTATGCCCATTTTGTGGCTTGCTTTAGCGTGAAAATGGGCCGGCATTGCCAAGGGCCAACCGGCTGCATAGACAAGGTCCTAACAGATGTCCACAAAAAATTTGGCATTTTTGATGACGTAAATCCGGATCACCAACAAAGATGGTGAGCTATAGCATCTTATCATCGGGAAAATGGGGGATATACTTTGGGGATCGTTTGACCTTGGAAATGGGTCAGCATGGCCGTGAGGGCCAACTAGACACATATACAAGGTCTTAAAGAATGTCCACGAGATATTTTTGTATTTAAAAAGTAGAAAATCTGGTTCACCAACAAAGTTGGTGAGCTATAGCACACAATCATCGCAAAAACACGGGGTCTACGCGCTTTGGGGCTGTTTGATCTTTAAAATTGGTCGGCATGGACCTGAGGGCCACCGGATGCATAGCTAACGTCTTATCAGACGTCCATGAGAAATTTTGGCATTTTTGAAGTCAGAAATCCAGATCACCAACAAAGATGGTAATCTATAGAACACAATCATTGGCAAAACGGGGGGTATGCACGCTTAGGGGCTTGTTTGGCCTTTAAAATTGGCCTGCATGACCGTGAGGGCTAAACGGATACATATACAAGGTCATAAGGGACGTCCACGAGAAAAATCGGCATTAATAAAGTTGGAAATACGGATCCACAACAAAGATGTTGAGCTATAGCACACGATCATCGGCTAAGCGGGGGGTATGCGCGCTTCAAGGCTCATTTGACCTTGAAAATTGGCCGACATGGCCGTGAGGGCACACCAGCTGCTTATCCATGGTCCTATCGAATGTACACGAGAAAGTTTAGCATTTTTGAAGTCGGAAATCCAGATCACCAACAAAGACGGTGAGCTATAGCACATGATCATCAGGAAAATGGGGGGGGTTTGTGCGCTTCGAGGCTCGTTTGACCTTTAATATAGGCCAGCTTGGCCGTGAGGGCAAACTGGATACATAGACAAGGTCTTAACGGAAGTCCACAAGATATTTAGCTATTTATGAAGTCAAAAATCTGGATCACCAACAAAGATGGTGAGCTATAGCACAAGATCATCGGCAAAACAAGGTGTATGCGCGTTTCGGGCCTTGTTTGACCTCAAAAATGGACTGCCATGGTTGTGATGGCCAATCGGCTGCATATCTAAGGTCTTAACAGACGTCCACGAGAAATATTGGTACTTTTGAAGTCGAAAATCCGGATCACCAGCAAAGATTGTGAAATATAACATACGATCATCGGCAAAACTAGGGGTATGCACACTTCGGGGCACATTTGACCTTGAAAATAGGCTGGGATGGTCGTGAGGGACAACCAACTGCATACCCAAGGTCTGAAAGGATGTGCACGAGAGATTTCGGCATTATTAACATTGGAAATATGGATTACTAACAAAGTTAGTGAGCTATAGCACACGATCATCGGCTTAACAGGGGGTATGGGTGCTTCGGTGCTCGTTTGACCTTGGAAATGGTCTGGCATGGCGTGAGGGACAACCATCTTAAAATCCAAGGTCTTAGCGGATGTCCACAAAATATTTTGATATTTATGAAGTCGGAAATCCGGATCACCAACAAAGATGGTGAGCTATAGAGCACGATCATCGGCAAAATGGGGTGTATGCGCGCTTTGGGTCTTATTTGACCTTAAAAATGGACCTGCATGGTTGTGAGGGACAACTGTCTGCATAGCTAAGGTCTTAACGGACGTCCACGAGAAATGTTGGCATTTTTGAAGCCAGAAATCTGGATCACCAACAAAAATGGTGAACTATAACACACGATCATCGGGAAAATGGGGGGTATGCGTGCTTCGGGGCCCGTTTGACCTTGAAAATGGGACGACATGGCCGTGAGGGACAACCGGCTGCATATCCAAGGTCTTAATGGACGTCCATGTGAAATATTTACATTTTTTATCTCGGAAATCTAGATCACCAACAAAGATGGTGAACTATAGCACATGGTCATTGGCAAAACGGGGGGTAAGCGCGCTTCGGGGCTCGTTTGACCTTGAAAATGGGCTGGCATGGTCGTGAGGGCCAACCAGTTGCATACCCAAGGTCCACGAGAAATTTTGGCATTTTTAATGTCAGAAATCTTGATTACTAACAAAGATAGTGAGCTATAGCACACGATCATCGGCTTAACGGGGGTTATGGGCGCTTCGGTGCTCATTTGACCTTGGAAATGGTCCGGCATGGCGTGAGGGCCAACCAGCTTCATAGCAAAGGTCTTATCGTACGTTCAAAAGGAATTTCAACATTTTTAA
The DNA here is from genome assembly GCA_016801875.1 of Solanum sitiens. NCBI lineage: Eukaryota > Viridiplantae > Streptophyta > Magnoliopsida > Solanales > Solanaceae > Solanum > Solanum sitiens. The sequence continues at coordinate 3,160,785 of JABWTJ010000012.1, read as the reverse complement.
AGTCGGAAATCCGAATCACCAACAAATATGGTGATCTATAGCACACGATCATCGACAAAACGGGGGGTATGGACGCTTTGTGGCTCATTTGACCTTGAAAATGGGCAGGCATGGTCGTGAGAGACAAGGTCTGCATAGCTGGAAGATCCCAAAAATGACATAGGTGAACTAGAGTCTAACATTGTGTTCAAGGTCGTGTAAGGTCCTAAATAGGTCTATTAAATTGTATTGAGGCAGTGTATAAAGTATTAGGTGCATTGGAAGTCAAACGTCAAGGAAAGACCAAAACGTTCGACGACTAAGTCAGCTAAGTGACTCATATGTGGTTCTATGTGTCTATGTGTGAATCATGATGTTATGAAGTCCTTAAATGAGTTATTATTATGTATATAGGTAGTGTGTCAAGTTTCGTGAAGTTTGGAGGTCAAACGCTCAAGAACGTCCATGCCATTTGAAAAATGTGCCTTGAAATGACCTTGTGTCTCTAGGCATTTTTCGTTGAGTTTTACATGTTCGTTTTGGGTGAAATACATGTGAGAGGTCTTAAACTCATATACGAGCATGTTTGGGTTGGAAACGTCTGGGAAAACATCCCTAAGGACCATCCAAGGGTCCTTGAGAAAGGACCCAAAACTTGGTGCCGTTGGTGGGGACTTAGTCTTGGGAGGGAGGAGAACCATGGCAAGTCTCTGAACCAACCAACGGAAGGACAGGACAGTCCATTTGTGGACAAACGGTCCGTCGACTGCCAACCGTTGGTGGACTGCCTCCCTACGTGCAGTTCACTACTAAGTGAGGGGTGAACTTGTAATTTCATCCCTCTTCCAAATAGAAGGTTTGGTGGTTCCTTAAGGGTCTTTTGGATTTTTGAAGTGTGTATATAAGTCTTAAAAATATTGAAGATTTCATTCTTCAAAACCAAAACCCCAAAATCCCTTAAGAATTCCCAAAGACTCCATTGAAGTCCAAAGTTAAGGAAGAGCTTGGTGTGACGAATTGAGTGGAGATTCTTCATCAAATTGAAGAATTAGCTTCATTGAGGTATGGTTTTTTATCCTTGAAACTTTTTTCATCAAGGAGCCCAACTTTCAAAAATGTTTTCTAAAATTTTTCAAAGTTGAACTTGACCTATTTAATGATCTACAATGGGTTCTTGCATTAATGGTTTTTAAACATTGATTATTGATTAAATTTTTATTGTATTTATGATTTTAACTCAATTAACCTATGAACCCATGTAATTGATGAACCGTAGTTTTTAACTAAGTTATGGGTTACTTGATATTGGTCTAATGTTTATGAATTAATGTGTAGTTTCTTGTGGGCTATCTAATATTGTAAGAATTGTATTCAATTGATATATAATGGGTCTTAGATTGTTGAATCTATATTGAATTGGTTTAGATTTAATTGAGTATTATAGTTTATGTATTGAATTGGTGTTCATGGCCATGGGTAAGGACCTTATGATGTTGAATTGGATGATTTGACATTGGCTTGAAGTGTTGATGATGAAGTGGTGGTACACTGCCCTATTTTACTTTAATTAATGTTAATTAGACTTCAATTATGTTGTTATTGGTTTAGTCCACTTATGGTGGAGGTGTTATGTGAAATGATGTGGCCTTGTTGGCGTTATTTTAAGTATATTGATGATCATGGCCTTGTCGGCACTGCATGAAGTATTATGTTGATTTGTGTAGTTGATTATGTGAAGTATGATCATATCTATCTATATGTGAAAGTATGTGTTAGTCTATTGATGCTATATAGGAAATCATGTTATGCTATGACTATGTGTTAAGTGTGTAGTATTAGAGTTGATACATGGTTGTTCCTAACTTGGCTATATGAGTCTATAATGGTTATGTTGAATATGTTAAAGTAATGAATAGGTTTACATAATGTTGTTAAGGGTCATTCCTAAGGGTCTAAACAATGTATAATATATGTGTTAAAAGTCAAGTATGTTGTTTCTTGTTTAGGTAGACTTGTGTCCCTTACTTAAAGCTTGTATGAATATGAATATGTGATGTCTTGAATTAGGAACTTAAAGAGTCCTAGTCATGAATGAATGTATATTAGGTGAGACCTTGAATGATGATAAGAGGGTCCTTTATGTGAAACCTTGAACCAAGTGGTAAGGTTATGAAACTTGAAGTCAAAAGCCGTAATGGTATCCTTCATGTATGAAATGATGGACTTAAGGTTGATTGGCTGGAACGGCATCATATAAATCCTTAGGAAAGTCATGATGACTTTTTTGTCGCCATAGTGAGATAGCTCTAGTAGACCTTGCTTTGGGAGGGTAAATGTAATTGGGTCATGAACTTGATATGGGACCCATTTGTATGAACCTTAATGTGAATTAATCTATGAGAACGAAGGCTAGCACCGAGTTAGTATGGTAAGGGAAGTCGTTCTAGTTAAAGAATGAGACTAGATTACAAAGAATACCTTTCATATTTCCTTAATCATGTGCCTACATGGGATGTGTCTATGTTCTACCATTGGCAATTAGAACAACCTCATCGGAGTAGGATAGAACTCCAGATTCTATGCTTCGCTACCAGGGTATATGTCAGTTATTGCCTATTCTCATCATATGGGATACATATTAGCATTAGAAAAGTTTTATGAGGTTTAGGTGGTGGTATGGGACACTATCTAGACATTACACAGTAGGCTTTGAAGGTGTTAGTCAGAGTCCCTAGGTCTTGTCTAAGACGACTACTTAAATGTCCTTTATGTGATGTATGCGTCTCTTAATGAACTAAGGAACAAATGACTTAATGATATAAAGTATGTAAATGAATAAGTGCCTAATCTAAAGTGACTTAAGGTTTCCTTAGTTAAAGTGTGAAGAGAGCATAAAGGATGATCTCTTCATGTCTTATCTATGGAAGTCTTTGAGAATGACTAGTTAGGGAAGTTTCTTATTATGTTTGACATCATCTAAACTTAGGATGTCTTAAGGATTATTTAAGTAGCCTTGAAGAGAGTGTATGGGAGTTCTCTTCTAGGAATACTTAAGTAAGTCTTTTGATAGCCTTGGTAGGGGAGATGGTTATATTATGTATGTCTTGTATGTAGGTCTATTGTAAGTGTGTATGTGTCTCATTATGAGTAATCTTGAGGATTGTTTAGGCACATCTAGAGAGGGTGTATGAGCGTTCTCTCTTTGTGTGACTTAAGTGAATCTTAGGATAGCTTTAGTGAGAAGACTAGATGCTAGAAGATGTTTAAAACAAAAGTAGAGGAATTTACTGTAAAAGTGAGGTACTTCACTGTACATTTAATTGAGCTCACTGTAAAGTGAGTTCTAAAAATATGATATGTGGTTTTAATGTTTTCATATGTCATTCTAAGTTGATAAGCCATACTTAGTACATGTGGTTGTACTAATTCCATGCTTTTATCTATCTATATAGTTCTTGGTAGGTGAAGAGCTTTTGGGAAGAAGACTTGGATTTAGAAGACTGTTCAAGAGAAGTTGAAGTATGTCCTCACATGACTCGAGGGCATATATGTCTTTTATCTTTCGTATTGAAGTATTGTAATAGACTTAGTAGTACTATATTTTCTAATTTGTATGGGCCGTGTCCCAAGTACTCTTGTGTCTTAAGATGATGAGATTGCCACTTAGTATTTCCTATTACTTCTATATGAAAGAGTTTTTAAAGATTATGAAAAGTTTTAATTCGGCACTACTTTTCATTATGTATATGCGATGAATGATATGAGAGGCCTGTATGAGACCTTAGAGAGGTCAAGTACGACGGTCGCAAATCCGAGATTGTGCCCTAGCTTCTAGGGTGGGGTCTCGGGTCGTGACAAATCTTGGTATCAGAGCATAGGTTGGTGAAAGTAGTCTTAAGAATCAAAAATTTTCATCAAGTCAGGTCTAGTACAGTCTTGACCATCGATGTGAGTCGTAACACATATATGGGCGAGAGGCTATAGGACGATAAAGTTTCCCTTCATTTCTACTCCTATGTCGTGCGGTAGAGTAATGTTATGAGTATCCTTCTTATGTGTTTCCTTGTATTTCTAGGAGATGAATACTAGCAGGATGGCCGCTAGAAGGTTGGAAGAGGAGAGGGTGAATGAGGATATTCCTTCTCAAGTTGAGCAAGTTCCTCAAGATGGGCAAGGAGTTCAAGGTGCTCAAGTGCCTCTCAAAGGTGATCATGCCCCTAATGTGGAAGGAGGTAATGAGGTTTCGCTGGTTCCCTCGGATTTAACTAATCAAGAGATTAGAGAGGCTTTGATTGCTTTAGCCTGAGCCGTAACTACTCAAGTGAATTTGAGTATGGTGCCTAGGGTTGTGGAGAGCACTATGACCTCTAGGTTGAGAGACTTTGTGAGGATGAATCCTACGATCTTTCTTGGCTCTAAGGTAGATGAGGAACCCTAAGAGTTCCTTGATGGTGTGTACAAGGTGTTGAGTGCTATGCGAGTTACATCTAGGGAGAAGTCAGATTTAGCTTCGTATCAATTGAGGGATGTTTCTCAAATATGGTACACTCAATGGAAGGATAATAGGCCCGTGGAGTCGGATCCTATTGAGTGGGAAGAATTTAAGGAAGCTTTTCTAGGCAAGTACTTTCCCCGTGAGAGGAGAGAGGTTAAGGTAGAAACGTTTATCAATCTCAAGCAAGGGAATATGAGTGTTGAGGAGTACTCTTTGAAATTCTCAACATTGTCTAGATATGCACCTTCCCTAGTGTCAAATCCAAGGGATGAAAAGAGTCGCTTTGTGACGGGTGTAGCCGACTTAGTGAGGGAAGAATGTCGTATGGCTATGCTACATGATAATATGACTTTGGCTAGACTCATGGTGTATGCACAATCAATTGAAGAGTCTAAACTTAGGAGGATGTCAAGGAACTTGAAAAGGAGTGTTGCCAGTGATCATGTGCAACCTAGGTCCAAAAAAAGGGTTCACACTCAAGAAGAATCTAAGAGTGCTAAGGTGAAGTGTGAGAAAGGAGGTGGCTCTCACAATGGCAAGCCTACATGTGCCACTTGTGGTAAGAAACATTATGGTGAGTGTCTAGTGGGTACCAAGATTTGTTTTGGATGTGGAAAATATGGACACTGTCACACCCGAATTCTAGAGGGATAACAACCACTAGCTATATATAATGTACTAAGCTAGAATAATAAAGTGTAGAATCCTCGAACTCAAGAGGACCTACCAAAGTCTGGAGATCGCTATTCCAAACCGCTTCGACGAACTTCAACCTTCTTGAGAAGCTACGCCTACAAAAACAGAAAAAATATATGGGGTTAGTACACACTTGTACTAAGTATGGGTATATGCAAATAAACACATAAGGACTATGCATGAACAGGGAAAGCTCTTCCTAAAGCAACATGTCGTTTCTAGAAAGTTAGGTTACTTTCGTTCTTAATTTTTTACTCGTGAATTATGATATGAATCTGACACATTCTCATGCAATTTAGGTACACAACTCATTTTATATATGAACATAAGACCTTGGAATCATGAACATAATTTTGGAACAACTTAAACAACAGTTTATGATTTTGCTCCTTAGGTCAAGAGCTTCTATTCTCAGACTTAGTTTTTTTTTTTTAGTCTTTTCTTCTTTTTGTTGTGTAGTTCAATGATCTCCTTTGATCTTATGTTTTACTTACAAGTGCAATGATTCATTATAGTCCCATACCTACAATGAATCTAGTAAGCAATTCACAAGACTAAGGAAATGATTTGGCTACATTACTTACAAGTTAGATTTCTTTATTCTTGTTAAATGGGGATGAATATATTTATAATCCAATATTTAATTGATATGCCCAATAATTGGTTATTAACCCTATATATAAACCTTGAGGCATATATTCATTCTCTAATGTTGGCTCAAGCCACTAACTAGTTAAGACCTTATTCTTATCAAAACTAGTTATTGATGTTCTTAAACTCTTACTTTACTAAGTTTACTGTGAACTTATGATTCTACTTCTTTGCTCGGTTGTTAACTTTGAACATGCTACTTTATTCATTCTTACTCTCTTAAAGAATTCTTTTAGCATTAACGAAAGTAGATCATGCGAGCTTGTAAGACCCCAAAATGAGATAGGGTGTCTAGTTCGTCTTAATGCTCTAAGGTCCTAAAATGACCTATAATATGGTTAATAGGCAGTGTATAAAGTTTGAAGTGATTTGGAAGTCAAACGTCAAGGGTCGACCGAAACGTTTGACGAGAAAGTCTCCTAAATACCTCGTATGTGATTATGTGTAATTCATGAGATTATGAAGTCTTTAAATGGTTTATAATGATGTTAAATGATAGTATATGAAGTTTCGAGAAGTTTGGAGGTCAAACGACCAAGAACGTCCAAGGCGTTTGAAAGATAGCCCTTAAGACGTTCATAGTGTGTCATGATAGGGCTTGGCCTGTTTGGACGTCTTGTAGGTGTTTGTTTTGGATGAAATTTATGTGGAAGGTCTATAACTTGTTAAGGTTTATAATAGCGTTAGAAACGTTTGGGTACGACTTCTAAAGGGCCCCAAAAGAAGGATCCAAGGCTGTCAAACACACTGCCTGGGCAGTGTCCATTGATGGACCCCACGATGGATTGTTGGTCCACCAACGGCTCGTCGAGCAAGTCTCGTCGACTCGAAATTTCCTGGGGCAGGTCACAATCCAAGAATTTGGCAAAGTGCCAGGCGACAGAAGCCAGGCATGAACCGTCGACAGCATGATGCCCCGTGAGTGCCTCCGTCGTGGGTGGCCTGTCAACTGGTAGCTGCGTCTGTTTCATTTAAGGGGTGAATGGGAAATTCAGTCCACGTCCTAAACTGACTATAATAGGTTTATTTAGTTAATTTTTGGTGTATATAAGTCATCTAAACCGTGATCAACCCATTCTAAAATCACCATTGTTGGTGAATCTCAGGAACTGCTTGGAGCTGGGTTTTCCATGGATGAATCATGAAGTCTTAGAGGTATTCATGTGGATAAAGGTATGGTGATCTTCATCTCTAGTTATCTTTTCATCTAGAGAGTCATTCTCAAAGATTTCAAAGAAGAAAAATATGATCAAAGTTCTTCTTCTTAAATCTGCCATGGGTTCTTTCTAAAAAGGTTTTGAACGATTGAATCATGATTAATTGAAGTTAACGCAGTGTTTTTAACGTGAATTTTACTCCAATTGCATGATGAACCCATGCTCCTTCAGCAAAACGATTTAGCCTTGCATAGGCTTTGTGATCACGAATTTCTATCGATTGAATTATGATTCTATTACGTTTAGATAATTGTATATGTTGTTATTTACGTGAATTTATTTTTAATAGATTTTGAAGGATCCATGAGGATCAATGTATGAAGATTTGAGCATGTTTAGCGTAGTTTCAATAGTTCACTTTAACATTGGCTTCCTAATGATCTAAAGTGAATTTTTTGATGAAGTTGTGGTTCTTGTAGCTACTGTTTTAGATTAATACCATGGTTGAATTGTGGATATAAATCTTGTATGACCAAAGTAGAGAAGGCTTGGTTTGAATTAATCTAGGTTCTTCTTGTCTATGGAGTTGTAACTTGTGATCTTGACGTTAAGTTAATGGCTATAGGAATTGATCATGGTTAATGTCTATAGCTGCTGCCTGTAACAAAATATGAGGATGAATCATATCTAATTGATACAATATGGGTCAATTCATGATAGGTTGAATAGGATTAACCTATGTAAAGTTACCTTCCATGAACTCCTTATATGAAGCCTGCTTGTGTCGACCTTAATGGAAATTGCAGTAGTGTCTCATTTAGACTATGATTTCATTAGATATTGCCTTATAGTGATATGACTCATGAAATATGACCTATAATCCATATAAAATAAATTGGTTAATGATCTATGTTCTTCTACTTTCCTAGTATGTAATGTGTTGTATTATGTTATAGTATAATCTTGTAGCGACTTGTACATGATTTCTTATATGTTTAAAGTACATTTAGCTACTGCCATATATATGAGTTATTGATAAACAAGGTGTATTGATCAGTGAGTATCAAAGGTTGAGGAGTTGGTAAGAATGCCTATTTCATCTACTCTTCTACTTCTCTATTCTTTATAGAAATGTTGATGAAGCCTTGTATGGAATTTTGTGGTATGGTCCACTTATGGTGGCGGTGTTTACTTTATTGTCAATATATATGTGTTGACCATGGACTTGAAGGCAAATTAATGAATTTATGAACATGTGCTTAAGATGATACTATGAGAAGCTTATGCCTACTTTCCTATTCTAGTTGTGATCTAGGTTTTATAGCTATTGTATAAGCATGTGTATATTCATGTTAGGGTAAAGTATAGGTGCTGCCATTGATGTGTTAAAAGTATTAATAATCCCTTACCTATGTACCCCTATGTGAATTGCATGAATAGCCAAGGCTAGGAGTCTTAAGTGTAATAAGAAGTTGACTTGTCTCCTATGCAAAATGTGTTTTGTGGTCTATGCTTGAAAGTGAATTATGACCTAAGAGGGTGGCTGCCTCAATGTGTTGTTAATAGCCATTATGTGATCATGTTGATCAATGTACACACACTCACACTTCATGCATTCTTAAAAGTAGTAAAGGTTCATGGTGTCTAAATGAAAGGTAGTTCTCATATTCACTATTGTCTACTACTATGCATGTTAAGCTTATGTATATGAAAGTATGATATGTTTCCTCCACTAGGATGACTTGATAGGTGTTCTAGTGTGGGCAAGGGTATGGGGCCTTGTCTATGCATTGCACATGTGTACTTTGATAGGATATTTCCTAAATTTGGTTTCTATATGCATGAATATGAATGTATGGTCATGTGTGGTTTTAATGTGTTATGTGAAGGGTTTGCTCACATATATGTATACACAAACACATGAAAGATGATCTACTTAATAGAGGGACCTTGAAAGGTGTGGCCAAGAATACTCTAAAACTAGATAGATGCTTGAATATGCTATAAGCATATGAGGAAGGAATATTCTAAGTCTATGTTTTACAAATAAATGTAATAAAGGTTTTTTAAATAAACAGAACGTATCTTAGCACCGAGCGAACTTGACAATGGGAGGTGATGACTTGTCCATAAAAGGAAAGATTCATCCTAAAGTTGCCCGTGTGATGTTAACTCCCTTGCTTAAGGGATATGTCATCTAAGGTATTCCCATGAGGAGCGGCCCAATTACCACATGGTATGAATAGGGATATCTACATCTTAGTTCTTGAACTATGATGCCACCATAGGATACTAGCTAGTGTATGCCACCTAAAAAGCTATATTTATAATGGGTTCTACCTTGGCCGGTAGACCACCTTCCATCGGTGTATGGTTTGGTGATACCGGATTCCATGTTAGCATCACATGGTCTATGTCGGTTGAGGTTATAATTCCCTAAAGGTAAAATGGACAATGTAAGTAAATGAATAGGATCATAACTAGGAGGACTTAAGGTAAGTTACTAGGGATAGGTGAAAGTAATGAACCCATCTAGACATTGCACAAGTACCTCCTTAGGAAGTTCTAGGAAGGTGTTCTAAGATGTATGGTTATGAATATGTCTTTATGCATGGTATGGTAGTAATTGTCTACTTGTCATGAAGATGTGCATGGTAGGGGTCTAGATGATGTGATCTTATTCTTATATGCATGATGTTGATCTTATTGACTACAGGATGAAGGTCTTACTTGACAAGAATGAAGTTCTCTTCTCTTACTATGTTGATATATAATTTGGATGTAAAGGCTTGTGGTTTCATGATAGGTGTACTAAGTATGGCAACAATGCAAAAACATGCATTTAAAAAGGGACATTTTCTTTGAAATCATACTTCATGCTAGTTTGAGTAAATAATCACCAAACCTTTAGACAATTGCATTTATATCATTTTCATACTTCATAGAAACACAATTAAAGGCCAAACATCATAGAAAAGCACTTATAGAATTTAAGTCCCATTTGTGGTCACTTTACAGTGAACTCTATTTTCTTAACAGTGAACTCCTCCTATATATTCATTAATCCTCCCAAGTAATCCTTTAGTGATACTTGGTACAATGCATCACCTTAGAACCAAAATCAAAGAACAATTTAGTTGATTCTCCAAAAATATTACAGTAAGCTGCCTAGTTTTATAGTGAACATGCTTCCAAATTCCAAAAATGCAACATTTAGGCAATTGTTAGGAAATCATGACAATATGAGATACCAAAACTTTACCCAGATAAGCATACTATCATCACACCTAGGATTAAGTCTATACAAAGAACTCCAAATCCATACTAGGCAACTTATCAAGGACCACATGTGCACAAAAGGAAACATTGAGCACCTTTAAGTACAAAATCTTAGGGTAGCATGCTTTCATATGTAGACACTAAGCATTTCAAGCTCAAATAATAATATAAGGCTACCATCATGCAACAAAATATAGTAACACATTATTTCTAAAGAAACTCATGTCAACCATAATAACTTCTAATCATGCTTTAACTATATCATGTCATGCATTCTTCAACATAACATGCTATTTCACTTAAGTCTCATACATAGCCATAATGGGCATCATATCATCATAGGATTTCAAAAATTCATCTTCACACATACTCATTCAACCATAAAACCAACATAAGCATTAACTCACCTTTTTCTCCCTCAAGCATAGAGAACAATCTTATCCAAGCAATCACATCTAAAAGACCACCGGACAAGAAAACATAAGAGAGAGATCTTATAGACTTAAGTTCTATGGCACGATATAAGAATGATGAAGAAGGGAAACTCTATCGTCCTATAGCCTCTCGTACCATTTGATGTGTCGCGACTCACCACCAATGCTATGAGACTCTACTAGACGTGGCAATATGAGACTCTTAGAACCTAAGACAACTTTATAAACCTCATGCTCTGATACCATGTTGAACACATCAAATGGTACGAGAGGCTATAGGACGATAGAGTTTCCCTTCTTCATCATTCTTATATCATGCCATAGAACTTAACTCTATAAGATCTCTCTCTTATATTTTCTTGTCCGGTGGTATTTTAGATGTGATTGCTTGGATGAGATTGTTCTCTATGCTTGAGGGAGAAAAAGGTGAGTTAATGCTTATCTTGGTTTTATGGTTGAATGAGTATGTGTGAAGATGAATTTTTGAAATGGTTTGATGATATGATGCCAATTATGGCTATGTATGAGACCTAAGTGAAATAGCATGTTATGTTGAAGAATGTATGACATGATATAGTTAAAGCATGATTAGCCGTTATTATGGTTGACATGAGTTTCTTTAGAAATAATGTGTTACTATATTGTGTTGCATGATTGTAGCCTTATATTATTATTTGAGCTGTAAATGCTTAGTGTCTTCATATGAAAGCATGCTACCCTAAGATTTTGTACTTAAAGGTGTTCAATGTTTCCTTTTGTGTACAAGTGGTCCTTGATAAGTTGCCTAGTATGGATTTGGAGTTCTTTGTATAGACTTGATCCTAGGTGTGATGATAGTATGCTTATCTGGGTAAAGTTTTGGTATTTCATATTGTCATGATTTCCTAACAATTGCCTAAATGTTGCATTTTATGAATTTGGAAGCATGTTCACTATAAAGCTAGGCAGCTTACTTTAATATTTTTGGAGAATCAACTAAATTGTTCTTTGATTTGATATTGTTAAAATGTGTATAGAATTGATGTATATGAACATGATAATGAATGAAAAAAAGAGATTTTCTATTTGGAATGAAGAATGAGAGTCTTATGGCATGATGAGTCGTGGATTTGTTTATAACTTCTTATTGTGTTGTGAGTCCCTTAATGTTGTGGAATTGATGTTTCCCCTAGAATTGAGGGTAGTATTCTTATCTTTGTAGGGTGATGATGTGTGTTTGATTGACCTAGAAGTTACCTTACTTTAATGTTGAAAGAAAAGAAAGAGTCCTTAAGCCTAAGTCCCCTTGTTGTATTCCCCTAATGATGTATGACCTTGGTGTCTATTGTATTGTATGAATAGCTTATGTGGTTAAATGAGATGACCTAACTTGATAATTGTGGATAAATTGCCTAGGTAATAAGGCTTAGAGTACCTTGGTGTTCCTATGTTAACTTACTATAAATCCTTCTAAAGTTGTAATCACTTTTAGGTGATGAAAAATGAAGGTTGTTAAGTTAAGATCCTTTTAAGTTGGGTTAAGTTGCTCTTAAATTGGATTTACCCTAAGTGGGGGATGGTGATTGAGTAGTAAGGTTGTAGAAATTGTCTACCTTGACCTTCTATTTATACTTGAACTTGAATCTAATGAAGTCTTGATGAACTTGTTCATGAATAAGAGTTTTGCATAAAGTATGAATTTCATGACATTATATGTTTGGTGTGTATTGATTGGCATCATCTCGAAGACATTATGAATGTTTCAAAGGGTATGAAAGAAAATTTTTGATAAACATCCATGTTTTCTCATGTTGAATTACATCTTGATATGCTAGTTGTGCATTTGACTTCATGAGATAAGACAGGAAACTTGGTAATAGTCACTTGTGAGGTAAAATGTTTACCCTTATAATGGAAATTGAGTCTCTTTAAAATGAAATATGTTGAGTCTCTTGAAAATTATGTGACTTATATGTTTGCAAAGCATGATTGTAGGCTCACTTTTGAAGAATGAAAGCATGTTTAGCTAAGTGTTAATGTGTGTGCCTATGATTTGTGTTATTCTTCTCAAGTGATGCTTACTGTGAAGGTAAGTACTATGTTAGAAATTGACATTTTATGAAATTTCTTCCTATTTGTTGTGATGTACTTGGTGTGACTTAGCATTTGGACTTCACTAGGAAAGAGACACGATAATGTCTTGGTTTCAGAAGTTGAGAATTTCTCATTTTAGAGTAAATTGACCTTGTACTTTGCTTAGGTGTGAACTCATGATACATGTAAGTGTGTTGAGGAGAAGGACATTTCTCCATGGACAGCACTAAGCATAGTATGGTTGAGAATGACCTTCATGACACTAGGTCTAACTAATGAAGATCTTTGTTGATTCAATTAACTCAAAATTATGTGCCTTGAAGTATGAGTACCTAAATGACTTTTTGAGTATATGTTGTAATCTGCCAATATGTGGTCTTTCAAGATTACCACTTACTGAACTAAGGTGTAATGACCATGTTATGATTAGGAGAAGGATGTTCCTCCGATGAACATATTAAGATCCTCTTTGATTAATGCATTAAAGGGTGAGTGAATTGAAGTTTTGTTTGCTTGTGTGCATTGAGTGCTAAATGTTGTGAAGTTTTGTTCCTTTTAAAGTTTGGTGCGTTGACTTCTATATTATAATGTTATGAATATGATGAACTGCTCTTTGATGCTTTGAAGTCCTTGTTGTGGTTAAAGTGTTCTAAGTGTCATTCGAGGACGAATGTTCCCAAGTGCGAAATATTGTAAGACCCCAAAATGAGATAGGGTTTCTAGATCCTAAAATGTTCGTATTACTATTCTAAGGTCCTAAAATAACTTATAATATGGTTTATAGGCAGTGTATAAAGTTTGAAGTGATTTGGAAGTCAAACGTCAAGGGTCGACCGAAATGTTCGACGACTAAGTCACCTAAATGCCTCGTATGTGATTATGTGTGATTCATGATCTTATGAAGTCATTAAATTGTTTATAATGAGTTTTAATGATAGTATATGATGTTTTGAGAAGTTTGGATGTAAAACGACCAAGAACGTCCAAGGCGTTTGAAAGATAGACCTTAAGACGTTCATAGTGTGTCGTGATGGGGCTTGGCCTGTTTGGACTTCTTGTAGGTGTTTGTTTTGGATGAAATTTATGTGTAAGGTCTATAACTTTTTAAGGTATATGATAGCGTTGGAAACGTCCGGGAAAGACTTCTAAAGGGCCCCAAAAGAGGCCCCAAAAGAAGGACCCAAGGCTGTCGAAGATAGGCAGTGTCCATTGACGGACCCAACAACGGATCGTTGGTCCACCAACGGCTCGTCGAGCAAGTCTCGTCGACTGGAACTTGACTGGGTCAGGTCACAATCCAAGAATTTGGCTAAGTGCCAGGCGACGGAAGCCAGGCACGGACCGTCGACAGCATGAAGCCCCGTGAGTGCCTCCGTCGTGGGTGGCCTGTCAACTGGCAGATGCTTCTGTTTCATTTAAGGGGTGAATGGGAAATTCACCCCACATCCTAACCTAACTATAATAGGTTTATTTACTTAATTTTTGGTGTATATAAGTCATCTAAAACGTGATCAACCCATTCTAAAATCAGCTAACATGTTTTAAGCTCTTCCTTCCAAAAATGTTCTCTCTAAAACCACCATTGTTGGTGAAGCTCAAGAACTGCTTGGAGATGGGTTTTCCATGGATGAATCATGAAGTCTTAGAGGTTTTCATGTGGATAAAGGTATGTTGATCTTCATCTCTAGTTATCTTTTCATCTAGAGAGCCATTCTCAAAGATATCAAAGAAGAAAAATATGATCAAAGTTCTTCTTCTTCAATCTACCATGGGTCCTTTCTAAAAAGGTTTTGAACGATTTAATCATGATTAATTGTAGTTAACACAGTGGTTTTAACGTGAATTTTACTCCAATTTCATGATGAACCCATGCTCCTTCACCAAAACGATTTAGCCTTGCATGGGCTTTGTGATCTTGAATTGCTATCTATTGAATTATGATTCTATTACGTTTAGATAATTGTATATGCTGTTATTTACATGAATTTATTTTTAATTGATGTTGAAGGATCCATGAGTATCAATGTATGAAGATTTGAGCATGTTTAGCCTAGTTTCTATAGTTCACTGTAACATTGGCTTCCTAAAGATCTAAAGTGAATTTCGATTAAGTTGTGTTTCTTGTAGATACTGTTTTAGGTTAATACCATGGTTGAATTGTGGATATAAATCTTGTATGACCAAATTAGAGAATGTCTTGTTTGAATTAATCTAGGTTCTTATTGTCTATGGAGTTGTAACTTGTGATCTTGACGTTAGGTTACTTGCTATAGGAATTGATCATGGTTAATGTCTATAGCTGCTGCCTATAACGAAATATGAGGATGATTTATATGTAATTACTACAATATGGGTCAATTCATGATAGGTTGAATAGGATTAACATATGTAAATTTACCTTCCATGATCTCCTTATATGAAGCATGCTTGTGTCGACCTTTATGACAATTGTAGTAGTGTCTCATCTAGACTATGATTTCATTGGCTACTGCCTTAGAGTGATATGACTCATGAAATATGATCTATAATCCATATAAAATAAATTGGTTAATGATCTATGTTCTTCTACTTTCCTAGTATGTGATGTGTTGTTTTATGTTATAGTATAATCTTGTAGCGACTTGTACATGGTTTCTTATATTTTTAAAGTACATTTAGCTACTGCCATATATATGAGTTATTGATAAACAAGGTGTATTTATCAATGAGGATCAAAGGTTGAGAAGGTTGTAAGAATGCCTATTTCCTCTACTCTTCTACTTCTGTATTCTTTATAGAAATGTTGATGAAGCCTTGTATGGGATTGTGTGGTATGGTCCACTTATGGTGGCGGTGTTTACTTTATTGTCATTATATATGTGTTGACCATGGCCTTGAAGTCAAATTAATGAACTTATGAACATGTGTTTAAGATGATACTATGATAAGCTTATGCCTACTTTCCTATTCTAGTTGTGATCTAGGTTGTATAGCTATTGTATAAGCATGTGTATATTAATGTTAGGGTAAAGTATAGATGCTGCCATTGATGTGTTAAAAGGGTTAATAATCCCTTACCTATGTACCCCTATGTGAATGCATGAATAGCCAAGGCTAGGAGTCTTAAGTGTAATATGAAGTTGACTTGTCTCCTATGCAAAATGTGTTGTGTGGTCTATGCTTGAAAGTGAATTATGATCTAAGAGGGTGGCTGCCTCAATTTGTTGTTGATACCCATTATGTGATCATGTTGATCAATGTACACACACTCACACTTCATGCATTCTTAAAAGAAGTAAAGGTTCATGGTGTCTAACTGAATGGTAGTTCTCATATTCACTATTGTCTACTACTATGCATGTTAAGTTTATGTATATGAAAGTATGATATGTTTCCTCAACTAGGATGACTTGATAGGTGTTCTAGTGTGGGCAAGGGTATGGGACCTTGTCTATGCATTGCACATGTGTACTTTGATAGGATAGTTCCTATGTTTGGTTTCTATATGCATGAATATTAATGTATGGTCATGTGTGGTTTTAATGTGTTATGTGAAGGGTTTGCTCACGTATATGTATACACACACATATGAAAGATGATGTAGTTAATAGAGGGGCCTTGAAAGGTGTGTCCAAGAATACTCTAAAACTAGATAGATGCTTGAATATGCTATAAGCATATGAGGAAGGAAGATTCTAAGTCTATGTTTTACAAATAAATGTAATAAAGGCTTTTTAAAAAAGGGGAACTTAGATTAGCACCGAGCGAACTTGACAATGGGAGGTGATGACTTGTCCATAAAAGGAAAGATTCATCCTAAAGTTGCCCGTGTGATGTTAACTCCATTGCTTATGGGATATGTCATCTAAGGGATTCCCATAAGGAGCGGCCCAATTACCACATGGTATGAATAGGGATATCTACCTCTTAGTTCTTGAACTATGTTTCAACCATAGGATACTATCTAGTGGATTACACCTAAAAAGCTATGTTTATAATGGGTTCTAACTTGGACGGTAGACCACCTTCCATCGGTGTAAGGTTTGATGACACCGGATTCCATGTTAGCATCACATGGTCTATGTCGGTTGAGGTTATAGTTCCCTAAAGGTAAAATGGAAAATGGATGTAAATGAATAGGGTCCTAACTAGGATGACTTAAGGTAAGTTACTAGGGATAGGTGGAAGTAATGAACCCATCTAGAAATTGCACAAGTAGCTCCTTAGGAAGTTCTAGGAAGGTGTTCTAAGGTGTATGGTTATGAATATGTCTTTATGCATGTATGGTAGTAATTGTCTACTTGTCATGAAGATGTGTGTGGTATGAGTCTAGATAATGTGATCTTATTCTTATATGCATGATGTTGATCTTATTGACTACATGATGAAGGTCTTACTTGACATAAATGAAGTTGTCTTCTCTTACTATGTCAATATATGATTTGGATGTAAAGGCTTGTGGTCTCATGATAGGTGTACTAAGTATGTATGAGGTATGGCACCTTACATGTACATTGCACTAGTAGACTTAGATTGGGGGCATGAGTTATGTTTCATAAGGTTCAATATGAAGTAAATTAGTATATGTGCATATTGACGAGGAGTTCACTGTAATGTCTTATGATCTTGACTTGAATGTGTCTTGTAATGGGCTATACTTCTATGATGATATGTTTTGGCTTATGTTAGTTGTTAGTATGGTTTTCCTTGTGGTTCTAAGGTGATGCATTGCACTAAGTATCACTAAAGGATTACTTGGGAGGATTAATGAATATAAAGGAGGAGTTCACTGTTAAGAGAATAGAGTTCACTGTAAAGTGATCACAAATGGGACTTAAATTCTATAAGTGCTTTTCTATGATGTTTGGCCTTTAATTGTGTTTCTATGAAGTATGAAAATGATATAAATGCAATTGTCTAAAGGTTTGGTGATGATTTACCCAAACTAGCATGAAGTATGATTTCAAAGAAAATGTCCCTTTTTAAATGCATGTTTTTGCATGGTTGCCATACTTAGTACATTCTTGTGCTAATCCCATTCTTCTCTACTTTTTACACAAAGTGTAGGTTATGGATGCTCAAAGGATGTCTATGATTCGGGAGCTTGATGTGTGATTCCCAAGCTCAAGGAAAGGGGTCCTTAAGTTCCAAGGATTTCCTACTAATGTCTTTATTGTAAAGTCCTTAGATATTGTATAGTTACGTAATGTGTCTTATGGGCCGTGTCCCTAATGTACTCTAAAGTTATTGAGTCTAAGATGGCAAAGAGACTTAAAGTCTATAAATGTATTATGGCTTATGTTTTAAACATATATGAGTTCAAGTTTCTAGCATATGATGTGCTATGAAAAGTTTTAAATTTTATGATAAATTTACTATGTTAATGCGATGAATGATAACTATGGGCTTGTATAAGACCTACGAGAGGTCAAGTACGCCGTGTTACTTCTAGGGGGTTCCCCTGGATGTGACAGAGCTAACATAAAATCCAGTGTCTCCCCCAAACTGAAAAGAGGTGATTCACCGATTAAGGTGAACCAAGTTCTGTGTCTACCCCACACCGAAAAGGGGGGTTCACCGGCTAAGGTGATACCATGTCTGTGTCTTCCCCACACCGAAAAGGGGGGTTCACGGCTGAAGTTAACCAGATACTTTCCTGAGCTTTAACTAACATAGATCATGTGAGCTAAACATGTAATCCGGTGTCTTCCCACACCGAAAAGAGGTGGAATCACCGGCAAAGTAAAACTGAAACTGCCTAGCATTCTTAGGTGGAGGCATCCAGTAGCTAGTCCCTATGCTGGCAAAACATAGTTCGAAAACTAGGAGACATACGGAGACCCTGGTCCACCTGGGTGGTGATCTTGTCTCATGAGGCTTACATGTGCTGGCACAAGGTCATTGCTAGTCGATCGGTGCTAAGCTCAGATCTATTTTATCTTATTATCTTTTAGAGTTGACTAAAACATTATGGAAGATTTCTTCTAGTTATGAGATCTACTTAACTCTATGAATGACTGGTCATCCCTCTCTTTACTTGATGAATATGAACTTAAGTCTTGCATTATCATCAGGGTGCGAGTGGGACTTGTCTCACGGACTCTAGCACCCTCTTATGGGAGTATTTTCGACATAATCGATTAAGTGTATTTGAGACTTGTCTCACTTATTTTAACACTCTATATTAGGTTATTTCATTACTCACCTTAACTTTTTCATGTTAATTTTTAGTCTTGTATCATTCTTTATGATAATTATAACTTCTTATACAATGCTATTACGTTCACAAGTTCGTGTGGATAGGGTATGTTGGGACTTGTCCCATTGATTGGCATACCCTATGTTATGAGTTCATTGATGTAACATTCCGGAAAATTACATGTCTAGTGAAGATCCCAATAGGTCTTTTAGAATGTGTAGGAATCCCAATGCCCAATATTGATAAATATTGGACGTAGTATAGAAAATTGGCTAAGGGGTATTAGCAAATTTCTATATAATACCCAAATAAGCAAAATATTGGGCATATTAGAAAATATTGGCTTAAAAGGGTATTAGCCAATTTTCTAACATTAATGAGCTTCTTTAAGAAATGTACCTTCAATAAAGACCCTAAGCTAAAAACATTTGTTTTCACAATACTTGCAATGAGGTATGAGGCATCCAAGTGTCAAGCCTAGATACCATAGCACATGCTCAATTAAAATGATCATGTAGATTAAGTAGTGCCCAAGGACATAGTGAGGATCCTTGGGACAATAAGTAAACATTCCAAATGAGCCATAAAAAATAGTTAGTTACAAAAGTACAAGTAACACATGTGCATGACATGTGAAAATCAGCCAAAGGAAGGGGACCACCCTAACCGAATTCGGTTAGGGTAGTTAAAGGGCAGCATGTGCGGACGGGTCCCTCAATGTGGGGCCTAACTTCCTAACAAACTCTAGACTGTAATTAACTGCCCTAACTAGCTAATTAAACTAGGACTAACCGAAATGGACCAATTAGTGCACCCGACGACCTAAGACTTAACCCGGTGACACTAACCTAGTAACTAGTGAAACAGACAACCTATTACTTAACCTAGGATGGTCCAAAAGGTTAGTTATGGTCCTAACAATTTAGGGGTACTTTGGTAATTTCCCTAGGTTACCTAACTAATTAACTTAGCAACTTAATTAATTAATTTAAAAGGCTAAAACCGAAACTACAAAGAAAATTTCCAGATTTTGGTTAAGACAAGAATAGGACAACCTAATACCTAACCTAGGATGGTCCAAAGAGTTAGTTATGGTCATAACGACTTAAGGGTACTTTAGTAATTACACTAGGTCACCTAATTAATTAAATTAGCAATTTAATTAATTAATTAAACGGTCAAACCAAAATCCTTACACTAACCTAGTATGACTCATGAAACATCCTAGTACTTAACCTAGGATGGTCCAAAAGGGTAAGTGATGGTCCCAAAGACTTAGGGGTAATTTAATAATTATCCTAGGTCCCTTAATTAATTAAATTAAGGATTTAAACAATTAATAAGAATTTTTAAAGTTGACCGAGTCAACACCAATTTCCAGATTTTTTGTCTAGTCAACATCCTCATATGTTTAGTCAACTTAGGAGGGGTATTTTGGTAATTAATTAATTAATTAGTTTATTAAATTAACTTATTAAACCTTATTTGAATGAGTCAAGATCAGTTCCTAAGACTTAGACTCACGTTCAATCACTAAGAGTTTCACAAAACGCAAAAAAGTAAACAAGAAAGCAAAAACGGAAAAGTTGCATAAGACGTTCTTAGGCGATTTCAAGGGTTCTTCAAGTTTTGGTTCAAGGTGGTCTTCATAGATTAAGTTGTAATTAAGGTATGGGTTTCTCTCCTGGAATTATTTCTCCAAGAGTACTTTCCATCGAATGAATTCATGACCTTTCCTTGAGCTTGAGAAAACACCTATCAAGCTTCTCGATCATATACCTCCTTTAAGCATTCCAATACCTACACTTTGTGTAAAAAGTAAAGAAGAATGGGATTAGCACAAGAATGTACTAAGTATGGCAACCATGCAAAAACATGCATTTAAAAGGGACATTTCCTTGAAATCATACTTCATGCCATTTTGAGTAAATCATCATAAAACCTTTGTTAACATCATTTATATCATCCACATACGTCATAGAAACACAATCAAAGGCCAATCATCATATGAAAGCACATATAGAATATAAGTGCACATAAAGGTCACTTTATAGTGAACTCACCCTTGTTGGCATTTAACTCTTTCTTTCAATTCATTAATCTCCTAAGTAATCCTTTAGGGATACTTGGTGCAATGCATCACCTTAGGAACATAAGAGAATACCATATATAGTATCTACACAAGACAACACATGCCATCATAGAAGTATAGTACAACATAAACATAGTCAAACCAAGACTACAACATCATACATAAAGGACACATACATAATCATATACATTAGAGAACCTTCCTAAGACCTCCTAAGGAGTCACTTGTGCAATGTCTAGATGGGTTCATTACTTCCATCTATCCTAAGTAACTTACCTTAAGTCCTCCTAGTTAGGATCCTATTCAATTACTTCCATTGTCCATTTTACCTTTAGGGAAACCATAGCCTAAACCGACACTAAGACCATGGGTTCTAATCATGGAATTTGGTGTTGTAGAGCCTTACACCAAAGGAAGGTGTTACTACCTAGCCAAGGTAGAACATTAACATACATGCTAGCATATCAAGTGAATTCACTTTGCTAGATCCTATGTGGCAAGCATAGTTTATGGAACTAAGAGATAGGTATTCCCTCTATATACCATTTGGTAATGGGGCCTCACCTCATGAGATAACATTAGTGAATATTCCTCAAGGAAAGTCAACACTTCATGTAAGTACATAGGTGAATATTCCTCTAAGGGAAGTCGACACCATACGTAGGTCCATTGGTGATTATTCCTCTAAGGGAAGTCAACACTCTATAAGGGACAAATGGTGAAATATTCCTCTAAGGGAAGTCGACACCATACATAGGTCCATAGGTGATTATTCCTCTAAGGGAAGTCAACACTCTATAAGGGACAAATGGTGAAATATTCCTCTAAGGGAAGTCAACACCTCTCAATGTCAAGTTCACTCGGTGCTAAGCTAAGTTCCCTTTATTGAAAAGCCTTTATTACCTTTGTTTATAAAACATAGTCTTAGGATATTCATCATTCATATGCTTATAGCATATTCAAGCACCTATCTAGTTTTGGAGTATTCTTGGGCCCTCCTAGTTGGACCTCTTCTCCCTAACTAGATCATCCATGTGTGTGAGTGTATATATAGATGTGAGCAAACCTTTCACATAACACATCAAGTCACACATGTTCATTTATCAATGCATAAGTCTATAGGCATAACTATATGAGCAATCCTTTCATATAAACCTACTAAGACACTATACACATTCATACTTCATCATATCATATTCATAACATGTTCATATAATCATCCTTCATATGCATAAGATCCAAACCTAGGAACTATCCTATCAAGATATACATGTGCAATGCATAGACAAGGTCCCATACCCTTGTCCATACTAGTACACCTATCAAGTCATCCTAGTAAGGAAATCATACATTCATAAGCATCACCTTAATATGCATAGTAGTAAACACTAGTGAATATGAGAACTACCTTTCATTTAGACCCAGTGACTCATACTACTAGAAATATGCATGTAAGTGAGAGTGTGTGTACATTGACCAATATGATCACATCATGGCTAGCAATATCATCTTAAGTCAGCCACACTATTAGACCACATTATACTTTCAAGCACATAGCACACAACACATAATAGCATAGGAGACAAGGCAATATATACCATGAAATCAATACTCCTAACTTTAGCTATTTACACTTTCATATAAGGAATACATGGGTAGAGGCTATTAACCATTTTAACACATCAATGGCAGCACCTATACAATACCCTAACATGATTATATACATGCTCATACAATCGCCACACTACCTAATTCACAACTAGAATAGGAAAGTAGGCATAAGCTTCTCATAGTATCATTTTAGGCATATGTTCATAAGTTCATC
Source organism: Solanum sitiens (assembly GCA_016801875.1). NCBI lineage: Eukaryota > Viridiplantae > Streptophyta > Magnoliopsida > Solanales > Solanaceae > Solanum > Solanum sitiens. The sequence continues at coordinate 3,137,926 of JABWTJ010000012.1, read as the reverse complement.
AATTTGCCTTCATGGCCATGGTCAACACATTTACAATAACGGTAAAGTAAACACCGCCACCATAAGTGGATCATACCACATAATGCCATACAAGGCTTCATCAACTTTACTATAAAGAATAGAGAAGTAGGAGAGTAAAGAGAATAAGCAATCTTACCAATTTCTCACCCTTTGATCATCATTGATCAATACACCTTATTCATCATTAATATACATATATGGCAGTAGCTAAAGCAGTTCATACATAATCAAAAGTCTACTCAACCGATCTCACAATCGACTTCAAGACAACATGTAGAAACATAGGCTATCCATGCTCAAAACTTCATATATTTATCATCATGAACTGATCGTCATTAATTCAACATCAATTAATGTAAATAACAATAACCACAAGCAATTCAACATAAAAGAATCACCAATTCATCAAGAACAAGCCGAAATCATAAAACCCTTTCAAGAGCTAAACCATTTTTGGAAGGAACATGGGTTCATCATGCAATTGAAGTGAAATCACATTAAAATCATCATATTAATACTAATTCATCATGATTTAATCTTTAGAAACGTTTTGAGAAAGAACCCATGGCTAGATTGGAAGATTGGAAACTTGTTCATAAGATTTCTTTGAAAAACATTGAGAAGAACTCTCCAAGTGAAAGGTTACTTAGAGATGAAGGATCACCATACCTTAATCTTCATGAAGACCCATAAAACTTGATGAAGAACCCATGAGAATCCCATCTACAAGCTGTTCTTGAGCTTCAAAAACCATGGGGGTTCAAGAGAGAATATTTTGGAGAGGAAGGGTTCAATTTGAGTGAGGGGATTTGAGAATGGGTAAATCACGTTTTTGGACCCTTAAATACACCCAAAAATAATCAAATAAACCTATAATAGTCAGGTTAGGATGTTGGGTGAATTTACAAATTCACCCCTGACTTGGCAGAACGCAGGCAGCCAACCTGCAGGCCATCCGTGACGCGGCCCATGACGGGGCGTCATGGCCATGACGGGCCGTGGCAGCCTCCGTCGCAGGGGACTCAGCCAATTTATTGGTTTACAACCTGCCCTAGGCTACCCTCCTTCGACGGGACCTTCTTGACGGTCCGTTGGGGGCTCAACGGTCCGTCATTGGGTCCGTCAAGAGGCACTGCCCAGGCAGTGTTTAGGCAGCCTTGAGGTCCTTCTTTTGGGGCCTGTTGTGGGGCCCTTTAGAAGTCGTACCAGGACGTTTCCAACGCGATTACAAACCTTAACATGTTATAGACCTACCACATAAGTTTCATCCAAAACAAACACCTACAAGACGTCCAAACAGCCTTGACCCCAACATGACATACGATGAAAGTCTTAGGGTCTATCTTTCGAACGTCTTGGACATTCTTGGGCGTTTGACCTCCAAACTTTACGAAACTTCATATAATAACATTAAACATCATTTAAAACCATTTCAAGACTTATTTGACTCATTTCACACAATTTAGGCATGCATACACACATGAGGCACATTAGCGACTATTCGTCGAACGTCTTGGACGTCCCTTGACGTTCGACTTCCAAATCACTTCAAACTTTGCACACTGACTCTATATGACATAATAAGGCATTTTAGGACCTTATAACGATAAGACGAACATGTTAGGCTCTAGACACCTTATGTCATTTTCGAGGTCTTACAATATCCCCCATTTGGGAACATTCGTCCTCGAATGACACTTAGGACTCTTTAATCACATCAATGACTTCAATGCATATAAGAGCAGTTCGTCACCTTTAAAATATCATCAAATCATTTTTAGCACTCCATGCACACAAGTAAGCAAAACTTCGATTCACTCACCCTTAATGCATTAATCAAAGAGGCTCTTGTCATGTTCATAGGAGGAACATACTTCTCCTAATCATAACATGGTCATTGCACCTTAATTCATCAAGATATCATCTTGCAAGGCCACATATAGGCAGATTTCAACAATACTCAAAACAAGTAGGCATTCATACTTCAATGCACAGAGACTTGAGTTAATTGCATTTAACAAAAATCTTCATTAGTTAGACCTAGTACCACGAAGGTCATACTCAACCATACCATGCTTAGTGGTGTCCATGGAGGAATGTCTTGCTCCTCAACACATTACATGTATCATGAGTTCACACCTTAGCAAAGTACAAGGTCAATTTCCTTAAAAATGAGAAATTTCAACTTTCAAGCAAAGTCATGCATATATTTTTCTTCCTAGTGAAGTCTAAATGGCAAGTCACACCAAGTGCATCACAACAAAATAGGAAGTCATTCCACAAATCTCTTTTCTTAACATATTACTCACCCTTAAAGTAAGCCTCATTTTGGAAAAATAGCACAAACCATAGGCACACACGTATACACTTAGCAAAACATGCTTTCACCTTTCAAGAATGAGCCTACAATTTTATATTATAAATCATCAAGTCACTAAATTTTCAAGAGAGTCAACATATTTCATGGTAAAAGAGACTCAACTTCTATTGCAAGGCTAAACAATTAACCCTACAAGTGACTATTTCCAAGTTCCTTGTCTTACCTCATGAAGTCAACTTCACAATTAGCACATTAAAATGCAAGTCAACAAGAGAAAACATGGATTTTATCAAAAAAATTTCTTTTCATGCCCTTTGGAAAATTCACCATGTCTCTAAGATGATGTCAATTAATTCATACCAATCATATAAAGATCATGCAATTCACACTTTATGCAAGACTATTTTCATGAACAAGCATACTAAGAATTCATATTTTCAAATTCGTGTAAGAATAGAAGAACAATGTAGACAATTTCTACAATCTCACCACTCAAACACCATCCCCCACTTAGGGTAAACCAACTTAAGAGCAACTTAACCCAACATATAGAGGATTTCAAATACAAAACCTTCACAATCATCACTTAAAGTGATTACTACTTTAGAGAGAATTTTCATTAATTCAATTTAACAACACTAAGGCATTCTAAACCTTATCATCTTAGGCAAATCATCCTCAACCATCAACTTTGATCATACTATTCGATTCACATAAGGTCTTCCTACAATGCAATAGACACTAAGGTCATACATCATTAGCGGAAAACAACAAGGAAGTTCATACACAACAAGAAGTTTAGAAATAACTCTACAACTCATAATGTCATTTATATGCAAAGAAAAACAATGCACATTTTTAATCGCATACACTCATAGGATAGCATACCTCCATAGGTAGTCATTAAACAATCCAAGTTCAAATCCAAATATTTGGATACTATCATACAAAATCATATAGGAATACACGATTTAAGAGAAATCACTTTAACCACTATAACTTCTAGCATACTTGAACTATATCATGACATACATCATTGACATAACATGCTATTTCACATAGATTTCATATATTGCCATAAATGGCATCACATCGTCAAATAAGAGACATTTCATATAAAGCAAGGTAAGATGACCAATCATAATCCTCATAGAGTTAACATGTACAATGATCACGTAAAGCTCCATAACTTCACTAAACCAAGTAACCCAACAAGAACTACAATTAGCATCATACTCCACTCATCTATAACCTTCATACATGGATAACTCCATATCTTTAGCACATTAGGCTATTTACATGATTATAAGCATAGAGATCATCTCATAAGCACATTCACATTTATCATCATACACATACATAGTATTACCCTCCTAAGGTCTCCATCAAGGAAAACTAGTGCAAGACATAGGTAGAGTCCCATACCCCTACCTAAGTCTAGTTAACCCTTCAAGTCGCCTTAGTTAGTATATACATCATCAAATAAGAACAAGTGTCACCTTCACACATACTCATTCAAACCATAAAACAAAGATAAGCATTTTAAAATCACCTTTTCTCCCTCAAGCATAGAGCAATTCTCATCCAAGCAATCATATCTAAAAGACCACCGGACAAGAAAACATAAGAGAGAGATCTTATAGCATTAAGTTCTATGGCACGATATGAGATTGATGAAGAAGGGAAACTCTATCGTCCTATAGCCTCTCGTACCATTAAATGTGTCGCGACTCACCACCAATGATACGAGACTCTACTAGACGTGGTAATATGCAACTTTTTAGAACCTAAAACCGCTTTATAAACCTCATGCTCTGATACCAAGTTTGTCACAACCCAAAAGCATACCCTAGAAGATAGGGTACAATCTTGGATTGTAACCGGCGTCGTCGAGCTCTCGGAGGTCTAAGACAAGCCTCTCATATCATTCATTGCATTGGCATAGTAAATTTAGCGGAAAATTTAAAACTTTTCATAGCACATCATATGCTAGAAACATCACATCGTATATATATAAAACATAAGTCATAATACATAATTAGACTCTACGTCTCTTTGCCATCTTAGACTCAATAACTTTAGAATACATTAGGGACACGGCCCATACGACACCTTACATAACTATACAATATTTAAAGACTTCATATTAAAGACATAAGTAGGACATCCTTGAACTTAAGGATTCCTTTCTTTGAGCTTGAGAAAACACCTATCAAGCTTCTCGATCATATACCTCCTTTAAGCATTCCAATACCTACACTTTGTGTAAAAAGTAAAGAAGAATGGGATTAGCACAAGAATGTACTAAGTATGGCAACCATGCAAAAACATGCATTTAAAAGGGACATTTCCTTGAAATCATACTTCATGCCATTTTGAGTAAATCATCATAAAACCTTTGTTAACATCATTTATATCATCCACATACGTCATAGAAACACAATCAAAGGCCAATCATCATATGAAAGCACATATAGAATATAAGTGCACATAAAGGTCACTTTATAGTGAACTCACCCTTCTTGGCATTTAACTCTTTCTTTCAATTCATTAATCTCCTAAGTAATCCTTTAGGGATACTTGGTGCAATGCATCACCTTAGGAACATAAGAGAATACCATATATAGTATCTACACAAGACAACACATGTCATCATAGAAGTATAGTACAACATAAACATAGTCAAACCAAGACTACAACATCATACATAAAGGACACATACATAATCATATACATTAGAGAACCTTCCTAAGACCTCCTAAGGAGTCACTTGTGCAATGTCTAGATGGGTTCATTACTTCCATCTATCCTAAGTAACTTACCTTAAGTCCTCCTAGTTAGGATCCTATTCAATTACTTCCATTGTCCATTTTACCTTTAGGGAAACCATAGCCTTAACCGACACTAAAACCATGGGTGCTAATCATGGAATTTGGTGTTGTAGAGCCTTACACCAAAGGAAGGTGTTACTACCTAGCCAAGGTAGAACATTAACATACATGCTAGCATATCAAGTGAATTCACTTTGCTAGATCCTATGTGGCAAGCATAGTTTATGGAACTAAGAGATAGGTATTCCCTCTATATACCATTTGGTAATGGGGCCTCACCTCATGAGATAACATGAGTGAATATTCCTCAAGGAAAATCAACACTTCATGTAAGTACATAGGTGAATATTCCTCTAAGGGAAGTCGACACCATACGTAGGTCCATAGGTGATTATTCCTCTAAGGGAAGTCAACACTCTATAAGGGACAAATGGTGAAATATTCCTCTAAGGGAAGTCGACACCATACATAGGTCCATAGGTGATTATTCCTCTAAGGGAAGTCAACACTCTATAAGGGACAAATGGTGAAATATTCCTCTAAGGGAAGTCAACACCTCTCAATGTCAAGTTCACTCGGTGCTAAGCTAAGTTCCCTTTATTGAAAAGCCTTTATTACCTTTGTTTATAAAACATAGTCTTAGGATATTCATCATTCATATGCTTATAGCATATTCAAGCACCTATCTAGTTTTGGAGTATTCTTGGGCCCTCCTAGTTGGACCTCTTCTCCCTAACTAGATCATCCATGTGTGTGAGTGTATACATAGATGTGAGCAAACCTTTCACATAACACATCAAGTCACACATGTTCATTTATCAATGCATAAGTCTATAGGCATAACTATATGAGCAATCCTTTCATATAAACCTACTAAGACACTATACACATTCATACTTCATCATATCATATTCATAACATGTTCATATAATCATCCTTCATATGCATAAGATCCAAACCTAGGAACTATCCTATCAAGATATACATGTGCAATGCATAGACAAGGTCCCATACCCTTGTCCATACTAGTACACCTATCAAGTCATCCTAGTAAGGAAATCATACATTCATAAGCATCACCTTAATATGCATAGTAGTAAACACTAGTGAATATGAGAACTACCTTTCATTTAGACCCAGTGACTCATACTACTAGAAATATGCATGTAAGTGAGAGTGTGTGTACATTGACCAATATGATCACATCATGGCTAGCAATATCATCTTAAGTCAGCCACACTATTAGACCACATTATACTTTCAAGCACATAGCACACAACACATAATAGCATAGGAGACAAGGCAATATATACCATGAAATCAATACTCCTAACTTTAGCTATTTACACTTTTATATAAGGAATACATGGGTATAGGCTATTAACCATTTTAACACATCAATGGCAGCACCTATACAATACCCTAACATGATTATATACATGCTCATACAATCGCCACACTACCTAATTCACAACTAGAATAGGAAAGTAGGCATAAGCTTCTCATAGTATCATTTTAGGCATATGTTCATAAGTTCATCAATTTGCCTTCATGGACATGGTCAACACATTTACAATAACAGTAAAGTAAACACCGCCACCATAAGTGGACCATACCACACAATGCCATACAAGGCTTCATCAACTTTACTATAAAGAATAGAGAAGTAGGAGAGTAAAGAGAATAAGCAATCTTACCAATTTCTCACCCTTTGATCATCATTGATCAATACACCTTATTCATCATTAAGATACATATATGGCAGTAGCTAAAGCAGTTCATACATAATCAAAAGTCTACTCAACCGATCTCACAATCGACTTCAAGACAACATGTAGAAACATAGGCTATCCATGCTCAAAACTTCATATATTTATCATCATGAACTGATCGTCATTAATTCAACATCAATTAATGTAAATAAAAATAACCACAAGCAATTCAACATAAAAGAATCACCAATTCATCAAGAACAAGCCGAAATCATAAAACCCTTTCAAGAGCTAAACCATTTTTGGAAGGAACATGGGTTCATCATGCAATTGAAGTGAAATCACATTAAAATCATCATATTAATTCTAATTCATCATGATTTAATCTTTAGAAACGTTTTGAGAAAGAACCCATGGCTAGATTGGAAGATTGGAAACTTGTTCATAAGATTTCTTTGAAAAACATTGAGAAGAACTCTCCAAGTGAAAGGTTACTTAGAGATGAAGGATCACCATACCTTAATCTTCATGAAGACCCATAAAACTTGATGAAGAACCCATGAGAATCCCATCTACAAGCTGTTCTTGAGCTTCAAAAACCATGGGGGTTCAAGAGAGAATATTTTGGAGAGGAAGGGTTCAATTTGAGTGAGGGGATTTGAGAATGGGTAAATCACGTTTTTGGACCCTTAAATACACCCAAAAATAATCAAATAAACCTATAATAGTCAGGTTAGGATGTGGGGTGAATTTACAAATTCACCCCTGACTTGGCAGAACGCAGGCAGCCAACCTGCAGGCCATCCGTGACGCGGCCCATGACGGGGCGTCATGGCCATGACGGGCCGTGGCAGCCTCCGTCGCAGGGGCCTCAGCCAATTTCTTGGTTTACAACCTGCCCAAGGCTACCCTCCTTCGACGGGACCTTCTTGATGGTCCGTTGGGGGCTCAACGGTCCATCATTGGGTCCGTCAAGAGGCACTGCCCAGGCAGTGTTTAGGCAGCCTTGTGGTCCTTCTTTTGGGGCCTCTTGTGGGGCCCTTTAGAAGTCGTACCCGGACGTTTCCAACGCGATTACAAACCTTAACATGTTATAGACCTACCACATAAGTTTCATCCAAAACAAACACCTACAAGACGTCCAAACAGCCTTGACCCCAACATGACATACTATGAAAGTCTTCGGGTCTATCTTTCGAACGTCTTGGACGTTCTTGGGCGTTTGACCTCCAAACTTTACGAAACTTCATATAATAATATTAAACATCATTTAAAACCATTTCAAGACTTATTTGACTCATTTCACACAATTAAGGCATGCATACACACATGAGGCACATTAGCGACTATTCGTCGAACGTCTTGGACGTCCCTTGACGTTCGACTTCCAAATCACTTCAAACTTTGTACACTGACTCTATATGACATAATAAGGCATTTTAGGACCTTATAATGATAAGACGAACATGTTAGGATCTAGACAGCTTATGTCATTTTCGAGGTCTTACAGTATGAACTATGATCTAAAATCAATGTAAGGGAAGTTATCTAAGGATCTATGTTCTTCTACTTTCCTAGTATGTGATGTATATGTTATGGTATAATCGTGTAGTGACTTGTACATTGTTTTTTATCTGTTTAAAGTACATTTAGATACTTCCATATATATGAATTATTGATAAACAAGGTGTATTGATCAATGAGGAACAAAGGTTGAGGAGTTCATAAAAATGCCTATTTCCTCTACTCTTCTACTTCTCTATTCTTTATAGTTATGTTGATGAAGACTTGTATGGCATTGTGTGGTATGGTCCACTTATGATGGCGGTGTTTACTTTATTGTCTTTATATATGTGTTTATCATGGCCTTGAAGGCAAATTTATGAACATATGAATATGTGCTTAAGATGATACTATGAGAAGCTTATGCTTACTTTCCTATTCTAGTTGTAAATTACGTTGTATGACTATTGTATGAGCATGTGTATAACCATGTTAGGGTAATTATAGGTGCTGCCATGGATTTTTTAAGATGGTTAATAACCCCTTACCTATGTACCCTTATATGAAAGTGTAAATAGCTAAAGTTTGGAGTCTTGATATTAAGGTATATATTGTCTTGTCTCCTATGCTATTAAGTGTTGTGAGCTATGTGCTTGAAGTGTAATGTGGTCTAATAGGGTGGCTGACTTAATAAGTTATTGATACCCATTATGTGATCATGTTGGTCAATGTACACACACTTTCACTTACATGCATGATACAAGTAGTATAAGTCATTGTGTCTAAATGAAAGGTAGTTCTCATATTCACTAGTGTCTACTACTATGCATATTAAGGTGATATTTATGAAGTATGATTTGTATTCCCTTACTAGGATGACTTGATAGGTGTACTAGTATGGGCAAGGGTATGGAACTTTGTCTATGCATTGCACATGTGTATCTTGATAGGATAGTTCCTAGGTTTGGTTCTTATGCATATGAAGGATCATTATATAAACATGTTATGAATATGATATAATGAAGTATGAATGCGTATAGTGTCTTAGTAGGTTTATATGAAAGTATTGCTCATATAGTTATGCCTATAGACTTATGAATTTATATATGAACATGTGTGACCTTATGTGTTATGTGAAAGGTTTGCTCACATCTAAGTATACACTCACACACATGGATGATCTAGCTAGTGAGAAGAGGCCTTGCTAGGGGTGCCCAAGAATACTCAAAAACTAGATGGGTGCTTGAATATGCTATAAGCATATGAATGATGAATATCCTAAACCTATGTTTTATAAATAAAGGCAATAAAGGTTTTTCAATAAAGGGAACTTAGCTTAGCACCGAGTGAACTTGACATTGAGAGGTGTTGACTTTCCTTGGAGGAATATTCACCATTTGTCCCTTATAGAGTGTTGACTTCCCTTAGAGAATTACTCACCTATGGACCCACATGAAGTGTTGACTTTTCTTGTGGAATATTCACTCATGTTTTCTCATGAGGTGAGGCCCCATTACCAAATTGTATATAGAGGGAATACCTTTCTCTTAGTTCCATAAACTATGCTTGCCACATAGGATCTAGCAAAGTGATTTCACTTAGGATGCTAGAATGTATGTTAATGTTCTACATTGGCTAGGTAGGAACACCTTCCTTTGGTGTAAGGCTCTACAACACCAAATTCCATGTTTAGCACCCATGGTCTTAGTGTCGGTTAAGGCTATGTTTTCCCTAAAGATAAAATGGACAATGGAAGTAATTGAATAGGATCCTAACTAGGAGGACTTCAGGTAAGTTACTTAGGATAGATGGAAGTAATGAACCCATCTAGACATTGCACAAGTGACTCCTTAGGAAGTCTTAGGAATGTATCCTAATGCATATGATGATGTATGTGTCCTTTATGTATGATATTCTAGTCTTTCTTTGACTATGTTTATATTGTACTATACTTCTATGATGACTTGTGTGGTCTTGTATAGATGCTATGTATGGATTTTCTCTTGTGTTCCTAAGGTGATACATTGCACCAAGTATCCCTAAAGGATTACTTAGAAGGCTAATGAATTAAGAGTAAGGGTTCACTGTAAGTGACTCCAAATTGTACTTAAATTCTATATGTGCTTTTCTATGATGTTTGGCCTTTGATTGTGTTGCTATGAAGTATGTGGATGATATAAATGCTATTGATAAAGGTTTTATGATGATTTACTCAAAATGGCATGAAGTATGATTTCAAAGGAAATGTCCCTTTCAAATGCATGTTTTCGCATGGTTGCCATACATAGTACATTCTTGTGCTAATCTCATTCTTCTTTACTTTTTATACAAAGTGTAGGTTATAGAATGCTTAAAGGAGATCTATGATTGAGGAGCTTGATAGGTGATTTCCCAAGCTCAAGGAAAGGAATCCTTAAAGTTCAAGGATATCCTACTTGGGTCTTTAATGTAAAGTCTTTAAATACTGTATAGTTATGTAATGTGTCTTATGGGCCGTGTCCCTAATGTACTCTATAGTTATTGAGTCTAAGATGGCAAAGAGACTTAGAGTCTAAATATGTATTATGACTTACGTTTTACATATATATGATGTGATGTTTCTAGCATATGATGTGCTATGAAAAGTTTTAAATTTTCTGCTAAATTTACTATGTCAATGCAATGAATGATATGAGAGGCTTGTGTTAGACCTCCGAGAGTTCGACAACGCCTGTTACAATCCAAGATTGTACCCTATCTTCTAGGGTATGCTTTTGGGTTGTGACAAACTTGGTATCAGAGCATGAGGTTTATGTAGATGTTTTAGGTTCTAAAAGTCTCATATTGCCACGTCTAGTAGAGTCTCGTAGCATTGGTGGTGAGTTGCAACACATCAAATGGTACGAGAGGCTATAGGACGATAGAGTTTCCCTTCTTCATCAATCTCATATCATGCCATAGAACTTAATTCTATAAGATCTCTCTCCCTTATGTTTTCTTGTTTGGTGGTCTTTTAGATGTGATTGCTTGGATGAGATCGTTCTATGCTTGAGGGAGAAAAGGTGAGTTTAAATGCTTATCTTTGTTTTATGGGTTGAATAAGTATGTTTGAAGGTGACACTTGTCCTTATTTGATGATGCATATACTAACTAGGGCGACTTAAAGGGTTAACTATACTTAGGTAGGGGTATGGTACTCTACCTACGTCTTGCACTAGTTTTGCCTTGATGGAGACCTTAGGAGGTTAATACTATGTATGTGTACGATGATAAATGTTAATGTCTTTATGAGGTGATCCCTATATTTGTAATCATGTAAATAGCGTAGTGTGCTAAAGAATTGGAGTTATCCATGCATGAAGGTTATAGATGAATGGAATATGGTGCTAATTGTAGTTCTTGTTGGGTTACTTGGTTTAGTGAAGTTATGGAGCTTTACTTGATCATTGCACATTTTAACTCTATGGGGATTACTATTGGTTATCTTACCTTACTATGTATGAAATATCTCCTAGTTGATGATGTGATGCCAATTATGGCAATATATGAAGTCTTTGTGAAATAGCAAGTTATGTCGAATGATATATGCCATGATATAGTTGAAGCATGCTAGGAGTTATGGTGGTTAAAGTGAATTCTCTTAAATTGTGTATTCCTATATGGTTTTGTATGATAGGAGCCAAATATTAGGATTTTGAACTTGGATTGTTTAATAACTACCTATGGAGGTATGCTATCCTATGAGTGTATGTGATTAAAGGTGTGCATTGTTTTCCTTTGTATATAAGTGGTACTTGATGAGTTGCTAGTATAAATTGGAGTCTTTTGTAGAGACTTGAGTTGTAAATATAGTATGCATGCTTATGAAGAATGAGTTGGTAAAGCTTTGTATCTTATAATTCCATACTTGTTACATTAAATGTCTAAATGTTGCATTTTTGGATATTTGGAAGCATGCTCACTATAAAGACTAGGCAACTTGTTGTAACATGATTGGAGAACCTACTAAATTGTCATTTGATTGGATGTTGTTGAAATATGTGTAGAATTTATGAATATGAACATGATAAGGAATGTGGAAAAGAATTTTTGATATTTAGATTGAAGGATGAGAATCTTATGACATGATGAGTCGTAGAGTTATTTCTAAACTTCCTTGTTGTTTTCCTCAAATTATGTACGACCTTAGTGTCTATTGCAAGTAGGAAGACCTTATGTGAATTGAATGGTATGATCAAAATTGATGGTTGAGGATGATTTGCCTAAAATGATAAGGCTTAGAATGCCTTAGTGTTGTTAAATTGAATTAATGAATATTCTCTCTGGAGTAGAAATCACTTTAAGTGATGAATATGAAGGTTGTGTAGTTAAGATCCTCTATATGTTGGGTTAAGTTTCTCTTAATTGGGCTTACCCTAAGTGGGGGATGGTGTTTGAGTAGTGAGATTGTAGAAATTGTCTACATTGTTCTTCTATTCTTACTTGAATTGGAAAACTATGAATTCTTGGTATGTTTCATGAAGATAGTCTTGCATAAAGTGTCAATATGATCTACATATGATTGGTATGAATTGATTGACATCATCTTTGAGACATGGTGAATTTCCCAAAGAGCATGAAAAGAATTTTTTGGATAAAATCAATGTTTTCTCTTGTTGACTTGCATTTTAATGTGCTAATTGTGGAGTTGACTTCATGAGGTAAGACAAGGAATTGGTAATAGTCACTTGTAGGGTAAATTGTTTAGCCTTGTAATGGGAGTTGAGTCTCTTTTACAATGAAATATGTTGACTCTCTTGAAAATTTAGTGATTTCATGATTTGTAATGCAAAATTGTAGGCTCATTCTTGAAAGGTGAAAGCATGTTAAGCTAAGAGTCCATGTGTATGCCTATGATTTGTGTTTTTTATCTAAAATGAGGCTTACTATAAGGGTGAGTATTATGTTAAGAAAAGAGATTTGTGGAATGACTTCCTATTTTGTTCTGATGTACTTGGTGTGATTTGCCATTTAGATTTCACAAGGAAGAAAAATGCATGCATGTCTTGGCTTGAAAGTTGAGATTTCTCATTTTTTTGAAAAAAGAAATTGAACTTGTGCTTTGCTAAAGGGTGTAAAGTTGTGTTCCTTTTAAAGGTTGGTGCATGAACTCCTATCTGATGATGTTATATCATATATGAACTGCTCTTGATGCATTGAAGTCCTTGATGTGATTAAAGAGTCCTAAGTGTCATTTGAGGACGAATGTTCCCAAGTGGGGGATATTGTAAGACCTCGAAAAAATGAGATAAGGTGTCTAGAGCCTAACATATCCATTTTAATGTTATAAGGTCCTAAAATTCCTTATTATGTGATATAAAGTCAGTGTGCAAAGTTTGAAGTGATTTGGAAGTCGAACGTCAAGGGACGTCCAAGACGTTCGACGAATAGTCGCTTATGTTCCTCATGTGTGTATGCATGCTTAAATTGTATGAACTGAGTTTCATAAGTCTTGAAATGGTTTTAAATGATGTTTAATGTTATTGTATGAAGTTTCGTGAAGTTTGAAGGTCAAACGCCCAAGACCGTCCAAGGCATTTTAAAAATAGCCCCTAAGACGTTCATCGTATGTCATGTTGGGGTCAAGGCTGTTTGGACGTATTGTAGGTGTTTGTTTTGTATAAAATTTATGTGGAAGGTCTATAACATGTTAAGGTTTGTAATCGCATTAGAAACGTCCGGGTACGACTTCTAAAGGGCCCGACAAGAGGCCCCAAACAAAGGACCCCAAAGCTGCCTAGACACTGCCTGGGCAGTGTCCCTTGACGGACCAAATGACTAATCGTTGGGCCACCAACGGACCGTCAAGAAGGTATCGTCGAAGGGGGATTGCCTTGGGCAGGTCTTGAGCCAAGAATTTGGCTAAGTCATGGACGACGGAGGGCATGACGCCCCGTCATGCCCATAACTCCCCGTCGAGGCCTACGTCGCGGGTGCCTGCAGGTTGACTGCCTGCGTGCTGCCACTTAAAGGGGTGAATGGGAAATTCACCCCACGTCCTAAACTGATTATTAAGGTTTTATTTAAGTAATTTTGGGTGTATATAAGTCAACCAAAACGTGATCTACCCATTCATAAATCCTCTCACATGTTTAAAGCCTTTCCCCTCAAAAATATTCTCTCTAGAACCTCCATGGTTTTTGAAGCTCAAGAACAGCTTGTAGATTGGATTTTCATGGGTTCCTCATCAAGTTTTATAGGTCTTCATGAAGATTAAGGTATGTTGATCCTTCATCTCTAAGTAACCTTTCACTTGGAGAGTTCTTCTCATTGTTTTCAAAGAAAGTTTATGATCAAAGTTCTTCTTCTCCAATCTAGCCATGGGTTCTTTCTCAAAACTTTTTTAATGATTAAATCATGATTAATTGAAGTTAATACAATGGTTTTAATATGTTTTCACTCCAATTTCATGATGAACCCATGTTCCTTCCAAAATTGGTTTAGCTTTTGCATGGGCTTTGTGATTATGGCTTGTTCTTGATTAATTGCTGATTCTCTTACATTGAATTGCTTGTGTTTATTGTTAATTACATTAATTGATGGTGAATTTATGATGATCAGTCCATGATTATAAATATATGAGGTTTTGAGCATGAATAACCTATGTTTCTACATGTTGTCTTGAAGTCGATTGTGAGATCGGTTGTGTAGACTCTTGATTATGTATGGAGTGCTGTAGATACTGTTTTAGGGTGATATAATGGATGAATTTTGTAGGTATAAATCCTTAATGATCAAATTAAGAAGGGCTTGCATGAATGGATATAGATTCCTTTAGGCTATGAAGTCAAGAGGCTAAGTTGGTGATGTATCTTGAATTGTGATTAGATGAAGCATGATTTAGTCTTGATTTCTTATCTAATTAGCTACTGCCGAATGAGTGTATTATTGATTAAATATGAATGATGATCATACCCTTAGATAGTTCATAGTATTGATAAAGTCTTCCATACTCTAGCAAATCAATAAGCCTAAATGCCTATGTTGTAGCCTAAATCTTGAGAGATATAATCATGATTTCAATATGGTTAAATGTAGGTTTAGCTACTGCCTTAGACTTATATATGTATGAACTATGATCTAAAATCAATGTAAGGGAAGTTAGCTAAGGATCTATGTTCTTCTACTTTCCTAGTATGTGATGTATATGTTATGGTATAATCGTGTAGTGACTTGTACATGGTTACTTATATTTTTAAAGTACATTTAGCTACGGCCATATATATGAATTATTTATAAACAAGGTGTATTGATCAATGAGGATCAAAGGTTGAGGAGTTGGTAAGAATGCCTATTTCCTCTACTCTTTTACTTCTCTATTCTTTATAGTTATGTTGATGAAGCCTTGTATGGCATTGTGTGGTATGGTCCACTTATGGTGGCGGTGTTTACTTTATTGTCATTATATATGTGTTGATCATGGCCTTGAAGGCAAATTTATGAACTTATGAATATGTGCTTAAGATGATACCATGAGAAGCTTATGCTTACTTTCCTATTCTAGTTGTAAATTAGGTTGTATGACTATTGTATGAGCATGTGTATAACCATGTTAGGGTAAAGTATAGGCGCTGCCATGGATGTGTTAAGATGGTTAATAACCCCTTACCTATGTACCCTTATATGAAAGTGTAAATAGCTAAAGTTTGTAGTCTTGATATTAAGGTATATATTGTCTTGTCTCCTATGCTATTAAGTGTTGTGTGCTATGTGCTTGAAGTGTAATGTGGTCTTATAGGGTGGCTGACATAATAAGTTATTGATAGCCATTATGTGATCATGTTGGTCAATGTACACACTCTCACTTACATGCATGATACAAGTAGTATAAGTCATTGTGTCTAAATGAAAGGTAGTTCTCGTTTTCACTAGTGTCTACTACTATGCATATTAAGGTGATGTTTATGAAGTATTATTTGTATTCCCTTACTAGGATGACTTGATAGGTGTACTAGTATGGGCAAGGGTATGGAACCTTGTCTATGCATTGCAAATGTGTATCTTGATAGGATAGTTCCTAGGTTTGGTTCTTATGCATATGAAGGATCATTATATAAACATGTTATGAATATGATATAATGAAGTATGAATGCGTATAGTGTCTTAGTAGGTTTATATGAAAGTATTGCTCATATAGTTATGTCTATAGGCTTATACATTGATATATGAACATGTGTGACCTTATGTGTTATGTGAAAGGTTTGCTCACATCTAGGTATACACTCACACACATGGATGATCTAGTTAGTGAGAAGAGGCCTTGCTAGGGGTGCCCAAGAATACTCCAAAACTAGATAGGTGCTTGAATATGCTATAAGCATATGAATGATGAATATCCTAAACCTATGTTTTATAAATAAAGGTAATAAAGGCTTTTCAATAAAGGGAACTTAACTTAGCACCGAGTGAACTTGACATTGAGAGGTGTTGACTTTCCTTGGAGGAATATTCAACATTTGTCCCTTATAGAGTGTTGACTTCCCTTAGAGGAATACTCACCTATGGACCCACATGAAGTGTTGACTTTCCTTGAGGAATATTCACACATGTTTTCTCATGAGGTGAGGCCCCATTACTAAATGGTATATAGAGGGAATACCTATCTCTTAGTTCCATAAACTATGCTTGCCACATAAGATCTAGCAAAGTGATTTCACTTAGGATGCTAGAATGTATGTTAATGTTCTACCTTGGGTAGGTAGGAACACCTTCCTTTGGTGTAAGGCTCTACAACACCAAATTCCATGTTTAGCACCCATGGTCTTAGTGTCGGTTAAGGCTATCTTTTCCCTAAAGATAAAATGGACAATGGAAGTAATTGAATAGGATCCTAACTAGGAGGACTTAAGGTAAGTTACTTAGGATAGGTGGAAGTAATGAACCCATCTAGACATTGCACAAGTGACTCCTTAGGAAGTCTTAGGAAGGTATCCTAATGCATATGATGATGTATTTGTCCTTTATGTATGATATTGTTGTCTTGGTTTGACTATGTTTATATTGTACTATACTTCTATGATGACTTGTGTTGTCTTGTGTAGATGTTATGTATGGATTTTCTCTTGTATTCCTAAGGTGATACATTGCACCAAGTATCCCTAAAGGATTACTTAGGAGGCTAATGAATTAAGAGTAAGGGTTCACTGTAAAGGTGATGGAGTTCAGTGTAAAGTGACTCCAAATTGTACTTAAATTCTATATGTGCTTTTCTATGATGTTTGGCCTTTTGTTGTGTTGCCATGAAGTATGTGGATGATATAAATGTTAATGATAAAGGTTTTATGATGATTTACTCAAAATGGCATGAAGTATGATTTCAAAGGAAATGCACTTTTCAAATGCATGTTTTCGCATGGTTGCCATACTTAGTACATTCTTGTGCTAATCCCATTCTTCTTTACTTTTTATAGAAAGTGTAGGTTATGGAATGCTTAAAGGAGATCTATGATTGAGGAGCTTGATAGGTGATTTCCCAAGCTCAAGGAAAGGAATCCTTAAAGTTCAAGGATGTCCTACTTGTGTCTTTAATGTAAAGTCTTTAAATACTGTATAGTTATGTAATGTGTCTTATGGACCGTGTCCCTAATGTACTCTATAGTTATTGAGTCTAAGATGGCAAAGAGACTTAGAGTATAAATATGTATTATGACTTATGTTTTATATATATATGATGTGATGTTTCTAGCATATGATGTGCTATTAAAAGTTTTAAATTTTCCGCTAAATTTACTATGTCAATGCAATGAATGATATGAGAGGCTTGTCTTAGACCTCCGAGAGGTCGACGCCGCCGGTTACAATCCAAGAGTGTACCCATCTTCTATGGTCTGGTTTTGGGTTGTGACAGTCAGTGAAGGCCAACCGGATGCATAGACAAGGTCTTAACGGACGTCCACGAGAAATTTGGACATTTTTGAAGTTGGAAATCTGGATCACCAACAAAGATGGTGAGCTATAGCAAACTATCATTGGCGAAATCGGGGGTATGCGCGCTTCAGGGCTCGTTTGACCTTGAAAATGGGTTTGGATGGCGTGAGGGACAAGTGACTACATAGCTAAGGTCTTAATGGACGTCCACGAGAAATTTTGGCATTTTGGACGTCGGAAATCCGGATCACCAATAAAGATGGTGAGCTATAGCACACGATCATCGGCAAAACACGGGGTATGCACGCCTCGGGGCTCATTTGACATTGAAAATGGGCCGGCATGGCGTGAGGGCCAACCGCCTGCATAGACAAGTCTAAACAAATATCCACAAGATATTTCAACATTTTTTAAATTTAAATTTGGATCACCAACAAAGATGGAGAGCTATAGCACACGATCATCGAAAAAATAGGGGTATGCGCCCTTCGGGACTCGTTTGACCTTGTAAATGGGCTAGCATGGCCTTGAGGGCCAACCGGCTGCATAGACAAGGTCTTATTGGACGTCCACAAGATATTTTGGCATTTTTGAAATCGGAAATCTAGATCAGCAACAAAGATGGTGAGCTACAGCACACGATCATTGCCAAAATGGGGGGGTATGTGCGCTTAAAGGATCGTTTATCCTTTAAAATTGGCCGGCATGGCCGTGAGGGCTAAACAGATGCATAGCCAAGGTCATAAGTGACGTCCACAAAAATATTTTTGCATTTTTGAAGTCGGAAATCTGGATCACCAACAAAGATGGTGAGCTATAGGAAACGATCATCGGCAAAATGGTGGGGTATGCGCGCTTCGGGGTTTGTTTGACCTTGAAAATTTGCCGGCATGGCTCTGAGGGCACACCAGATGCTTAGCCATTAGTCTTTCATGTATTTGACAGTGTATGGTGTTTATGCACTAGTATAAGGTTAATATGTTTCAGTCATCATATTGGTTGCTGATTTGTGTGACTTATATGTTTACTTGTGTTGTATGCTTTGATGAGACTAGTTAGGAAAGAGTTTCCTCGGTCTATTAATGTGAAGCTTCTAGTAGGTTTCAAAGATGTTCACCACCATGCTAATAGGTGAATCAGATATTCACCAATGAAAAGTATTGAATTGCTTATGTATGCATATGTTCTATGGATGACTGGCTTGTTGCTAGTAAAGAGTAGTGTCATTCGGGGATGAATGTTCCTAAGGGGGGATAAGGTGACAACCCAAAAACGACTATGCTAAGTAAGGCCTAAACGTACATAGAATGCCTAGGTTAGACCTAGTTCACACGGATTGATGCGCGTGGAACCAGACCTCTGAACCTATGCACCAGCCAAGCCAACTAACCTGGTGAGTTAGTTGAGCTAGGCAGAGTTGGTTCCAGCCATGTAGTGTACCCGAATACTAGGATTCACCCGGATGAGTCTTAACCGGACTTAGAGGGTTAGTCCTAGATTTTAAGGGTTCTAGGGGTATAAATGTAATTTTGGGGCTAGGGGTAGTATGGTAATTACCCTAGGCTGATATTTCAATAATTAAATAAGTGATTAGTTAGTCAAAATGGGTCAAATCTCGATGGTCAAACCCGAGTTTGATCGGACCTCCACAACTCGGGTTCGAGCCGAGTTGGAAGCATAATGAGGCACGAATTATAGGATTAAATATTAGAGAAAATAAGGAGGGGCATTATAATAACTTAATATATAATTATATTCTGATTTTTATAATTAAAATTGTTTTGAATAAGTCAACAACAATTCCCACAAAAAGGGGCGCACAACTCCCACTAGGAGTGTGCTTCTTGCCCACTCTTAATTCATTAATTTACTCCTAAAATCGTTTTCATATTTATCCCACACTTCAAAAATAGAATATAAACGTAAAACTCACTATTCTAAAAGTGTTCTTGGTTGCATCCATCAAAGAACAAAAAGGAGAATTCGTACGCCTAAGTGTGTTAAGTAAAGAACTCCACTTGCAAACAAGAATCAAAGCCCGGAAGAAATGTTTGTGTGTGGGCTGGGGCGTGTGGTTGTGGCTGGTTTTCAAGGCTGAAAAGGTATGGTTTTTCTTCTCTCTTGTTCCCTTTCCCAAGAGTCCCGTAAGGTTCAGTTAAAGTCCAATCCAAAAACTAAGGTTGTCCCCCGTTTTATGCCCCTGTCATTCGATCCTATGAATGAATTGATGCATGCGTTGGTATGACTTCTGGTAGATGATTTTAGGAATGATTGTGATTATGTGAAATGTGTGTTTCCGGCTATTAATGATTGTTTATGAACATCCGAATGTTGAATGTCATATGTGCACAAAACATGTTGTTTTTCCGTAATTGTGTTGTTACTGTTAACTTGAAGAAAATGGTGAATCATGTGTTATGCAATGTTGTGTGTTTAACATGCAAAAGAAATCTTGATGTTCATGAATAAGAAAGTCAAAGTAAAGTCCTTAATGAATTGGTCAAAAGTATATGTAAAACTATGAGTCAAATGCCTAGGCTAAATGTAAGAAAGTGATATAAAATTATACGTTAATTGAGCATGGTTTCGGCTAGTCACTAGTGTAAATGAAGAGAACTATAGGCTGCCATTTAGAATGAATCTCGAGACCTTAAGGTCTTAATACTAAGAGATTAAGCCTTAAAATAAAATAAAACAAAATAGGGTGAGAGAGGGGATTCGAACTTGGGCAGGTTGAAAGAAGCCTGAAATTAAAATTAAAAGAAAATAGTGAGAGAAGGGGGATTCGAACTTGGATCCTTGGCCAAGGGTGTGAGATACATAAATCTCACACCAAAATAAAGTAATAAAAAGATGAGGCCACTGGAATTCGATCCCAGATCCTCTTGGCCAAATTTAGGAAGACACTTAGCACTCTAAATAATTAAAAATAAGGTGCTGCCCAAGGGATTTGAAAATGGGTCCTCTTGTCCGGATTTATGGAGACACCTAACACTTTAAATAATTAAAAATAAAGTGCTGCCCATGGATTCGAACATGGGTCCTCTTGGCCGAAATTGGGAGACACATAAGTCTCACATATATTTAAATAAAATGCAGCCACTAGGGATTGAACTTAGGTACCTTGGCTGAATGTGTAAGAGGCAAAAGTCTTGAACAACATATACTTAGATTATCATGAAACACTTAGCCAAATATCAGTAACCCGATATGGGTACTACCTTGAGTTCATGGTAAGATTAAGAAATGAACATTCACGTAATGAGGTGATTAATTATGTTATACTATGATGCTAATGAAAATAGTGACAACATGATAAGAGGCTAAGATTAATGGTGAGGCAAGTCTCAACCAAGCCTAAGAAAATGTTACCAAACGTACTCACCTATGGGAGTGTAGAATGATGTAGAGTCAAGTCTCAAGTATACTCCAAAAGAAAGTGTTAAAAATGAATTCATAGTTAATATATAGAGAAAAGAGTGACTACATGACTACATGCTAGTACAAGTGAGACAAGCTGTATCTACGCCTAGAATCAATGTCCCTCAATGTTAATTCCAAGAGCGCAGATATATGTTATACGATGAACAAATAATGAAAGGTGAGTAAAGATGAAATGAAAAGATGTTAAGAAAGAACAGGGTGGCACCGCAATATGAGGCTAGTGCAAGTGAGACAAGTTGTACGTACGCCAATATAAGGTCACCAAAAAGTACTCACCTAAGAGAGTGTTGAATATTAAGAGACAAGTCTCAATCACAATCTATATGTAAGTGTAAGGACAATTCACACTTAATATGTAAAGAAGAGATGAGAAATGATCTAATGAGCTATGAATACCTCATGCTAAGAAGCAAGCTTCGATGATGTATGAGTTTAATGTAAATAGGAACTTTAAACTAAGCACCGATAGGCTAGCTATTAGTGGTGATGCCTTCTTTCAGAAAGGGCGGAGGTTCACATAAATCTCATGAGATGAGACTGTCCACCAAGGTGGGTATGGGTCTCCTTAAATCTCCTAGTCTTTGAACTATGTTGCCAACATAGGGAACTAGCTTGGTTCGAACCCATAAAGCTAGCATGTTTTGGTTTCACTTTGGCCAGTGACTCCACCTCTTTTCGGTGTGGGGGAGACACCGCATTTCAAGATGCTCACATTATCTATGTCGGTTAAGGTTGAAGTTCCTCAAAGTATGAAAGATAATGAAATGAACGATACCGAAGGTGTTTGTGCAAGACAATCAGGAGGTGAGACCGGACTCAAGTATTGACATTAGGTCATTCTTGGTCATTGCACTTCATGTTCCCGATGAGAGTCTTACACTTCATCCTAGGTATTGCTGGTGTTCAAGTTGCATGTATACTTCAACTATAAACAAAGAGTTTTAAATTTCCGCTAAAATTAACCTTATGAATGTGATGAATGCAAGAAGAGGCTTGTATGCGACCTCTGAGAGGTCAATGACGCTGGTTGCGATTCTGATTCCAGAATCTGGGTCATGACGCAAAGATGGTGAGCTTTAGAAAATGATCGTTGGCAAAATGGGGGTATGCACTCTTCAGGGCTTGTTTGATCTTGAAAATGGGCCGGCATGGCCGTTAGGGCAAAAATGACTGCATAGCGATGGTCTTAACGGACGTCCATGAGATGTTTTCGTATTTTTGAATTCGGACATCTGGATCACCAATAAAGATGGTGAGTTATAGCACACAATCATCGAAAAAACTAGGGGTATGCGCGCTTTGGCGCTTTTTTGACCAGGAAAATGGGCTGGCATTGCCGTGAGGGCCAACCAGCTGCATAGACAAGGTCTTAACGGACGTCCACAAGATACTTTGGCAGTTTTGAAAATGGTAATCTGGATCACCAACAAAGATGGTGAGCTATAGCACATGAACATCGCCAAAACAGGACGTATACGCGCTTCGGTACTCATTTGACCTTGAAAATGGGCAAGCATGGTCGTGAGAGACAACTAGATTCATAGCCAAGGTCTTAACAGACGTCCACAAGATAATTCAACATTTTTAAAATCAGAAATCTAGATCACCAACAATGATGGGTGTGCTATAGCACACGATCATCGCCACAACGGGGGGTATGCACGCTTAGGAGCTCGTTCGGCCTTTAAAATTGGCCGGCATGACCGTGAGGGTGAAACGACCAAATTGCTAAGGTCATAATGGACATCCTCGAGAAAATTTGGCATTTTTTAAGTCAGAAATCCAGATCACCAACAAAGATGGTGAGCTATAGCATACGATCATCGGCAAAACTGGGGGTATGCACGCTTAGAGGCTTGTTTGACCTTGAAATGGGCCGTCATGGCCGTGAGGGCTAGCCGGCTGCATGTCCAAGGTCTTAATGGTTGTCCATGTGAAATTTTGGCATTTTTGAAGTCAAAAATCCAGATCACCAACAAAGAAAGTGAACTATAGCACAAGATCATTGACAAAACGGGGGGTATGCGCGCTTCGGGGCTTGTTTGACCTTCAAAATGGAGTGGCATGGAAGTGAGGGCCAATAGGCTACATAGCCAAGGTCATATCATATGTCCACATGATATTTCTGCATTTTTGAAATCCGAATTCTTAACCACCAACAAAGATTGTGAGATATAGCACACGATCATCGGCAAAAAGGGGGGGGGGGTACGCCCGCTTCGGGGCTCTTTTGACCCGGAAAATAGGCCGGTATGGCCGTGAGGGCCAACCGTATGCATAGCCAAGGTCCTAACAGATGTCAACAAATATTGGCATTTTTGAAGACGGAAATGCGGATCACCAACAAAGATGGAGAGTTGTAGCACACGATCATCGGCAAAATAGGGGGTATATGCGCTTCGGGGCTCGTTTGATCTTGAAAATTGGACCGCATGGCTGTACGGGCCAACTGGTTGCATAGCAAAGGTCTTAAATGACGTCCACAAGATATTTCAGCATTTTTGAAATCGGAAATCCGGATCACCAACAAAGATGGTGAGCTATAGCACACGATCATCGACAAAATGGGGGGTATGCACGTTTTGGGGCTTGTTTGACCTAGAAAATTGGCTGGCATGGCTTTGAGGGACAACCAAATGCATAGCCAAGGTCTTAAACGACCTCCACAAAATATTATGGCATTTTTGAAATCGGAAATCTGGATCACCAACAAAGATGGTGAGCAATAGCACACGATCATCGGCAAAACGGTAGGTATCTGCCCTTCGGGACTCGTTTGACCTTGAAAGTGGACCGGCATGGACATGAGGGCCAACCGGCTGCATAGCCAAGGTCTTAATGGACGTCGATGTGAAATTTTGACATTTTTGAAGTCGGAAATCCATATCACCAACAAAGATTGTGAAATATAGCACACAATCATCAGCAAAACAGGGGGTATGCGCGCTTCATGGCTTGTTTGACCTTGCAAATCGGCTGGCAAGGCCGTGAGTGATAATCGGCTGCATAGCCAAGGTCATAACAGACTTCCACAGGATGTTTCGACATTTTTGAAATCGGAATTCTTAATCACCAACAAAGAGGGTGAGATACATCACACGATCATCGCCAGAACAGGAGATATACGCGCTTTGGGGCTTGTTTGACCTTGAAAATGGGCCGGCATGGTCGAGACGGACAATCCGCTGCAAAGCTAAGGTATTAACGCACGTCCACAAGAAATTTTGGCATTTCTGAATTCGGAAATCCTGATCACCAACAAAGATGGTGAGATATAGAACATGATCATCGACAAAATGGGGGGTATGCGTCCTTCGGGCTTGTTTGACCTTGAAAATGGGTTGGCATGGCCGTGAGGGTGAACCGGCTGCATAGTTAAAGTCTTAACAGACGTCGACGATAAATTTCAGCATTTTTGAAGTGAGAAAGCTGGATCACCAACAAAGATGGCGAGCTATAGCAAACGATCATCGGGAAAACGGGGGTTATGCACGCCTCAGGGCTTGTTCAACCTTCAAAATGGGCCGGCATAGATGTTAAGGCCAACTGGTAGCATAGATAAGGTCGTAACGGACATCCACAAGAAATTTTGGCATTTCTGAAGACGGAAATCCAGATCATCAACAAAGATGGTGAGCTATAGCACACGATCATCAACAAAACGGAGGGTATGCGCGCTTCGAGGCTTGTTTGACCTTTAAAATGGGTTGTCATTGGCACGAGGGCCAACTGGCTGCATAGACAAGGTCTTAGAAGACGTCCACAAGATATTCTGGCATTTTTGAATAGGGAAATCTGGATGACCAAAAAAGATGGTGAGCTATAGTAGATGATCATCGCCAAAACGAGAGGTATGCGTGCTTCGGGATTTATTTGACCTTGAAAATTGGTTGGCATGGCCGTGAGGTCCAACCGGCTGCATATACAAGGTCTTAATAGACGTCCATAAGATATTTTGGCATTTTTGAAATTGGAAATATTGATCACCAACAAAGATGGGTGAGCTATAGCACACGATCATCGGCAAAATGGGGGGTATGCGCGCTTAGGGGCTCGTTTGGCCTTTAAAATTGGCCGACATGGTCATGAGGTCTAAACGGTTGCATAGTGAAGGTCTTAATAGACGTACAAAAGATATTTTGCTATTTATGAAGTTGGAAATCCGGATCACCAACAAAAATGGTGAGCTACAACACACGATCATCGGCACAACGGGGGGTATGCGTGATTTGGGGCTTGTTTGACCTTGAAAATTAGCTGGCATGGCCGTAAGGGATAACTGGATGCAAATATAAGGTCTTAATGGACATCCATTTAAAATTTTGCCATTTTTTAAGTCAAAAATCCAGATCACCAAATAATATGGTGAACTGTAGCTCACGATCATCGGCAAAACGGGGGGTATGCGTGCTTTTGGGCTAGTTGAACTTGAAAATGGGACGGCATGGACGTGAGGGCCAACTGGCTGCATAGCCAAGGTCTTAATGGACGTCCATGTAAAATTTTTGGAATTTTTGAAGTCGAAAATTCAGATCACCAACAAAGATGGTGAACTATAGCACACGATCATCACCAAAACGAGCGGTATGCGGTCTTTAGGCCTTGTTTGACCTTGAAAATGGGCTGGCATGGATGTGAGGGACAAACAGATGCATATCCAAGGTCTTAATGTAAGTCCGCAAGATATTTCGTCATTTCTGAAATTGGTATTCTTAATCACCAACAAAGATAGTGAGCTATAGTACACGATCATCGCCAAAACCAGGGATATGCGCGCTTTGAGGATAGTTTGACCTTAAAAATAGGTAGGCATGGCCATGAGGGCCAACCGGCTACATAGCTAAGGTCTTACGGACATCCACGAGAAATTTCGGCATTTTTGAAGTTTGAAATCTGGATCAACAACAAATATGGTGAGCTATAGCACACGATTATCGACAAAACTGGGGGTATGCGTGCTTCCGGGCTTGTTTGACATTGAAATTGAATGGCATGGCCGTGAGGGTGAACCAACTGCATATTTAAGGTCTTAATGGACGTTGACGATAAATTTTGGTATTTTTGAAATCGGAAAGCCGAAGCACCAACAAAGATGGTGAGCTATAGCAAATGATCATTGGCAAAACCAGGTTTATGCACGCCTCGAGGCTTGTTCGACCTTGAAAATGGGCCTACATGGATGTTAGGGAAAACCAGTAGTATAGCTAAGGTCGTAACAGACATCCACAAGAAATTTTGGCATTTTTTATGTCGTAAATCCAGATCACCAACAAAGATGGTAAGCTATAGCACACGATCATTATCAAAACGGGGGTATGCGCGCTTCGAGGCTTGTTTGACCTTTAAAATGGGTTGGCATGGCCATGACGGAAAACTGGCTGCATAGCCAAGGTCTTAACGGACGTCCACCAGATAATTTAGAATTTTTAAATAGGGAAATCTTGATGACCAAAAAAGATGGTGAGCTATAGTAAATGATCATCGCCAAAACGGGAGGTATGGGCGCTTCGGGACTCGTTTGACCTTGAAAATGGGTCGGCATGGCCATGAGGTTCAACCGGATGCATAGCCAAGGTCTTAATAGATGTCCATAAGATATTTCGGCATTTTTGAAATCAGAAATCTGGATCACCAACAAAGATGGGTGAGCTATAGCACACGATCATCGGCAAAAATGGGGGGTATGCGCGCTTAGGGGATTATTTGGCCTTTAAAATTGGCCGGCATGGTCATGTGAGCTAAACGGTTGCATATACAAGGTCTTAACGGACGTACACGAGATATTTTGCTCTTTATGAAGTTGGAAATCCAAATCACCAACAAAGATGGTGAGCTACATCACACGATCATCGGCACAACGGGGGGTATGCGTGCTTTGGGGATCGTTTGACCTTGAAAATTGGTTGGAATGGCCGTAAGGGCTAAATGGATGCAAAGCCAAGGTCCTAATGGACATCCATGTGAATTGTTTGCATTTTTGAAGTCGTAAATCCAGATCACCAAAAAATATGGTGAACTATAGCACACAATCATCGGCAAAACGGGGGGTATGCGTGCTTTGGGGCTAGTTTGACCTTGAAAACATGCCGGCATGGCCATGAGGGCCAACCAGCTGCATAGCCAAGGTCTTAATGGACGTCCATGTAAAATTTTGGAATTTTTGAAGTTGGAAATTCAGATCACCAACAAAGATGGTGAACTATAGCACACGATCATCACCATAACGGGCGGTATGCACGCTTCAGGCCTTCTTTGACCTTGAAAATGGGCTGACATGGCCGTGAGGGACAACCGGATGCATAGCCAAGGTCTTAACGTAAGTCCGCAAGATATTTCAGCATTTATTAAATTGGTATTTTTAATCACCAACAAAGATAGTGAGCTATAGCACACGATCATCGCCAAAACCGGGGATATGCGCGCTTCGAGGATTGTTTGACCTTAAAAATAGGTCGGTATGTCCGTGAGGTCCAACCGGCTACATATCTAAGGTATTACGGACATCCATGAGAAATTCCGGCATTTTTGAAGTCTGAAATCTGTATCACCAACAAAGATAGTGAGCTATAGCACACGATTATCGAAAAAACAGGGGGTATGCGCGCTTCGGGGCTTGTTTGACCTTGTAAATTGACTGGCATGGCTGTGATGGCCAACCATCTGTATAGTTAATGTCATAGCAGACTTCCACGACAATGTTTTACATTTTTGAAGTCGGAAAACCGGATCACCAACAAAGATGGTAAGCTATAGCAAACGATGATCGACAAAACAGGGGTATGCACGCTTCGGGGCTTGTTTGATGTAACGTTCCGAAAAATCTTATGTCTAATGAAGAGCCCAGCATGCCCTTAGGATAGCCTATTAGGGGTACATAGGCACCCCAATGCCCAATATTGAGAAATATTGGGCATTTAGTATAAAAAAAAATTGCTAAGAGGTATTAGCCAATTTTCTATATACGGATATGAAATATACGTTTTGGGTTGCCATACCCAATCCAAGAATCATTAACCAAGAAATGTACCTGCAATGAAGACCCTTATATAATAAATATATGTCGTCCTACTCACAAAAGGTATGAGGCATCCAAGTGTTAAGCCTAGATACCATTCCACATGACCATCTAAAATGATCATATGAATTAAGCAGTGCCCAAGGACATAGTGAGGGTCCTTGGGACAATAAGTAAACATTCCCAAATGAGCCATCAAGATAAATTAGTTAGGAAAGTGCAACAAACTCATGTGCAAGCACATGGGAATCACACGTTAAGGAGCCGGCCAAGGGGGACCACGGAACCACACTAATCGAATTCGGTTAGGGCAGTTAGGCATGACACACACAGGCGGGTCCCTCCATGTGGGCCAGCCTACCTAACTAACTCTAAGTCCTAACCAACTATCCTGACTATCCAATTAACCTAGCACTAACTGAATTGGACCCCCTAATTCACCCGACAACCTAGGACAAATCGGGTGGAACCTAGTACTAGTTAAGGGGACAAAGTAGTACCTAACCTAGGATGGTCCAAAGTTGTTAGTTGTGGTCCTAGTGACTTAGGGGTATTTTTGTAATTTCCCTAGGTCCCTAAATTAATTATATTAATTAAAAGTCAAAATGTTGACCGAAGCAAGGGTCAATACCAATTTCTAGATTTCAGTCAAAGTCAACATCTTCCTATGTTTAGTCAACTTAGGAAGGGTGTTTTTGTAATTTACTAATCAGTTGGTTAATTTACTAAACTAGTCTTAGTTGAATAAGTCAAAGTCAGTTCCTAAACCTAATCGTTCACGATAAAACACATAGAAAAAAACGCAAAGGCAGTAGACACAGAACGCTAAAACGTGAAAATTTCCATCGACGTTCTAGGGCAATTCAAAGGTTTCTCCAAGGATTCGTTCAAGTTGGTCTTCGTAGATTAAGTTCTACTCAAGTTATGGTATTATCTCCTAGAATTATTTCTCCAAGAGTACTTTCTATCGTCGGAATTCATGAAATGTCAAAAACTAGGGTTGTTCCCAAAGTTCTCGTCTAACTTCCCTTTCCCTAGTATCCTTGTTACGATTTCAATATTGAATAGGTTAGAGATCATGTTGTTGGTATGTGGTGCTGGCTGATCTTAGTGTGTATGGTTTTTGATTAAATAATGTTGAATAAACCTATTAATTGGACTCGTTTGATGCTAAGGGTTTCTTATGTGAATTAAAGAACGATGTATTACTAAGATATGTTCGAAAAATGTTAAGTGTGATGTGTGACGTCTTAAGGCATATTTGCTGTTAAGGTGACATCATGAAAGTGTTATACTCATCAAATATTAATATGATGCTGTCCAAAATGCTTAAAAACATTATGCCTAAAGTCATGAACTAAGATTGGCTTGAAAGACATCCAATGAAATCACACCTTGAATGAATTGACTATCTGATGCAAATAAAATTGGCTAACACTACTTTGTCAAAATGAATGCATGATAATGGCTAGGAGCTTATGTAAATGATTAAAAGATTGGCTAAAGGTTCATACATATTCAATTTAAATATGAACATATGTAAAATTGGCTTATGCCAATAAAAAGGATTTGCTAGTAAAAAATCCCAAATGTTGAGGCCAATACTAAGCATATGTCAATCTTGTGTAGTTAGAATATCAAATGATATTATAAGCACTTCTAAAGTAAGTCAATGAATCCATAACCCAGGGCATGTCATCCATTGGGACAACTCCCAACATGCTCTAAAATAATGAACTATGAACATATGTAAGTCATTGAAAGAAGTGCTCATCGTCCATAACGATGATAAGAAGCTACTACACTGAAGTAAAGAAGTAACGTGAGTTATAACATAATTAAAGGGGTCTAAATTAAGTAAGTGACCAGAATGGGGTGTTAAAGAAAGTGACAAAAGTCTTACTACACCTAAGCAACTATGTTAAAAGAATAATCACGAATGAAGGTGTTAGAATGTGTGAAACTAGTCTCATTAACACCTAAGGATGATATGTAAGGACAATTCACATTTCATCAATGTAAAGTAAGGATGAGATGTAAGGACAATTCGCATCTCATCAATGTAATGTAAGGATGATATGTAAGGACAATTCACATTTCATCAATGTAAAGTAAGGATATTATGTAAGGACAATTCAGATTTCGTCAATGAAAAGTAAGGATGACAAGTCATCAAGAGTAAGTAAATCTCAATCTAGAAGCAAGCTTCCATAATGTTTGAGTCAACTCTAAAAGATAAAGAAGATAATGAAAGTGAGCACAACACCGATAGACTAGTTATGAGCATGTGCTTGCACGTTAAAGTCTCATGCGACGAGGCTACCACCGAGGTTCATAAGTAGTCTCATTAAGTCCCTAGTCTTCGAACTATGTCTAGCCAACATAGGAACTAGCCAGTGGTTTCCACCTAAGCGAGATAGGGATGTACGGTTTCACCTTGTCCGCTGATTCCACCCCTTTCCGTTGTGGGGCAGACACAGGATTTCATGTTTAGCTCACACGATCTATGTCAGTTAATGCTCACGATATGTTCTTGGTTCATTATAGCCGTGAGCCACTCCTTTTCGGTGTGGAGTAAACACTTGAGATGGATTCACCTTAGCCGGGGATCACCCCTTTCCGTGTGTGGGGCATACACTGGATTGCATGAGTAGCTCACATGGTCTAAGATTCATTTTAACCGGTGAATCACCCCTTTTTGGTGTGGGGCAGACACTAGATTTCATGTTAGCTCGCATGATCTTATTCCCTATGATGTCTCTATGAAAGTGAGAGTGATGATGATGATGGAACGTATTTTCAAAGTGAGCAATGATGAAAAGCTTAAGAATGTCAATTGCCAAATGTCACACTCATGAAGTTTCAACAAATAATGGGCAAAGCCAAATAATATTGGCTTATAATGACTTCTTATATGATGCCAATGAAGGGAAGTAAAAACGTAAGGTTAAATAAATACCTCATAACTTCCCTAAGATGAAAGTAATGAAATAAATGGCATGACCAATATAGAATGGCTTATGAAACGTAATGAACATATAGTGTAAAGAATGGCTCACTATAAGGTAGAGAAATAATTCCTTAGTCCTTGGATTACTTACATCGATTCATTGTCGGTATGGGACTACAATGAATCATTGCACTTGTAAGTAAAACATAGGACGTAAGGAATTATTGAACTACACAATAAGAAGAAGAAAAAGAATGAAAAATAAACTAAATATGGTAATATGAGCTCTCGGTTTTTGGGTTAGCAAATTTTCAAATCCTCACCCGAGTTGTTCTAAAATTATGTTGATGATAAATATGTCTTATAATTATATAGAAAATGAGTTGTGTGTTTTGAATGCATTAAAATACATCATAATCATACCACAATTCACAACTAACGAATTAGGAAAGTCTAATGATTAGACATTCCAGAAATGGCATGTTGCTTAGGAAGAGCTTTTCATTGATCATGCATAGATTTATGTGTATGTGTGCGTACACCCATACTTAGTACAAGTGGTGTACTAACCCCCTACTATTACTATTTTTACAGGTGCAGGTCAGAGGGCATATTGACGTCACTTGTAGCGGTTGGGACTTCAGCGTTTCTCCAGACCATTTGGTAGGTTCTCTTGATTTCGAGGATGCTACACGCATTAGTCTAGCCTTAGTTTTAGATATAGCTAGTGGATGTTGTCCCTAGCATTTCTTTCGTACTTTCATTTCAAAGCTTTGTAATAAGGCCGTGTTTGGCAAACTATTTATGATATATTTATCTTCAGTTTTGAATTGATTCTTTATAATAGATGGTTGTTCTCTTTATGTTGATCTTAGTATATGATGAAACTATGTAATGAATATGTAAATCTAAGTAAACTTCATACATATAAAAAGTTCTAAATTTTCCGCAAATTTAACTAGATGAATGTGATGAATGCAAGATGAGGCTTGTCTGCGACCTATGAGAGGTCAATGACGCTGGTGGCGATTTGAATTCAAGAATCCGGGTCGTTACAAACTTGATATCAGAGCATGAGGTTAAATTACCTAGGATCTAAAGCTCAACACAACCATGTTACGTTGTTTCTAGCTTATGGTTGTGAAGCGCGTCACAATCATAACTTAGAGATTAAGCGATGATAGGAAATTCTCCCTTCTTCTACTCTTTATCGTGCCATGTAGAGTTGTAACATTTTATGTCATTTTGAAAATCTAACTCTCTTCTTGTGCATACGTGAAGAAAATGAACACAAGGAGGAATGCCGCAAGAAGAATTAAGGAAGCAGCTGCGGAGCGAATCAATCCCCAGCTGCTGCTGAACAAGTGCCTGTCAACCTAGATGGGTTGACAGATGGTGAAGTGAGGAATGGTTTGCTGCAGATGGCACAGTCTATCATGACTCAGGCTCAAGCCATCACGGATCAAGCCACAAGAGAGGGTGCTCCCAGAGAGAACCCGTATGCTAGTACCAGCTTGCAGGCTGAGGGACTTCACCAGGATGAATATCCCAGTGTACTACGGGTCCAAGGACAGCGAGGATCCTTAGGAGTTTGTAGATTAGGTCCACAAGATTTTGTGTGCCATGGGAGTTGATGATGAGGCAAAGACTGAGTTGACTGCATATCAACTCAAGGATGTGGAACAGGTTTGGTACCGAATGTTAGCTGATGGCCGAGCTAGAGAAGATGTTCTCAACATTGACTTTCTGGAGAGGTTCTTCCCAAGCGAGCAGAGAGAATCCAAGGTTGAACAGTTTATCAACCTAAGACAAGGAGGTATGTCTGTCAAGGAGTATTTCTTGAAATTTGTGAAATTGTCAAAGTATTCTTCTTCTCTTGTGGCAAATAGCCGGGATGAGATGAGCAGATTCGTTACTGGCATATCAGAGGATTTGGTAGAAGATTGACGGGCAGCCATGCTGCATGAAAATATGGAGCTGGACAGGTTGATGGTGCATGCTCAAGAAGTGGAGGAGAGTCGCCGTAAGAGAAAGGTTCACGAAGGCAAGAAGCCTAAGGCTGCAGACCAGCCTAGTTCGAGCTAGGGTAGGGCTCATTTGGATTCCAAAACAGGCCTAAGTTCAAGAGGCACTCAGGTAACTCCGCTCCTTTAGGTAATTCAAGAGATAAGGTGAATATGTCTGGCCCCAGAAAGGGCAATGACCGTAACATCCAGCGAACCAACAGGCCTTGTGGTAAGTGTGGGCGTTTGCATGGAGGTGCATGTTTGATAGGTACTAACATCTGTTTCGGGTGCGGCAAAAGTGGACACATGGTCCGAGACTGTCCTCAAGTGAATAATCAAGCCAAGTAATTCTCAGCCTCGTCCGAATGCAAATGTTGCAGCCGAACCTCCCAAGAGGAACATGTTCTATGCGCTGAAAGGTAGTGAAGATCAAGAGAAGTCAGTTGATGTAGTCACGGGTACGTTGCATGTCTTTACTTTCCCTGTGTATGCATTGTTAGATCCAGGATCCACTCTATCATTTGTCACTCCATTGATAGCTAGTAAATTTGATGTGCTTCCTGAAATCTTGCATGATCCAATTTTAGTAAGTACTCCCATAGGGGACGGCATTAGAACTGAGAAAGTGTACAAAAATTGCCCAATTCACATCCTTGATATAGTCACTCACGCTGATCTAGTGGATTTAGCCATGCTCAATTTTGACATAATCTTGGGTATGGATTGGCTTCACAAGTGTTATGCCACAATAGACTATCGAAACAGGGTAGTGAAGTTTCAGTTTCCAAATGAGTTAGAATTGGAATGGGAAGGGCATGGTTCAAGTCCAGTCGGCCAAATTGTTTCAAACATATAGGCCAATAAGATGATAGATAAGGGGTATTTCTACCACTTAGTTAGAGTCAATGACTTAGATCAAGAAGTCCCTTCCATAGATTCTGTGTCAATACTGAATAAGTTCCCAGATGTCTTTCCGGAGGATTTACCAGGAGTCCCTCCTGAACGTGAGATTGACTTTGGTGTTGATCTAGATCCCAACACCAAGCCAATTTCTATTCCCCCATATAGGATGGCACCAGCTGAAGTCATAGAGTTGAAGTTGCAGTTAAAAGATCTACTTGATAAGGGCTTCATCAAGTCGAGCATATCCCCATGGGGTGCTCCAGTGTTGATCGTAAAGAAAAAGGATGGAACCCTTAGAATGTGCATCGATTATCGGTATCAACAAAGTCACAATAAAGAATATGTACCTTCTTCCCAGAATCCACGATCTGTTTGACCAACTCTATAACTCCCCAAAATGAACTAAGGTGAACTAGAGCCTCATGGTTGTTTCTTGAGTTAATTTTAAGTTAAACGGAGTTAGTTTGGTGTCCTTAGGTAGTGTGCAAGGTTTGGTTAAGTTTGGAGTTCAATCGACAAAAAACGTCCATGACGTTCGGATGATATGCCTTAGAATGTACTTGTATGTCTTGGCGAGTTTGGATGAGTATTATGTGTTCGTTTTACTTGAAACATGCGTCGGATGTTCCTTAGACCTAGACGAATTAGTTTAGGGGGTTGACGTCTAGGCACGACCTCACCTAGGACCCCAAGGACTCTAGATGAAGGGCCCCAGGACTTGGGCAAGTTTGCCCATCAGTAGCTCACGACGGCCATGGCGACGGTCCGTCGTACTCAGGACGGTCCGTCGTACTCAGGACGGTCCGTTGTACTCAGGACGGTCCATCATACTCAGGACGGTCCGTCGTACTCAGGACGGTCCGTCGTACTCAGGACGGTCCGTCGTACTCAGGACGGTCCGTCATACTCAGGACGGTCCATCATACTCAGGACGGTCCGTCGAGCCTTGGCGTCGTGGGTGACAGAGAGTAAAATTGGGACACGCTCCATTTAGAAGCCAAGTGTTCCTCGACGGAACCCCGTGATGGTCCGTGGTGGACGTGATGGTCCGTCGAGGAGGTCTCGTCGACGAAGCCTGCCAGTGCATGATTTAAAGGCTGCCAGCTTAGGGTGTTTTATGTAAATACACCCCAAGCCTTATAAGACTCTCTTACACCCTAAACCTAGAGAAGAGCCCCCTTTTCTCTTCAAGATCCAACTCTCTCTTTCTCTCAAGAAAACTCTCTCAACTCTCTTGGAAGCTAAAAGTCAAGGAAGGATAGGAGGACGGATTGGGAATTGTTTCTTCATCAAATTCGTGGGTTTCTTTCTCCTAAAGGTATGGTATCCATTCTTGAATACCTTTCCATTCAAGAAGCCAACTTCCAAAATGGTTTTCAAAAGGGGTTTTAAACTCAACTTCTTCTAAACTTTGATTTCTATTATGGGTCTTCTTTTAACTAAGTTTTAATGGTTTAAATGTATTTATCTTGGTTTGAATAGATGGTTTTGATGTTAAAACTCCATGAAACTCTTGTATATGCATACTTCAACTTTTGGCATGAAAATGGGTTATGTGAGCATGATTTGAGTAAGGTATGAACTTGGGTCTTCTTGTGTATGTCATGTTGGTGTAGCTACTGCCCTAAGGGCCTTCATATGGTGAAATATTGATAAATTGCTTATGGGTAATGATGGTTTGATTTGTTGATGAGTTGCTCTTATTGTATAGTTCTTATTATGAATTGCTATTTGAGTGGTATGGTCCACCTTATGGGTGGCGGTGCTAATTGATGAACTTGATGTTACTTAGTATGGTTTGAGTATGTGACCTTGAAGGTCTAATATGTGAAATGAAGATATATTGGAAATGGGTCTTATGTTGTGTTTGATGTAGCTTGAATTGCATGTTTGACCTAGTTTATGTCTAAATGAAGTATATGATTATGAGAAGTATGTAGAGTGTGTAGCTTGATGAATCAAGGTTAAAGTATGAGTAGAACTTGATGAAGATGAAATGATGCTTATATGCAAGGTGTACACATGTACACACACACTCTTCTAAGATTTGTATTATGTCAAGTTGAGCAAAAAGGGGAAATCTTGAGGTGGACACACTTCGTGAGTTGAGATGTAGTGTCTAGTAACAACCTCTCCATTTCCTAGTGAGCTTTCTATGATAGACTTTTATGTTGAGAAATCCGTGTGGAGTTATGCCTAGCACCGAGAGGATATAAAGGGGAGGTGGATTGCACTTCGTTAGTTGAGATGTTGTAATCCAAAGTACCTCTTGAGATGAGTACTCCTCGTTAGTAGAGAGTGAGTTACTTAGTAGCAATCTCCTTATCCCTTAACTATGTGCCCGCATAGGTGTAGCTATTGGAAAAGCCATGTAAACGCTAAGAAGCATGACCTTACTCTAGGCAAGTAAGGATCCCTCATTCCGATAGGGGTTAATATCGGGATTCCATGTCTAGCTCTCATGGTCTTTGTCGGTTAAGCTAACTCCCACAAAAGAATTGATTTGAAACTAATTATCTTGTGTATTGTTGAAATGTGTATGTATGTCGTGAAGTGCTCAATCCACATTAGTTACCAAGTAGGAGCATTGAGTGGGAGTAGTAGTATGGGATGCTATTCTCACATTGCACTTGGTGTGACCTATACCTACTATGGGAGAAGAGTACCTTCATGAAATCCGTGTGAATGAGTACTGATTGTGTAGTGTTAGAGGATTATGTGAGTACTTGTAGTAAAATTGGAATCCATTAGGAGTACTTAATGGGGTGGTAGTTTTATTGGGATTTGGGGCTTTACCCTTTTTTTTCTCCAACATTGTTTTTTACACTTGGTATGACCTATATTTCCATGAGTGTTTTGCATATGTTAGCCAAGGGCGTGGATTTGATTTCTAACGAAGTAAGCCTAAGATTAGGTAGTTTTAAGGGTCGCTTTGGTGTGCTTGAAGGGAGGTGTAATGAGATTCCCTTCTTGTCTCACCTTAGGGAGTCTTAGAATAACCTTGGGTTAGGGCAACTTCAAAGAAAAAGGGTTCATATGACTTGGACCGTGCCTTTCACTATAAGGTCTTCATGGTAAGAATTCAAAATGTTCACTATGATGCTTTATTCAATTTTATTGCAAGTTTAGCAAAGTTAATTGAAATGTTCCTTTTGTTTATTTTAAGTTTGGTAAGATAGCCATAAAGTGTTAAATGTTGATTCTTATGTGGGTTTGCTTCTAGATTCATAAAGGTTATAATTGAATTGCATAAAAAGCTATCTTTACTAAAATGTCCCTTTTTGCATGTTTTTGCATATGCCATACTTAGTACATTGTTGTACTAACCCCATACTTTTTATACCTTATGAGTATAGGTTTGAAGCCTTTGGAGGATCGAAGTTGAAGCTTGGGAATTCTATCTCTCAAGACTTGGGTATGTCCTCATATATTCGAGGACATAGTTTTTATGTTTCTTAGTTTCCTTATTAAGACTTAAAAATGTATTTACTCTATTGTAAAGGGCCGTGTCCCTAAGATTCTAAGTCGTGTCTTTAAGTTGGCTTGTGACGATAAGATTTCCTAGTATTTATGAAAAGACTCCTTTATTTATTATTATCGTGAAAAGTTTTAATTCCGCACTACTTTTCATGCTTTATGTTATGAATGCTAGTTAGAGGGATTGTACGAGACCCCAAAGGGGTCAAGTACGCCCGGTCACGATTCGAAGGTTTTCCCTAACTTCTAGGGGGTGGTTTCGGGTCGTGACAAGACTTGGTATCAGAGCATAAGGTTTTGGGAAATAGTTTAAGGTCTGAAAGTCTCACAAGCCACATCTAGTAGTATCTTGGTCATTGGTGTGAGTCGCGACACATCCATGGACAAGAGGCTATAGGATGCTAGAAGTTTCACGTTCTTCTCTATTCTAGTATCGTGCCTTAGAGTTGAGAATATAAGGTGTCTATTCTCAACCTCTTCTTTTGTGTTTTTTGGACATGAATACGAGGAGATCGACCGCTAGAAGGGAGGAGGGAGGTGTACAAAATGAGAGAGTCCTTCCCCATGTTGACCAAGTTCCTATTATTGGCTTAGGGGAGGAAAATGAGGAGGTTCCTCTTCAAGAACCTCAAGTGCCTCCGGAACCTCAAGGACCTCAAGTGCCTCCTATGCCTCAAGCTCCTTTTGTTGAGGGTGATATGACTAATGCGGAGTTGAGGGCTTCCCTAATGAACTTGACCCAACTCATGCGGCTCAAGCTCAAGTTGTCAACAATCACTTTGTGGGCCAAGCTAACCTAGGAGATAGGCCCCAACAAAATGCTAGTACTCCCGCTTCTAGTATTCGGGATTTCATGAGGATGAACCCTCCTACCTTTCATGGAACTAAGGTGGATGAAGATCCACAAGGCTTCATAGATGAGGTTTTCAAGGTGGTAGATGCTATGGGTGTGACCCCTAGGGAGAAAGCGAAATTGGCCGCTTACCAACTTAAGGATGTTGCTCAAGTGTGGTATGAGCAATGGAGGGGTGAGAGACCCTTAGAAAGAGGACCGGTTGATTGGGAGGAATTCAAAGAGGCTTTCCTAGATAGATTCTTTCCTTTAGAGTGGAGGGAGAAGAAGATGGTCGAATTCATGAACCTCCGTCAAGGGGGAATGAGTGTGCAAGAGTACTCTCTCAAATTCACCCAACTCTCTAAGTATGCCCCAAACATGGTAGCCAACCCTAGGACTAGGATGAACAAGTTTGTGATGGGCGTGTCTAGCTTGGTGGAAAAAGAGTGTCGTACGGCTATGCTTCTTAATGACATGGATATCTCTAGGCTCATGGTTTATGCGCAACAAATTGAGGAGTCCAAAATTAGGGAGATAAGGCAAGAGGGTAAGAGACCTAGGTCGGATGATTCTAGTCACCAAAGGCCTAAGAAGAGGTTTAATGTTGGAGAAGGTAGTTCCTCCATAAAAGAAGTTTAAGGTTGAGTTTTGACTTTGTGAAGTTTGGCAAAAGTAGTCTGTGTTAATATGCTCCTTGCTAATGGATGATTTGATTATTGATGTTTTGATCATGATCTAAGTGTATTATATGATGCTAAGTGAGTCCTTGCTGTTCTTAAAATTTAAGTGTCATTCGAGGACGAATGTTATTCCAAGTGGGGGAGAATATAACACCCCAAAATGAACTAAGGTGAACTAGAGCCTCATGGTTGTTTCCTGAGTTAATTTTAAGTTAAACGGAGTTAGTTTGGTGTCCTGAGGCAGTGTGCAAAGTTTGGTTAAGTTTGGAGTTCAATCGACCAAAAACATCCAAGACGTTCGGATGGTATGCCTTAGAATGTACTTGTATGTCTTGCCGAGTTTGGATGAGTTTTATGTGTTCGTTTTACTTGATACATGCGTCGGATGTTCCTTAGACCTAGACGACTTAGTTTAGGGGTTTGACGTCTGGGCACGACCCCACCTAGGACCCACAAGGGGCCCTAGATGAAGGGCCCAAGATTTGGGCAAAGTCTGCCCATCAGTGGCTCACGACGACCATGGCGACGGTCCGTCGCACTCAGGACGGTCCGTCGATCCAGGGCGTCGCGAGTGATTGAGAGTGGAAACTTGGACAGGCTCCAGTGGGAGCCAAGTGTTCCTCGACGGGACTCCATGACGGTCCGTTGTGAACGTGACGGTCCGTCGATGGGGTCTCATCGACGAGGCCAGCCAGTGCACGACTTAAGGCTGCCAACTTGGCGTGTTTTATGTAAATACACCCCAAGTCTTATAAAACCCTAGGTGTATAATTTTGGTGTTTTTAGGTTATATTAAACTAGTTTTAAACCCTAGACCTAGACAAGACCCTCTCACTTCAAGATCCAACTCTCTCTTTCTCTCAAGAAAACTCTCTCAACTCTCTTGGAAGCTAGAAGTCAAGGAAGGATAGGAGGACGGATTGGGACTTGTTTCTTCATCAAATTCGTGGGTTTCCTTCTCATAAAGGTATGGTATCCATTCTTGAATACCTTTCCATTCAACAAGCCAACTTCCAAAATGGTTTTCAAAAAAGGGTTTTAAACTCAACTTCTTCTAAACTTTGATTTCTATTATGGGTCTTCTTGTAACTAAGTTCTAATGGTTTAAATGTATTTATCTTGGTTTGAATAGATGGTTTTGATGTTAAAACTCCATGAAACTCTTGTTTATGCATACTTCAATTTTGACTTGAAAATGGGTTATGTTAGCACGATTCGAGTAGGGTATGAACTTGGGTCTTCTTGTATTTGTCACGTTGGTGTAGCTACTGCCCTAAGGGCCTTAATATGGTGAAATATTGATAAATTGCTTATGGGTAATGATGGTTTGATTTGTTGATGAGTTGCTCTCATTGTATAATTCTTATTATGAATTGCTATTTGAGTGGTATGGTCCACCTTATGGGTGGCGGTGCTAATTGATGAACTTGATGTTACTTAGTATGGTTCTAGTATGTGATCTTGAAGGTCTAATATGTGGCATGAAGATATATATTTGAAATGGGTCTTGTGTTGTGTTTGATGTAGCTTGAATTGCATGTTTGACCTAGTTTATGTCTAAATGAAGTATATGATTATGAGAAGTATGTAGAGTGTGTAGCTTGATGAATCAAGGTTAAAGTATGAGTAGAACTTGATGATAATGAAATGATGCTTATATGCAAGGTGTGCACATGTACACACACACTCTTTAAAGATCGTATTATGCCAAGTTGAGCAAAAAGGGGAAATCTTGAGGTGGACACACTTCGTGAGTTGAGATGTAGTGTCTAGTAACAA
This sequence comes from Solanum sitiens, assembly GCA_016801875.1. NCBI lineage: Eukaryota > Viridiplantae > Streptophyta > Magnoliopsida > Solanales > Solanaceae > Solanum > Solanum sitiens. Next base: position 3,096,565 of record JABWTJ010000012.1, on the reverse strand, counting down.
CCTCTCCCATTTCCTAGTGAGCTTTTTCTTAAGTAGATATTAGTTGAGGAATCCATTGTGAAAGTTATGCCTAGCACGAGAGGATATGAAGGGGAGGTGATTGCCACTTCGGTATTGAATGTTGTTCCAAAGTACCGCGTTGAGGATGAGTACTCCTCGTTAGTAGAGAGTGAGTTACTTTCAGTTATCAATCTCCTTATGCCTTAAACTATGTGCCCGCATAGGTGTAGCTATTGAAAAAGCCATGTAAACGCTAAGAAGCATGACCTTACACTAGGCAAGTAAGGATCCCTCATCCGATAGGGGTTAATATCGGGATTCCATGTCTAGCTCTCATGGTCTTTGTCGGTTAAGCTAACTCCCACAAAGAATTGATTTGAAACTAATTATCTTGTATATTGTTGAATTTGTGTATGTATGTCGTGAAGTGCTCAATCCACATTAGTTACCGAGTAGGAGCATTGAGTGGGAATAGTAGTATGGGATGCTATTCTCACATTGCACTTGGTGTGACCTATACCTACTATGGAGAAGAGCACCTTCATGAAATCCGTGTGGGAATGAGTAACTATGGTGTAGAGTTATGGAGGATTATTGTGGAGTACTTGAGTAAATGGAATCCATTAGGAGTACTAAGTGGGAGTGGTAGTATGGGATGCTACTCTCACATTGCACTTGGTATGACCTATATTTCCATGAGTGTTTTGCATATGTTAGCCAAGGGCGTGGATTTGATTTCTAACGAAGTAAGCCTAAGATTTGGTAGTTTTAAGGGTCGCTTTGGTGTGCTTTGAAGGGAGGTGTAATGAGAGTCCCTTCTTGGCTCACTTTAGGGAGTCTTAAGATAACCATGGGTTAGGGCAACTTCAAAGAAAAAGAGTTCATATGACTTGGACCGTGCCATTCACTGTAAGGTCTTCATTGTAAGAATTCAAAATGTTCACTATAATGCTTTATTCAATTTTATTGCAAGTTTAGCAAAGTTAATTGAAATGTTCCTTTTGTTTACTTTAAGTTTGGTAAGATAGCCATAAAGTGTTAATTGTTGATTCTTATGTGGGTTTGCTTCTAGATTCATGAAGGTTATATTTGAATTGCATAAAAAGCTATCTTTACTAAAATGTCCCTTTTTGCATGTTTTTGCATATGCCATACTTAGTACATTGTTGTACTAACCCCATACTTTTTATACCTTATGAGTATAGGTTGGAAGCCTTTGGAGGATCGAAGTTGAAGCTTGGGAATTCTATCTCTCAAGACTTGGGTATGTCCTCATATATTCGAGTACATAGTTTTTATGTTTCTTAGTTTCCTTATTAAGACTTAAAAATGTATTTACTCTATTGTAAAGGGCCGTGTCCCTAAGATTCTAAGTCGTGTCTTTAAGTTGGCTTGTGACGAAAAGATTTCCTAGTATTTATGAAAAGACTCCTTTATTTATTATTATCGTGAAAAGTTTTAATTCCGCACTACTTTTCATGCTTTATGTTATGAATGCTAGTTAGAGGGCTTGTACGAGACCCCAAAGGGGTCAAGTACGCCCGGTCACGATTCGAAGGTTTTCCCTAACTTCTAGTGGGTGCTTTCGGGTCGTGACAAGACTTGGTATCAGAGCATAAGGTTTTGGGAAATAGTTTAAGGTCTGAAAGTCTCACAAGCCACATCTAGTAGTATCTTGGTCATTGGTGAGATCAACCGCTAGAAGGGAGGAGGGAGGTGTACAAAATGAGAGAGTCCTTCCCCATGTTGACCAAGTTCCTATTGTTGGCTTAGGGGAGGAAAATGAGGAGGTTCCTCTTCAAGAACCTCAAGTGCCTCCTATGCCTCAAGCTCCTTTTGTTGAGGGTGATATGACTAATGCGGAGTTGAGGGCTGCCCTAATGAACTTGACCCAACTCATGACGGCTCAAGCTCAAGTTGTCAACAATCACTTTGTGGGCCAAGCTAACCTAGGAGATAGGCCCCAACCAAATGCTAGTACTCCTGCTTCTAGGATTCGGGATTTTATGAGGATGAACCCTCCTACTTTACATGGCACTAAGGTGGATGAAGACCCACAAGGCTTCATAGATGAGGTTTTCAAGGTGGTAGATGCTATGGGTGTGACCCCTAGGGAGAAAGCGGAATTGGCCGCTTACCAACTTAAGGATGTTGCTCAAGTGTGGTATGAGCAATGGAGGGGTGAGAGACCCTTAGAAAGAGGACCGGTTGATTGGGAGGAATTCAAAGAGGCTTTCCTAGATAGATTCTTTCCTATAGAGTGGAGGGAGAAGAAGATGGTCGAATTCATGAACCTCCATCAAAGGGGAATGAGTGTGCAAGAGTACTCTCTCAAATTCACCCAACTCTCTAAGTATGCCCCAAACATGGTAGCCAACCCTAGGGCTAGGATGAACAAGTTTGTGATGGGCGTGTCTAGCTTGGTGGAAAAAGAGTGTCGTACGGCTATGCTTCTTAATGACATGGATATCTCTAGGCTCATGGTTTATGCGCAACAAATTGAGGAGTCCAAAATTAGGGAGATAAGGCAAGAGGGTAAGAGACCTAGGTCGGATGATTCTAGTCACAAAGGCGTAAGAAGAGGTTTTATCCCCAAGATTCTTCTATGGGAAACAAGGATAGGGCTCCAAATCAATCTTCTCAAGGTGGTGGTCATCCCTATGAAAGGGCTAGGTACCCTACTTGTGGCAAGCAACATGGGGGTAAGTGTCTTGCCGGAACGGATGGTTGTTTTGCATGTGGTAATAGAGGCCACAAGATGAGGGACTGCCCAAACCTTAAATCAAGGGGGAGAGATGTCAATCAAGCTTCCCTAGATCCTAATGCTCCCAAGAAGAACCCTTCCTATGGGATGGGGGCTAGAATGGATAATTAATCCGGATTGATGGTTTTGGTAAATCTCAACTCTTGGTTATTGTTGCTTTTGTGTTATGAAATGAGTATATATGGTTTTATAGTTCATATGATCATGTCATCTTGATAAATTGCTCTAAGAGTGGAATTTTGAAATTTTTGTATATTTGACAATGTTACAGTAAATATTCACTGTGACAAATTTGCAATTTGAGAAAAATTTGCCTTGCCTTAATTGAAGTTTAAATATGTGCAAAATTGTTGTATATGATCATGTTTAATGTTGGATAAGGTAGTTCCTCCATAAAAGAAGTTTAAGGTTGAGTTTTGACTTTGTGAAGTTTGGCAAAAGTAGTCTGTGTTGATAAGTGTTGAAAGTGTGAAATGATGCTCCTTGCTAATGGATGCTTTGATTGTTGATGTTTTGATCATGATCTAAGTGTATTATATGATGCTAAGTGTGTCCTTGCTGTTCTTAAAATTTAAGTGTCATTCGAGGACGAATGTTATTCCAAGTGGGGGAGAATATAACGCCCCAAAATGAACTAACGTGAACTAGAGCCTCATGGTTGTTTCTTGAGTTAATTTTAAGTTAAACGGAGTTAGTTTGGTGTCCTTAGGGAGTGTGCAAAGTTTGGTTAAGTTTGGAGTTCAATCGACCAAAAACGTCCATGACGTTCGGATGGTATGCCTTAGAATGTACTTGTATGTCTTGGCGAGTTTGGATGAGTTTTATGTGTTCGTTTTACTTGAAACATGCGTCGGATGTTCCTTAGACCTAGACGACTTAGTTTAGGGGTTTGACGTCCGGGCACGACCCCACCTAGGACCCACAAGGGGCCCTAGATGAAGGGCCCAAGACTTGGGCAAAGTCTGACCATCAGTGGCTCACGACGACCATGGCGACGGTCCATCGCACTCAGGACGGTCCATCGATCCAGGGCGTCGCGAGTGACAGAGAGTGGAAACTTGGACAGGCTCCAGTTGGAGCCAAGTGTTCCTCGACGGGACTCCATGACGGTCCGTGGTGAACGTGATGGTCCGTCGAAGAGGTCTCGTCGACGAGGCCAGCCAGTGCACGACTTAAGGCTGCCAACTTGGGGTGTTTTATGTAAATACACCCCAAGTCTTATAAGACCCTAGGTGTATAATTTTGGTTTTTTTAGGTTATATTAAACTAGTTTTAAACCCTAGACCTAGACAAGACCCTCTCACTTCAAGATCCAACTCTCTCTTTCTCTCAAGAAAACTCTCTCAACTCTCTTGGAAGCTAGAAGTCAAGGAAGGATAGGAGGACGGATTGGGACTTGTTTCTTCATCAAATTCGTGGGTTTCTTTCTCATAAAGGTATGGTATCCATTCTTGAATACCTTTCCATTCAAGAAGCCAACTTCCAAAATGGTTTTCAAAAAGGGGTTTTAAACTCAACTTCTTCTAAACTTTGATTTCTATTATGGGTCTTCTTGCAACTAAGTTCTAATGGTTTAAATGTATTTATCTTGGTTTGAATAGATGATTTTGATGTTAAAACTCCATGAAACTTTTGTTTATGCATACTTCAAATTTTGACTTGAAAATGGGTTATGTGAGCATGATTTGAGTAGGGTATGAACTTGGGTCTTCTTGTATTTGTCATGTTGGTGTAGCTACTGCCCTAAGGGCCTTAATATGGTGAAATATTGATAAATTGGTTATGGGTAATGATGGTTTGATTTGTTGATGAGTTGCTCTCATTGTATAATTCTTATTATGAATTGCTATTTGAGTGGTATGGTCCACCTTATGGGTGGCGGTGCTAATTGATGAACTTGATGTTACTTAGTATGGTTTGAGTATGTAATCTTGAAGGTCTAATATGTGGAATGAAGATATATATTTGAAATGGGTCTTGTGTTGTGTTTGATGTAGCTTGAATTGCATGTTTGACCTAGTTTATGTCTAAATGAAGTATATGATTATGAGAAGTATGTAGAGTGTGTAGCTTGATGAATCAAGGTTAAAGTATGAGTAGAACTTGATGATAATGAAATGATGCTTATATGCAAGGTGTGCACATGTACACACACACTCTTTTAAGATTTGTATTATGTCAAGTTGAGCAAAAAGGGGAAATCTTGAGGTGGACACACTTCGTGAGTTGAGATGTAGTGTCTAGTAACAACCTCTCCATTTCCTAGTGAGCTTTCTAAGATAGACTATTATGTTGAGAAATCCGTGTGGAGTTATGCCTAGCACCGAGAGGATATGAAGGGGAGGTGGATTGCACTTCGTTAGTTGAGATGTTGTAATCCAAAGTACCTCTTGAGATGAGTACTCCTCGTTAGTAGAGAGTGAGTTACTTAGTAGCAATCTCCTTATCCCTTAACTATGTGCCCGCATAGGTGTAGCTATTGGAAAAGCCATGTAAACGCTAAGAAGCATGACCTTACTCTAGGCAAGTAAGGATCCCTCATCCGATAGGGGTTAATATTGGGATTCCATGTCTAGCTCTCATGGTCTTTGTCGGTTAAGCTAACTCCCACAAAAGAATTGATTTGAAACTAATTATCTTGTGTATTGTTGAAATTGTGTATGTATGTCGTGAAGTGCTCAATCCACATTAGTTACCAAGTAGGATCATTGAGTGGGAGTAGTAGTATGGGATGCTATTCTCACATTGCACTTGGTGTGACCTATACCTACTATGGGAGAAGAGTACTTTCATGAAATCCGTTTGAATGAGTACTATGGTGTAGTGTTATGGAGGATTATTGTGGAGTACTTGAGTAAATGGAATCCATTAGGAGTACTAAGTGGGAGTGGTAGCATGGGATGCTACTCTCACATTGCACTTGGTATGACCTATATTTCCATGAGTGTTTTGCATATGTTAGCCAAGGGCGTGGATTTGATTTGAAGTAAGCCTAAGATTTGGTAGTTTTAAGGGTCGCTTTGGTGTGCTTTGAAGGGAGGTGTAATGAGAGTCCCTTCTTGGCTCACCTTAGGGAGTCTAAAGATAACCATGGGTTAGGGCAACTTCAAAGAAAAAGAGTTCATATAACTTGGACCGTGCCATTCACTGTAAGGTCTTCATTGTAAGAATTCAAAATGTTCACTATAATGCTTTATTCAATTTTATTGCAAGTTTAGCAAAGTTAATTGAAATGTTCCTTTTGTTTACTTTAAGTTTGGTAAGATAGCCATAAAGTGTTAATTGTTGATTCTTATGTGGGTTTGCTTCTAGATTCATGAAGGTTATATTTGAATTGCATAAAAAGCTATCTTTACTAAAATGTCCCTTTTTGCATGTTTTTGCATATGCCATACTTAGTACATTGTTGTACTAACCCCATACTTTTTATACCTTATGAGTATAGGTTGGAAGCCTTTGGAGGATCGAAGTTGAAGCTTGGGAATTCTATCTCTCAAGACTTGGGTATGTCCTCATATATTCGAGGACATAGTTTTTATGTTTCTTAGTTTCCTTATTAAGACTTAAAAATGTATTTACTCTATTGTAAAGGGCCGTGTCCCTAAGATTCTAAGTCGTGTCTTTAAGTTGGCTTGTGACGATAAGATTTCCTAGTATTTATGAAAAGACTCCTTTATTTATTATTATCGTGAAAAGTTTTAATTCCGCACTACTTTTCATGCTTTATGTTATGAATGCTAGTTAGAGGGCTTGTACGAGACCCCAAAGGGGTCAAGTACGCCCGGTCACAATTCGAAGGTTTTCCCTAACTTCTAGGGGGTACTTTCGGGTCGTGACAGGGATGGTGCAAACTGCCCCATGGATCTGGACCTATTAGAATGCCATGTTTCTGACTCTTGTGTGCTTCTTCTTTGCCTTTGATCCTCCAACTTTTGCGCAAAGGCCTGCATCCTTGCTATATCCACGTCTTTATTCAATGAAGCAATGGTACAATCTCTAACTAAATATGAGTCTAATCTATCCACATATCAGTGAACTCTATCCTCCTGGTAGCTACTACATTAGGAGCATATCTGTCCAAGGAATTGAATTTAAGACTGTACTCTCTCACGCTCATACTTCCTTAGTGGAGGTTTAAGAACTGATCCGCAGGGGCGTCTTGGATCTCCAATGGAAGATAATGGTCAAGAAATGCCTTTTTGAACTCTTTCCACGTAGCTGAAGGTGCATCCATTCCCCTAGATTGCTTCCAAGCTTCATGCCACAATATAGCTACATTCTTTAATTTATATGCTGCTAGCTCAAGTGCTTCTTTACCACTTACATGCATAATATCAAAAGTTTGTTTGATCTGATTTATAAAGTTTTGCGGATCTTCATTAAGATCTGACCCGGTGAATGATGGAGGGTCCAGGTTAAGAAAATCACATATCCGTGTTCCAAATGATCTACCTACACCACTAGTACCTGCAACTGGACCTTCTTGTCTTTGTCCATGACCAACAACTATACGAGTCAATAATTGGACTGCATTCCTCAAATCTTGCTCGGTAGCATTAATAGGGGGTTCTTGAGGTTCATCTTCCCTCCTTAGTTCTTCTGGAGATGGAGGCATCGGGGAAGTCTGCGATAGAAACTCATCTTGAGCCCCACTTGAACAGCTTGACACGGTGGTGGTTGGCTGGTCCCTTCTTGGGTAGCCACATTTACTCGCTTAACAGTACTTTTACTCCTTCTCGTAACCGGCATCTTTTCTATAATAAAATAATTTAGAAACTACATATGATTCACCTACAACATTGGTTCTATCGCACGATCTACAAAATGAAAGAAATGAGATAAATCATACATATCCAGTAGCCTCCTGTTTATAGATGTAGTGCATGACACATCCTTAAGCAAGATTCTACACAGACATGGCTTTGTAGACTCCCTAGGATGACCTTCTCTGATACCACTTTTGTCACGCCTCAAAACCCATTAGGACGGACAGTCACTCAATGCCCTAAAGGCTCGAGAGAACCAACATGTAACATGTTCTTACTATGCATATAACTATAACAATTGTGACAAGTTCACCTAGGACGCAGTGATGCAAACAAACATAAGTAGATCCAAAAGTTATATACAAGACATGGCCGTTGAGGCCACAACTCCTTAAGACACAACTGAACCATTTACATACGTCTACAAAGCCTCTAAAAAATGGAAGACTAGAGTAAGTCGGGATAGACCCCGCCTTACCTTTAACTACGATAAAATATAGAAATGAATTTACAAAGGACTCAATAAATCTCCGAATCAACTTGGAGCTCACCAAAAGTAGCAGAGTGTCGTGTTCTCCTACTGATGAGGTCTACTAGCTGGAGTACATGTGCTTGCAGCATGAAATGCAGCGTCCACAATAAGGGACGTCAGTACGAAAAAATGTACTGAATATATAAGGCAATAAAATATGTAATAAGAGAGCTCAAATGAAATCAAGTAGCAACATATGAGTGCATACATTAGGAGAGAAAACCACCTTTATTTACTCTTTTGAGATCATGTAAGTTACATTCTTTCTTTACTTTTCTGTACGTTATACTCTATTTAGGGCATGTGATGCAAGTAACAAGCTGATCAGTGTTAGAAGAGGATGACCCATGCTAGGCATATTAACCCCTGGGATACGGTCCTCATAATTACACAATTTGGGATCGGCCCATGCTAGGTTTTCACCCCTGAGATGCCACCCTTTTATACCAATAGGGATCGACCCATGCTAGGCTCTCGGCCCTGGGCTGCCACCTGCAATTATACAAATTTCTTCACTTAGATTCTTTAATCTTTGAGATTGTTGTTTATTAATTCAGAACTCTTTTGGGATTGTTCTTTGGATAATCATAACACTTTTGAGATGTTGGTTTGGTGGTCATAATCATCTTGGTGATACGGAAATACGGACCAGTAGTAGAAGACATGAAAAATAATACTTTGACGCAGTAACAATGACATAAGGAGCTATGTAGCATCAACACATTACTTTAAGAGATTAATGGCACAATTCACTTCAATTGACCAGGAGAGGGATTCACCAAACTTTCTTTTGCAAATACCATTTCTATAACACATAAGGGGGATAATTACACAAGTATAGAGTAGTGAACATATAAAGAAGTAGTTCTACGTACTTAGTATGGGGGGAGGGATATAATTAGATATTTGTAGTCAGTACGCTACTATTGTTTCTTTCATTAGGAATAGAAATTAGGAGATTCACTTAATTGTTATTAATTACAGGAGTCAGATTTCATGCCAAGGAATATGGAATCGAATAGCCTTACATATCTTATTTTCTGACCAATACCACTATCACGATTCATCCTTCCTTTTTGGGTGCTAATCTACAACATAAGTCATGATTAGGCTAACGTCAGCAACTAATCACATTAAGGCCCTCGAAAACAGTAGCTAAAATATTTGAGGGAAAGAAGGCCCAAATAACTCTTACACAAACGGTGAACCACCACACCCTTCCTCTACACATTAATATAGCTTCATACATCCTCTCCCAAGATACCCAAGCTGCCCTCAACAACAATATTCATAAGGCAGCCACTATCAATCTCAAATCTTTCAGAATAATAGGAGAATATTGACTCAATGATTTATCACAATCCACGAATTCTTGATAAATATATACAAAATTCTTCACTCCAAACATATATTCAAAGAGAGGAAAAAAAATGGGTTGTAGTCTTACCTTAATTCTGGAAAATTATCCTCTAAACTTGTACTTCAAGAATTCAAACTCTCCTTCAAACTTTTACTTGAAAATGATACAATACTCAAGAACCCTAAGGTGTTTTAGGGCTGCTTATTGAAGCCAAGAGAGACTAAGAAAGAAATTTAAGGAATCTGAAAATTTTGCAAGTTTAAAATGGAGAAAAAGACTTGATCTTTATCCTTTAAAAGGAAGGTGCTATGGCCGACTTTCTTTGCCCAATCACATGGTAAAAAAAATGTCTTAGTAGGTGATGCACCAACTTAGTTTCACTTGGGCTTTATCCATAATGGGTCAATTGGGAGATTTGCCTGCTCGGCTTTCTTTCATTCAAATTTTATTTATTTAATAGGTTTGGGATTCAAGTGAGCCCATTAATATAAGACTAACTCTGGTCCATCAAACTTGCGCCCTTTAACTATATTATAGCTCAAGTAGGTGATGCAGCTGCTAGCTCAATTAAGCCAAGAAAGCAGCTCAATTATGTTATTTCAATTTCTGAATTTTAATCCCTTTTCTTTAACTTAGCACTTAACTTTCAACTTTAATCTCAATTACCACCTTACTATATTTACTTAAATACTTTCCGTCGGAGTTAACTTGCAATCCATATGCTGAAACGTGCAAGGAATTACATCACCTTCCGAGCTAGTTTAAACCAACACTAATAATTACGAAACATTATCCCTTACCTACACTATAAGTCTATGTCAAGTATAACATGAATAGAACTAGCATATACATAATACAGGCCGTTACATCCTTCCCCCCTTGAAACATTCGTCCTCGAATGCTAGCAAGGTTGTCCAGCCTAAATAAGTTCATGCCTAAGTTAGTACTACTATTAATCACATTGAACATATAGACTTATACTTACTTGTCAATGCTTCCACCAGTGTGGAAGAGGTGAGGATACTTCAATTTAATTGCTTCTTTTGCCTCCCATGTAACTTCTTCTACTTGTTAGTTTCTCCACAGTACTTTTACAGAAGCTACTTCTTTATTTCTTAACTTTCTAACTTGTCGATCCAGAATAGCAATGGGTACTTCTTCATAAGTGAGATCTCCCGCAACTTGTACATCTTCAGTAGGATTAATATGAGATGGGTCACCTATGAATTTTCGAAGCATTGAGACATAAAACACCAGATGAACTGATGAAAGTTCTTGTGGTAGCTTCAACGAACCTTCTGTAATAACCTGCCAATCAAAGAAATCTACGGATCTCCATAGGCGTTGTAGGTCTTCGTCAATTTTTCATGGCTTCTATATTCTGGTTATCAACCCTTATTCCTTTATAGGATACAATATGACCTAGGAATGCCACAGATTTCAACCAGAACTCACATTTAGAGAACTTTGCATACAATTTACGATCACGGAGAATTTGTAAAACCTGCCGCAAGTGGTTAGCATGATTCTCTTCCGATCTTGAATACACCAAAATGTCATCTATGAACACTATCACGAACACATCTAAAAATGTCTTGAACACTTTGTTCATCAAATCCATAAAAGCTACTGGTGCATTTGTTAGCCCGAATGACATGACTAAGAACTCAAAATGACTATACCATGTTCGAAAAGCTTTCTTGGGTATATCTTTGTACTTGACGCTCACTTGGTGATAACCTGACCTTAGGTCATTATTTGAAAAACACTTATCACCTCGTAACTGACAAAACAAATCTTCAATTCTAGGGAGGGGATATTTGTTCTTAATCGTTACTTTGTTCAACTGCCGGTAGTCAATACACATTCTTAATGAGCCATCCTTTTTGCCTACAAATAAAACTTGTGCTCCCCATGGGGATACTCTAGGCCTTATGAATCCTTCTTCTAATAAGTCTTGTAATTGCTCCTTCTACTCACATAATTCTACCGGAGCCATTATATACTGAGGAATTGAGATAGGTTGAGTATCTGGAAGCACATCAATACCAAACTCTACTTCTCGTTCTGGAGGGAAACCTGGAAGATCTTCAGGAAACACATCTGGAAATTCATTTAGCACTAGAATGGATTGAGGGGTTTGTGGCTTCGCATCTACATTTTTCACTCTAACCAGATGGAATATACATCCTTTGGAAATCATATTCTTTGCCTTAAGATAATAAATAAATTTACCTCTTGGCGCCCCAATAGTACCTTTCCATTCTAGGACTACCTCTTTTGGAAACTGGAAATGCACTATCTTAGTTCGGCAATGTACCGTGGCATAACAAGAAGATAACCAATCCATACCCATTATAACAGCAAAATCTACCATGTATAGGTCTACGAGTTCAGCCAATGTATCGTGATCACAAACAATTACAATGCAATTACGATAAATTCTTCTAGCTATAATAGACTCACCAATCAGTGTAGACACTTCAAATGGTTTCACTAATAATTCTGGTGTTCTCTTGAACTTTCTAGCAATCAACGATGTAACATATGATAGTGTAGACCCCGAATCAATTAATGCATATAAAATATGTGAAAATATGGACCATGTACCTGTAACCACATCCGGCGAGGCTTCTGAGTTTTGTCGATTCCCTAGTGCATATGTGCGATTCTGACCTCCACTAGAACTAGCAGCTCCCCTAGCTCCTTTACCATGACCTGTACACATTTGTATCCCCCTACCGAAAGAAGGTGTTGATGAGTTTGAGTGCAACAACTAATCTAGTTGGCTGTGCAACGCCACCCACGCAACTATGAGGGCAGTTTCTCATCTTATGCCCTAGTGTGCCACACCAAAAACAAACATGTGTCCCAAACCGGCATGTACCTAGATGATTCCTCCCACACTATTTACAAGGCTGTCGAGGAGGCCTTGATTGGCTCGTACTTCCTTGCTCTTGATGACCCACTATTTGTGAGCCTTGTCTTTCCCTTATTTGCCCAAACTGATTGCCCCTAAACCCTTGAAACTGTGGTGGAGCACTAGCTGTAGAGTAGAAAGATGATGACCTAGGTGGTCTTTTAGATAACCAAGGCCGAAACTCACCTTGGGATGGTGCAAACTGCCCATGGATCTGGCCCTCTTAGAATGCCCTGTTTCCGACTCTTGTGTGCTTCTTCTATGCCTTTGATCCTCCAACTTTTATGGAAAGGCCTGCATCCTTGGTATATCCATATCTTTATTCAATGAAGCGATGGTACTGTCTCTAAATAACTATGAGTCTAATCTATCCACATATCAGTGAACTCTATCCTCCATGGTAGCTACTACATTAGGAGCATATCTGGCCAAGGAATTGAATTTAAGACTGTACTCTCTCACGCTCATACTTCCTTGGTGGAGATTTAAGAACTGATCCGCACGGGCCTCTCGGATCTCCAATGGAACATAATGGTCAAGGATTGACTTTTTGAACTCTTTCCACGTAGCTGAAGGTGTATCCGTTCCCCTAGATTGCTTCCAAGCTTCATACCATAATATAGCTACACCCTTTAATCTATATGCTGCTAGTTCAAGTGCTTCTTTACTACTTACATGCATAATATCCAAAGTTTGTTTGATCTGATCTATAAAGTCTTGCGGATCTTCATTAGGATCTGACCCGGTGAATGATGGAGGGTACAAGTTAAGAAAATCATGTATCTGTGTTCGAACTGATCTATCTACACCACTAGTACCTGCAATTGGACCTTCTTGTCTTTGTCCATGACCAGCAACTATACGAGTAAATAATTGGACTGCATTCCTCAAATAATGCTCGGTAGAATTAATAGGGGGTTCCTAAGGTTCATATTCCCTCCTTAGTTCTTCAGGAGATGGAGGCGCCGGGGAAGTCTGCGATAGAGACTCATCGTGAGCCCCACTTTGAACAGCTTAACTTGGTGATGGTTGGTTGGTACCTTCTTGGGCAGCCACATCTACTCGCTTACTAGTACTTTTACTCCTTCTCGTAGCCGGCATCTATGCTATAATAAAATAATTTAGAAATTAGATATGATTCACCTACAACATTGGTTTTATCGCACGATCTACAAAATGAAAGAAATGAGACAACTCATACATGTCCTGTAGTCTCCTGTTTATAGATGTGGTGCATGACACATTCATAAGCAAGATTCTACAGAGACATGGCTTTGTAGACTCCCTAGGATGACCTGCTCTGATACCACTTTGGTCATGCCTCAAAACCCATTAAGACGGACAGACACTCGATTCCCTAAAGGCTTGAGAGAACCAACATGTAACCTATTCTTACTATGCATATAACTATAACAATTGTGACAAGTTCACCTAGGACGGAGCGATGCAAACCAACATAAGTAGATCCAAAAGTTATATACAAGACATGGCCATTGAGGCCATAACTCCTTAAGACACAACTGAACCATGTACATACGTTTACAAAGCCTCTAAAAAATAGAAGACTAGAGTAGGTCGGGACAGACCCCTCCTTACCCTTAACTACGATAAAATACCAAAATGAATTTACCAAGGACTCAATAAACCTCCGAATCAACTTGGAGCTCACCAAAAGTAGTCGAGTGTTGTGTACTCCTACTGAGGAGGTGTACTAGAAGGAGTACATGTGCCTGCAGCATGAAATGCATCATCCCTAATAAGGGACGTCAGTACAAAAAATGTACTGAATATGTAAAGAAATAGCATATGTAATACGAGAGCTCAAATGAAATCAAGTAGCAACATATGAGTGCATAGGTTAGGAGAGAAGACCACCTTTATTTACTCTTGTCAGATCATGTAAATTACGTTCTTTCCTTTACTTTTCTGTACATTATAATCTTTGTATGGCATGTGATGCAAGTAACCAACTGATCAGTGGTAGAAGAGGATGACCCATGCTAGGCATATTAACCCCTCGGATGCGGTCCTCATAATTACACAATTTGGGATCATCCCATGCTAGGCATTCGCCCCTGAGATGCCACCCATCTATACCGATAGGGATCGACCCATGGTAGGCTCTCGCCCCTGGGATGCCACCCGTAATTATACAAATTTCTTCACTTAAATTCTTTAATCCGTGAGATTATTGTTTATTAGTTCAGAACTCTTTTGGGATTGTTTTTTGGATAATCATAACACTTTTGAGATGTTGTTTTGGTGGTCAAAATCATCTTGGAGATACGAAAATACGGACCAGTAGTAGAAGACATGAAAAATAATACTTTGAGGCAGTAACAATGACATAAGGAGCTATATAACATCAACACATTACTTTAAGAGCTTAATGGCAAAATTGACTTCAATTAACTAGGAGAGGGATTCATCAAACTTTCTTTTGCAAATACCATTTCTATAACAGCACAAGGGGAATAATTACACAAGTATAGAGTAGTGAACATATAATGAAGTAGTTCTATGTACTTAGGATGAGGGGCGGGATATAATTATCTTTTGGAGTCAGTACGCTGCTATTGTTTCTTTTACTAGGAATAGAACTTAAGAGATTCACTTCATTGATATTAATTACAAGTGTCATATTTCAAGCCAAGGAATATGGAATCGAATAGACTTACATACCTTATTTTCTGACCAATACCACTATCACGATTCATCCTTCCTTTTTGGGTGCTAATCTACAACATAAGTCATGATTAAGCTAACGTCAGCAGCTAATCACATTAAGGCCCTCGAAAACAGTAGCTAAAATATTTGACCAAAAGCAGGACCATACAACCCTTACATAAACGGTGAACCACCACACCCTTCCTCCAAACATTAATACAGCTTCATATATCCTCTCCCAAGATACCCAAGCTGCCCTCAACAACAATATTCATAAGGCAGCCACTATCAATCTCAAATCTTTCAGCATAGTAGGAGAATATTGACTCAAGGATTTATCACAATCAATGAATTCTTGATAAATATATAAAAAATTCTCCACTCCAAACATGTATTCAAAGAGAGGAAACAAATGGGTTGTAGTCTTACCTTAATTTTGGAAATTTATCCTCTAAACTTGTACTTCAAGAATTCAAACTCTCCTTCAAACTTTTACTTGAAAATGAGACAATACTCAAGAACCCTAAGGTGTTTTAGGGCTGCTTATTGAATCCAAGAGAGACCAAGAAAGAAACTTAAGGAATCTGAAAATTTTGCAAGTTTAAAATGGAGAAAAAGGCTTGATCTTTATCCTTTTAAAAGGGAGGTGCTATGGCCGACTTTCTTGGACAATTTTGGGCAATATATTGTCAAGTACGTGACCCACCTACTTGGCCTTTTAACTTGGGCCTTTTTGGACTTAATATTATTGGGTCTTGGTTGTCCATTTTCCCTTTGTTCTTTTATTCAACTTGGGCCAGATTATTGTAAGTAGGTGGTACACACTTGGCCCAATCACATGGTAAAAAAAAAGTCTTAGTAGGTGATACACCTATTTAGTTTCACTTGGGCTTTATCCATAATGGGTCAATTGGCAGATTTCGTTGTTGGGCTTTCTTTCATTCACATTTTTTATTTTATTGAATAGGTTTGGGCTTCAAGTGAGCCATTAATATAAGCCTAAATCTGGTCCATCAAACTTGGGACCTTTAACTATATTGTAGCTCAAGTAGGTGATGCAGCTACTAGATCAATTAAGCCAAGCAAGCAGCTCAATTATTTTATTTCAATTTCTGAATGGTAATCCCTTTTCTTCAACTTAGCACTTAACTTTCAACTTTATACTCAATTACCACCTTACTATATTTACTTATATAGTATCCGCCGGAGTTAACTTGCAATACATATACTGAAACGTGCAAGGCATTATATCACCTTACAAGCTAGTTTAAACCAACACTAATCATATAATAAACATGATCACTCACCTACACTATAAGTCTATGTCAAGTATAACATGAATAGAACTAGAATATACATAATGCAGGCCGTTAGAGGAACTTGAAGGCATATATGGAAACCCTCTTTATGACAAATGGGGCATTGTAGTGTAATACCTCGAAAATAGCTTAGGTCCTATAGAGCCTAATATGTTTGTCTTGGTGTTATAATGTCCTAAATATGCCTAAAATATAGAATATAGGCAGTAGCTAAAATATTAGAAGTCAAACGTCAAAGGACGACTAAGACGATTGACGACTAAGTCACCAAAATGTCTAAAATGTGGTTATATGTGTTTATGTTTATTTCATGGTGTTTTAAGGTTCTAAATAGAGTTAATACAGCATGTATAGTCAGTGGTTAAAGTTTCGTGAAGTTTGGAGGTCAAACGACCAAGAACGTCCATGGCGTTCGAAAGATATTCCTTGAGTCGACCTTGTACGTCTAGGCGTGTTTCGTCGAGTTTTATGTGTTCGTTTTATATAAAATTTATGTGAGAGGTGTTAAACTTATAGACAATAATTTTTGGGTTGGAAACGTTCGGGAAATTATTCCCAAGTACCATCTAAGGGTCCTTGAGGAAGGTCCCAAAAGTCTGATGTGCAGGCTGTCCCAGGCAGCCTTGGTGAGGGAGCAGTCAACAGCCAGTAGTGGCTGTGACGCCCCGTCATGGGGTCTCGTCGTGGGATAGATGGCCAAGGTTGAAGAGTGGAGCCTTGGTCATCCACTGTAGCCAGCGACGGTGGCTTGTGATGGCCCGTTGAGGCTGTGATGCCCCATCACAAGGCAGGCGTCGTGAGCTTGGTCTCCTGCGCAGATTTTTCTGCCAAGTCAGGGGTGAATTGGTAAATTCACCCCACTTCCAAATAAGAGTTTAGGCGGTTTATTAAGGGTCTTTTGGGTATTTTAAATTAGTATATAAGTGTTTAACACTTAGAATAATTCATTCTTCTAAAATCAAAACCCCAAAGTCCCTTAGAAATCCCAAAGACTCCATTGAAGTCCAAATTGAAGGATCATCTTGGTGTGGCGTTTTGAAGGGGAATTCTTCATCAAAGTGAAGAATTATCATCCTTGAGGTATGGCTTTTGATCCTTGAAACTCGTTTCATCAAGGAGCCAACTTTCAAAGATGTTTTCAAAGTTTTCTAAAGTGAATTGTCAAATTTTGGGATTCTACCATGGGTTCTTGCATAAATGATTTCTAAACATTGAATTATGATCTAATTGATATTGTATTTATGTTTTCAACATAAATTACCTATGAAACCATGTGAATTTATGAACCCTAGTTTTGACTACTTATTGGGTTACTTGATATTAAGCTAATATTGATGAATTGTTATGTAGTTTCTTATGGGCTTTCTAATGATATAAGAATTGTATTCAATTGATATATAATTGATCTTAGATTGTTAAACCTAGATTTAATTGATGTACAATCATTGGGTTTTATGGTTATTGCTTTGAGTTATTATTCATGGCCATGGGTAAGGGCCTTGTGATGTTGAATTGGTTGATTTGGCATTGAACTGAAGTGTGGATGAGGGGATGAAGGTATGCTGCCCCATTTTCTTTAATTTGATATTAATTATACTTTGATTTATTGTGCTTGGTATGGTCCACTTATGGTGGCGGTGTTATGATGCTATATAGGGTGACTTGAAGATGTTAGGTTGTTTTAGAGGTGTTTCTAGAATGACTTTTATTATGTGTTAAAAGTGAAGTATGTGATGTCTTATCTTGGTTGACTTGTATCTCTTTCTTGATGTATATATGATTATGGATATGTGATGTATTGATTTAGGGTGTTATAACTCTTAGTCTTGAATGTATGAATGACATGTGACTTTAAATGATGTTATGAGAGTCCCTTATGTGCAAACGTTGACTTAAGGGTAAGGTTAAGATTGATTGAAGTGTAAGCCGTAATGGTATACGTCAAAGAAAAGGAATGATGGACTTAAGGTTAGTTGGCTGGAATGGAATCATATTAACACTTAGGAAAGTCATCATGAGCTTCTTATCGCCATTGTGAGGTAGCCCTAGTGGACCTTCCTTGGTAGGGTAAATGTAATTGGGTTATGAACTAGATATGAAACCCTTTTATGTAAACCTAATGTATTAAATATTCTATGAGAAATAAGGCTAGCACCGAGTGAGTATGGCAAGGGAAGTAGTTCTAGTTAAGTATGAGACTAGAATACAAAGAAGCCCTTCATATTCCTTAACCATGTGCCTACATGGGATGTGTCCAAGTTCTACCATTGGCAAGTAGAACAACCTCATCGGAGTAGGATAGAACTCCGGATTCCATGTCTTGCTACCATGGTCTATGTCGATTATTGCCTATTCTCATCATGTGGAATACCTATTAGCATTAGATAAGTTTATGAGGTTTAGGTGGTGGTATGAGACGCTATCTAGACATTGCACAATAGGCTTTGAAGGTGTTATGTGGAATTTCCTAGGTCTTGTCCAATACCATTATGTGAGTTTATTATGTGATGTATGATTCTTAATGAACTACTGAACTAATGACCTATATTAGTAACTATGTAAATGAATGAGTACCTAATCTAAAGTGGCTTAAGCATTCCTTAGCTAAAGTGTGAGGAGAGCATGGAAGGATGATCTCTTCATGTCTTATCTTTGGAAGTCTTGAGGATGACTCTAGTTAGGGAAGCTGGTTAATCTTGTTGGCATGATATAAGCCTTAGGTAGTCTTAAGGACTATTTAGGTAATCTTGAAGAGGTCACTATGGACGTTATCTTCTTGATTTACTTAAGTAGGTCTTTTGATAGCCTTTGGAAGGAGAGTGTCCTATCATCTAAGTGTTGGTGTGTTTAGTGAGAATGATTCTATTTTAGGTAGTCTATAGGATCTCTTGTGTGTGTGATAGAGATTGTATGGGCGGTCACTCCACACTCACTCAAGTGAACCTTGGAAATGACCTTTTGTAGATGAATCTTACCTTGATGTTTACGATTGTTTTCTAAGTGTTTATGTGACTCATTGTAGGTAATCTTAAGGGTCGTTTAGGCACATCTAGAGAGGGGGTATGGGCGGTCTCTCTTTGTGTGACTTAAGTGAATCTTAGGATGACTTTAAGTGAGGGAATTATATGCTAGAAGATGTTAAAAGGGAACGCTAGGACTTCACTGTTACAGTGAAGTGAACTCATTGTAAAGTGAGCTTTAAAATGGATTTTTTGGTTAATTGTGATCTTATGTGTTTCTTAATTGCTAAATGATGTTCTCATGATAAAACTATGATTTATAAAATGAAAAGATGCATATTTCCAATAAAGTCCGTTTTCATGATTTTTATGCATATAACCATACTTAGTACATGTGGTTGTACTAATTCCATGCTTTATTTTATATCTGTAGTTCTTGGTAGGTGAGGAGCTTTGGAGAAGATGACTTGGACTTAGAAGATCGTTCAAGAGAAGTTGAAGTATGTCCTCATTTGACTCGAGGGCATATATGTCATTTTATGTTTCTTTTATGAAGTTTTGTAATAGACTACTAGTAGTATGTTTTGAATTCGTATGGGCTGTGTCCCAAGTATTGTCGTGTCTTAAGATGATGATCGAGACTTAGTGTTTTCCTATTTTTCTACTTATATGAAAGAGTTTAAAGACTTCTATACTATTTTAATGAAAAGTTTTAATTCCGCACTACTTTTCACTATGTTATGCAATGAATGATATGAAAGAGGCTTGTCTTAGAACTCCGAGAGTTCGACGACGCTGGTTACAATCCAAGATTGTACCCTATGTTCTAGGGTATGGTTTCGGGTTGTGACAAGCTTGGTATTAGAGCATAGGTTAATGAAAGTAGTCTTAGGTATCAAAAAGTCTCGAAAAGTCACGTCTAGTAGAGTCTTGACCATCGGTGTGAGTCGCGTCACATCTATGGGCGAGAGGCTATAGGACGATAGTGTTTCCCTTCATTTCTACTCCTATGTTCGTGCAGTAGAGTTATGTTATGAGTATCCTTATAAATGTGTTTCCTTGTTTTCTAGGAGATGAATACTATAAGGATGGCCGCTAGAAGGATGGAAGAGGGAAGGGGTAATGAGGAAGTTCTTCCCCAAGTTGAGCAAGATGCGCAAGTTTCTCAAGGTGATCAAGGTGGTCAAGGTGCTCAAGTACCTCCTCAAGGTGATCATGCTCCTAATGTAGGAGGAGGTGATGAGGTGCCGGAGTTGTCTAATAGGGTGATCGGAGTGGCTTTGCTTGCTTTAGCCCAAGCCGTAATGGCTCAAGCTAACTTGAACATGATGCCTAGGGTTAATGCTATGGAGAGCACTATGACTTCTAGGTTGAGAGACTTTGTGAGGATGAATCCTCCTATCTTTCTTGGATCTAAGGTAAATGAGGATCCCCAAGAGTTTCTTGATGAAATGTACAAGGTGTTGAGTGCTATAGGGGTTACATCTAGAGAGAAGGTGGAATTGGCTTCATACCAATTGATGGATGTTTCTCAAATTTGGTATGCTTAATGGAAGGACAATAGGCCGGAGGATTTGGGTCCTATTGAGTGGGAGGAGTTTAATTGATCTTTTCTTGGCAAGTACTTTCCCCGAGAGAGGAGAGAAGTCAAGGTGGAGGAGTTTATTAATCTCAAGCAAGGCAATATGAGTGTTGAGGAGTACTCTTTGAAATTCGCAACATTGTCTAGGTATGCTCCTTCTCTTGTGTCCAATCCAAGAGATAAAATGAGTCGCTTTTGTACTGGAGTAGCTGACTTGGTGAATGAAGAATGTTTTACCACTATGCTTCATGATGATATGACCCTATCTAGACTCATGGTGTATGCACAATCTATTGAGGAGTCTAAACATAGGAGGATGGCTAGAAGTTTGAAAAGGAGTGTTGCTAGTGATTAAGAGCAACCTAGGTTCAAGAAAAGAGTTCAATCTCAAGAAGAGCCTAGGAGGCCTAAGATGAGGTTTGAGAAAGGAGGTAGTTCCAAGGATGTAAAACCTACTTGTGCCAATTGTGGCAAGAAACACTATGGTGAGTGTCTATTGGGTACCGGGAATTGCTTTGGTTGTGGTAAGGGAGGACATAAGGATAGGGATTGTCCTACGATTGCTTCTAGAGGTAGAGAGGGTAAGCAAGTTGCTCCTAGTGTTCCAAAGGAAGATGCTCCAACTAAGAGGCATTTCTATGCACTCCGTACTAGAGTTGAGAAGCCGGATGAAAATGAGGGTGATGATGATGTTGGTAAGTTCTCTTTCTTTTGTTAAGATTTGAGTTTCTTCTAAGTGGGGGAGTATGTTTTGTAGAGGGGATAGAAGTTCTTGAATTTGTTGCTTGTGCATGATGTTTAGGAGTTTGGTTGAAATTGAATTTCATTGACCTCTTGCATTGTGTATTTTATGAAACTTTGAGTATGTTGTAATATGTGTTTATATGATGTTACTTTGCATATTAGCATGTTCATATCATGAATTGCCAAAAAGTTGCATTTTTGAAAATTTGGAAAAATCACTGTGGCTTGTTAAACTGCTCACTGTAAAAATTTTGGTTAAAATGACTATTTGATTCGTTTGTCTAAAATGGTGGTAATGTTGTTAGAACTCATGTATATGAGTAGGGTATTGAGTATAAAATGAGTTTTTGCTATTTGGATTGAAGCATGTGAGTTTTGTAGCTTAACGAGTTATAGAATTGTCTTCTAGTTTCTTGTTGTGTTGCTAATATCTTGACTATGTGAAGTTGATGTTTTTCCTCTTGGATATGTGTTTTATGGTTTGGTTATGTGCGGCTAGTTGAGTCTCTTATCTTGGAAGTGTTCGGAGAGTGGCAAGTGTCATTCGAGGACGAATGTTGTCCAAGTGGGGGAGATTGTAATACCTCGAAAATAGATTAGGTGATATAGAGCCTAATATATTGGTCTTGGTGTTCTAATGTCCTAAATATGCCTAAAATATAGAATATAGGCAGTAGCTAAAATATTAGAGGTGTTGGAAGTCAAACGTCAAAGGACGACTAAGACGATTGACGACTAAGTCATCAAAATGTCTAAAATGTGTTTATCTGTGTTTCATGGTGTTTTAAGGTTCTTAATAGAGTTAATATAGCATGTATAGGTAGTGTTTAAAGCTTCGTGAAGTTTGGAGGTCAAACGACCAAGAACGTCCAAGGCGTTCGAAGATATGCCTTGAGTCAACCTTGTACGTCTAGACGTGTTTCGTTGAGTTTTATGTGTTCGTTTTGTATAAAATTTATATGAGAGGTGTTAAACTTATATAAAATCATTTTTGTGTTGTAAAAGTTCGGGAAATTATCCCCAAGGACCATCTAAGGGTCCTTGAGGAAGGACCCAAAAGTCTGATGTGCAGGCAGTCCCAGGCAGCCTTGGTGACGGAGCAGTCAACGCCCAATAGTGGCTGTGATGCCCCGTCATGGGGTATCGACGTGGGAGAGATGGCCAATGGTGAAGAGTGGAGACTTGGTCAACCACTTTAGCCGGCGACGGTGGCTTGTGACGGCCCGTTGAGGCTGTGATGCCCCGTCACAAGGCAGGCGTCGTGAGCTTGGTCTCCTAGCAGATTTTTCTGCCAAGTCTCACCCCACTTCCAAATAAGAGCTTAGGCGGTTTATTAAGGGTCTTTTGGGTAATTTAAATGAGTATATAAGTGTTTAACACATAAAATAATTCATTCTTCTAAAATCAAAACCACAAAATCCCTTAGAAATCCCAAAGACTCCATTGAAGTCCAAATTGAAGGATCAGCTTGGTGTGGCGTTTTGATGGGGAATTCTTCATCAAAGTGAAGAATTATCATCCTTGAGGTATGGCTTTTGATCCTTGAAACTTGTTTCATCAAGGAGTCCAACTTTCAAAGATGTTTTTAAAGTTTTCTAAAGTGAATTGTCAAATTTCGAGATTCTACCATGGGTTCTTGCATAAATGATTTCTAAACATTGAATTATGATCTAATTGATATTGTATTTATGATTTCAACATAAATTATCTATGAACCCATGTGAATTGATTAACCCAAGTTTTGACTACTTCATGGGTTAGTTGATATTATGCTAATATTGATGAATTGTTATGTAGTTTCTTATGGGCTTTCTAATGATATAAGAATTGTATTCAATTGATATCTAATTGATCTTAGATTGTTAAACCTAGATTGAATTGATGTAGATTCATTGGGTTTTATGGTTATTGCTTTGAGTTATTGTTCATGGCCATGGGTAAGGGCCTTGTGATGTTGAATTGGTTGATTTGGCATTGAACTGAAGTGTGAATGAGGGGATGAAGGTATGCTGCCCATTTTCTTTAATTTGATATTAATTATACATTGATTCTATTGTGCTTGGTATGGTCCACTTATGGTTGCGGTGTTATGATGATATATAGGGTGACTTGAAGATGTTAGGTTGTTTTAGAGGTGTTTCTATAATGACTTGTATTATATGTTAAAAGTGAAGTATGTGATGTCTTGTCTTGGTTGACTTGTATATCTTGCTTGATGTATATATAATTTGGATATGTGATGTCTTGTTGTAGGGTGTTATAACTCTTAGTCTTGAATGTATGAATGACAGGTGACTTTAAATGATGTTATGAGAGTCTCTTATGTGCAAACCTTGACTTAAGGGTAAGGTTAAGATTGATTGAAGTGTAAGCCGTAATGGTATCCTTCAAAGTAAAGGAATGATGGACTTAAGGTTAGGTGGCCGGAACGGCATCATATTAACACTTAGAAAAGTCATCATGAACTTCTTATCGCCATTGTGAGGTAGCCCTAGTGGACCTTCCTTGGTAGGGTAAATGTAATTGGGTTTTGAACTAGATATGGAACCCTTTTATGTAAACCTAATATATGAAATATTCTATGAGAAAGAAGGCTAGCACCGAGTGAGTATGCCAAGGGAAATAGTTCTAGTTAAGTATGAGACTAGAATACAAAGAAGCCCTTCATATTCCTTAACCATGTGCCTACATGGGAAGTGTCCAAGTTCTACCATTGGCAAGTAGAACAACCTCATCGGAGTAGGATAGAACTCCGGATTCCATGTCTTTCTACCATGGTCTATGTCGGTTATTGCCTATTATCATCATGTGGAATACCTATTAGCATTACATAAGTTTATGAGGTTTACGTGGTGGCATGGGACGCTATCTAGGCATTGCACAATAGAATTTGAAGGTGTTATGTGGAATTTCCTAGGTCTTGTCAAAGACCATTATGTGAGTGTCTTATGTGAAGTATTATGTGAGTGTCTTATCTGATGTATGAGTCTTAATGAACTAATGACCTATATTAGTAAATATGTAAATGAATGAGTACCTAATCTAAAGTGGCTTAAGCATTCCTTAGGTAAAGTGTGAGGAGGGCATGGAAGGATGATCTCTTCATGTCTTATCTTTGGAAGTCTTGAGGATGACTCTAGTTAGGGAAGTTGGTTAATCTTGTTGACATGATCTAAGCTTTAGGTAGTGTTAAGGACTATTTAGGTAATCTTGAAGAGGTCACTATAGACGTTATCTTCTTGAATTTCTTAAGTAGGTCTTTTGATAGCCTTTGGAAGGAGAATGTCCTATCATCTAAGTGTTGGTGTGTTTAGTGAGAATGATTCTATTTTAGGTAGTCTATAGGATATCTTGTGTGTGTGTGATAGAGATTATATGGGCGTTCACTCCACACTCACTCAAGTGAACCTTGGAAATGACCTTTAGTAGATGAATCTTACCTTGATGTTTATGATTGTTTTCTAAGTGTGTATGTGACTCATTGTAGGTAATCTTATGGGTCGTTTAGGCACATCTAGAGAGGGTGTATGGGCGGTCTCTCTTTGTGTGATTTAAGTGAATCTTAGGATGACTTTAAGTGAGGGAATTAAATGCTAAAAGATGTTAAAAGTGAAGGCTAGGACTTCACTGTAACAGTGAAGGGACTTCACTATACAGTGAAGTGAACTCACTGTAAAGTGAGCTTTAAAATGGTATTTTTGGTTAATTGTGATCTTCTATGTATCTTAATTGCTAAATGATGTTCTCATGATTAAACTATGATTTATAAAATGAAAAGATGCATATTTCCAGTAAAGTCCATTTTCATGATTTTTATACATAGTCATACTTAGTACATGTGGTTGTACTAATTCCATTCTTTATTTTGTATTTATAGTTTTTGGTAGGTGAGGAGCTTTGGAGAAGAAGACTTGGACTTAGAAGATCGTTCAAGAGAAGTTGAAGTATGTCCTCATTTGACTCGAGGGCATATATGTCATTTTATGCTTCTTTTATGAAGTTTTGTAATAGACTACTAGTAGTATGTTTTGAATTTGTATGGGCCGTGTCCCGAGTATTGTCGTGTCTTAAGATGATGATCGAGACTTAGTGTTTTCCTATTTTCTACTTATATGAAAGAGTTTAAAGACTTCTATATTGTTTTAATGAAAAGTTTTAATTCCGCACTACTTTTCACTATGTATATGCAATTAATGATATGAAAGAGGCTTGTCTTAGAACTCCGAGAGTTCGACGACGCCGGTTACAATCCAAGATTGTACCCTATCTTCTAGGGTATGGTTTCGGGTTGTGACATGTAGTTATCCACCTCGTGAGGATTTTGGTGAACAAATCTTCCCACATTAAAAAGGGGTACCCCTAATCTTCAAGTTCACTCGGTGCTAAGCTAAGTTCCCTTTATTGAAAAGCATTTATTATTCATTACTTTATAATATATAGGCTTAGGAGAATTAACCCCTCATATGCTTAACTCATAGGTCGTAGATGAGAGAGTCCATTCATCAACCTAACTCATGTGAGAAAACCTTTCACATGGACATAACATATTAAAGCACCATCTAGTTTAGGAGACTCTCGAGAACACCTTTCAAGAGACCCTCTATGTCACGACCGGAATCTAGACCCCAGATGAGACCGGCATCGTTGACCTCTCAGAGGTTGAAGACAAGCCTACATACGTCATCATTACTTCATCTAGGTTAATTTTAGCGGAAAATTTGAACTTTTTGTTACTTAACATTCATATAAGACATTCTACTTAAACTCATAAACGTTCACAATCAACCATCGAATATTAAGATCATCAAAATTAAAGAAATAGTTCAATACTACATTAAGTGTATACTTGCCAAACTGACACCAATACAATGTCTGAAATAAGATGAGAAAGAAACGCTAGTGGAACATATTCCACTAACTCAAACCTATATCTAAGCTAGAATATAATGGGCAAGCGTCCTTGAAAGCATGAGGGCCTACGAAATCTGGATAAATGCTCCACGTCCGAATCGCGGCAACGTCGTACTGTAAGCTCTAACGTCCACCTGTGCCTGCACCTAAAAGTAGATATTGTATGGGATTAGTACACAGTTGTACTAAGTATGGTATATTCAAGCACACACCAAGGCATGAGTAAGAATAGCTCTTTCCTAACAACATGATTTATGGAAAGTCAAGTCAGTGCACTTGCCAAATTTAGATTAGGAAAGTCAGTGGACTTGCCAAATTTGGATGAGGAAAGTCAGTGGACTTGCCAAATTTGGATTAGGAAAGTCATGCCATGAAAGTAACATGCATCATCATAATTATCATTTTGCAAGCAGCACATAACATATTGCACATATCATATCACATAGTTCATATCATTCTTTCATATGCCATAAGACCTTAGAATCATGGACTTGACATTAGGACTTCCCAAAATGAGGGCTCAACATATGGGACCTCAACTAGGGAGCCTTCTTCAGCAAACACAGAGTCTTCTTCGTTTATTCATACGTACTTCATTTTCATTCATTCATATACTAGTGCAATCACCAGTAATACCTAGAATGAAGTGTAAGACTCTCATCGAGTTTGCTGTGCAATGACCAAGAATAACCTAGTGTCATTACTTAAGTCTAGCTCACCTCTTGATTATCCTATCCTAACACCTTTGGTATCATTCATTTCATTATGTGCATTCGTTGAAGTTGGCCTCATTCATTCTTTGGGAACTTTAACCTTAACCAACATAGATCATGTGAGCATCAAGAAATCCAATGTGTAATCCCCACACCGAAAAGAGGTGGAATCACCGGCCAAAGTGAACCAAAACATGCTAGCGTATATAGGGAGTCGAACCCTGCTAGATCCCTATATTTAATGTATAGGTTCAAAGACTAGGAGATATAAGGAGACCCATACCCGGCATGCCAGACAGTCTCATCTCATAAGAGTTACGTGAACCTCTGCCCTTCCCGAAGGAAGGCATCACCGATCATAGATAGACTATCGGTGCTCAGTATAAAGTTCCATTACATTCAACTCACACATCATGGAAGTTGGCTTCTAGCATGAGGACATCATATCTCCTTATATGATTTCTCATCTCATCATTAGTATTAAGTATGCATTAACTTCAATACTTTAATTAGAGTGTTCATAGAGACTGTTCTCTTCATTTGCTTTACACTCTCATAGGTGAGTACGTTTTGGTAACATTTACTTAGGATCATGTCACGACCCAAAATCTAGCCGCGAGTGGCACCCACACTTATCCTACTAGGTGAGCGAACCAACCAATCTAAAACTCCAACATTTTGAACAAAAATACAAAGCGGAAGACTTAAAACTCATTATCCCCAAATCTGGAAGTCATCATCACAAGAACATCTATCCTCAAGTTACAAATCTAGAAGTATCTAAGAAGCTAAAATAAATAAAAGGCTAGTCCATGCCGGAAGTTCAAGGCATCAAGACATTGAAGAGAAGATCCAGTCCAAGCTAGAAGCATTAGCTCACCCTGAAATCCGGTGTAGTGACGACTGGCTAGAAGTGCTGCTGAGTTGAAGACGACGGTACGTTTGCTGCATTCCCCAAATAACAAAGAAAGAAACAACAAGTAGGGGGTCAGTACAAACACAAGTACTGAGTAGGTATCATCGGCCAACTCAAAATAGAAAACAGTATATATCAGTTCATATCATAAATCAACTACAATACTCAACATGTAGTAACAAGTACTATAATCATCAATAAGTACTACCAAGTTCATCCATGAGGACTCAAGCCTCAATACCACACTCATTTGGGAATTAGGTTCATTACATTGAGTATATAAACATCTCTCAAGATTTATTATCTTTCTTCCTCTTGTGTCGGTACGTGACACTCCGATCCCCTACTACTATGTGTCGGAACGTGACACTCCGATCCCTTAATTCTACGTGTCGGTTCGTGACACCCGATCCCTTAATACTATGTGTCGGAACGTGACACTCCGATCCCCTAATTCTATGTGTCGGAACGTGACACTCCGATCCCCTAATTCTATGTGTCGGAACGTGACACTCCGATCCCCTAATTCTATGTGTCGGAACGTGACACTCCGATCCCCTAATTCTATGTGTCGGTTCGTGACACCCGACCCACTAATACTATGTGTCAGAACGTGACACTCCGATCCCCTAATTCTACGTGTCGGTTCGTGACACCCGATCCACTAATAATATGTGTCGGAACGTGACACTCCGATCCCCTAATTCTATGTGTTTGAACGTGACACTCCGATCCCCTAATTCTATGTGTCGGTTCGTGACACCCGACCCACTAATACTATGTGTCGGAACGTGACACTCCGATCCCCTAATTCTAACAATTCATCAAGCCTTCTTTTATACCAAGGCATCACCAATCTCATTACTTTAGTTCATCAAGCCTTCTTTTATACCAAGGCATCATCAATAACAAGGTGAATTAGGGTTTCTTCAAGATTTTGGATTCAAAGCTTCATTAAGCTTATTTTATCACAAACACATAATCACATTCATGAAAGCATAAGATTAAGCATATAGAAGGGTTTACAATACTACCAATACATATCATTCACTATTAAGAGTTTACTACAAATAGTATCAACCATAACCTACCTTCACCAAGGATCCTTGATCAAACAAGCAATCTCTCAAGCTTCTTGGTTCCTCTTGGTTGTCTCTCTCTATAGATCGTTCCTCTCTTCTCCTTGTTCTCTCTATTTTTTCTTCTCCCAAACTCTCTCTCTTTTCCCCAATTTGGCATATATTTAGGTATGAAAGATGAGGAAACCACCCACTAAATAACTCAAGGTCATCTCCTTTACACCCCCAAGGATTTGAGTTATTAACATTGACCCACTAAAATTTATAATTATAGCAAGAATAGTCCAAAACTCCCCTTTAAAACTTACCCAGAAATTTGACCCAGACTGGGATTACGCAACCTGTGACGGTCCGTCGTGCCTACGACGGTCCGTCCTGCACTTCCGTCACGACGGACAGAGAATTGCTCTCAGTACCCAATTCTCAAGAGTCGAAGTGTTCTGAAACGGAACCTTACAACGGTCCGTCATGTCTATGACGGTCCGTCCTGTAGGTCCGTCACAGACTTCAGAGAATCGATTTCAGCACTCAAATATAAGAATTCCAAGTGTTTGGAACGAGACACCCTCGACGGTCCGTCGTGCCCATGACGGTCCGTCGTTGGATACGTCATCTCAGACAGTTTTCTAGAAATAAAATCTGCTGCTCAAAACGACTAAGCAGGTCGTTACAGATACACATGAGCAATGAACTTCTTTATACGCATATGCATGTTATAACTATGAAGTCTATGTACACTAAATAAAAAACAAAAAGTTTCAAATTTTCTGCTTAAATTAACCTAACGAATGTAATGACGACGTAAGTAGGCTTGTCTGCGACCTCTGAGAGGTCAACGACGCCGGTTTCGACTAGGGTCTAGACCCCGGTCGTGACACAAACACTTCAACTATCTCTTTTTCAGACATGGGAGGCCTTACTCTAGTCTTTTCTCCATCTGTATGCATACTCTCTGTAACTTTCAGTAGACTTTTGCTTCATCTTTTCCAGGGAGTATTGATGGGGAACGATTTCCACATTATAAGCAAACCAATCAATAAAATCCTTTGCCTGAGCATTCCTAGTGGGCCATTGTCTAGTCTCTTGGGATGTGAACCATTCTAGAGCCTCTCTACATAGACTTCGGCTAAAGAGCTGCATCAGCAAAGCTTCATCTCTTCCAACTCCGACAAGTTGGTTGCAGTAGGCTCTCAGATGGTCCATAGGATTCCCTACTCCTCCAAAATATCAAATTTTGGATTCTTGAACCCTTCTGGGAGGTCCTGATTCGGATGAATGCACAAATCTTCATAATTAAGTCCAGCGATCTCGGGGATTTATTAGAACACCTTCATTTCTTTCATGATCTCTTCCTTTATATCCACCTTCGACTCTTCCTTTGCCCTCATTCTCTTTCCTGTTCCTCGTAATGGTCCAGCTCAGAACCATGCACATCGTGCTCAGTAGGGAGGGGAATCTAGAAAGGTGTTCTTTTAGGTAGGGGTGGAGCTACGAAAGGAATTTGGGCATTCTGGATAGTTTCGTAGTTTTGTGGATAAGTTCGAGGATTGGTATTTAGATTTAAGTGGTGGTGGGATGTTTGGGGATTGAAAGCGTTTTATTTTGGATTTTGGCTTTTGTTTTGTGGAGGTGGAGCAGTATGATGATAGATATTTTGAGGATGAGGTGGCATTTGGGATGGTTGCTTTGAGGAGGTGGGGGAGTCTGATAGGAGGCGGAGGAATACTGAGAATTTAGGGTAGTCAAATCGATGACAGAGGGATTTTGGGCAGGAGTAGACGGCAGATTCTGAGCTGGATCCATTTTTGACGAAGGGAAGTAAAGAGGAGGTCTCCCACCAGTAGCGTTAACAACAAAACCTGGTGGAGGCAGATCCTGTCTCCTTTGCATATCCACCCTCATTTCTGCAATCTGTTGCATTAATTGCATAATCAGTTCGTTTTGATCCGCTGTGGTGGGTTGAGCCACCACAACATCAGTGAGACTAGTTTCTACGTTATTGTCTCCCATAATTGTTTTTCCTTTGTCTGAATCTTGTCTGGGGAAGGAATCTACAGGCCCTTTGGATCTCGTGAAGTAGGGATGATGTTCCAGATTAATCGATACATATCAATTTTAATGTACCTTAGGAGGAAAACAACTCAAAGGCTAATTTTTCAGTTTAAGCTCAGAATACAAAAGGCATAATATCACACAGAGAGCAGATAAACACACAAGTTCCTCTGTTTGAGGATATCTTTAACCCAAGAGTAAGGACGAAAACAATTTTTTTAACAAGCAGGAGTTTGCTTGTTTTTTTGTTCGACACCATCTCAAGAAGGCTAAATCACGTTGAGCTAAGGTCTTCTTGCATCTGTTCTTTGACGTCCGTTGATCTGGTTTTCACATTTCCTTGTAGCATGAAAAGGGGGAGAATGAAAATTCTAAAGATATGGGCTGGGCATTAGAAGGCTGTCTACATATCTCACAAGGAGAATTCAGGCCCAACGTAGTTCAAGTAGAAAATAAATATTGATTTTCATTCACTTATTTTGGACGGTTGCATGGAAATTGAAAGATAACAACAAAGCTTTAAAGATAAACGATGACTACATCTCATTCATTTCTCTTCTCAACGTCATTTCATCTACGAGGAACAAACTCGACTCAAATTTTTCCCATGTTGACGAGGGCTTTGACGTCGCAGCGAAAACTAAGGCACCTTCACATACTATGATCTGTAGCATTGTTGTAAGCACAATGTTTCCAGACTTCTTCTCCAACGGGATCGAATCCTCTGTCATCCTCGTGGATAGAAGCTAGGACCCCATTCTGAACCAAATCAATATAGATCTGTAACATTGACTCTTTGAATGGTGTGAAAAAATGACAAATGAACCATGTGTGCTCAATCAGCTCCAGCTGGTCATATGTGAGAACGGTATTATCACCCCACATGTGAGGAATGTTCCCACTGTCAATCTGGCGACATATTCTTTCCTTAAGATTGCACACATTCTTCAATAGTATGCCCTTGCTGGTTTGGGTGGAAAGCGCATTCTTTTGGAGAATTTTCATGCTCAAAGTCTGAAGGTGTTCCTTCACGAGGTTTCCACTTAAGATGCTCGTACACAAGAGCGCACGACACATTCCTTGCTCTCACACGATATGTTGGCTCATAAGCATGAATGGTGATCCATTTGTTTCCATCTTTTAGACAACCCAGGAAAGGAGGCTTGTAGATGATTTCTCCGTCGCTGTCATCCCCAGTAGCTCCAGGGTGGGTATCTTTTGGACCATTGTTAACCTCCTGTTCATAGATAGAGGATTTTTCATGCATCTTCTGAAGTTTTACAATCATGTTTTCGTGGAAGGTTTTGTTCTTCTTCCTCATTTAGACCATTCTTTCCCTCATGGTAGCGAATCCGCCATCTCCACCATTAATTCCTCATCAAGTGCCGCATTTATGGCTAACATACTTGTGGTTTTGGAATCTACCTCTGCTTCTCTTGTTTCCCATTCCTGAATCCTCAGTCGAAGCATATCCAACTTCTTGCTTAAGTCCTCTCTTCTATCTGGATGTCTTTCTTCTTCTTCATTTTTGACACCAAATCCTCATCCAGTGTTGCAGTTGCGGCTTTGTAGACTGCTGTGGCAATTTCGACCATGAGTCTTTCTTCTTTAACCCCTTGAATTTCCTGCGTGATTTGTTCTATTTTTCTGTGTAATTCTTCTCTAGTAAGTTCCATCCTGATACTCTTACCCTTTCCCATAGTCGTGATCTTTCCTTTCCTGAGACGATAGAGTAGTTGTTTTAGGATTTGGTGATAGGATTTTCCTTTTGTTTGGGAAACTTAAGACTAGGAAATTTTGGTCAGACTTTGTAATAGTGACTTGTATATTTCTGGAAATTTCTGACAGGGAGTGGGTTTTCGATATCCTCATACACAGCAACATATCACATAAATAGTTAAAAACACATATATCGCGTCCTAAACATACAGGGAACCCTTTTGTGCAAAGGGTAGGCCTTGCGCATTTGAAAGATGTACGCGTGGAATTGAACCAGATAATTAACCCCCCAAACATATTTCACAAATGAATACTTAATGTTCACAAGGGGAAATAAAGGAACAAAATACAAAAGGACAGACCCACGCAGGGGCCATTTAAATGTACGGAAATGCAATAAAGGCAGGCCCACGCCGGGGCAGAAAATGACATAAATACACATAAAAAAAAAAGCACAGGGGCGAAATACACTATGTTGTCCCTGATGGCCCTGCTCCTCCGCTGCTTTCCTGAGTCTTGTATTGCTGAAACATGCATCGTAGTATTAGCAGGTAACCCTCGCTCAGTTTTTTTTTTTTCCCAGTTCTCGTATTGCATCCCCTCTAATTCTCTTTGAACCATGAGTCAAATTCATCATGACAACGTCTTAGGTTTTCCAATTCTTGATTTGCCTTCTCAAAAGCGTCTTGATTTTCAATAAACTTGACCTACATTTCTTGGGCTTCCCGCTTTACCTTTCTTAACTCGATAACAACTTTGGCGTCCTTGTCTTCTACACTGCAATAATTTTTCGGGATTGGAGAGGAGTTACTTTTTATGTTCTATTTCAACTGAGCCTTATATGTCTCATCATATGCAGCGTTGAATCAATCTGGGGCAATGATGTCTTTGTCCATCCGCTTGGACCCTTTCCATTCCCTCAGCATTTCAAAAGCATCGTCCACTCAGTCGTCCCCAATATCATACACATAGACGCCATAGTACGCCTCTCGAGGTGTTGTGTGCCTCACCTAAATTGTCGTAAGACTTGGAAGGGTGTGTAAGGACGGATTTCTCGAATACCTAGTAATGGAAGCACAAGCTGTATATGGCCCCATACGATGACCTCTCTCAAGATGAAACAATCGAGCATCCATTGAAGATCTTCTTCTCTTAGTTCGAAAAGAATCTAAGCCCACCTCTCCCTAGTCCTAAGATTCTCAAGATTTGCCCAGAACATCATATCATTCAAGTCTCTCCGAGTGTTCATATTATCTAGAGTATGCAACTTCTGAGTCTCAGCCCCATTTTCCAGATGACTTAAAAGCCACCACTGAAGGAGCAAAGTAAATCCTTGGAAGTAGCGATGCCCTTCCTTGTATTTTCCTAGGGATCGATACATATCAGACTGTATTACCAGAGCAATAGGATAATATTTGTGTGCGAGCATTATAACTCGAGTGTTGATACTCAGACTCGGGCCATGTGGAAAGACCATTGTTCCCAACAACACTATAGCAAATGCCAAAGGACGGATTTCATTCCATTCTCTGTAGGTAATCTTGAAGTCTTGGTTATAATTAGAGTAAAAGCTCGCGTGCCCAAATCTAACGTAGAGGTCCCTGAATAATATGCTAAACTCTTGGCACCAGTAGACATAATACTTTCCTAACCTGAACCAGTCTGCGATATCCTCTAAGAAGGCTTGTTAGGGATAAATATATCTTCTTCTTTTCTCACTCTTCTTTCCAACCCTGTACCCACTGTGTCGATGTAGTCTCGAAGCTCTTCGATCGTCGGGGTGATTTCAACAGTTCCGAATCGGAATACCATTCTTTCGTTATGCCAATAGCTTGTGAGGACTTTGATCAGCTCTGCCCAACCATTCATTTTGAGCAACTCTGTCAGGGCTCCCACATATTTGTTTAGGGTTCTTCTTTGATCTCTGTCAAGGTCATTATACCACATTTTGAGTAGAGGTGGTGCTTCTACGACCATGTCAAATCTGGGAATATGATTCAAACATACAAAATAGAAACCTAGTTACGTTTACCCACCCCATATTGGTTTCCACATATACATCATTCAAATGTCAAGCAAAATGGTAGGTCATGAGGTCGGAGACCTTGGACTTTATTTTGTCGGTTTCAACTAATGGACTAATACACTTTGGGTATTAAGCCATCTTAGGCTAATACTTAAGTTCGGTTTTGGTTTTGCTCTATCTTAGGCTGACTAGAATTTGTTTTAAAGTGACGGTTACCCGAGTTTGACAGAAAACTAGGTGAAGCTAACAAACGATGTTGGATGACCGCAATTCAACTATTCGTTTGTTACTTCAAAGAACAGACTTGTGTGTTTTTCTGAAAAGAGTCGTGGTAAGCCACGTAACTCCCTTTATCCTAATGCAACTCTTTGCTGTTTGGCAAAAATATTTCATGGAAAATGCAACAATTTTAATAATAAGAAAAGAAACAAGTAAACAATTATATCACGTAGTCAAATAAAATTAGTTTTAAGGTTAGAATCCTCCAATTCCCCAACAGAGTCGCCATTTCTGTTTTAATAGTTTTCGGAAAAAAATATATTTTTATTGGTTTTTGACTTTTTTAGGGTCACCACATATAAGATACGGCGTGGAGTTGGTGAATCATTTCCAACAAGAAAAAATAAGTGTTCCGTCGGACTTTGGCCACAAAAAAACTACATGCCTAAATCGAAATGCCCCATAAGAAATGTTGTGTTTTTGAATTTTAATGAATGGTATTTCTTATTTGAGGATGATCTCTATTATCTAATATTATTGATAATAAACTTATGTGATGTTATTTATATATAGTGCGTGATTTATTTAATTATGTGTTGATACTTATAACAAAATATGCAGAATAGTGCATCTCTGGCAACATATGCCACTTATGTGTTACATCTTACAACATAAAATTCCATCTGTGCCAACATATGTCAATTATATCTAACAAGTACCAAAAAAACAAATTTGTGGAAACATATGCCACTTATGTATTAGATCTTACAACATAAAGTCGCATATGTGCCAACATATGTCAATTATGTCTAACAAGTACCAAAAAAACTAATTTGTGGCAACATACGCCACTTATGTGTTACATCTTACAACATAAAATTGCATCTATGCCAACATATGTAAATTATGTCTAAAAAGTACCAAAAAATAAATCTGTGGCAACAAGTATCGTGTAAGGTGATGATATAATTACTGTCCCTAATTACTGTCATTGGAACAACTATCAAGAAAAAAAACATTAATGCTGCGACTCTTCAATTTTTACCTTTTCTCAAAAAACTAATACACGCATTTGAAGTCAACCTCTCATTTCTCCTCTCCCAACTTTTCAAATTTTACTAAATTTCAATATGATTAATATTTTAAGAGTTTTAGGGGAAAAAATATAATTTATTGGTTTTCGACTTTTTAAAAGTCGCCACTTAATTTTAAGAAAATTAAGGAAACTTTATTTTCAAAAGATTTAAAGAGAAAAATCTAGTGAAAACATAAAAGGGTTTGGGGATTCATATTTATATTTTAGGAAGGTTTACAGCATCTAAAATATTTCACTAACTCGTGATTATCCGGTAACTAACTTTATTTGGCTAAACTGGTCTAACATAACTTAATGAAAATTTATTTAAAACTTGTTTTGAGAAAAAGAATTATTTGATTTACTATCGAAGTGAGCTATTTAATTTCCAAATTTTACTTTCTCTTTGATCTCTCTAGATTTGATTTATTTGATTTAATTAAAACAAAAGGCCTCTTGTGGTGATTTGGAATTTTTGACCCTAAACCTAACAACATGATATTAACAAGATAGATAAGCGCTGATACGCTCAAATTACACTTCTTTACAGAAGTATAAGCGGTCGTATCATGTAAAGAACCCAACAAGAAAGTTGGGATCGATCTCACGATGAAAATGGTTTAGACTTAACTTCAATATACAATTACGTCTATTTAGTCAAGTCCTTTCCGAAAACAGTTAATTAAAAGGGGGGGGTTGTGAAATAAAAGTGTTTAATTATTTCTAAGTAAAACAAGTAGCATGTTTAAAACTTTGGTTTTTATCAAGTTGTGAGAGAAAGTGTTCTCAATAGGTTCATGACGCGGTAGTCCTAGCTATAACAATTCTTTTCTAGTGTCTTGCATGAAAAGTGATAAGTTATGTATCTCTAAATCCTTGGTCCAACATTTAGAGAATTTCAACCCGTACCTTGGTCCGGCTACGTGTGCCTAAGTTACTAAACCTTACTTTTACTTCATATTAAGCATCATATTCGATGTATGGCTTAGTTACTACTTCGCAAATATATATAATGAAAAATGCTAGACCCAACGAGTCGCGCAAAAACAGCATGCAAGTAAAAAAACTACTCTTCATGCTAAAAGAAGATCGAAAAATTCCAATATCATTTTTTAAGTTAAAATAACGAAAGACAAATAATATAGGGGGCGAGCCAAAGGGACTAACAGATATGCAAACATGTTTCCAAACGAGCACAAATTTCTAAATTCAACTAGCATTCAAGAGACTAAATGCATTAGACAAGTAACTTAGCACACATAAATAATGAAATGAATTTACAATATCCGGGGGTATAATACTTGAATGAAACTAACAGTAAATAAAATAAACAAAGGAGGTTGTACACTTAAAACTTGATAGGGATATAGGTTGAGAAGGACTAAATCAATGAACAAAATAGGCCAGGCGATTTAAACTAGACATGAAGTATAACACAGATAACTTGTTTTCAACATATTATTCCCATCAACGAACCAAATAAACATCCATCGAGAGTGGCACAAGGGTCTGTAAATCCAAGAAAGTTGTAACAGGCAACCTAGGTGGATCAAACAATACAATCAAACACTACCAAGCTGAGCAGTAGCTAAAGACTTTGGCTAAAATGTTACATATAAAACAATGCAGGCTGAACAGCTTAAAAAAAAACCTAAAGTTCAACAGAATGCTGAGTGAAATTGAAACTACCCGTCTTGACAACAAACACAAAAAACCCAAACATATCAGCGTAATAACCTAACTCACAATCAAGACTCTAACCAAACCCGACCATGACTAAATCATAAACAACAGGTTCACTATATTCACATATTTTATTCGAGATAAAGAACAAGTAGGGTGAGCAAACTTAGACACACAAAACAGAGATGTAAAAAACTAAGCCTTCAATAATCATCTTTTGAGTTATATTTCTCTCAAGGATAGATGCAGTTTATCAAAACACGAGAGTTTGAACGAGCAACTATTCGGAACAAAAATGTTGGAAACGAAGTGAACAATACCTTTTTCCAGAGCAGCGAACGGTAACAGGATGAAGCGAATACCGGACCTCACCACACACAAAAAAATTTGAATGCCAATCCGCAAAACAGGGGCCGAAAAACCAGTTCTCTCTTCTGTTTTTTCGAACGTATTTTTGTATGTTTTGGTTGTTCTTCGCTACACTCCCTTCGAAAATTCAACAATAAGACCCGATTAAACAAGGAACCTCTCTTTTTGACCAAAGGTCCAACGATTTTTGTTCCTCAAAATCTTTCTGTGACTCTCAATGTATATTTTTTTGCTTTTCAAATTCTCCAAAAAGGAAAAAAAAATTGGCCCTTCACAGTGAAGAAGATAAGGAGTTTATATAGGAGGAAATTAGGGTTTCGGAAAATGGAGGGAAAAGGGTAGAATCGAGATTTCAAAAACCAAAATTGATTTAAAAATCTCCAGGACCAAAACCAGATGGCTCTTTGTATGAATCTTCAAACAAATCCCCACGAAATCAGATGAGAGGAATAGACGGATGGCTTGGATCGATTACCAACGTCCTTGTGCTCAACGTGGCGCACATCTACGCGAGCCAAGGGCGATTTCCGTTGTAAGGACTGGGCAGCATCTAGAATCGCGGAAAAGTATTGCTTGAGATTAAAAAGAAAGAGGGCGACCAGGTTTGCAGCGTACTACTTGTCCTTGGCTGCTTTTCCGTGTATTTCGATGGAAAAGGAGCGCTGTTCGGAGCCGTTGGGAACGTTATTGAAGAGAATTGTTGGTGTCGTCTTCATCTTGTCTGGGATTATTGTTGATGTCGCTTGTCGCTTCTGTGCTTCTTTTAGCTGGGCGGGTTGGGTTTGGTAATAGGCGGGTAAAATGAAGTGGGCTGTTAAATTGGGCTAAAAATGGGTTTAGGCGAATTGGGTCGATTTTGTTGTTACCGGGTTAAAATGATGGCTGGATTTGGATTGGGCTTTTCTGGAAGGGTAAAGAATTGGGTTGGGATTTTATTGACAATATCAGGAATGGGCCTGGGAATAATTGGGTTTGAAGTGTTGGAAAATGAATAGGAGCTCGAGATTTAATCTTTCGAATTAGTAAATTAGCCTAACTGAGTCACTTGGCGAATTCTGCTAAAATGAACAAATATGATGAATTAATATAAGTTAATAAATAATCTTCTTAATTTTAACGACATAAAATAACCATAGTTAATCTAAAAATATAAATTATTACTCAAAATCAAACTAACTGTCAAACATTTTACTAAAACCAAAATTTTTGAGACAATTTTCGATATTATATAATATTATGATTATATGCATAATTAAGTAAAACAGCTATATTATCTAGAGATATAAAAATTAACAAAACTAGTTAAAATAACTCGCAATATATTATTTTTATTATTATTTATTATTATTATTATTGTTACTAATATTATTATTATTTTATGAAACCAATCATTTAAAATTGTTTGAAATTGAAGAAGCTCGATAATTAATCCTTACCGTGGAAGTCAAAATTGGGTGTCAAAAAATAACAAATATTCAAAAATCCCTATGATTAAAAAAAATCTTCATTGAATCCCTTCCGATGGAACTAGTAATTCTCATCGTTGAAAGGGTCGCTTCCTACTCCCTACAAGATTTACTTAGTGTTAAATTTTTGTATGTTTGTATTAATCAATTTTCTCTATTTAATTTCATTTCCTAATCATTTTGTTTTATTTCTCAGCTCCAGGTTGCTCAATGAAGTAGGTAGTGAACGTTTTGTATATCAGAAGGTAAATTTTCTCAGGTTTCTTTTCGTAGATGGTCAATTGTTCGACAAGCCATTTCTTTCATGCAAATCTGCAGAAAATCAGGGAATTCTAAAGCCTTTTACAGAGAAGGCGTGGTAATTTTTACGATTTTTTTATTGTATTCACATTTTTTAATTTTGCATTTTTAATGTTATATTTGTTCTGTAGTATGATTTCTTCAACCGTAGCGATCCAACTGCATTGAAAATGATTATTCAAGAAGCAGACGGTGGCCACACTAGAGCTGAGTATTTTCTTGCCATAAATTCAATCTTCAATGGTGATTAAACAATGAGTGAAGGCTTAATATTCATTGCGAACATGAAAAAAGTGAGTCAGATGTAGTGAGAAGATGTCGAAATCATCTACGAAATGTATTATGTGGAATATATGTGTTAGGACCTCGTTTGTTGGGAGGAAGACCCATTTGTTGCACTGTTCATCAATATGATCAAATCGATCGCAGGATTGATTATCCCTGGAGATGACAACCAAGACAGTACAAGGAAGATAAGGAAGATGATGTTTATTGTGATTTATGTAGGTGTGATATAGAACTAGATTATCTAGTTTATTTTCTGCCTCATACGAGGGATTAATTAAATTGTCATATGTGGCAACATATGTAACGAACTTGCAAATTAATTGTGAAAAATGTTGCCCTTCTTTGTTTTGTATATGTTGCGACATATATCAATTATTTGTTGGATATTACAACAGAATATTTTAGATGTGGCAACATATATCAATCATGCCTTATATATTACCATATAACGTATCTGTGTGAGCATATGTCAAATATGTTTTAGATATTACAACAGAATATTTTAGATATGGCAAAATATGTCAATTACACATTTAAAAACTAATTACGAATATATCCCAATATATTTTTAAATAATGATTACGTGTAAGTGTTGTGTTGTGATAAATAATATCTAATAATTACTGATATCAGGAAACATGTTTGATTTAATAATTACGACCCTTCAGTTTTTTTACTTTGTTGAAACGTCATCTCTTGCAACTTTTCAAATTTGTTGGCCTTTTATAAGAACACAACAGAAGGGATGGACAAGTCAAAAGTTGTCTTCTCTTCGTCTTCATTCTCAAAAATGATTTCAACTAGGAAAAACTTCATTGAATTCCTCCCGAGTGAACTAGTAATTCTCGTCGTTAAAAGGGTTCATTCCAATTCCTACAAGATTTAGAGAGTGTTAAATTATATTCCAGGTTCCTCAAGAAGTCGCTAGTGAACGTTTTGTATATCAGAAGGAAACATTAGCCAGCTTTCCCCCTGAACCTACATGGACGATGAATCAACATGCCATCTCTTTCATGAAAATTTGCATAGCATCGGAGAACTTAGAAGCCTTACATAGAAAAGGCGTGGTAATTTTAATGTGTTTCGTTTGTTTTCACGTTTTCATCAATGTATTTTGTATTCTTAATGTGTTGTTTCTTTTATAGTTCAATTTTTTCAATCTTAAGATCCAACTGCATTGGGAATTGTTAAAAAAGCAGCAGAAGGTGGCCACCGTGGTGCAGAGTATGTTCTTTACGTAATTTCAATATTTGAAGGCGGTATATCCATGAGAGAAGGCTTGATGTGCATTGCCAACATGAAAAAAACATGCCAGTAATAGTGAGAAGATGTCGACACCATTTACAATACATTTAAATCAAATGTAGGTGCGAGAATCTAATATTTAGGGAGAAAGACCCATTTGTTACACTGTGCATCAACCCCATCAAATCGCCTGCAGGAATGGTTGGCACAGGGGAAGTGACGATGAAGACGATATTCATCGCGAATAGTTTAATTATGATTTAGAACTAGATTATCTAGTTAAATTTCTTCCTCATACGACTGTGTGGGATTAATTTAATTTGTGCCAATATATGCCATATTGTAGAAATGTTGTCTTTTTATATTTTGTACTTATTTTGGAATTAAATATGTGGCAACATATGACATATTGTGAAAATGTTGTCTTTTTGTCTTTTGTACTTATTTTCAAATTATGATATAACATATATACTTATTTTTTACTTATTTTTAATTAAATTTGTGCCAACATATGCTGATTCTGTTGTTGAAATTGCAACAGATACTGAATTTGTGGCAACATATGATAGTTCGTCCTACAATGACCTAGTAAATCCATATGATAGTTCGTCCTCCAAAAACCTTCATTCGATTCTATCAATTATATTTATAAAGATTATTATCCCACTTGTTCGTCCTACAATGACCTAGTAAATCCATATGATAGTTATATAACACCCTTCTAGATCGTTGATCCAAATGTTCTACCTTATTTTTATTGCTTAATTATGGTCTAAATCACTAAAATTTTGCCCAAATTTTCATTTTTCCATTCCTAAATCGATCAATTCGTCGATTAGTGCCTCCTTGTTCTTTCATCTGTGCCAACATATGCTGATTCTGTTGTTGAAATTGCAACAGATACTGAATATGTGGCAACATATAATTATAAAAATGGGTCTTTTTGGTGGTTAGTTCAATTAAATTGTCACATAATTCGATATCTACCACAAATAATATACACACATTTTTTTCATGTTTTCAAAATCCTATGATATATCTACTATCTGTCAATGTGTGTTTAAATCGAGTTGTGTTCATGTATTTGTTTAGTTCTAGCAGAAATGCTAATCACTTACAGTCCAAGTACGAGCTCTCTTAGCTTGTTTCTTTCATCAATGTCCCTTCTTTTATTTTTATATTTTTTGTCCTCATGAAGTCTGTCCCTGCTTCTTTTCAACATGTCTTATCTCGCTTTGGAAGCATTTGAGTTTAGGAGGTTAGGCTTAAGTTTAGCTTATGTTTGTTGGTGTGTTTATTTTAATATTGATTCGGTTGATTTAGTTTGGTCAAAAGACTGCCTTAGTATTTACCCAGTTATGTGTTTTTCTAATTTCCCATATAAGTTTTTTTACTCTACTGTGTGGATCCAGTCATACATGATATTAATGTTCCGCTAATGCTCCTAATGTTTGGAAACTTTGGGTTTTCTTTGTTGCATCGCTTACAGAACGTGGTTTGATTTGATTATTTAGGTCCAAATAAAATAACCTTCTCCTCCGTCCAAAATCTGCCATTTCTTTAGCATTGACTATTAAATTCATTAAATTATCTTCTTTAGTCTAAGGTGCTAATCTTTTATTTCCCAGATATCGTTATGTGTTACTTATTTATTGTTTGTTTATTCATTGTCATCATTAAGTTATGATTTCAGAATGATATTTTTATGTACTAATCTCCGTTCTCTTCATTCACAAGTGAAATCCTCCGAGTTCATTATGAACTCCTCTCCTTGCATTTTCGAGGGAGCCATTAAGGCTAGAACTCCTTATCGAGTCAACCAGCCATAGAATTCGACGAATATGTCCCCCAAAATTGGAGAATATGGAGTCAATTGAAGAGTTGAAGTCTTGCGGCTAAAAGCCCATGTTTTGTTTTTTTATGTCGTATTTTATTATTTTCAGGCTTAAGCCTTGTAAAGTTTTTCTACTTATTTTGCTAGAATTAGGATAGGTACCAAGTCAAATGGGTTAAAATCCAAAAACAAATGAGGTCCAAATATCGGTCCAGGCGGACAGAATCACAATTTGGACCCAACTATCTATCTCTCCCTCTCTTTTACTTTAGCGCTTGATGTACCGTGGTTTCACGGTACTTCCAATGCTTTTTCCTTAAGTTTAGTGTGTGTCTAAGGCCTTTTTGTAGCAATTTTATGTATTTTTATCTGTGTTTTGCAGGAAAGTTGTCCAAAACAGAAATGCAGAATGCTGTGTAGAAATCAGTGTAGAAGTGACCCACGAAGCCATCGACGGTCCATAGTCTCATCGACGGACCTTACGTGGTGACCGTCGATTGAATGTTCAACATCTGGAAGCAACTCGAGGAATTTTGACAAAGTGTGGGGCTACAGAAGGATCGACGGTCGACGGTCAAGAAAGTCGTCGATGTGATCAGAGACTTTCCCAGTACCCGGTGTTGGAGAAAAGCTAAGTATGGAACGACGATAAGCATCGAAGGACCGTGTTGTTGGTCCGTCGATTGGATCAAACAAGATGCGATTTGGAGGCTTAAAGAAGATGCTAAGTGTGGACCAACGGAGGGAGTCGACGGTCCGTCGTTTCATCGATGGACCATCTGTGGAGTCGTCGATTGAAGACACATTTTGGGACAAACTTTCCTTATTTTGAACTCCTTTTAATTTAAAACTTTGTTATTATAAATAGGGTTAAAAAACTTGGTTTTAGGGTTAGACCTTTTATTATTTTCATCTTTTTGTTCTTGGAGATTGGACTTTGCAATTGGACAATTTATTCAAGTTTCCGAAATTGATTATCAAGTGAATTTTGTAGGTACATGAATTATTGTTTAACAACCACGAATTCTGTTCTTCTAGGCATGGGTAACTAAATCTACAACTAGGGTTGTGGGAACCATGGGTGATTCACAAGGTAAAACTAGCTAAATAACAATTCTAAAATAGGTTCTTGCATGTATTGATAATTGTTTCATTTAGATGTCTTTTAAACGAGTGCACACGTTACAACTTTCCCTATTTCTACTTGCTGGACCAAGGGGATAATTAATAGGAAAAGAATTATCAATATAGATTTAGTGGACACTATCTAATAGGCTAGTTTCGATTTGTGCGAAGTAGTAACTAAGACATATATCGAATATGATGCTTAAAATGAAGTAATGTTAAGGTTTAGTAACTTAGACACACATAGCCGGACCAAGGTACGGGGTG
Source organism: Solanum sitiens (assembly GCA_016801875.1). Lineage (NCBI taxonomy): Eukaryota > Viridiplantae > Streptophyta > Magnoliopsida > Solanales > Solanaceae > Solanum > Solanum sitiens. The sequence continues at coordinate 3,051,664 of JABWTJ010000012.1, read as the reverse complement.
AAATTCTCTAAATGCCGGACCAACCATTTAGAGATACATAACTTATCACTTTCCATGCAAGACACTAGGAAATACTTTTCATAGCTAGGACTACCGCGTTATGAACCTATGGGGAACACTTAGACCCTAGTTTCTCTCACAACTTGTTAAAGACCAAAGTTTTAACCTTGCTACTAGTTTTACTTAGAATTAATTAAATATTTTTGTTTCATAAAACCCCCACTTTTAATTAACTGTTTTCGGAAAGAACTTGAGGAAATAGACGTAATTGTATATTGAAGTTCAGTCTAAACCATTTTCCTCGTGCGATCAACACCAACCTACTTGTTGGGTTCTTTACATGATACGACCGCTTATACTTCTGTAATGAACTGTAACTTGAGCGTATCAAATTTTGGCACCGCTGCCGGGGAAAATTGCTTTTAGATTAAATTTAAACACATTACCGAATTTTAGTCAATAATTTCCTAATTTTACTTTTTTTCTTTTTCTTTGTGTCTCTCTTTGGTCTAGCTCTAGTGTATGCTAAGTACACAGAGCCGAGACAAACCAACGCTTCCATCCGATCCTTAACTGAACCGGACACTCCGCAGAATGAATAACCAACAGAACCCCGGTAATCCCGTCGATGGGATCAATTGTCAACCTCCACAACCAATAGATGGTCAAAATCAAGTGATTGCTGATAATCCACTTGATGATGCTTTGAGGAGGCAACCTTACTTTCCACGCCCTCATGAGTTCTATAGGGGTAACATCAACATCACTGACTCTGACGGGCCTCTTATCCTACCTCCTCTACCACAGGGTCATACTTTTGTGGTAACTAGTAGGTTGATGTAGATACTCACCGCTAGAGGTTTGTTTTAGGGGCTACCATCTGAGGATCCACACGCTCATATCGTCAAACTGAGGTCGGTGTGCAAGAGTTGTGTAGGGAGGCCAGACTTGGACATAGATGTCATCCGGTTAAGAGTGTTCCCTCTCTCACTGACGGGAGAGGCCGCGACATGGTTTATTGAGTTGCCCTATAACTCGATCTATACTTTGAACCAGTTCAGAGTTATATTCCTAGCGCGTTACAATCCGATATCTAAAAATCTCAACCACAAAGATAGGGTGAACAACTTTATGGCTTAACTTGGGGAGTCGGTGAGTAGCTCTTGGTATAGATTCACCTCATTCATAAAAAGTGTCCCAAACCACCACATTGATGATGAGTCGTTGAAAAAGTACTTCTATCGGGGGCAAGATGACAATAATAAGGCAGTGCTTGATACGATTGCGGGTGGTTCTTATGGTGAGTGTACTTATGCAGAGATTGCAGAGAAGTTAGAGAAAATCTCTCGCAATAATAAAGCTTGGATCACTAGGAAGTCGGATACTGGGAGAAACACCTTTGTAGTGCAAGCTACACACAATTCGGCCGCCGATGAGATTCGTGAGGAGATAGCTTAAATGAGAACTGAGCTCGAGTTGGTTTTGAAACATGTCACTAGAGGTTCAGAGAAGGTAAATGCGTCGAATTATTTGACTAAACCACCACAGTCGATTGATGAGTACTACTATGAAGAAGATTTTTATGCAGTGAATGAGCAGACGGGGTGTTTTCGACGGAATGCCGAAGGCTCCAATAGGGAGAATTGGCGCCAACGTCAAGGTAATCAGGGACGGAACTATGGGAATTACAACAGAGAAGACCATTATGTTCGAGAAGGAAACTACAACCGCGATAACAACTTCAACCGAGGTAACCATGGTAACAAAAATGATCGAAGTGGGCCTTATGTTCCACCTCAAAATTGGGAAGTTGCTCCTAGGGATGGTGGAGGTAGTATGACGCAAGTTGAAGATATGTTGCAAAAGATGATGATGAGGTTTAACGCGAGTAATGAACATGGCAAGGAGTTGAGAGGTGATTTGGCTAATATTAGGCAAAAGGTGGATGCACATACAGTCTCAATCAAGCATCTTGAGTTGCAAATGGTCCAATTGTCTACTACTGTGAAACCTCGTCAATCGGGTACTCTTCCTAGCAGTACCTTCCAAAATCCGAAAAATGATAGACATTGTATGGCAATCACGACTTGAGAGGGTAAGCAAACCATTGATCCACCTATGCCGTCTGGCGTAGAAGATGAGGTGAGAAGAGGTGATGAGGCAGTAGAAGCTAGTGGTGTGTTGGTAAACGAAGCGGTGAAAGAAGCAGATGGTAAACGAAGCTAGATTCACCTCATTCATAAAAAATGTCCCAAACCATCGCATTGATGATGAGTCTTTGAAAAAGTACTTCTATCGGGGGCAAGATGACAATAATAAGGCAGTGCTTGATACGATTGCGGGTGGTTATTATGGTGAGTGTACTTATGCAGAGATCGCAGAGAAGTTAGAGAAAATCTCCCGCAATTATAAAGCTTGGATCACTAGGAAGTCGGATACTAGGAGAAACACCTTTGTAGTGCAAGCTACACACAATTCGGCCACCGATGAGATTCATGAGGAGATAGCTTAAATGAGAACTGAGCTCGGGTTGGTTTTGAAACATGTCACTAGAGGTTCAGAGAAGATAAATGCGTTGAATTATTCCCACAAAGATTTGTGAAGAAAACTGAGGATGGTAAATACCGGCATTTTATTACTATGTTAAAACAACTTTCCATCAATGTCCCTTTGATAAAAGCTCTTGAACAAATGCCTAGTTCTGCTAAGTTTATGAAGGATATGGTTACGAAGAAGAGATTGGTAAGTTTTTAGGATGATGACCGCATGCAACATTATAGTGCTATTTCTACAAGGTCTCTTGTGCAAAAAAAAGGAAGATCCGGGCACTTTCACTATTCCATGCACCATCGGGTTGTTACGCTTTGCTAAAGCACTATGTGATCTAGGTGCAAGCATAAATCTCATCCCTCTCTCGATTTACAAGAAATAATGTTTGGGTGACCCAAAGCCTACAGCGATGCGGTTACTAATGGCCGATTGAACGGTGAAGAGGCCTATTGGGATACTCCATGATGTATTAGTGAAAGTGGAGTCATTTATATTTCCGGCAGACTTTGTGATTCTTGAATGTGAGGTGGATTTCGAGGTGCCCATTATTCTTGGGAGACCATTCCTTGCTACTGGTCGCGCTTTGGTTGATATGGAAAAAGGGCAGATGAAGTTTCGTTAAATAATAAAGAGGCAACTTTCAACATTTGTTGATCCATGAAGCAGAGTGGTGAGCTCCAAACGGTATCTGCTATATCTTACAGGGTTGAGAGTATGTCTGAGGTACAAATCGAAGAGCACCTTGGTGTTGAGGCACTAGCGGCAATGATCATGAATTTTGAGAGTGATGATATTGATGAGTATGGATCATTGGTTGCGGCGTTTGATCGAGGTGATTTTTAGTTCAAACTAAAGAAATTGGAGTTAGATATGAAACATCGCGAGTCTCCACCTGCGAAACCATCTATTGAGGAGGATCCAAAATTAGAGCTTAAGGCTCTACCGCCTCATCTGAGGTATGTATTCTTGGGAAAAGATGACATTTTACTGGTAATTATTGCGTCGGATTTGAATGTGCAACAAGTAGAGTGTTTGGTGGAAGTGTTGAAGAGGTTCAAGAGAGCTATTGGGTGGAATATTATGGATATTATTAGGATCCCTCTCGATATTTGGTCACACAAAATCCAACTTATGCCCGATCATAAGCCAAGTATTGAGCACCAGAGACGTTTGAATCCACCTATGCACGAGGTAGTAAAGAAGGAGATTATTAAGTGGTTGTATGCCGGAGTCATATTTCCCATCGCAGATAGTAGTTGGTATGCCCTGTTCAGTGTGTGCCCAAAAAGGGGGGAATGACAGTGGTTCCAAACGAGAAGAATGAGCTTGTTCCATGAGGCCGGTGACCAAATGGAGAGTGTGTATGGATTACCGGAAGTTGATGCATGGACTAAGAAGGACCATTTTCCTATGCCCTTCATGGATTAGATGTTAAATAGACTCGCGGGAAAATAATGGTACTGTTTTCTTGATGGCTATTCGGGTTACAGCCAAATCTCTATTGCACCAGAAGATCAAGAGAAAACCACCTTTACTTTCCCTTATGGGACTTTCGCATTCAAGAGGATGCCTTTTGGGTTGTGTAATGCACCGGCAACTTTTCGGAGATGTATGATGTCTATATTCTCCGATATGGTGGAGGACACTATAGAGGTGTTTATGAATGATTTTTCCGTTGTTGGAGACTCTTTTAATCATTGTTTGAGCCACTTCGCCGAAGTTCTCAAGACAAGTGAAGATTGCAACCTTGTGCTAAATTGGGAGAAATGTCACTTCATGGTGAAAGAGGGTATTGTATTGGGCCATTGAATCTCAGAAAAGGGAATAGAGGTTGATCGAGCAAAAGTAGAGGTTATTGAGAGACTTCCTCCACCCATCTCTGTAAAGGGTGTGAGAAGTTTTCTTGGGCATGCGGGCTTCTATCGGAGATTTATTAAGGATTTCTCAAAAATTGCACATCCTCTGTGCAAGTTACATGAGAACGAATGTAAATTTTATTTTGATGAATCTTGTCTGAAGGCATTTGGAGTGTTAAAAGAGAAGTTAGTGTCTACGCCCATTATTATTTTCCCAGATTGGAGCAAACCATTTGAGGTGATGTGTGATGCTAGTGGGGTTGCTCTTGGTGTGGTATTGGGACAAAGAATGGATAAAATCCTTCACCCAATTTATTACGCCAGTAAGGCCCTAAATGCATCTCAAAAGAGCTATACTGTGAGTGAATAAGAACTCCTTGCGGTGGTATTCGCTTTTGAAAAATTTCGCTCCTATTTGCTTGGCACGAGAGTCATAATACATACTGATAATTCTTCTTTGAGATATTTGACGACAAAGAAGGATGTGACACCAAGGTTGATTAGATGGGTATTACTGTTGCAAGAATTTGATTTCAAGGTGAAAGACATAAAGGGGACCGAAAACCAAGTTGCCGATCACTTGTCCAGATTAGAGGATGAAGCTATGCGAGAGTTGGGTAAAAAGGCTGAAATTGACTATACATTCCCTGATGAGCAAGTATTGGCCGCTTCTCATGACTTGATTCCATGGTTCATTGATTTTGCGAATTATCTGGCTAGTGATATAGTCCCATCGGACATGACCTTCAATCAGAGGAAAAACATCATGCATGATGTAAAAAAGTACTTTTGGGATGAGCCTTACTTATATCAGAGTTGTGCCGATGGGCTTATTCGCCGATGTGTGCCGGAAGTTGAGATGCTAAGTGTTGTGGAGGCATGACATTCCTCGCCTTTGGGAGGCATCATAGTGGTATCCGGACCGCCCATAAGATTTTGCAGTGTGGGTACTATTGGACGACCATCCACCAAGATGCTTATCAGTTTGCAAAGTCATGTGATAGGTGCCAAAGATATGGAGGTATTTCAAGGCGGCAAGAGCTCCCTTTGAATCCCATTCTAGTAATTGAGTTGTTTGATGTATGGGGCATCAATTTTATGGGCCCGTTTATGAGTTCTCATGGGATGAAATATTCTTGTGGCGGTGGATTATGTGTCAAAATGGGTGGAAGCCATAGCACATGCAAATAATGAAGAAAAGAGTGTCACCGTGTTCTAGAAAAAGAACATATTTTCCAGATTTGGCACCCCTAGGGCCATTATTAGTGATGGGGGATCCCACTTTTCCAACAAGTTGTTCAAAGGATTATTGGATAATATGGGGTTCGCCACAATGTAGCCACTCCTTACCATCCACTGACAAGTGGGCAAGTTGAGGTGTCAAATAGAGAAATTAAGCAAATTCTGGCGAAAATGGTGAATGCTAGTAGAACGGATTGGTCAAGGAGGCTTGATGATGTTATTTGGGCCTACCGGACATCATACAAGACTCCCATAGGTATGTCGACATACCAACTTGTATATGGGAAGGCTTGTCACTTGCCAGTTGACTTAGAGCACAAGGCAATGTGCGCGATGAAGAAACTAAAGATTGATTGGAATGAAGCCGCAGAACAGAGACTAAATGGATTGAATGAGATTGATGAGTTTCGCTTAAAGTCATATGAAAGTTCATCCCTCTATAAAGAAAAGGTGAAGAAGTACCATGAGCAAAATATTGAGAAGCGCGAATTTGTGGTTGGGGACTTGGTGTTTTTGTTTAACTCTACGTTGCGCTTGTCTGTGGGCAAGCTCAAGTCAAAATGGATAGGTCCATTCCTTATGAATAAAGTGTTCCCATATGGTGCGGTTGAGTTGGAGAACAAGGAGGGTGCAATGTTCACGGTAAATGGGCAAAGAATCAAGATCTACCTCGGGCATGCGGAAAATGCCAATGAAGTGGTTGAGGCATATCATCTTGATGAAGTCTGAGTAATCAAGAGTCTTGCATCGTGTCGCGACATTAAATCAAGAGCTTATCAGGAGGCAACCCAATGTGTATCCTCTAGCCAACAATAGGTTTTTCGTTTCTTTGTAGGAATAGTTGCATTCTTGTGGTTTTACTTAATGGTTTTACCCAATTATGGCTTATTGGGAGCTCAATGTGCAGGGACCAAACCACAAGAAATCTGCAGAAATTGGTCTGGTGCACTGATCTACGGACCAACCGAAGGGCCGTCATCCCATCGACGGACCGTCGATGGTGTCCGTGGATCCCAAGTATGTTTTCCAGTGTCGTATAAGTTAGGGCGCAATCGACGGATCAGTCGACGGGCCATCGACAGACTTACGGTCCGTCGACGGGGAATCGTTAGTTCCTAAAGCCCATGACCCGACCCGACCCGACCCGAATGACTATATAACACAATACCCTTTCAGTTACCCTCCCACACCTTTTCAAATTCTCCCCCAACCGTTTCCCTCCCCTTATTCCCTTATTCCCCAATTCACTCCCACATTCAATCACTCTAAATTCTCTTCTGATTTCTTACTCTCTCCACTTCCCAAAATTTGCAGAACCCTAGTCCCCCAATTCCCCATCCATTTCCAGCATATTACGATCGGTGTTTGAAGGCCGTCACGTCGGTTATTGTTGCAAGTTCACCCACACATTCACTCCAATATAGCGTACATGTATTTCCTTCTCATTTGCTCACTGAATTCGCGTTCATGTGCTTGATAAATTGAATAGATTGTATGTGGGTCTTGACGTAGGGACAACTTTACATGATTAACTTGTTAAAATTGAGTTTTATGTCCCTTAGAATGATAGAAAGTGAATGGCTTAGGGGTGCAAACTGTCTAACTAAACTCTTCATGTTGTTTGATTTATTGTTTTTCCGACTTAGGGCTTGATAGTCTCTTAGAATCTAGGATAGAAATTTGCAAAATCGAAGTCCTAGGAATGATGAATTTGTTTGCTCATGGTAATTGAATGTTTTGCGTATTGGTATATTCTTGAAATTGTCCATTTGAGGGGTGCAAAGAATGTTTGAAAAACCTGTCTTCGACCGACAGTATGAGACCCCGACTACAGACCATCAGTCGATCGACGGACCGTCGATGGGGTCCGTTGATAGCTGAACCGTGTAAATGTTTAAGTCTGGGACGACGAAAGTGGACTACGGTCCATCGATTGATCGATGGGTTGTTCTGCACGTCTGTTATTTCTGTCATAAACTCTGCTTTGTGTGATTTTCAAAATTGTCCTAAGTGTCATACGACAGAAGTGGACTATAAAATTGTTCTGCACGTCCGTCGTTTCTAACTGAAAGTCTATGGAAAGATGAATTCTAAAACTTTTCTAAGTATCCATTGATGGATAATATCGACGGACCATCAATTCATCGACGATCCATCGATAGTGCTCGTCTATTGAGTGTGCAAGTCTGTACTAACATGTGTCATGTGTTTTCTGATTTTTTTTCCTTCTATTGAGTGTGTAGGTTGCTTACAATGAAACTAATAACTCCCTTTTTCAGGTACTAATGGCCCCCAAGCCGGATATTATATATTCTAGGGGATGGTCCAAGTCTGTCGCACCATCCCACCGAATGATTGGATCGTTCAACGATGAGTGTGATACCGAATACGTGCCACTAGCCACCTAGACCCCGACACCAGCTGCTAGGGCTACTCGGGGCATGCCCAAGAAGGTGGCGTTCGGCCTGGTCACTGCCTCCCAATTTGATGAAGAGCGCTCACTGACCGGCACACCGTCTGGGTCTGCCTCGAGTTCTGAGGGAGCGTCTGGCTCCGAGGAGGCTTCCGGTTCTGAGTAGGCCCACTCTACATGGTCGAATGAGGCCACTGCCTCCAGTTTCGGATCACAAGGAGCCACTCATCCAGATGTACCTGCACACTATGCCTCATCTGATAAGGCCAGAGTTTGGAGTCTGCTCCGGCACCCCGGCATGAGGACCCTGCACTAGTTGTTGGTCAACCTAACTGGTGGCGCGTATAGGGGCAGTATCAAATCTACAGGGATGCCAAGCTTCTCAACGATAAGGGGGTGATGACTCGGACTCTGACAGTTGAGCGGTGGGTTCTTACAGGGAGTCTACACACAGTCCCTGCGATACATGACTTATTCACCCGCCACCAGCTGGAGTGGATGGCTAGGAGTGTGGGCCGCTACAGTAAGGAGATGGTGCGAGAGTTCTATGCCTCTTACGTAGCGACTCTCCGAGGCTCTTTGGACAGGCGGTCTAACCCCGCCAAACAGGCACCACTCAGTGATGTTTGAGTTTGTGGCTTCCGGGTGGATATCTTTTTACCTGCCCTTCGCCCCTTCTTATACAGTGAGGATACCGATGCCGAAAGGGTTCCCCTCACCCCCGAGTTTGACTATAGGTGGGACGTATTCAAGAAGGGCTATTTCAGCGAGATAAGGCTCTGAGAGAGACCACCAAGAAGTGGATTTCCCAGTAGATATCCATAGACCGTGAGGGTGCAAACTGGGTGCTGAACCCCAGAGGCGTTATCAAGAAGGCCAACCTCACGTTTACAGCCAAGTTCATCTGGTTTTTGGTCCTCCACCGCCTATCCGCTACAGCTGCAGATAACATACTTACCTAGGATAGAGCGGTCTTGGTAGCTTCTATGGTCGCCGGGTTCGAGATTAATTTTCAGAGACTATTACTTTCTGTCATCCGTGAGAGGACTTTTAAGTCCTCTACCACTTACCCTTTTTCCTGTATGATTTTTCAGTTGTGCAGGACTTCTGGAGTGACCATTTGGCTCAAAGATATCCTCCTTACTCCTACCGGGACAATGGACATAGGTCTCATCAGGGATGAGGCCAATGAGGAGGCACCACATAGAGGGCCTAGATTGGATGTGCAGTCGTTGGGTGAGAACCTGGCGGATACGGTAGAGTAAACCCAAGGGGCTGATCATGCTGCTTCAGAGCCTACCGACACCACCCCGGTTAATTCTTCCCTGGACACTAGTAGGGCACCGAGTTCCTCCCAGTCTACACCACCATCGGAAGCACCGGTTCCGATTGCTATGGTCCAGAAGCTAGAGGACCAAATGGCCACATTGCTGCACCATATCCAGCCTTGGATGCAGAAGTCCATTGGCGAGGCTGAGGACCGTATTGAGAAGAAGGTTTCTCAGCAGACGGAGAGGAGGATGCATGCGGTCCACCAGCGCCTCGATGCTTTTGAGTGGCTCCTAGCACGCCCTGCCCCCACCATTGATCTGATGACAATTCAGGCGGTTGTGGCGAGTATGCGGGCTAATGTGGATGCGATACTTGATGTGAGGGTACACGAGCCTGAGGCCGCACCTTCAGAGCTTGCGGAGGATACAGTACTTACTGCATTGTTCCAGACCACCACTGCACCTCCGCCTATGTCACGTAAGCGTGCTAAGAGGCACCGTTCCAGCCACACCAGTGAGGGTGAGGGTGCTCGGGCTAGGAAGAGGGAGCGATCAGATATGGAGGCTGCGAGGAGAGATTCGTTGGTTGATGAGGAAGACCGGCAGATGAGGGCTCGTGAGTTAGCTCCTGGGGCTTCTAGATCCAGATTGGAGGTTGTTGAGAGGAGCACCACTGAGGGTGCAGATATTTCTAGGGACACTAATGATGGTGTCCCTACTATTGGTGGAGCGGGTTCCGAGAAATCGGACCCGCCTGCTTGTTGATCTTTAGAGCTATGCGCCTCAGGTTTGCTTCACCTACAACATTGTTTTTATATTTCTTATGCATTAGGGACAATTGCATGCTTTTTTTGTTGGGGTGGGGTAAATGGAAAGTAACTGTTAGGGTAAAATATTGAGTAGCCCAACTCATGATCCTCTCTTGGTGGTTTTCTTGCCTGTGTTCTTTTGCCCCAAGAGACTGATTACTTTATTGTTGAACCGGCATGTGTAGTATATTGTACAAAGTATGAATATGAAATCTAAAGCATGATGGCGAAATATGAATGATATCCCATTCTAAAAAGAATGCTTGCATGATTAGGTATAATGAATGTTGAACGTGTTGGCTCTAAGAATGACATAGAGATGCACTACTTCGTGACCCTCAAATCTAACACTCGAACTAGGTGTCTGATAATCTTATAGGGTAATGAAGTTTCAAGAGAGAGTGAGGAAATTTGATTGTTCCACTGTTGGTACCTAGCTAGAACTTGCTCGGTTAGTCCTGCAAAAAGGAATCACTGTTAGACATTTAGAAAAGGATCATAGGCCCTTATTCAAATCAGACGATCTTTAGCCTAAATAAAAGAGAACCAAATGAAATCGATCCCCTTTTGACCCAAATATTGTGAGATTTCAATAGACCTTTCTTTTCTACACCAAATCGGCTTCCCTGGGTTTAATGTGTTTGCCCTAGTCCCTCCTTGGACATGTGAACCTCAACATAGGCCAAAAACATAAGTTGAGGGTGGCTAATGCATAAACTGACCTCGTCTTGGCCCTGACCCAACCTTAGGTATTGTGTACCTTGACTCATGGCAAAGCCATAAGTTGAGGGTGGACATTATGAGTAATGTCCCGAAAATGGGGGATGAAAAGAGGAATGTGGGAAAGAAAAGAAACAGTAAACAAGAGAAGTGACTCAGTCTAAACAAGTATCCATTGTATAAGAAAAAATAAAAAAAACAAAAAAGAGAAAAAAAGGCAAAGATGATAAGAAAAGAAAAGTAGGGCATAATAGATAATGAAAGAGGTAGGACGCTTAGCCAAAATGTCAAGGAGGGCAACAAGTCACTAAAATGTGCCCATTATAGTCCTAAAACATGTCCAAGTAATAAATTATGGTCCTACACAACAACCTTCATTAGACTCTATCAATTATATTTAGAAAGACTATCATCCACTAGTTCGTCCTACAATGACCTAGTAAATCCATATGATTGTTATATAATACAGATCGTTGATCCAAATGTTATAACTTATTTTAATTGCTTAATTATGGTCTAAATCACTTAAATTTTGCCCAAATTTTCATTTTTCCATTCCTTAATTGATAAATTCATCGATTAGTTCCTCCTTGTTGTTTCATCTATGCCAACATATGCTGATTCTGTTGTTGAAATTGCAACTGATACTGAATCTGTGGCAACATATAATTATAAAAGTGGGTCTTTTGGGGGGTTAATTCAATTAAATTATCTTTTGATTTGATATGTAACACCAATATATAGTCATACAACATGTCTACGTAACAAATTATGGTCCTGTACAACAACCTTCATTCGATTCTATCAATTATATTTAGAAAGACTATCATCCCACTAGTTCGTCCTACAATGACCTAGTAAATCCATATGATAGTTATATAACACCCTTCTAGGTCGTTGATCTAAAATGTTATACCTTATTTTTATTGCTTAATTATGGGCTAAATCACTAAAATTTTGCCCAAATTTTCATTTTTCCATTCCTTAATTGATAAATTCATCGATTAGTGCCTCCTTGTTGTTTCATCTATGACAACATTTGCTGATTCTGTTGTTGAAATTGCAACTGATACTGAATCTGTGGCAACATATAATTATAAAAGTGGGTCTTTTGGGGGGTTAATTCAATTAAATTGTCTTTTAATTTGTATGTAACACCAATATATAGTCCTACAACATATCTACGTAACAAATTATCGTCCTATACAACAACCTTCATTCGATTCTATCAATTATATTTAGAAAGACTATCATACCACTAGTTCGTCCTACAATGACCTAGTAAATCCATATGATAGTTATATAACACCCTTCTAGATCGTTGATCTAAAATGTTATACCTTATTTTTATTGCTTAATTATGGTCTAAATCACTAAAATTTTGCCCAAATTTTCATTTTTCCATTCCTTAATTGATAAATTCATCGATTAGTGCCTCCTTGTTGTTTCATCTATGCAAACATATGCTGATTCTGTTGTTGAAATTGCAACTGATACTCAATCTGTGGCAACATATAATTATAAAAGTGGGTCTTTTTGGGGATTAATTCATTCAATTGTCTTTAAATTCGATATGTAACACCAATATATAGTCCTACAACATGTCTACGTAACAAATTATGGTCCTATACAACAACCTTCATTCGATTCTATCAATTATATTTAGAAAGACTATCATCCCACTAGTTCGTCCTACAATGACCTAGTAAATCCATATGATAGTTATATAACACCCTTCTAGATCGTTGATCTAAAATGTTATACCTTATTTTTATTGCTTAATTATGGTGTAAATCACTAAAATTTTGCCCAAATTTTAATTTTTCCATTTCTAAATCGATCAATTCATCGATTAGTGCCTCCTTGTTGTTTCATCTATGCCAATATATGCTGATTCTGTTGTTGAAATTGCAAAAGATACGAATATGTGGCAACATATAATTATAAAAAAGGGTCTTTTTGGGGCTTAATTCAATTAAATTATCACCTAATTCGATATATAACACCAATATATAGTCCTACAACATGTGTAAGTAACAAATTATGGTCCTATACAACAACCTTCATTCGATCCTATTAATTATATTTAGAAAGACTATCATCCCACTAGTTCGTCCTACAATGACCTATAAAATCCATATGATAGTTATCTAACACCATTCTATATCATTAATCCAAATGTTATACCTTATTTTTATTGCTTAATTATTCTCTAAATCACTAAAATTTGGCATAAATTTTCATATTTCCGTTCCTAAATCGATCAATTCATCGATTAGTGGTTATTATGTTGTTGAAATTGCAACAGATACTGAATCTGTGGCAACATATAATTATAAAAATGAGTATATATATATATATATATATATATATATATATATAGATTATTTAGGGTTTTCATTTTCATTTTAAGAATAGGGTTTTCAAATTTTTCATCCTTGCCGCTTCGGTTTTGGCGCTTTTTTGCTCTCTCTCTCTCTACGATACGACCTGCGATGGATGTAATGATATTATTTCATTTTCATCAGTCTTTTTATATATCAGTTTTTTCTATTCTTTTTTAAAGAAACAACTAATTTGATTGGTCTTTGGTTAAACCAAATTTCCGGACTCACACATGCAATAGTAAATCAATTTTCATCAGCTCGACTTTTTGTTAATTAATTAGATATGATGTCAAATGTAATACTAAATCGAATTTGTGATGATGAAAATGATACCATGTTGGGTGTGAAAATATATTGCAAACATGGAGACTTAGTTTCAATGCAAACTTCATGGTCAAAGGACAATCCAGGTTGAAGATTTTGGTCTTGTCCACTCTATCGTGTATGTTCATTTCTACAGTCTTTGGAGACTTCAAATCTCTTTATTTTCTTGTTTTTTAAATTTAAATTTCTTTCTTTGTGGTGTGTATTTTAGGAGAATGCATGCAACTTCTTTAGATGGAGGGATCATAAAGATGTTGATATACGATCCAAGTTCGTTATTCTAAGATTGGTGAACAAACTTAAGAAGTTGGAAAATGTTGATGAAAGTCATATTAAAAGAAGTACTGAATGGGGGATGAAGGAGAAGAAGAAGACCAAATATTGTAGCATGTGGAAGGTAATCGTGGTGTTGTCATTTTTTTTCTTGTAATATTAAGCATTACTAAGAAGAATATTGAAGAGAATAGAAAATTCGTATGTAGTTGTGTACAAACATTAAAATTATCATAGTTGTGAAAATAAATAAACGTAGGTTTGCACCCCTGATCAAATATTTGTTTGACACTTTGAGGCCAATGTTCGATCACATATGCATCAAATTTTGGCACATATGCTGAATTTGATTTCAACATTGAGATGCCGCATACTTTTCCGATATGGGAGATATTACCTAATATTGCCTAATTTGTTGAGCATGGATTCACTTAGTAGAATTGGGAGTGCTGTAGGGATCCCACTATTGACAGGTATGCAAACTTTGTTGTTCCTTAATTAAGACTTGATTTACTTTGTGCCTTATATCATTCTGTTCATGGTTGCAGGTTGTCAAACATCTGATATTATTAACTCCACAGACAATAAAGGGAAAAATATACTACATATTGCTACTTCGAGGTGCCAATTAGCTTTTGTTGAAGCTTTAATTATTGCATCAAGTACACTGGTCTATTTGAGAAACAATGCAGGAGAAACATTTCTCTCTATCTCCATTACTGGTTTCCAAACTCATTCTTTCCATAGATTGGACCATCAAATTCAGATTATGAAGTAATTAGTTTGTGCGATGTTTTTCAACATTGATGAGATTATCAATGCTGAAACTAAGGATGGTAGAACCACATTTCATTTGGCTGTCATTGGAAATATTCATTTAGAACTTGTGGAATTACTAATGACTGTCCACTCTGTAAATGTCAATATTCGAGATAAGGATGGAATGACACCACTTTATATCCCTGAGCAACGGACACGTTATGCTTCATCAGAACTTGTGGAATTACTAATGACTGTCGTAAATCATCTTGCTCTAGTTTATTCTCAATTTCATCAGTGTCTTCACACACTTCATTGGACCAACAAAAGTAAACTCAAATTGTGAATAAGCTTGCTAGACCTTGTTGTTCTAATCACGTAAGGGCAAAATCATCAAATTTAATATACAAGAAAATCAAAGGAAAAAAGAGTTTGGTGAACGAATATTTGTGTTTTGGTGCTTCAAAACAAACAGTGAAGGTGACTTCAAGTGAACTGGGGCCATATGAAATTTGTGAGCATTTTTTTATATCCACAGCTTGATCTTCTAGACTGTGATGAATTTTGGTTTATATAATCAGAATCGGAAATGATTGTGTTGGCTCATACAGTGGACTCCATTAATTTGGCAGGTCAAGTGAGCTCTTAGCTCAATACATCTACATATACCTATAGCCTATTAAGATTTCCAAGAAGTAGTATCTTCCCTAAGGTTGTTGTTATTGCAGGAGGAGACAATTGTGTCTTCCGTGAGGTATGCAGTCATTCTTCTGTCGAACTGATCGACATATGTGAGATTCACAAGATTTTAGTTGAGCTATGCAGTCTCTTTAATTGTAATGCTAATTTATAAAATGTATATTTTCGTTACCATCGACATTTTTCATCTACTCTAAGGGTAGAGGGGTGTGATTGATTCTCCTAATTATATGTATTAGTTGTTTCATATGTCATATTTGATATTATTAGGAAGTGCTACATTTTAGGTCCATCCCAAGAGTTGTTCGTAAAGGTTTCTCTGAAACTATAACAGAGGCTCTTCATAAAGTAGGGGTTGCAGGTTGACAACATATAGCTTCACATGCATATAAATGAAACTATTGAAGAGGCTCTTCAAGGTCTTTATAAACTATGCATAGAGTATTGATCCTACTTATCCAAGGTAACGGGACAACTCTCTTCCTCATATTTAACCAAGAGAGTTCTGAATCCTTTTTCTTGATAATTTTGAATTTTGTTTTTTGAAAAATGAATGGTGTTGTGTGAATAGAAATAATCTACTATTAATAAAAGGGTTTGAGGAAAAATTGTTATCTTGATAAATTTTAGGGTGATTTTATGTTTTTTTGCCCTTTCTGTTCTACATGTGCATGTACTTGTTATGGTAGTATTTTATATTTTAATGGTTTCAGTAACCTTTCATTATTGTGATAACTTACAACTTGGTTATGCTTTCTTCTTTAAATTAATACCACTTTTTGTCTCCACAATTTTAGAGATGAATCTTGAGTTTTAGTAGTGAAAAGATAATATTATGTGGTGCAGTAGAGAGATAATGCTGATTTTGCATCTTAATTTTGTTGAATCTTTCAAATACCTCTGTGTAACATTTCAAAAATCCAAGACGTATCATAAAGCCTAACATAAGTGTCATGAGGTCTAGACACTGTTTTAAGAGTCATTAAAGTGAATATAGGTCATTTAGGAAGCTTAGAAACCAAAGCATCGAAGAACGTCCATGACTTCCGGAAATTTAGTTCAAGAAGGTACTATCGTGTCTTAGCCTTTTTGACTAGCTTTAAGGAGTTGGAAATTCATGAAATTTGGTGGAAGCGTGTCTAACATATGTTTAAGATGATTCATGGTCGAAACGTCTGGGTACGACTCACCATGGACAAAGAAGGGGCCCTTGAGGAGGACCTAGCACGTAGGAGGAAACACCTCCTGGGCATTGTGCACCCACGAGATGCAAGCAACGATCCGTGTGTGGATCGACGGGGCATCGTTGCCAAATGTCGACCAACACTTAGAAAAAACTGTTAAGCCCTCGCTTGCACAAGTCTCTGACCAGAACCACGGATGTGCAGCACAGGGGAGGCCTAGTCCGTCGATTGACCCACGATCCGTCGATCGTGGTGTCGTCGATAACACTGCATCTTCCTGCACGTTTTTAAGTAGGTCTTATGTAATTAATTAGGTGGTTAGGTCATTAGTTAGGGGTTTAAGGGAGTCTAATTAACTTAATTACCCCCCCCCCCCACATATAAAGACCCCAACCCGATAAGACTTAACACAACTCAGAAAACAAATCCTCTTCCTTCTCTCTTCTTTCTCTATCTATTGGAAGACACCATTGAAGACCAAGCTATGGAAGGGTTTTGGGGGCTGTAAAGGAGAAATTTCACCATCTAATCTTCATCACACATTAAGTTATGGGATCTAATTCACCTATGAGACTTCTTTCCTCAAAGGGCTCATTCAAAGTATTTTCAAAAGTTGAGGTTTATGTGGGTTTCATCCAATCTCAAAATTTATGTTATGAATTGATTTGTTTATGATTTCTTATGAATAAATTGAATATGTTAACATGTATTTTAACTTGATTATGATCTATCTTTATGTTTTGGTCTAGTTTGTAGAAGATGACCGTAACCCTTTAACCCTACGTTTGATCTTGATATTAATTAGGTTATGTTTGGCTCAATTAACTTGGTTATTGGTTGAATTTCTATTAGATGATGTTGTTACACTAATCATGAACAAATTAGGGTTATTTTAGCCATTCATACTTTTCTTGAGAAGTGATCTAGGTTATGAGAATTGACCTAAGTATCTTGTCTTAATCTTTGATTTAGTATTTAATTATGGTGTAGTGATTCTTCTAGCCTTGTTATCATGTTGATCATTAAATTGTGATCATGTCATGAACTACTTCGGTTGAAGTAAGGGTTGATGGTAAGGCCTTGATGATGAATTATGAAGGAGTCTTTGTAAGTCTTATGATCCCTATTCTTTACTTCAATTTGTGGTCAATTCCGATTAAGCCATGAGGTTTTGTTGGAGTATGCCTTGTTTGGGATTGATAGGGTGGTATGATGTTGAATTGAAATGTCTTGACTATGGTTGTGAGGTTGATTAAGATGAAATTCTATAAGGATGTTGATGACTACCAATTTGCCTTATTATAGTTGTGGAAATAAATAAACGTAGGTTTGCACCCCTGATCAAATGTTTGTTTGACACTTTGAGGCCAATGTTCGATCACATATGCATCAAATGTTGGCACATATGTGTCATATGTTGTTGCAGATGTGTGATGGGTTGACACATCTGTTGCAACATTTGTGTCACATATTGCGACAGACGAATCATCTGTAGCAACATATGCCTCAAATGTTGGTACAGATGTCCATATGAGGGGAATTTTACTACATTTGAGGCGAATGTTACTACATATAATACATATGTTGCTACATATGGGTCCTATAAAATAGCAATTGAACACATATAAGTCATTTGTTGTTACATATGCCTCAAATGTTGCCACATATATGTCATATATTGTTGTATATGTGTGATGGGTTGACACATCTGTTGCAATATTTGTGTCACATGTTGCGACAGACGAATCATCTGTACAAAAATATGCCACAAATGTTGCTACAGATGAGCATATGTGGATGGAGCTAGGACTTTTCAAGAAGGGGTTCAAAATTTGAAGAACTAGACACACGAATTAACAGAGAGAGTTCAACATCTACTATATAAGATAAAATAAAATAACATAATTGATAAAATAAAACATTGTCTTTAATTACAAACACATTGTCAAGGCTTTAAGCTCCGAGTTATTATCCCATAAGCCCAAACATATTGCATCTGTTCAACTAGATTGTCACACAACAGAGTTTTGGGAAGTTGAATTTTTGTCTCGCTAAAAAAATGCTCAATGAATGCAAGGGAATATGACCCGCACGCCGCTCCACTTGTATTTTTTACCATGGGTTCCATTCGACCTGTAAATTCCCATGGTTCATTGAGTAAATTTTCTGGCAAATGTTCCATTGTTCCCCTCTACTTCAACAATTTAGGAAGAAACTCGAAGACAAGTTCTATGTATGTCAAAAACTTGGCATGCTCCGTAACCATCAGTTTGCAGTCATAAACATTCATGCGACCCTCGTGCAACAGAATCTCGAGAGTCACAAAATTGGTACTGTCCATGTTCATGATTGTCAAAATACTTTTTGCATTAATCCAATCCATGCCTCTAGGATATGGTGTAATACCCCTGACATAGTCAATCATATCTTTATCCCATACAATGTCATCTACTAACTGTTTAATGCTTCTTCCACCAACAGTTGTTGCCTCAACGCTCATTTCATTATATCTTTTTTCGAAGTTGGTCTAGAAGTTGAGATCCAAGATTCTATCTCTAGGATCATAGTAATCTGAGTATGTCTCATGCCTCTAACGCATGAGGTTAAGGATTTTATCAATATACTGAAATAAAAAATAATATTAAAGAGTAAAGAAGTAGTCATTGAAAAGATAAAAGAAACG
Source organism: Solanum sitiens (assembly GCA_016801875.1). Taxonomy (NCBI): domain Eukaryota; kingdom Viridiplantae; phylum Streptophyta; class Magnoliopsida; order Solanales; family Solanaceae; genus Solanum; species Solanum sitiens. The sequence continues at coordinate 3,032,494 of JABWTJ010000012.1, read as the reverse complement.
CCCATTATAAATTGTAGGATTACCCAGTCTTCCAACCAAGCATTTTTGCTTGTCATGTTCCTGAAATCTTGTCCTGTAAAAACATGCATGTCGTATTCTATTCGAATATCCTTTGAACTCGTCAGACTCAACACTTTGGTTTTTTCCACTACATTCGCACGCTCATAAATATGCAACATTTTGTTCTCCTTCACTTCCTCTATTACGAGCCTTGGAATTTCTAACATCTTCTTCTTCAAATTTTCTATTGCCTTGACAAATGATTCTTTCCTCCTTTTGGCATGTGGAGTATATGGATGTTGAACATTCTTTTATAGAATGCCCTTGACCCAGCTCTTGTTTTTGAATTCATTGACAACTTGACTAAATGTTTGAAGATACATGATAGAATCTTCATCATGTTTCTTGCACTTCTCACAGAGAAAGCCACAACATCTTCTACAAGAGGTAGCCCCTTGGTCTTCTCCAACAGCAGCACCAACACCAACACCAACACCAACACCAACACCAACACCAACACCAACACCAACACCAATACCAGCACCACTACCAACACCATAAAAAACAACTAATTCATTAACGACTTCATTAAGAACTCTGTCTTTTTTTATGGTTGTTGCTCCAGCCAACTCCATGTTAGCTCTATCCACAACATGATCAAAAATGATTTCAACCAACCCTACAGTAATTAGATATGTCATGTGCAATTCCTCCTCTGTTGGGTAATCCATGGATGCACAACCTAAAATTATAAAAATGAGTCATCAATAAGAATATTTGTGTCATATGTTGCCACAGATATGTCAGTTGTTGATACAGATGGCTGATATGTTGCCACATATGTGTCATATGTTGCTACAGATTTGTCATAGGTTGACACATATGGGCATCTGTTGCAACATGTGAGACAAATGTTGCAACAGATGAATCATCTGTAGCAATATTTGTGTCACATGTTGTAACAAATGAATCATCTGTAGCAACTTTTGTGTCACATGTTGCAACTGACAAATCATCTATAGTAACATAAGAGTCATATGTAGCAACATAAGAGTGTAGTATACTAATAATAACTTACTACATCAAGAGGAGGGTTAAAAAGATCTAGAATATGCCCTTTCTTGGTAGTTTTTGTTCTTGATCTCAACCATCTCAATATCCTTGGAGATGATCTCTGTTCTTCTACAATTACATGATGGGTCAAATAAGGAATGACTTCAAATGCCCAAACCTGTAAAAATGGAAAACATGTCACTAATCAAATGTTGAATTACTTAATATAACATACACATATTAAGAACATTTAGTTTTACCATGAAATCCCATGGAAAGCCAAAGAAGTTACTGGCCTTTTCTCCTAAAGGTTCCAACAAATATTTGAAAGTTAATTCAAAGTTGTCTTGACCCCAAGGGTAGTTGTTGAAAGCCTCAATATCATGACAGAAATTCATCTATTTGAACTTTGTGTTGTTGTTGATATCCCTCGGCAAAAGTATATTATGTGTAAACCAAAGTAATCACAATGACTTCTTGTGCTTCCTTTGTGTATCCTCCTGTTCCAACAAATTTACTAAGTCAGAATTTTTGAATGTTTTGCCAACAAGGGACATCAAGTCCTGCTCCTCAGTTGGAAGTGACTGTTGTCATGCTTCTGCTACTTCTTTTATTCCTTTCTTTCTTCTTCGTGGTACTTTTTTGACAATGTATTTAGGTACGGGCTCAAGAGGAGGATGACATTTTAACCCTGTAACTATGGCAAACTCTCTTTGCCAAAGAAAACTGGCATGCCACAATAATTAATTGCAATCTCATCCTTCTTTTTTGGATTTTCAAAAATGAACCTTCTTTTCAGAAGTTCATACACAATGGTAATTTGAAAAGGTGGAGTTGTATCGATGGGTAAATAATGAAAATGACCGAAATAACTATTTCTTAAAAAATCTTCCAAATGATTTCTCTTGAGGATATCCCTGAATTTGATTAAAGATTTTCCCCGGACTGACGTAATAATGCTATCACATTAGGCTGCAGATGCACAGAGAAAGTGTCTACATTGATGATTTTAATCCCATCATCACCAGTAGCATTGATGTACTCATTTATTTTTTCTGCGTGTGCCTCAAATACTTCTCTATTAACTACTTCTATATTTTCCCCTTGTTCTTCCTCAACTTCTTGTTGTTTTTCCTCTTTTTCAAAAACTTCCCTTTCTTCATATAATTTTTGACAATATTTAATTTCTACTTGAGAAGAAAAACTGCTTCAGATGCAAGATCTTCTAAAAGACTGGTATTTTCATTCCTCTTCCTAGCAACTTTAGACCTAGCCTTCTTCTGGATCTTTGTTGTGTCAGATGTATCATGTTTTCTTTTGACATGAGTCATTATATTTGTATCTACAACCACAAACATAAAATATTTAAATGCCACACATGAGCTACAAATGAAGCTTTTTGAAATACACAACACAATACACAACAAATAAACAAACAAACCACAAAATCCTCCCTAAACACTATACAACGTACTACAATGAACAACTATAGAACCAAAAAAGTGATAAAACAACTCAAAAGTGATAAAACCACTCAAAACAGGCCAAACAAGTAAGCAGATAAGCACATGCATTTCAAACCCTAAATAAATATTACATGAGAAGAAAAGATATAAACTACAAATGACGAGGACAACAACGGCATGTTGTAGAAGAGGATCGCAATAGATTACCACTACTATTTTAGAAAATATTGCAACAAGAACAATGATCTGTGAGTGAAGGAAAGAATAATGCAACTATAGAAAAGAAAATTGAAATTATTAACAAAAATGGAATATGAAACGACCTTTATAGCAGAGAATAGAGAGAGAGGAGAGGAGAGAGGAGGAGAGGGAAAATGAAGGGAGGATTATATTAAAACCGTGTATTTATTATTTTTAATTTTGACAATTCAAACTGTGACATATGTTGCCACATATATTCTTTCTGTTAGGGCACATATGTTGTATATGTAGTGTAATGTTGACACATATTTCATTTCTGTGATGTATCTTACCACATATCTTTTTTCTGTGTTATATGTTGCCACATAACCCCTTTTTGTTGGTACACATGCAGACAAGCGACGATTAATATTATTAGCAAAAAAATTTTATTTAGTAAAAATAAATAAAATTTGGAATATGAAACTACTTTTATAGGAGCGAGGAGTGAGGGAAAATGAAGGGAGGATTATATTAAAATTGTTTAAATATTTTTTTTTATTTTGAGAATTCAAACAGTGTCATATGTTGCCATATATATCCTTTGTGTGACATATCTTACCACATATCACCTTTTTGTGAAATTGTTGACACATGTATCCTTTCTGTTTGTACACATGCAGATAATTAGGTGGAGTTTTTTACAACAGAAGTTACATATGTTGCCACAGACAACTCCTCTAATCCTTTCCATCACAATTTACATTTGTTCCAACAAAATCAAAATAATCCTAAAAACCATTTATATTAACACTTCACCAATTGTTTTATACAACTTATCAAAAAAAGGTAATTCACAATGATATGATATAATAACCATCTATCTAATCAATGGTTGTAAACACAACATTTTTATCGATCTTAGCTTTTTTAGGTCTAGGCATCTTTGGGTCTTCGTTGTTACTAACATAGACATTTCGAGCCTTTATAATCCCATAATTCCATAAGAGTGAATCATATCTCAAGATAAGGGTGTCATCACTAATTCCTCATGATGGTACTTCTAATCCATCACTCAAAAACTCAGCGTATGCAGCAACAAAAAGTCCACAATCTCTGCATGGTATATCATCAATCAGAAAATATAATAACAACACAATTCGATAGTCATAAGATAAAAAAATAATGTGATACTTAGGTACTACTTCTTTCTTGTTAGGCAATACCAGTAACATGTATGACTTTGTATGGATGAGTTTGTTCTTTCCTTGGTAACATTAAAGAACTGAAAAGTTGGTTTGCTCTTTTTGCTCAAAAAATCCACTTAACTCAAGGTACTTTGGCAACATTGTAGACAACTTTTTAAGCTTGGTGGATAATTTTCTATTAGACTTAGTTGAGGACATAGAATCATACACTTTTATGTACCTTTCCTTCAATGCAACGACTGCCAAGACCCAATGGAATTCCCACTTACTATTTACAAGTACATAAACATCATCTGCCAAGTTTCAAGGCAGTCCACAAGGTATAGCAAACCCTTTCATTATGCCAACAATTTTATCCTCATATTCACTAGTATTGTCAATGTATGTTTTGAAAAAACAACTAGTGGTGGTAAAATATGACATCCACATACTACACACATGCATCAAACAAGTGTATCAATTTATTTGTATATATTCATCTAATACACAATACATAAAGTGGGCATGGATTTATCTAATCATTCCAGCACTTATTGGGTTGAGACATTATGTAGAACCAGTCATTATTATTTGGAAATGCAACAACAAAATCAAGTTGGTCAAATTCAAGTTTTGAGTAATTGGCTAAGTAGTGATCTTCCTTGTTTTGTCTGCAATTTTGTAATCATTATAAATAACTTTTTAGTAATCAACTAGAATAAATACTAATAATAGTTGAACGACCTTACTTACTTTTTTGCATGATTCTTGTAAAGACCCTCGTTTATCCATTGCGAGAAGGATGACATTAGTTCAGTTGGACCCTCATTGTCAATATTAAAATCTTCAAATGCATATTGTTGCTTCACATCACAACTGACTACTTCGACTTTCTTCTCTTTATTTTTCGCTTTCACTTTTTCTTTATGCTTCTCCTTCTTCTTCTCCTCCTTCTCTTTCTACATCTCCTTATTCTTATCCTTCTCCTTCTCGTTATCATTCTCCTTCTTCTTAGCCTTCTCCTTCTGCTTCTGCTTCTCCTTATCCTTTGACTCCTTCTCCTTCTCCTCCTTTACCTTCTTCTACTTCTCTTTCTTCTTACTAATTGTAGAAAGTGTTTGGGAAATACATTTTTTCAACCTCCTACACTTCAGAGGATGTGAATTCTTCTTGGATATTTGGACATCAATATTATGAGATATTTCCTTAAAAATATCAGTGAGTTTTTTAACACAACTAATAAAATAATCATGTTGATGCTCACATTCTTCGCATAGACAAAAAGAGCATTTGATGATAGAAGAGGATGCACGACAAAAAAAAGATTGATATGTTGTCATGGATGAAGCTTCTTGTATTAATTCATCTACAAGGCAAATTTAAAAGATTTGAGAGTTTACAATTCATCATAAAATAATATTAACATTATGTTGACACAGATGGTTAGTTTGTTGCCATAAATTAACATTATGTTGCCACAAATGTATCTACTTTTGCCATAAATTAACATTATGTTTCCACATATATATCTACTGTTGCCACACATGAAAATTCTATTGCCACATGTATCTTATGTTGCCACAGATTAATCATATGTTGACACAGATAAATCTTATATTGCCACAGGTAAATCTTATGTTGCCACATATGAATCCTAAATTGCCACAGATGAATCTTATGTTGCCACATATGAATCCTAAGATGCCACAGATAAATCTTATGTTGCCACAGATGAATCTTAAGTTGCCACATATTGCCAAAGATGACAATTTTGTTGACCTACAGTGAGATGTTACAACATATGATGACTGTTGGAATATGCAAATATATGTTGGACAATTGAACAAGACTATATTTCTAAGATCATATCAACAAAATGCACACAAAAAGAACAACAAAAGCAACAAAAAATGACACCATTAAGTCGATTATTCAATTTTTAAATCTATAGAACGTTTTATTGTTCATGCACTCAAGAAAAAAACTTCAAAATTGTAAAATATTTCTAAAAAAAATAACTTACCCATTTATAGTCGAACACGATTCAGTTCAGAAAGATGACCGAGAGTAAAGACTTGAGAGGACGAGGAAAATAATAGAGATACAGATAGTCAGTCGGAGAGAAAGATAATGTATGAGAGATAGACGATTTTTGAATTTCTAGGGAAAAAGAAGAACAATCTCTCAAGAGAGAAGAGGGAGGATGAAGAAGATGAAAAAATTCTTTTTTGTATTTTTATAAAAGATTAGAAAGTTTTAGAAATGTTCCAAGCTTCTTCAAATCGACCTCTTTAACTTGAATGTCCGGAACCTACAGTTGTAGTAAAATAAAGTATTGGGTTAGTACGCCACATGTTTTTAGTATGGATATATGCACATAACACATAGAGACATGCATGAAAAAGTATCATTTATCATCTCTTTAGAAAACATGCCAAGTCATATGAAAGTCTTCAATGCACATACCATATAACATATACAAGTAACGATTCCATCACTTAAAGCATGATCATAATCGAAGACATATTCTCATAAAGTCACGTTAACAATTCATATTCAATAAATCATATAAACATAACATAAAAAACACTTACCAATAATCCCATCCCCAACCTACAAGTGCAATGGTAATGTGAAACCCCATAACCCCACATAACCAAGTAGATAAGATAAGAGACCATACGTAAATCTTTGCTTCATGTAACAATATAACTCAATAACATATTCATTATAAGGATAAACATTGATGTAAAAGTAACATTATATATCATAAATATATCTTTCATATTATCATATTCATAAGAACAATCTCCTAGGACTTCCCTTAGAGTCACCTTGTGCAATATCTAGGTACCGTCCCATACTACTACCTATACTAAGCAAACTCCTAAAGTCACCCTAGTCAACGTTCGTTTACTTGTCTTTCGTTTTACATGAGGGAACATAGAAATTAACCACATAGACCATGTGAGGTAAACATGGAATCCGGTGTCTTCCCCACCCCAAAAAGAGGTGGTATACCTGCCAAAGTAGAACCGACTTCTACTAGCTTTCTTATGTGGATCCACTTGCTAGTAACCTATGGTGGAAGCATTGTTCGAGAAATGGGAGATGTAGTAGAGACCCATACTTCCACCTTACATGGCAGCCTCAATCTCATGAGAATCATTGTGAACCTACCTTCTTGCTGGGGAAGGGACACTTCCCATATCTAGTTCAACGGTGCTTAGCTTAAGTCCCTTTTCTTTAAATAACCTTTACTTTGTCTTTTATCAAAAACTTATCATAGGTCATAGGAGATTATCTCCTTGTATAATATGATCATGAGCTCTTTTAGATTAGATGAGAATTGTCCTTTCATTGTAACCTTTCTTTTTGTGATATTTACATGGCATAATCATCTTGTGTAAAGCATACAATAGAGTACCATAACTTGCGTTTTCATATTTTTATCATAATCTCACAATTTATATGTTCATAGACATCATATTCACATAGCAACATCATACATACTTTCATAACATAACATCATTACTTATAGGCTAGCATAAACATGTTAGAGTAATCACAATTTTAGAAGACTTACCTCTTGCTTCCAAGAACCTTATTCATCATGCAATACTCATAATCATACATAGTGAAATACTCCATGAGATAATCAAGAACAAATCATAAAATCATGTTCAAGTTCAATGCATAGCATAGGAGAAGGTAAACGGGTCATTAAAGGGTTCATTCAAACCTTACATTCTAACCCTAACGTTTTCACTATCAAACAGTAGAAACAACCCATTCAAAACCATCACTTAGAGAATAATCATATAACACATGGCATTCAAACATTATCAATCAATTACTAAACTATTCATGCGAAATTAGGTATAGAAAACGTTTACTTTTTGTTGAAAAACATAAATCTATGGTTAGGAAGAAAATCCATTTTGTAGAGTAAAAACCCTAGTATTTGAAATTCTTGAAAACTTATATTGAAAGGAACCTTGGGGAAAGGAATCCCAAAAGTGAAAACCCATACCTTATAGATGAAGAATCCACTAAATCTGATTGGAGAGTTCGAGACCTTCGTCTTCTTCCTTAAGCTTTTCTTATTCTTCAATGGAGTTTGGAAAAAGAGAGCGTTCTTGAGAGATTAAGAGAATTTCATTTGATTCTGATTTGGGACGTGTAAAAGTGGTCTAAAATTGACCTAATATCAATATATAGACGTCCCATGAATTACCGTAAAGACCCTCCACTTAAATTACCTAAAACTCCACTCCTAAATTGACTACAACTATGAGAACATTTGACTTAGGGTATCGGGTTTGATTAGGAATTAAATTAATTAACTAAGTTGCTAATTTAATTAATTAAGTGACCTAGGGTAATAACTAAACAGCCCCTAAGTCGTTAGGACCATAACCAACCCTTTTGGACCTTCCTAGGTTAGGTACTAGGATGTTTCTTGAGTTAGTTACTCAGCTAGTGACCCGGTTAGGTCTTAGGATTTCGGGCACCCTAGTTAGTTAATTTTAGTTAGTTCTAGGTTCGTTAGTTAGTTAGGTCGGTAGTTAGAACCTAGGTTTGGTTAGGGGGCTCGTCCCCATGTGGCTTGATCCGACACGCCTGTCCCCTAACCGCCCTAACCGAATCGGTTGGGCTTGTCTCTCGGCCGGTTGCACATGAGTTGCTGTGCATTTTCCTAACCGTGCACTTCTGGAAATTTCACTTCTTGTCCAGTGTCCCTCACTATGTCCTTGGGCACTGCTTAATCTACATGGTAATTTTAAATGGTCATGTGCTATGGTACCTAGGATTGACACTTGGATGCCTAGTACCTAATGTGCTAAGAAATCAATAATTTTAGTTTAGGATCTTCATTGCAGGTACAATTCCTTAATAAGCTTTGGTTGGAGTATTTGAACATCAAAGGGTATTTTTAAGTGATAAGTTACTTGTGAATACATAAAAAAATTGGCTAACACTCTTAAGCCAATATTTTTCAACATGCCTAATATTACTCAATATTGGGCATTGGGATGCCTATGTACCTCAATACATATTCTTAAAACCTAATAGACTCTTCACTAGACAAGTACATTTTCTGGAATGTTACACCTATAATAGCCATGTATCATGTAGGACAAGTCATGGTGAGCCCTCCCACAAAGGGGTATGGTATCGAATCATAATGTTGGAATAAATAGAACAGTAGCATTTGTACCACAACAGATTTGAGGGTAGGATAGGACAGAGGTGTCGGTATGGAGATACACTGATCTGAACGACATGCTTGTAAAGAAACAATGGTTGTTACGTAGAGAAAATTAGATCCAACACAACCAGCTCAGAACCCTCACTGGGGACTACCCTCTATAGGGGCACTAGAGAGATTAATTGTTTCCCTGAATTTTGTAACTAAACCAAATTTATTTTATCATAATGATGGGTATCTTTTGGTTTGACTTGACTCAATGGACGATATGGATGAAGTATTGCATTCATGTACATACACAATAAGTAATAAGCTAGTGATTTTGAAGGCCTGGTATGCTGAATTTGATTTCAACATTGAGATACCGCATACTTTTCCGATATGGGAGAAATTACCTAATATTCCCTAAGTTGCTGAGCGTGGATTCACTTAGTAGAATTGGGAGTGCTGTAGGAATTCCACTATTGACAGGTATGCAAACTTTGTTGTTCCTTAATTAAGACTTGATTTACTTTGTGCCTTATATCATTCTGTTCATGGTTGCAGGTTGTCAAACATCTGATATTATTAACTCCATAGACAATAAAGGAAAAAATGTACTAGATATTGCTGCTTCGAGGTGCCAATTAGCTTTTGTTGAAGTTTTAATTATTGCATCAAGCACAGTGGTCTATTTGAGAAACAATGCCGGAGAAAAATTTCTCTCTATCTCCATTACTGGTTTCCAAACTCATTCTTTCCATAGATTGGACCATCAAATTCAGATCATGAAGTAATTAGTCTGTGCGATGTTTTTCAACATTGAAGAAATTATCAATGCTGAAACTAAGGATGGTAGAACCGCATTTCATTTGGCTGTCATTGGAAATATTCATTTAGAACTTGTGGAATTACTAATGACTGTCCACTCTGTAAATGTCAATACTCGAGATAAGGATGGAATGACACCACTTTATATCCCTGAGCAACGGACACGTTATGCTTCATCAGAACATGTGGAATTACTAATGACTGTCGTAAATCATCTTGCTCTAGTTTATTCTCAATTTCATCAGTGTCTTAACACACTTCATTGGACCAACAAAAGTAAACTCAAATTGTGAATAAGCTTGCTAGACCTTGTTGTTCTAATCACGTAAGGGCAAAATCATCAAATTTGATATACAAGAAAATCAAAGGAAAAAAGAGTTTGGTGAACGAATATTTGTGTTTTGGTGCTTCAAAACAAACAGTGAAGGCTACTTCAAGTGAACCGGGGCCATATGAAATTTGTGAGCATTTTTTTCTATCCACAGCTTGATCTTATAGACTGTGATGAATTTTGGTTTATATAATCAGAATCGGAAATGATTGTGTTGGCTCATACAGTGGACTACATTAATTTGGCAGGTCAAAAGAGCTCTTAGCTCAATACATCTACATATACCTATAGCCTATTAAGATTTCCAAGAAGTAGTATCTTCCCTAAGGTTGTTGTTAGTGCAGGAGGAGACAATTGTGTCCTCCGTGAGGTATGCAGTCATTCTTCTGTCGAACTGATCGACATATGTGAGATTCACAAGATTTTAGTCGAGCTATGCAGTCTCTTTAATGGTAATGCTAATTCATAAAATGTATATTTTAGTTACCATCGACATTTTTCATCTACTCTAAGGGTAGAGGGGTGTGATTGATTCTGCTAATTATATGTATTAGTTGTTTCATATGTCATATTTGATATTATTAGGAAGTGCTACATTTTAGGTCCATCCCAAGAGTTGTTCGTAAAGGTTTCTCTGAAACTATAACAGAGGCTCTTCATAAAGTAGGGGTTGCAGGTTGACAACATATAGCTTCACATGCATATAAATGAAACTATTGAAGAGGCTCTTCAAGGTCTTTATAAACTATGCATAGAGTATTGATCCTACTTATCCAAGGTAACGGGACAACTCTCTTCCTCATATTTAACCAAGAGAGTTCTGAATCCTTTTTCTTGATAATTTTGAATTTTGTTTTTTGAAAAATGAATGGTGTTGTGTGAATAGAAATAATCTACTATTAATAAAAGGGATTGAGGAAAATTGTTATCTTGATAAATTTAGGGTGATTTTATGTTTTTTTGCCCTTTCTGTTCTACATGTGCATGTACTTGTTATGGTAGTATTTTATATTTTAATGGTTTCAGTAACCTTTCATTATTGTGATAACTTACAACTTGGTTATGCTTTCTTCTTTAAATTAATACCACTTTTTGTCTCCACAATTTTAGAGATGAATCTTGAGTTTTAGTAGTGAAAAGATAATATTATGTGGTGCAGTAGAGAGATAATGCTGATTTTGCATCTTAATTTTGTTGAATCTTTCAAATACCTCTGTGTAACATTTCAAAAATCCAAGACGTATCATAAAGCCTAACATAAGTGTCATGAGGTCTAGACACTGTTTTAAGAGTCATTAAAATGAATATAGGTCATTTAGGAAGATTAGAAACCAAAGCATCGAAGAACGTCCATGACTTCCGGAAATTTAGTTCAAGAAGGCACTATCGTGTCATAGCCTTTTTGACTAGCTTTTAGGAGTTGGAAATTCATGAAATTTGGTGGAAGCGTGTATAACATATGTTTAAGATGATTCATGGTCGAAACGTCTGGGTACGACTCCCCAAGGACAAAGAAGGGGCCCTTGAGGAGGACCCTAGCATGTAGGAGGAAACACTTCCTGGGCAGTGTGCACCCACGAGATGCAAGCAATGATCCGTGTGTGGATCGACGGGGCGTCGTTGCCAAACGTCACCCAACACTTAGAAAAAATTGTTAAGCCCTCGCCTGCACAAGTCTCTGACCAGAACCACGGATATGCAGCACAGGGGAGGCCTGGTCCGTCGATTGACCCACGATCCGTCGATCGTGGTGTAGTCAATAGCACTGCATTTTCCTGCACGTTTTTAAGTTGGTCTTATGTAATTAATTAGGGGGTTAGGTCATTAGTTAGGGGTTTAAGGGAGTCTAATTAAGTTAATTACCCCCCCCCCACACATATAAAGACCCCAACCCGATAAGACTTAACACAACTCACAAAACAAATCCTCTTCCTTCTCTCTTCTTTCTCTATCTATTGGAAGACACCATTGAAGACCAAGCTATGGAAGGGTTTTGGGGGCTACAAAGGAGAAATTTCACCATATAATCTTCATCAAACATTAAGGTATGGGATCTAATTCACCTTTGAGACTTCTTTCCTCAAAGGGCTCATTCAAAGTATTTTCAAAAGTTGAGGTTTATGTGGGTTTCATCCAATCTCGAAATTTATGTTATGAATTGAATTGTTTATGATTTCTTATGAATAAATTGAATATGTTAACATGTATTTTAACTTGATTATGATCTATTTTGATGTTTTGGTCGAGTTTGTAGAAGATGACCGTAAACCTTTAACCCTAGGTCTTGATATGAATTAGGTTATGTTTGGCTCAATTAACTTGGTTATTGGTTGACTTTCTATTAGATGATGTTGTTACACTAATCATGAACAAATTAGGGTTATTTTAGCCTTTCATACTTTTTCTTGAGAAGTGATCTAGGTTATGAGAATTGACCTAAGTATCTTGTCTTAATCTTTGATTTAGTATTGAATTATGGTGTAGTGATTCTTCTAGCCTTGTTATCATGTTGATCATTAAATTGTGATCATGTTACGACCTACTTCGGTTGAAGTAAGGGTTGACGGTAAGGCCTTGATGATGAATTATGAAGGAGACTTGGTAAGTCTTATGATCCCTATTCTTTACTTCAATTTGTGGTTAATTCCGATTAAGCCATGAGGTTGTGTTGGAGTATGCCTTGTTTGGAATTGATAGGGTGGTATGATGTTGAATTGAAATGTCTTGACTATGGTTGTGAGGTTGATTAAGATGAAATTCTATAAGGATGTTGATGACTATCAATGTGCCTTATTATGAATGAATATGTAACTGTGGTAACCTCACGTATATGAATTGTGATGAAAGGAGTATACTCACGCAATTCTTATTGAGCTATGATGATGATGATTATACAACGGCTAGACCCTATGACCTAAACTAAGTTATGATTTAATAATAAAGACACTACAGACATTTCAATAAAGGGACTTAGATTAGCACCGAGTGAACTTGACAATGGGAGGTGATGACTTTCCATAGAGGAAGAGTTACCCTATAGTTCTATATGTGATTTTGACTCCCCTTTGATGGATACTCATTCAATGGATTGCCATGAGAGGAGGACACAATTACCAAGTGGTATGTAGAGTATACACCTATCTCTTAGTTCTTGAACTATGTTTCCCCATAGGAAGACTAGCTAGTGGATCCACCTAGGAAGCTATGTTTATGTTTGGTTTTACTTTGGACGGTAGACGAACTTCCATCGGTGTAAGTTTTTACAACACCGGATTCCACACTTAGCTCTTGTGGCCTATGTAGGTTAAGGAAAGTTTTCCCTAAACTAAAATTAAGTAATAAAGTATAAACTAACTAGGGTAACTTGAGAGGTTTGACTAAGCCTAGGTAGAGGTATAGGACTCTACCTATGCCTTGCAGTTGTTTGCCTTGATGGAAGCTTTAGGAGGTCGATATTATATATGTATATGATCATGATGTAAATGATGTTAATATGTTTACTTTACATGTCAATGATATCATGTGATGATAGTTATTCTTATGAACATGTATTTGGTTTATATTGTTAAGATATGATGTTATGTATACTTAAAGGTTATATTATGTGATGTTGAGCATTGGTTATGGATTCTTGTTGGGTTACTTGATTGAGTAAGGTTATGGGGCTTTGCTTGAGTATTGCACTTGTTGACTTGATAAGTATTCATGAGTACTTGTCTTGCTTATTATGATATGATAAACTCTCATTCATGCTTGTGATGTTATTCCTTTTGATGATAGGGTTGTATTAGATTATGGGATCAAGTATGTTGATATGCATATGACTTGCTTTGACTTGTTGAACATGTCTTAATGATTGGTATGGTTTGATTGATTTTGCAAAAGACTTTAAAAAAGTAAAGTGGCATGATTTAACTAAATATCCTTCTTAGCATACTTTCATATTATATGTGCATATGGTCTCATACTTAGTAAAAGTGGCGTACTAACCCCATTTTCTCCATTTTCCCCAAACATTTTAGGTTCGGTCATTGAAGGCTCATTCGAGACCACTTGAAGAAGACTTGGATATTCTCTACCATCCACGTGGGTAGGTCCTCACTTTTTGAGGGTGATGCCAATATCTAGCTTATGAAGTTGTTTTACTTTTAATACTCTTATGTTCCTTCTATTTTCATTTGAGAAAGATTTGTATAAGCCTATATGTGGATTCTTTACATTGATGTAGGGCTATGCCCAAATTGCTATGATCATTTTAGATGGTTATGAGATGAGACAATCTTTAAGACTATGTTCTATTTCTTATATATATATATATATATATATATATATATATATATATGCAATAAAAGTAGAAGACTATGTAATCTTTCTATACGAAGGGTCTATGTATACTCGATATGTATATATTATGTGTATGTAGAGGTCTATGTAAACCTCCAAGTAGAAGTAATGAAAGGTTTTTAATTTTTCCATATTTTTGACCAATGAATGTAATGATGTAAGAATAAGAGGCTAGTCTTAGTCCTCAAAGAGGACGACGACGACGGTTACGTCTAGGGGGTAAACCCGGATGTAACACTCTGAATTGTTGAATACTTTTGTTTTGAACAATGCAGGTATGGCAACACCACTAATAGATGTCATTTAGGATATCCTGAAAGCCAAGTGGGACCATGAGAGGACCAAGTTTTCATTGCCTCCATTTACAACTCTCGTGAGTGATAAATTATGTTCCATATTCTGCTGAACATTTTCTGTAAACTGTGGTTAATTTCTTATCGACTTTGAGTAAGCTGGGTGATAAAAGAAATCTAATTTACCATCCAGATAATCATCTCTTTTGTATAACTCTTCTTCTAATTATAAATCTTCACATCCTTTTTTGACCTCCAAGCTCATTGTTGACTGGATATAAGATTGATTATCATGCAGTCATAGTGAACCACAAACAAGTAGCATAGTCCAACTACTAAATATTATTTTGAAATATAGTCATTTTTTGTCGTGAATGGAAGCTGAAGATACTAGAACTTTTTGCTCATTTTTTAATAAATGTCTCTAACAAGTATTCATATGTACTGATGATGTCTAAATTTATTTACATTTAACCAGGCATCATCTCATGCTTTGTTGCGTTCAACAGATCCTGAGATCCTCATTGCAACTTTAGAGACTTTTGTTGTATTAGTGAAAATAAATCCATCGAATCTACATGAAAGTGGTAAATTTGCATGTTCCTCATGAGTGTATTATAGAGAGTAATCTTGTCATGAAGCATCTTAAAGGACTTGTCATCAATATATTTTGTTGACGATGTTCTACAGTTTTACCTTCTACTTGTCATATCCTACCTGTCTATCTGATATTCATGTTTTTTTGGGCTGGACTAAACATTATTAGCACTTAAAATTTGATTATTCTTGCCTTCTTTAAAAGTTGCCCCAATTTCTTGTGTTGGATATTTTTTGGAATTTTTTAGCACCTTAGTTTTGGATTAACACTTTGTAACTTTGTTTTTTTAGAACCTTAGTTTTTTTAGAACATTAGTTTTTGATTAGCACTTTGTTAGCACCTTAGCTCTGTATGATACAGTCGGCAAGAAGTGATTTTTATAATGAGGATACAGAAGATGAAAACAATGAACATGGTTTGTTTCTAATGTTTGATTTGTTAAACATGGTTTGTTTCTGATTTTTAATTTTATTTATAATGTGTAGGAATGTTTTGGCAATCAAATTTGAATGGTGGGCACCAATCAGTTTGATTGATTGAGGTCACATGATCAAGAGTTCTTTAACTATTGTAGAAGTTTGAATATATTTATTTTTGTGAAAGTGTTGCCTAAAGTTGAAAAGTGTGGCCTTTTATCAAAGGCAACACTTTTTGCTACTTTAGGCTACACTTTACCGGGGTGGGTGTAGACCTAAAATGGTGTAGTGAATAGAATTACTTATGTTGAACTAGTAGAACTTGATATTTTTTATTTTTATATCATATTGGGTATGGATTGATTGCATGCTTGCTTTGCCTCTATAGATTGTAGAACAAGGGTGGTCCGAATGAACCTGTTTTAGAGTGGAAGGGGGGAAATTCTATTCCTAGAGATCGTATCATCTCTTGTTTGAAACCCTGTAAAATGATCTCTAACGGTTTTTTATACCATATAGTAAGAGTCCACTATAGATTCCGAAATTCCTCCCATTGATTCGGTCCCCGTAGTGTGGGAATTTCCGGAGGTCTTTCCTAATGATATTTCTGGTATTCCTCCCTAAGGGGAAATTGATTTTGGTATTGACTTGTTACCGGATACGAATCCCATTTCAATTCCTCCTTATCAGATGTCTCCGACCAAATTGAAAGAGTTGAAGGCTCAACTCAAAGATTTACTAGACAAAACCTTCATTAGACCTAGTATTTCTCCATGGGGTGCTCCGGTATTGTTTGTGAAGAAGAAGGATGGGTCCCTTAGAATGTTCATTGATTATCGCCAACTTAATAAGGTCACTATTAAGAACAAGTACTCTCCCTCGGATTGACGACTTGTTTGATCAACTTCAAGGGGCAAGCTACTTTTCTAAGATTGACTTGAGATCGGTGAATCACCAACTTAGGGTGAGAGGTGAGGATATACCAAAAATGGCATTTCGAACTAGATATGGTCACTATGAGTTCTTAGTTATGTACTTTGGTCTCACTAATGCCCCGGCGGCGTTTATGGATCTCATAAATAGGGTGTTTCAAAGTTACATAGATTCATTTATTATTGTCTTCACTGAAGACTTCTTGGTATATTCGAAAAATGATGGTGATCCCACGGACCATTTGAGGGTGGTGTTGCAACTGCTTAAGGAGAACAAACAATTTTCATAGTATAGCGGCCGTGGTATTTGCCTTGAAAATATGGAGTCATTACATGTATGGTGTCCATGTTGATATGTATACCGACAACAAGATTCTCCAATATGTGTTTACTCAAAGGAGTTAAGTCTCTAACAAAGAAGGTGGTTGGAATTGTTGAAAGATTACGACATGAGTGTCCTCTATCACCCCGGCAATGATAATGTAGTTGCGGATCCTCTAAGTCGTATGACCATGGGTAGTGTGTCTCATGTAGAGGAAGCCAAGAATGACCTAGTGAAAGATGTTCATAGGTTGGCTAGGTTGGGTGTGAGGTTTGAAGATTCGCCGAATGGTGGTTTTGTGGTCCATTATAACTCTGAGTCATCTTTGGTGGTTTAGGTGAACTCCAAACAACACCTTGATCAACCATTGATGGAGTTGAAGAATCTGTTCTTGCTAGTTTAACTAGTCATTCTCCTTTGGAGGGGATGGTTTCTTGAGGTATGAAGGAAGATTGTGTGTTCCCAATGTAGATGGTTTGAGGAACCAGATCCTTGAGGAAGCCCATGGATCCCGTTACTCCATTCATCCGGGTTCAACAAAAATTTACCATGACATTAGGGAAGTATTTTGGTGGGAAGGTTTGAAGAAGGACATAGCGGAATTTGTTGGTAAGTGTCCAAATTGGCAACAAGTGAAAGCCGAAAACCACAAGTCGGGTGGTCTACTACATGAAATCCAAGTTCCTACTTAGAAGCGGGAAGATATCAATATGGATTTTGTGGTAGGTTTGCCTCGGACACAAAAGAAATCTGACTCAATATGAGTGGTTGTGGATAGGTTGATCGAATCCGCTCATTTTATTCCCATCAAATGTACGTATTCAGCGGAAGATTACGTAAGGATCTTCATAGATGAGATTGTGTGCGCCATGGTATTCCGTTATCCATCATATCGGATCGGGGTGCATAGTTCACATCAAGGTTTTTGAGTTCATTCCAAGAATGGTTGGTTACCAAGGTGAAATTAAGCATCATTTTTCATCCCCAAACAGATGGTCAAATGGAGAGTACTATTCAAACCTTTGAGGATATGCTTAGAGCTTGTATTTCAAAGGGAATTGGGATAAGCATTTGCCTTTAGTGGAGTTTGCTTACAACAATAGCTACCATTCATCTATATCTATGGCTCATTACGAAGCCTTGTGTGGTAGGAGATGTAGATCTCTGATTGGATGTTTGATGTGGGTGAGCCTTCGCTTATCGGTCCCTATTTGATTTATAAGACTTTGGAGAAAGTTCATACTATACGGAATCGCTTGCGAACAGCTTATAGTTGGCAAAAGTCTTATGCCGATCATAAGAGAAGGGACTTAGAGTTTGAAAAAGGTGACAAGTGTACTTGAAATTTTTGCCTACAAAAGGGGTGGTTAGATTTTGCCAAGAAAGGGAAGTTAAGTACTCGTTATGTGGGTCCCTATGAAATCTTGCAAAGGGATGGTAAGGTTGCCGATGAATTGAAATTTCCTAGTGAATTGGTTTTGGTTTATTCGGTTTTCCATGTTTTTATGCTTAAGAAGTGTATCGGTGATCCCGAGTCTATTCTTCCTATTGAGTGTCTTGGTGTAAAGTATAATCTCTCTTATGAGTAAGTTTCGGTTCAAATCCTTGATAGGAAATTAAAGAAATTGAGGAACAAAGAGGTGGCTTCCATAAAGGTTTTATGGAAGAATCACCTAGTTGAGGGTGCAACATGGGAGGCAGAGGCCGACATGAAGTCCCGTTACCCTTATCTATTTAATAACTAAGGTTAGTTGTTCTTACTAATAATGAAAATTATGACAAAAAATTGAAGGTTCTTGATTTTTGGTGACGTTTTCAAAAAATTTTCCTTTTTTATGAAGTTACAGTGAGATGTTCTTTCAACTTGGAAATTTTAAAATTTTGCTTGTTTTGAGTTATGTTATGCATTTTGACATGGTGAGTCTTTATGAAATGATATGTAGCATGTTGATAAGTAAGATTTGGCATAATTGTCTCATGTAAGGGTATGTTGAGATCTAGTTGTTGTGAGAAGGATAGTCCTCATAATGTAATGTTGAGCCTTATGTGTGGTAATTTAAGCTTTTGAATTGCCTTGTGTAAATTATATGATTTATGTTGTAAAGGATATTATAAATTATTGTTGTTGGTTGGGCTGCTAATCTTGAATCTATTCCTCCTTTCAAAAGTTTTTTAGTGTCATTCGGTGACGAATGTTCCTAAGGGGGGGGGTTTAATGTAACACTTTGAAAATCCAAGACGTGTTCTAGAGCCTAACATAAGTGTCAAAGGTTTAGACACTGTTTTAAGGGCTATTTTAATGTATATAAGTCATTTATGAAGTCTAGAAACCAAAACGTCCATGAGGTCCAAAAACTAGTTCAATGAGGTGCTAGTGTGCCTTAGCCTATTTGACTATCTTCTAGGAGTCGGAAAATGATTAAAATTGGTGTAAGTGTGTCTAACATGTATTAGAATAAATTCATAGTCGGAACTTCTGGAGACGACTCCACAAGGACCAACCAAGGGCCCTTGATGAGGACCCTTGCATTTTGGGGTCAAAGGACTGCCCAAGGCAGTGTGCACATACAAGTACCATCGATGGGGCGTGTATCAATCGGAGGGGCCACTTTCGATGGACACTTAGTCAATTTCTCCAAAGGGTCATTTTGCAGAGTCTCTGAACTTAGCGACAGATGTGCAGCACGTAGGGAGCAGTGGTCGTCGTCTCACAGACGGACCGTCGATGGGGGTCTCGTCTGTGAGGCCTGTGTTTTGCTGCTCGTTTTGAATTATTTCATTTAATTAGGTTGCTTAGTTATGAAGTTAATTAGGGGTTAGGGGAGGGATAATTAAGTTATTTAACCACCTATATAAAGTCCTAACCTAATTAAACTAACTTAATCCCTCATTATTCACAAACCCAAACTCTCTTCCTTCTCTCTTCTTTCTCTCTCTAGTGAAGAACTACATTGAAGACCAAGCTAGGGGAGGGTTTAAGAGCTGTAAAGGGTAAAGTTTCTCCATCAATTTTCATCAATTAGTAAGGGATGGGATCTCTTTCACCTTTGAACTAGAGTGAGGAGTGTCCCTTCCCACATAGGGAAGGTAGGATCACTATTGTACTCTTGAGATTGGAGACTATAATGCATGTAGCATAAAGAGAGTCCCAACTATATCATTTAGTTCTTGAACTATGTTGCCTCCATAGGAATACTAGCTAGTGGATCCACGTAGTTGCTATGTTCATATTTTAGTACTACCTTGATAAATAGTCCGCCTCACTTCAGTGTAGGGTTCCATGACATCGGATTCCACATTAGCTCATGTCGTCTATGTCGGTTAGGCAAGATGTTCCCAAAAGGTAAAATGAATTTTAGGAATTAACTCTAACTAAGATAACCTAAGGGGTTTAACTTAGTCTAAGTAGGTGTATGGGACTCTACCTAAACTTGCACTAGTTAGCCTTGAAGGAAACCTTAGGAGGATGTTTTTATGTATGAATATGCTTATAATGGTACATGATATGTATATGATGAACTTGCACATTATTGATACTATATGTTGATTGGTTTCACTTATGAATATGTGTTGGTCTACATTGTTAAAGTATAATGATATGTACTCTCAAATGCCATGCTATGTGAAGTGGGATGTTGGTCATGATTCTTGTTGGGTTACTTGATTGAGTAAGGTTATGGGGCTTTGCTTGGTTATTGCACTTGTTGACCTAATAGGCGTTCATGGGTAATTGTCTTGCTTTGGTTATGTTATAATGAACCCTTATTCATGCTTGTGACTATTATAACTTGATGATAGAGTTGCTTGACTATGCGTCCAATTATTTTATATGAATGTTGACTTGACTAGACTTAGTATTGTTGTTCTTGTGGTGTACATGCTTTGGACTTAATGAATGTGTCTAATTGACTGGTATGACCTTATTGAATGTGCATAAAGCTTTTCAAAGTAAATTGCATATCTTTATGAAATGTCCCTTTTCTTAGCATGATTTCAAGATATGTATGCATACCGTAGCGCTACTTTCTAATCGATACTACACCTTGACAAGAAACCTAATTTGATAATTGCGACATTTAAAAGAGATTAACGAAGGTATACTTATTTTTTTTCTAGTTGAGGGATTAGGTTAATAATGAATAATTTAGTTAAGGATGTGCATCTTGCCCGCTTTAAATATTTAATTCACGTCAAAATTTATATGGCACGAATTTTGAACTAACAACGAAAAAACCTCCCAATACCTGTTAAGAAAAATCGACAACCTTTTCATGCATATACTATCTTCACACGTAAGGACAAAATACCAATAATATTACCAAATTCCTGTCAAGACTGGAATCTAGACCTCAGAGGAGACCGGTGTCGTTGACCTCTCAGAGGTCGCAGACAAGCCTACTTACGTCATTCTTACTTTACATAGGTTAATTTTAGCGGAAAATTTGAAATTTTTTTGTTTCTAAATATTGCTTACTAAACATTTCTAATACATTCGTAATTTTTTCACCATCAACCATCTAACATTAAGAGATAATCAAATAAAAGGAATAGTTCAATACTTATAAAGCGTATAATTGCCAAAATGGCACCAATACATAGTCTGAATAAAAACAGGAAAGAAACGCTAGTGGAACATGCTCCACTAGCTCAACTCTAAAACTAAGCTAGAATATAAAACAGTAGCATCCTCGAAAGCATGAGGACCTACCAAAACCGGATGAATGTTGGACATCCGGATAACTTCAATGATGATCCTGTAGCTCTATCGTCCACCTGTGCCTGCACCTAAAATAGTAGAGTTTGTATAGGGTTAGTACACACTTGTACTAAGTATGGGTATATGCAAGCACACACCAAGGACATGCATGAGAAAGAATTGCTCTTCCCTAACAACATGATTTTTGGAAAGTCAAGTCATTGGACTTGCCAAATTGAGATTAGGAAAGTTTCCAAATTTGGATTTAGGAAAGTAAATGAGCTTTCCAAATTTGGATTAGGAAAGTGATACCATGAGAATAACATAAATCATCATACTTTTCACATTTGCACACAGCACATAACATTTACACATAGCACATATCATATAGCATACAATACATTTTGCATGTAGCACATAACTTTTTTCATATCATTCATTCATATGCCATGAGACCTTGGAATCGTGGATTTGACTTTAAGACATCCCAGAAATGAGGGCTCAACAGATGGGACCTCAACTAGGGAATCTTCACTAACAAACACAGAGTCTGCTTCATTCATTCATACGTACTTCATTTCATTTGATTCATAGGCCAGTGTAACCACCAGCTATACCTAGGATGTAGTTTAAGACTTTCATTAGGTTCGTTGTGCAATGACCAAGAATGACCTAATGTCATTACTTGAATCTAACTTACCTGTGATTATCCTATCCTAACAACTGTGGTATCATTCATTTAATTATGTGCTTCATTTGAGGCTGACCTCATTCATTCATTTCATTATGTGCATCATTTGAGGCTGGCCTCATTCATTCATTGGGAACTTTAACTTTAACCGACAGAGATCATGTGAGCATCATGAAATCCAGTGTCTCCCCCACACCGAAAAGAGGTGGAATCACCGGCCAAAGTGATCCAATAATATTCTAGCGTACATGGGAATTTAACCCCGCCAGATCCCTATATTGGCAGTATAGGTTCGAAGACTAGGATATTTAAGGAGACCCATACCCGGCAAGCCGGACAGTCTCATCTCATGAGAGTTACGTGAACCTCCGTCCTTCCTGAAAGAAGGCATCACCACTCATAGCTAGCCTATCGGTGCTCAGTATAAAGTTCCATTTCATCTATCTCATACGTCATGGAATTTGGCTTCTAGTATGAGGACATCATAGCTCATTAGATGATTTCTCATCTCATCATTAGTAGTAAGTGTGTTAAGCTCAATACCTTCATTAGAGTGTTCATAGAGACTGCTCTCTTCATTATCTTACACTCTCATAAGAGTGTATGTATTTGTAACATCTATTTAGGCTCATTTGAGATTACTCTCATCATTTACATTAGCCTTATATCATGTTGTTACCATATTCGTTATCATTAGTACCTTTGCTTTTCATAGTTACTTACCTCTTATTACGTGAACGTTTATTTCATCATATGCCAATGCACTTGGTCATTTAGTGTATCTTACACTCATACTTAACCCTTCTAGGTTTCATCATTTCATTACATACTTCTTAGATTCACTTACTTTGAACGTACGTTAGACTTATGTGTCTATACATACAAGCCATGAGGCTTTATTTATATTTCGTCTAAGTGAATCGTATCTTTCTAAGATTATGTGATACAAGACTTATGCATCTTGTATGTATGCCAAGATCTTGATTTCGATCTAAGTATGTGGCATTATTTTGGGATATTTTATTCACGTATGACTTATGTATCAATACGAAAGCTTGGGCAAGGAAACCCAAGTCTTGAATCAATTGGATATCATTTATATTTTTAATTGATTTTATTCTAATATTCACAACATTATGACTCTAAGTTAAATCACAATATTAACATTGAAGGATTAATTTTCTCCTTAATAATAATCCTAATTTGGCCGAAGGGTTGTGGGTTCGAACCCCCACAACCACTTTTTAATTTTTTATTAACCTCATCTTGTCCATTCTCGCCTAAACCAATAGGTTGTGGGATCAAATCCCCACAACCTCTTTTATTTTTGTCATTTAATTCGCATAAGTAGGGAGGTTCTGGGTTCGAACCCCCACAACCTCCTTATCTTTAATTAAATTTCGCTAGGGCTGTGAGGTGCTGGATTCGAACCCCCACAGCCCCATATTTTTTTTAAAAAAAATTTTTCGCTAGGTTGAGGGTACTTGGCAGTGAGGTCGTGGGATCGAACCCCCACAACCTCACTTGTTTTATTACTCATTTTCGCCCCCTCTCTATTCCCAGCCTTGAGGTCGTGGGTTCGATTCCCATGCCTCACATTTTCTTTTTCTTTATTTTCTCATCCTTCACTCGCTACCTGGATGTCGTGGGTTCGATTCCCACGCCTCCCATTTATTTAATTAAATCATTTTCCTCTCCTTTCCCAAACTAGTGGCCCGAGTTCGATTCCCCCCAGCCCCATTTTTGTCTCCTTTTCTCGCGAATTACAGTAGCCAAAGGGTGAGGTCACAGGTTCGAATCCTGGTGTCCTCACCTCTTTAAAATGTATTAAATTTCCAGATTTTCATTATTAAACTTTAGTCTAATTTAACCTTGCATAGTTGTTGGAAATTTTGGTCATTTTTGATTCACTTTTATCAACGTTTTCACTTGATTCATCGGGTGTATTCATATTCCATTCTAACACATCTTTAGGCATAATTTTCATGAGTTTATTTGGCTAAAAAAAATTGTCATTCAATCAGCCACATTTCCTTAAATGAACATCACGATTTTTCATGGATTTATTTACACAAAACAACAACTACAACCTTATCAAATTTTGAGCATCAAGCCGAGGCCCTTGCCACATTCACAAACTTGCACACACTTGCACATAACTTCGAATACGCATTGATTGTCATTTTCTTGATTTCACGTACATAAACATATACACATTCAACACAAGAACATCAAACATACCTAAATCTACCAGCAAACATACCCAACCTACGAATCATTGGGAGCTAGTGACAGGGAGCATGAAATGGGGAACAATCCTAGTTTCGGAATAGAATTATATGAGTCTTAAGGGTCTCTTGGGAAAGGGACCAAGAGTAAGAAAACCCATACCTTTATTTTTCTTGTTCAACCACGAATTTGCTGCCCAAAATCCTCTCCAAAATCAGTCCAAGTTCAACAAACTCCAATCACTAACTCGACGGAAAAACTCCTCTCTTTGCCTAACGTTTTTGGTTATGTTTTGAATAAGTTTTTGACGTGAAAGTTCTTCAAGCGTGAAGAACTGTTAGTGGCGGATCAGTTCTTGTGTTTTTGGCAGAGAGAACGTGAAAGAGAAAAGAGATATTGACGTGAGAGAAAGAGAGAGTTAAACATGCAAGGTGGTTTAGACTTAGGTAAGGACTTAGTCAACTAGGACTCTTTCAAACTTTTAAGTAAAAATCTGATTTTTTCTTTTTCTTAAACCAGCTAATATTTATTAATTAATTAAATTAATTTATCCATTTAAATAAAAACAAGTTAAGTCATTGCTTCCACCTAGGTTCGAACCCGGGTGGAGCAAGACTTCACCCTTAGAGCTCACATTCGGCCCTCTCTCTCAAAATTGCCCTTCCATTTTATTAAATAATTAATTATTTATATATTTAGGGTAATTACTATATTACGCTTAGCCTGGTAAAAGACCATTTTACCCCTAGACCCTCAAAACTTAAAATTTCTTCTTTTTAAGTCCGGTAAAGACTCCTTCGATTAAATCTTCATTTTCGAGAGCCTTACTTGGTTGGTTCCAACCTTTCCAAGCTCAACTAACTCCCCAAGTTAGTTGGATTGGTCGTAGTAAGGGTTGTGAGGTCTGGTTCTACGCGTATCAGTCTGTGTGAACCTTGGTCTAATCGCAAGCATTCTTGACAACCTAAGTCTTGATCCTATTCATTTTTAGGGTTGTTACATTATCCCCCCCTTAGGAACATTCGTCCCCGAATGACACTACTACTTCACGTTGTAATGCCAGTCAGATCATAATAAAATCACCATACATAGTCAATCAATAGCAACAAAATACGGGGCGATAAGGAAACATAGGTTTAAAAGTATAAAGTCTAACCTCAAGGGCTGAATAGGTGAGGGTAGCGGGCCCTCATGTCGGCCTCAGCTTCCCACGTAGCACCCTCAACAAGATGATTTCTCCACAATACCTTCACTGTGGCAATCTCCTTGTACCTCAGCCGCTTGACCTCTCTGTCTAAGATCTCGACAGGTACCTCCTCATAAGACAAGTCTTCACCAACCCCCAAACCTTCAAAAGGTAAGATTGATGCTGGATCACCTAGGCACTTCTTCAACATAGAGACATGAAAGACTGGATGAACAGAAGCTAGTTCTGTAGGCAATGCTAACTCATAGGCCACCTCGCCCACACGCTGTAGGATCTTATATGGCCCAACATACCTCGGACTCAGCTTCCCTTTTCTCCCAAATCTCATCACCCCTTTCATAGGCGATACTTTCAAGTAAACCTGGTCACCAATATCAAACTCTAAGGGCCGCTTTCTGTTATCAGCATATGACTTCTGCCGACTGTAAGCAGTAGTCAACCTGTCCCTAATCATTCTGACCTTCTCTAAGGCCTCATGAATGATCTCCGGACCCAAAATAGATGACTCTCCAACCTCGAACCACCCAACTGGAGATCTACACCTCCTACCATACAGTGCCTCAAACGGTACCATCCCAATGCTGGAGTGATAGCTATTATTATACGAGAACTCTATCAAAGGCAGATGGTCATCCCAGTTATCGCTGAAGTCAATCACACACGCTCTCAACATATCCTCCAATGTCTGTATGGTGCGCTCTGCCTGCACATCTGTCTAAGGGTGAAAGGCAGTGCTAAGGTTCACCTGCGTGCCCAAGCTCTTCTGGAAAGATCTCCAGAAATGAGAAGTAAACTGAGCTCCTCTGTCTGAAATAATAGGCAAGGGAATCCCATGCCTTCTCACAATCTCATCAATGTAGAGTCTCGCATAATCCTCGGCTCTGTAAGTAGACTTCACAGGGATAAAGTGGGCAGACTTAGTCAATTTGTCCACAATAACCCATATAGAGTCATGCTGCCTCCTAGTCCTCGGAAGCCCAACCACAAAGTCCATATTAATGGCCTCCCATTTCCAAGTCAGAACCTTAATAATCTGAGTCAGACCACCAGGCTTAAGATGCTCTGCCTTAACCTGCTGACAATTAGGACACTTGGCCACATATTCTGCAATGTCCTTCTTAATGCCATCCCACCAATAAATCTGCTTGAGATCATGATACATGTTGGTGGAACTTGGATGTATAGAATATCTGGAACAATGGGCCTCTGCAACAATCCTGGTCCGCAAATCATACACATCTGGCACACACAGCCTGTCCTGATACCTAAGTATGCCATCACCTCCCAAAGCGAAAGACTCATTCATCTTCATCAGCACTGAGTCCTTCAGCTCCATCAACACGGGATCTAGATGCTGACCCTGCTTGACTTCAACTACCAAGGATGATTCAGAACTAGGATCAACTGA
The DNA here is from genome assembly GCA_016801875.1 of Solanum sitiens. Lineage (NCBI taxonomy): Eukaryota > Viridiplantae > Streptophyta > Magnoliopsida > Solanales > Solanaceae > Solanum > Solanum sitiens. The sequence goes on along the minus strand of JABWTJ010000012.1, from coordinate 3,005,119 downwards.
AAAATCCCCACTGGTGGAGTCAACCAAACGCACACCCAGTCTGTCCAGTCTGTGTACATCTTTCACCAGCTCCTTCTTCTCATCCTCAATGTGAGCTGTACTTCCCATGCTCATCCTGCTCAAAGCATCATCTACAACATTAGCCTTACCTGGATGGTAGTGCACATTCATGTCATAATCCTTCAACAGCTCCAACCATCTCCGCTGACGTAGATTCAACTCCCTCTGTGTGTGAACATGTATTGGAGACTCATATGATCTGTGAACACATCTACATGCACTCCATACAGATAATGCCTCCACAGCTTCAGTCCAAACACCACCGCTGCCAACTCCAGGTCATGAGTGAGATAATTCTTCTCATGAACCTTGAGCTGTCCGGATGCATAGGCTATCACCATACCAACCTGCATAAGAACACAACCCAAACCAACCCTAGATGCATCACAATAAACAGTGTAATTCTCACCACACTTAGGCAAAGTAAGCACCGGGGCTGAAGTGAGTCTGTCCTTGAGCTCCTGGAAACTCTTCTCACAAGTCTCCGTCCACTCAAACTTGGCTTTCTTCTTAGTCAAAGCTGTCAATGGGGCAGCAATGGAAGAAAAGCCCTCCACAAACCTGCGGTAGTAACCAGCCAATCCCAAAAAGCTACGGATGTCAGTAGGAGTAAGAGGCTTTGGCCAGTTCTTCACAGCCTTAGTCTTCCTGGGATCCACCTCCACGCCCTGATCGGACACAACATGACCCAGGAAGGTCACTGATCTCATCCAAAATTCACATTTGCTGATTTGGCATACAACTGATGCTGTCTAAGTACCTTCAAGGTTAGTCTCAAATGTTGTTCATGCTCTTCCTTGGTCTTAGAGTACATGAGAATGTCATCAATGAATACTATGACGAAAGACTCAAGGTATTCACGGAAGACACTGTTCATGAGATCCATAAATGCAGCAGTTGCATTCGTGAGACCAAATGACATGACTAAGAACTCATAGTGACCATAGCGGGTACGAAAAGCTGTCTTTGGGATATCTCCATCCCTAACCCTAAGCTGATGATACCCTGAACGAAGATCAATCTTAGAGAAGAAACTAGACCCTTGGAGTTGATCGAACAAATCATCTATTCTGGGAAGTGGGTACTTATTCTTTATAGTGACTTTGTTGAGCTGCCGATAATCGATACACATTCTAAGGGTTCCATCTTTATTCTTTACAAACAACACTGGAGCGCCCCAAGGGGATATGCTCGGCTGAATGAAACCCTTGTCAGTGAGATCTTTTAACTGCAGCTTCAACTCTTTGAGTTCAGCTAGAGCCATTCGATTAGGAGGAATTGAGATTGGTTTAGTATCGGGTTCTAAGTTGATACCAAAGTCAATCTATCGACGGGGAGAGACTCCAGGTAAATCATCAGGAAACACATCTAAGAACTCATTCACTACAGGTACTGAGTCTATGGAAGGAATGTCATGATCTAAATCATTAACACTCACAAGATGACACAATAACCCCTTGGACATCATTTTATTGGCTTTAAGGTTAGAAATCAAGGGGTTAGGATGACTCGAATTGTACCCCTCCTAGACTAACTCTTCTTCATTAGGGAAGCAAAATCTCACCACTCTACTACGACAGTCCAAGCAAGCATAACAACTGTGAAACCAATCCATGCCAAGAATAACATCAAAATCATGCATGGGTAACTCAACCAAGTTCGCACACATAGTTTTACCACTCACCACTATTGGGCAATCCTTGTATACTCTATCAGTTCTTACATTTTCTCCTAAAGGTGTACTAACCACTATAGGATCATGCAGAACTTCAGGCGATGTCTCAAAAGTAAGAGCAAGCAGAGGAGTTACAAAGGAAAGTGTAGACCCTGGATCAAGTAAAGCATAAACAGAAGTTGAGAACACTTGCAGCATACCTGTGACCACATCAGCGAACTTCTCCTGCTCTTCTCTACCTTTCAGGGCATAGAACCTATTCCTCTTAGGAGGCTCGGCTGCCGCTGCACCCTGTGGATTAGGCCTAGGCTGAGTGTTACCTCCATCCTGACCTCTGTTCTATGGACAGTCTCTGACCATGTGTCCACTCTTACCACAACCGAAGCAGGCATTAGTGCCCTGTCTGCACTCTCCACTGTGAGCTCGGCCACACTTAGCACAATTCTTCTTAGGACGCTGCATCGCACCTCCATTTCCCTTCTTGGGCTCAGGTCTGCCTTCTCTAGGTGTAGTACTCCTCTGAGGATTAAAATTCCCAGAACTCTGTTTCCCCTTTTTGAACCTTGGCTGCTCACGGACGCCAAAGTTGTTCCTGTGGCCTCCATGACTGGGTCCTGCCTGATCTTGAGGCCTAGGCCTCCTAGCATCACAAACACCTCTCTTTCTGTGGCTGTCCTCTACCTGATGTACATGAACCATCAACCTAGAAAGATCCATATTATCATGGTGCATTGCAGATCGACACTGCTCCTCCAGGTCTCCATTGATTCCTGTGAGGAACCTGCTCATCTCATCCCTGCTGTTAGAAACCAGGGAAGTAGCATACCTGGATGATTTCAACAAAGTTCAGTATTATCCTCATTCTTGCTATTAAATACTAGGGAAAAAAACATACCTTCACAGCTTAACAAACTTCAGGGAATACTCCCTGACTGTCATAGAGCCTTGTTTAAGGTTGATGAATTCCTCAACCTTGGCCTCCCTCATCTCCCTGGGAAAGAATCTCTCCAGAAATGCTGACTTGAACAGCTCCCATGTGACTGACACTCTACCTAAGACACGGCTATCTTGCCATATCTTGCACCAAGTCTGTGCAACATCCTTGAGCTGATAGGAAGCCAGCTCAGCCTTCTCAATATCAGTGGCCCCCATAGTCACCAGGATCTTATGAATCTCATCCACAAACTCCTGGGGATCCTCTGATGGCCTAGACCCTGTGAAAATAGGAGCATTCATCCTCGTGAAATCCCTCAGCCTGTCAGCCATGCTACGAACCGGTGGGTTGTCCATCTGAACATCCTGCCGGTTGACCTGGGCAGTCATAGCCTGGGCCTGCATAGTAATGGCCTATGCCATCTGCGCCAGAGATGCCCTCACCTCATCATCAGTCATCCCAGCTGGATTAGCTGGCACAGCCACTCCTTCAGCTGGAGCCTGGGGTGGAACTCGGTTACCCCCAGCAACTGCTCCTCCTCTCCTCTGACCAATAGCTCTCCTAGTGTTCATTCTCTGAAAACAACAAAAATTTGATGTTAGACACGCTCATAACACCAAGAAATTAAACTTTAGGAGAAGCACGATAAGATCAGAAAAAGGGAAGTTTTCCTACGCATCATGCAGTCTCTAATTCAGGATAGTGGTGCACTTCACTACCATGACTTAGAAACTACTCAATGTGGTTTATGTGAACTTATTATTTTCGTAATTTAACCTAATGCTCTAATACCAACTTTGTCACGACTGGAATCTAAACCACAGACGAGACCAGCGTCGTTGACCTCTCAGAGGTCACAGACAAGCCTACTTACGTCATTCTTACTTTACATAGTAATTTTGGCGGAAAATTTGAAATTTTTTGTTTCTAAATATTGCTTACTAAACATTTCTAATACATTCGTAATTTTTTCACCATCAACCATCTAACATTAAGAGATAATCAAATAAAAGGAATAGTTCAATACTTATAAAGCGTATAATTGCCAAAATGGCAGCAATACATAGTCTGAATAAAATCAGGAAAGAAACGCTAGTGGAACATGCTCCACTAGCTCAACTCTAAAACTAAGCTAGAATATAAAACAGTAGCATCCTCGAAAGCATGAGGACCTACCAAAACCGGATGAATGCTGGACGTCTCGATAACTGCAACGACGATCCTGTAGCTCTATCGTCCACCTGTGCCTGCACCTAAAATAGTAGAGTTTGTATAGGGTTAGTACACACTTGTACTAAGTATGGGTATATGCAAGCACACACCAAGGACATGCATTAGAAAGAATAGCTCTTCCCTAACAACATGATTTTTGGAAAGTCAAATCATTGGACTTGCCAAATTGAGATTAGGAAAGTTTCCAAATTTGGATTTAGGAAAGTAAATGAGCTTTCCAAATTTGGATTAGGAAAGTGATACCATGAGAGTAACATACATCATCATACTTTTCACATTTGCACATAGCACATAACATTTATACATAGCACATATCATATAGCATACAGTACATTTTGCATGTAGCACATAACTTCTTTCATATCATTCATTCATATGCCATGAGACCTTGGAATCATGGACTTGACATTAAGACATCCCAGAAATGAGGGCTCAACAGATGGGACCTCAACTAGGGAATCTTCATTAACAAACACAGAGTCTGCTTCATTCATTCATACGTACTTCATTTCATTTCATTCATAGGCCAGTGTAACCACCAGCTATACCTAGGATGTAGTTTAAGACTTTCATTAGGTTCATTGTGCAATGACCAAGAATGACCTAATGTCATTACTTGAATCTAACTTACCTGTGATTATTCTATCTTAACACCTGTGGTATCATTCATTTCATTATGTGAATCATTTGAGGCTGGCCTCATTCATTCATTTCATTATGTGCATCATTTGAGGCTGGCCTCATTCATTCATTGGAAACTTTAACTTTAACCGACATAGATCATGTGAGCATCATGAAATCCAGTGTCTCCCCCACACCGAAAAGAGGTGGAATCACCGGGCAAAGTGATCCAATAACATGCTAGCGTACATGGGAATTTAACCCCGCCAGATCCCTATATTGGCAGTATAGGTTCGAAGACTAGGAGATTTAAGGAGACCCATACCCGGCAAGCTGGACAGTCTCATATCATGAGAGTTACGTAAACCTCTGTCTTTCCCGAAAGAAGGCATCACCGCTCATAGCTAGCCTATCGGTGCTCAGTATAAAGTTCCATTTAATTTATCTCATACGTCATGGAATTTGGCTTCTAGTATGAGGACATCATAGATCATTAGATGATTTCTCATCTCATCCATGTCCCTTCCCAAAAATTGATTTATCCCTTGCATTGACATTGTGATCATGGTTTGTTATTGGTGGATTTGTGATTCTATTACGTTGAATTGGTTATATATACTGTTGTTTACGTGAATTGATGATAAAGTATCCATGTCGATCAATGTATAAGGAATTGAACATGCGTAGTTTTGAATTCTAGGAATTCAGTGTAACGTTGGTCCTTAATTGTATAAATGTGGAATCCAATTGTAGTAGGCTTTCGTTTAAGTTATGATTTCCTTAACTACTGCCTTATATGGATGTTAATGTTTAATTTTGATTATGAACCCTTGTGATCAAATCAAAGGAATCTTTGTAAGGATTGACATATATGTTATAACCTATAGATTGATGATTCTAGCATGTTTATGGTGAGATTCAATTATGTTAAAATAATGGTCATCTACTACCTATGATGTAATGTGATTATGAATTATATGTAATGGATCCAATATGAATAAAATAATGATAGTTTGATTAGGATTAACTTAAGTTAGTTCACCTTCCATGAATTCCTAACATGAAGCATGCTTACAGTGATCTCGAGCTTATTGGCAATTGTAGTAGGATATCATCTAGGCTATGATTTCTTTAGCTACTACCTTAAACGTATAATAATGATACAAGATGATTGATGAACTAAACTAGGGAAGTTAGTTTATGATCTATAACTCCCCATTTTCTAGTATATATGTGATGCCTTGTATTATGTTATAGTATGATCTTGTAGCGACTTGTACATGGTTTATTTTATGATTAAAGTACATATAGCTACTGCCGTATATATCAATTGTTGATAAACAAGGTGTATTGATCAATGATGATAAAATGGTGAGAAATTGGTAAGAATGCTTATCTCCTCTACTTTTCTTATAGTATTGTAGTTGATGAAGCCTTGTATGGCATTGTGTGGTATGATCCACTTATGGTTGGGATGGTTACTTTATTGTCATTGTATATGTGTTGACCATGGACTTGAAGTCAAATGGATGAATATATGAGTGTGTGGTTATAATGATTACACTATGTGAAGTCTATGTCTATTTTTCTATTCTAATTGTGATATAGGTTGTATCGCTATTGTATAAGCATGTGTATATAGTTAGGGTAAAATGTAGGTGCTTCCATTGATAAGTTAAAATGGTTAAAGGATCCTTACTTATGTACCCCTAAGTGAATGCATGAATAGCCAAAGCTAGGAGTCTTAAGTGTAATATGAAATTTGACTTGTTTTCTATGCTAAATGTGTTGTGTGGTCTATGCTTGAAAGTATAATATGGTCTAAGAGGGTGGCTGCCTCAATATGTTGTTGATAGCCATTATGTGATAATGTTGACCAATGTACACACACCCTCACCTTACATGCATGCTTAAAAGTAGTATAAGTCATGGTGTCTAAATGAAAGGTAGTTCTCATATTCACTAGTATCTACTACTATGCAGCTTATGTCTATGAAAGTATGATATGTGTTTCCTTAACTAGGATGACTTGATAGGTGTATTAGTATGGGCAAGGGTATGTGATCTTGTCTATGCATTGCACATGTGTACCTTGATAGGATAGTTCCTAGGTTTCGTCTCTATGTGCATGAATATGAATATATGGTAATGTGTGGTCTTATTGTGTTTGTGTGAAAGGTTTGCTCACATATATGTATACACACACCCATGAATGATGATCTAGTAAATAGAGGAGTCTTGAAAGGTGTGCTCAAGTGTATCCTTAACTAGATAGTGCTAATACATATTCTATATCCATGTGAAAGGATTTCTCACATTATTTAGGTTTATGAACTCTCATCCATGACCTATGAGTTAATCATATGAGGGGAAGACTCCCCTAAGCCTAATTTTTATAAAGTAACGTAATAAAGGCTTTTTCAAAAAAGGGAACTTAGCTTAGCACCGAATGAACTTGTAGATGAGGGGGTGTCACCTTCCTAAGGAGGGAAGGCTAAAGGGTCCACTAACAGTCCTCTCGGGGTGGATAGCCTCATCACCCAAAAAGGGTGTAGAGAGATGTTTCCATGATGGCCCCTTTAATGCCCTAAAACAAACTAAGGTGAACTAGAGCTTCGTGATGGTTTCTTGAGTTAATTTTAAGTTAAACTGAGTTACATTAGTGGTCTTAGGCAGTGTGAGAAGTTTGGTTAAGTTTGGAGGTCAAACGACCAAGAACGTCCATGACGTTCGAAAGGTGTGCCTTAGAAAGTACTTGTGTGTTTTGATGTGTTTGAGTGAGTTTTACGTTTTTGTTATAATAGAAGTTAATGTGGGATGTTCTTTAGACCTAGATGACTTAGTTTAGGGTTTTAAAGTCTGGGAATGACCCCACCTAGGAACCACAAGGGGCCATAGAGAAGGGCCCAAGACTTCGACAAAAACTGCCTTGGAAGTGTCCACCAACGAGACAAACAATGGCCAGTAGGTAAACCTATGGACCGTTGTATTGGTCCGTCGATTGTACCTGCAAGGTCAGTTGACCAGGATCCAAATGGATCTAAGACCCTATTTGTTTGCACTTAATAGTGGTCTGAATCTTAATCATTAATATTCAGCCTACTAAGTACGTTTGATTTTTAGTTTTGAATATGAATCATTCCGATTCAGCCCATTAAGTTCGTTTGTTTTATTTTTTAAAAACCTCTTAATGGGTCTGAAGAGGTCTCAATGAATCAGATTTGTAAGAGACTCTTAACAACATTCAAAGTCATTTAATAATTTATCGATTAACAAACCATCGCTTCTCTGCTTTAAGCGTGCCATTTTATCTCATAACTAAAAAAATTCTTTCTCTTTTTTCTCAATCAAACACCATTTTTTCCCTCTTGAATTGGTAAGTTTTCATAAATCCTTTCAATTTTTTTTTATATTAATAATTTTCTTGTATTGACTGTGTCAAGAACTAAGTTGGTGTATTGGTGTTTATTAAAGGTTTCGATATGAAACAAATTGTACTTCAAATCATGATTATTAAAACTTTTTAAAACTTTTTTTTTAATCAAAAGTGATAAATTTTGTTGAAATGAAATTTTTATGATATTTCATTAATTTAATGTTAATTTCACATGCACATTCAGATATTGAAAACAAACAACATTAATTATTTACTGTTAAAATTTAGAGACCAAATCTTCATATTCAGATGTGTATTCAGATCTAAACACCTAACTGTTAATGCAAATCTTAATATTCAGATGTCTATTCGGATTTATACATCTTAATCTTAATGGAATTTAATGAGGCCTAATTCTCAACCAACGAGACTCCACCAATGGTCCGTTGATTGACAAACGGTCCGTTGGTTTGTCCGTAGATGGAGATTGCCCAAAAAGCTATTTTTGGCCTGTGAAGTCTTGGGGTGTTTGGTAAATTCACCCCAAGTCTTTTATGACCCTAGGGAGTTATTTTTAGGGTTATTTAGATATATTAAAGTATTCAAACCCTAAGACCAAATTTTGGACCTCATTTCCTAAAACCAAAAACCCCTCTCCCTTAGAGTTCTCTCTCAAGTCTTTTTGGAAGCTAGAAGTCAAGAAGAGCTAGGAGGGTTGGGACATGTTCTTCATCAAAAATCAGTGGGTTTCTTTCATTTGAGTTATGGTATCCATCCTTGAACCCTCTTCCATTAAAGGACACATTTCTAAAATATTTCAAAAAGGGTTTTCAAACTCTACTTTCTTCTTTCTCTAATTTTAAGCATGGGTCTTCTTGTAAAAGTATTTTAATGATTCAAATGTGTTTAGTCTAGCATTAACTGATCATTTTAATGTCAAAACTCTAACGAACTCATGTTTATGTATATTTCAAACTTTTAGCTTAAGAAATGGATTAAGTGAGCATGTTTGTGTAGGGTATGAACTTTGGTTTTCTTGTGTTGATATTATGATTTAGCTACTTCCCTAAGGGACTTATTATTATGAAATATTGAGAAATTGGTTATAGGTGGTGATGGCTTGGTTAAATGGTGAGTTGCTTATATTGTATAATGCTTATTATAAATTGCTCTTGAGTGGTCTGGTCCACCTTCTTGGTGGCGGTCTTTATTTGATGAACTTGATATTACTTAGTATGTATTGTGAGTATGGTTTTGAATGTCTAATATGTCAAATGAAAAGATATTGAAAATGGGTCTTGTATTGTGCTTTATGAATCTTGAATGCATGCTTGACCTAGATTATTCCTAAAAGAAGTATATGATTTTATAAAGCATGTAAAGTGTGTGATTTGATGAATGAAGGTCTAAAGCATGGATAGAAGTAATGAGAATGAAATGATGCTTATATGCAAGGTGTGCTCAGAGGTACACACACACCCTTAAATAATGTATGAAGCTAAGTTGAGTAAAAAGGGGAGTCTTTGGGTGAACACTCTTCGTGAGTTGAGATTAAGTGTTTAGTAGAAACCTCATTACATTCTAAGAGCTTTCTAAGATAGGTTGGAGGATGAATACCCTTCATGAGTTGAGATGTGGAGTTCACTTGTTATCCTTAACCTATTATTTATAATGTTGAGAATCCGTGGAGAGTTATGCCTAGCACTGAGATGATATGAAGAAGGGGTGGTTACACTTCATTAGTTGAGATGTTGTATTCAAATGTATATCTTGAGATGAGTACTCATCGTTAGTAGAGAATGAGTTACTTAATAGCAATCTCCTTATCCCTTAACTATGTGCCCGCATATGTGTAGCTACTGGGAAAGCCATGTAGAAGCTAAAAAGTATGACCTTACTGTAGGCAAGTGAGGGTCCCTCCTCCTATAGGGGTTAATATCGGTATTAAATGTATAGCTCTCATGGTCTATGTCGGTTAATCTAACCCCCCACAAAATTTATGAAAGTACTAAGTCTTATAAAAGGGTGTGCTACTTAGGGTAGATAGTGGAATGGGATGCTATTTATCCATTGTACTAGGTAGGCATTTCCGAAAGAGGAGTCTTGGTGAGTCTTATATGAGTTGAGTGAACCAAGTTTTCTAAAAGAACGTGCTACTTAGGGTAGGTGGTGGTATGGGACGCTATCTATCCATTGCACTAAGTAGGATTTTCCGAAAGGGAAGTCTTGGTGCCAAACCTTCTATAAGAATGTGCTACTTAGGGTAGGTGGTGGTATGGGACGCCATCTACTCATTGCACTAAGTAGGGATTCTAAAAGGGAAGACTTTGGTGGTTTGTTGAGTGTTCTTCTAATGTCTTGTCATTGAGTGGGGGCTAGTTCTCCCGAGGTGAGTAAGCCAAAAAGGGGTAGTCTTGACGATCGCTTTGGAGTGTATTGAAGGAGGTGTATGCGTACGTCCTTCATATCTTACTTTGGTGAGTCTTAGGATAATCCTTAGATAGGGAAACTCCTACAAAAAATAATTCACTTACTCCTTGGCAATACCTTAGAAGTTCACTACCTTTGGAGTCTAATATGCTCACTATAATGCTAATGAACTTACTGTAATATTTGGGTAACTTCACTGGAAATGATCCTATTTGGTTAAAATTATGGGAATTCTTCTTTAAGTGTTAAATTATGCTTCTTATGTTGTTTTACTTCTAAATTTAAGAATGTTATAATTATTTGGCATAAAAGATTATTTTACTAAAATGTCCCTTTGCCGTACTTAGTACATTGTTTTGCACTAACCCCATACTTTTCTATACTCTATAAGTATAGGTTGGAAGCTTTTGAAGGTTTGAAGGGGAAGCTTGGGAAATTTCCTCTCAATACAAAGTATGTCCTCATATATTCGAGGCATAGTCCTTTTCTTAGTTTCTAGATTAAAGACTTATTATGTATTTCTCTTTTAATGTAAAGGGCTGTGTCCCTAAGATATTATGTCTGTCTTTAAGTTGGATTGTGACGATAATATTCTCTAAGTATTTATGAAAGACTTTCTTTATTAAATTAGTCGTATAAAAGGTTTTAAATTCTGTACTCATGTCTTATGTAATGAACGATATTTAAAGGGCTTGTACAAGACCCCAAAGGGTCAAGTACACCTTGCCACGATCCAAGGGTTCACCCTAGCTTCTAGGGGGTGCTTGAGGGTCGTGACAGACTTGGTATCAGAGAATAAGGTTTTGGGATGTCTTTTCTCAACCTAGTAGTATATTGGTCATTGGTCTTTTCACAAGCCACACCTAGTAGTATATTGGTCATTGGTGTGAGTCGCAACACATCCATGGACAAGAGGCTATAGGATGATAGAAGTTTCACTTTCTTCTTTATTCTAATGTTGTGCCTTAGAGTTGAGTTCTATAAGATGTCTTTTCTCAACCTCTTCTCTTTGCATTTATAGGACATTAATACGAGGAGATCGATCGTTAGAAGGGAGGAGGGAGGTGTAGCTAATGAGAGGATCCCTCTCAGTGTTGACCAAGTTCCTATTGTTGGCCTAGATGGAGAGAATGAGGAGGTTCCCCTTCAAGAACCTTAAGTGCCTCCGGAACCCCAAGAGCCTCAAGGGCCTCCTATGCCTCAAGCTCATTTTGTTGAGGCAGATATGACTAATGCGGAGTTGAGGGCTGCCCTAATGTATTTGACCCAACTCATGACGGCTCAAACTCATGTCATCAACAATCACTTTGTTGGCTGAGCAAATCAGGGAGATAGACCCCAACCAAATGCTAGTACTCCCGCTTCTAGAATTTGGGATTTCATGAAGATGAACCCTCCTACTTTTCATGGAACTAAGGTGGATGAAGATCCACAAGGTTTCATAGATGAGGTTTTAAAAATGGTAGATGCTATGGGTGTGACCCCTATGAAGAAAGTGGAGTTAGCCATTTACCAACTTAAGGAGGTGGCTCAAGTGTGGTATGATCAATGGAGGGGTGAGTGACCCTTAGAAAGAGGTCCGGTTGATTCGGAGGAATTCAAAGAGGCTTTCCTAGATAGGTTCTTTCCCCTAGAGTTGAGGGAGAATAAGATGGTTGAATTCATGAACCTTCGTCAAGGGGGAATGAGTGTGCAAGAGTATTCTCTCAAATTCACCCAACTCTCTAAGTATACCCCAACCATGATAGACAAACCTAGGTCGAGGATGAACAAGTTTGTGATGGGAGTGTCTAGCTTGGTCGAAAAAAGAGTGTTGTACGACAATGCTTCTTAATGACATGGATATCTCTAGGTTCATGGTTTATGCACAACAAATTGAGGAGTCCAAAATTAGGGAGATAAGGCAAGAGGGTAAGAGGCCTAGGTCAGATGATTGTAGTAACCAAAAGCCTAATAAGAGGTTCTATCACCAAGATTCTTCCATGGGAAACAAGGATAGGGCTCCAAACCAACATTCCCAAGGTGGTGGCCACACTTTTGAAAGGTCTAGGTGCCCTACTTGTGGAAAGCAACATTCGGGTAAGTGTCTTGCCGGAACGGATGGATGTTTTAGTTGTGGTAGCAAAGGCCACAATATGATGGACTGCCCTATCATCAAAGCAAGATTGAAATATGCCTATCAAGCTTCCCTAGATCCTAATGCTCCAAACAAGAACACTTCCTATGGTATGGGGGCTAGGAAAGAGAATTAATCCGGATTTGATAGTCCCGGTAAGTCTTAACTCTTTATGATGGTTGTTTTTATGTTATGAAATGAATTTATATAATTTTATACTTCATATGATCATGTCATCTTTGTGAATTGCTCAAAGAATGAATTTTTTGAAGGTTGCATGTATAACAGTGATACAGTGAGCTGTTCACTGTATAAATTTTGCATTTTGAAAAATATTTGCCTTGCCTTGATTGAGGTTTCAATGTGTTCAAAAGTGTTGTATATGATCATGTTTAATTTTGGAGAAGTTAGTTCCTCCATAAAAGAAGGTTAAGAATGAATTTTGACTTTGTGAAGTTTGGCAAAAGTTGCTTATGTTGCAAGTGTGTGAAAGTGTGAAAATGGTGCTCCTTTATAGTTTATGCTTTGATTTTGAATGTTTTCATCATGATTGTAATGTGTTATGTGATGCTAAGTGAGCCGTTATTGTTCTTAAAGTTTTAGTATCATTCGAGGATGAATGTTATTCCAAGTGGGGGAGAATGTAATGCCCTAAAACAAACTAAGGTGAACTAGAGCTTCGTGATGGTTTCTTGAGTTAATTTTAAGTTAAAATAAGTTACATTAGTTTTCTTAGGCATTGTTTGAAGTTTGGTTAATTTTGCAGGTCAAACAACCAAGAACGTCCATGACGTTCGGAAGGTGTGCCTTAGGAAGTACTTGTGGCTCTTGATGTGTTTTAGTGAGTTTTACGTGTTTGTTTTCATTGAAACTGATGTGTGATGTTCATAAGACATATATGAATTTTGTTTGGGGTTTAAAGTCCGGGCATGAACCCATCTAGGTCCCACAAGGGGTCCCTAGAGAAGGGCCCAAGACTTGGACCAAAACTGCCTAGTGTCCACCAACGAGATCAAACGACGGCAAGTAGGTCAACCTACGACCTGTTGTCTTGGTCCGTCGACTGGACCTGCAAGGTCAATTGGCCAGGCTCCAAATGGATCTATGTCTCAACCAACGAGACCTCACCAACGGTCTTTTGATTGACAAACGGTCCGTTGGTTGGTCCGTCTATGAAGACTGCCCAGAAAGCTGTCTTTCGCCCGTTTAAGTCTTGGGGTGTTTTGTAAATTCACCCCTAGTCTTTTATGACCCTAGGGATTTATTTTTAGGGTTATTTATATATATTAAAGTATTTCAAACCCTAAGACCTAATTTTAAACATCATTTCCTAAAGCCCAAAACCCCTCTCCCTTAGAATTCTCTCCCAAGTCTCGTTGGAAGCTAGAAGTCAAGAAGAGCTAGGAGGTAAGGTTGGGACGTGTTCTTCACAAAAGATCAGTGGGTTGTCTTGCATTTGAGGTATGGTATCAATCCTTAAACCCTCTTCAATTCAAGGAGTCCTTTATAAAAGATTCCAAAAAGGGTTTTCAAACTGTACTTTCTTCTGTGGTTTATTTTAAGCATGAGTCTTCTTGTTAAAGTGTGTTAATAATTCAAATGTGTTTATTATAGCATTAATTGATGATTTTAATGTCAAAATTCTATTGAACTCATGTTTATATATATTTAAAACTTTTAGCTTAAGCAATGGGTTAAGTGAGCATGATTCTGTAAGATATGAACTTTGCTTTTCTTGTGTTGATATTATGATTTAGCTACTGCCTTAAGGGCCTTATTATGATGAAATATTGAGAAATTGGTTATAGGTGGTGATGTCTTAGTTAAATGGTGAGTTGCTTATATTGTATAATGCTTATTATAAATTGCTCTTGAGTGGTCTGGTCCACCTTCTTGGTGGCGGTGTTTATTTGATGAACTTGATATTACTTAGTATGTATTGTGAGTGTGATTTTGAAGGTCTAATATGTGATATGAAGAGATATTGAAAATTCGTCTTGTATTGTGCTTTGTGAAGTTTGAATTGCATGTATAACCTAGATTATGCCTAAATAATGTATATGATTATGTGAAGCATGTAAATTGTGTGATTTGATGAATGAAGGTCTAAAGCATGTATAGAAGTAATGAGAATAAAATGATGCTTATATGCAAGGTATGCTCACAGGTACACTCACCCTTAAATGAATGTATGAAGCTAAGTTGAGTAAGAAGGGAAGTCTTTGGGTGAACACTCTACGTGAGTTGAGATGAAGTGTTTAGTAGCAACCTCATTACATCCTAAGAGCTTTCTAAGATAGGTTGGAGGATGAATACCCTTCGTGAGTTGAGATGTGGTGTTCACTAGTTATCCTTAACCTATAGTTTATAATGTTGACATTCCGTGGGGAGTTATGCCTAGCATCGAGAGGATATGAAGAAGGGGTGGTTACACTTTGTGAGTTGAGATGTTGTATTCCAATGTACCTCTTGAGATGAGTACTCCTCGTTAGTAGAGAATGAGATACTTAGTAGCAATCTCCTTATCCCTTAACTATGTGCCCGCATAGGTGTAGCTATTGGGAAACCTATGTAAAAGCTAAAAAGTATGACTTTACTCAAGGCAAGTGAGGATCCCTCATCCGATAGGGGTTAATATCGGGATTCCACGTCTAGATCTCATGGTCTATGTCGGTTAATCTAACTCCCCACAAAAGTAATGAAAGTACTAAGTCTTCTAAAAGAGTGTGCTATTTAGGGTAGGTAGTGGAATGGGACACTATTTATCCATTGCACTAGGTAGGCATTTCCTAAATGGGAGTCTTGGTGAGTCTTATGTTAATTGAATCACCTAAGTCTTCTAAAAGAACTTGCTACTTAGGGTAGGTGGTGGTATGGGGTTCTATCTATCCATTGCACTATGTAGGACCTTCCAAAAGGGAAGTCTTGGTGCCAAACCTTCTAAAAGAATGTGCTACTTAGGGTAGGTGGTGGTATGGGACGCCATCTAATCATTCCACTAAGTAGGCATTCCGAAAGGGAAGACTTTGGTGGTTCGTTGAGTGTTCTTCTAATGTCTTGTCCCGAGGTGAGTAAGCCAAAAAGGGGTAGTCTTAAGGATCAGTTTGGTGTGTATTGAAGGAGGCATATGCGTACTTCCTTCATGTCTTACCTTGGTGAGTCTTAGTTAGGGAAACTCCTACGGAAATGAGCTCACTTCCTCCTTGGCAATACCTTAGAAGTTCTCTACCTTTGGAGTCTAAATAGCTCATTGTAATGCTAATGAACTTACTGTAATATTTGGGTAACTTCACTGTAAATGCTCCTCTTTGGTCAAAATTATGGGAATTCTTCTTTAAGTGTTAAATGATGCTTCTTATGTTATTTTACTTCTAAATTCATGAATTTTATAATTATTATGCATGAAAGCTTATTTTACCAAAATGTCTCTTTTTGAATGATTTTTGCATAGGCCATACTTGGTACATTGTTTTGTACTAACCCCATACTTTTCTATACTCTATAAGTATAGCTTGGAAGCTTTTGAAGGTTTGTAGGTGAATCTTGAGAAAGTTCCTCTCAAGACAAAGTATGTCCTCATATATTCGAGGGCATAGTCCTTTTATTAGTTTCTTATTTAAAGACTTATTGTGTATGTCTCTTTTAATGTAAAGGGCCGTGTCCCTATGATATTATGTCGTGTATTTAAGTTGGCTTGTGACGATGAGATTCTCTAAGTATTTATGAAAGACTTCCTTTATTAAATTATTCGTGAAAGTTTGTAAATTCCGCACTACTTTTCATGTCTTATGCAATGAACGATATTTAAAGGGCTTGTACAAGACCCTAAAGGGTCAAGTACGCCTTGCCATGATCCAAGGGTTCACCCTATCTTCTAGGGGGTGCTTGAGGGTCTTGACATCCTCCAAGTTCCATAAACTAGTCTTGCCACATAGGATCTAACAAGTGATATCACCTAATATGCTAGCATGATACTCATGTCTTACTTTGGCATGTAAGATGCCCTCTTTTTTGTGTGACGGGATGACACCAAATTCCATGTTTAGCACCCATGGCCTTAGTGTCGGTTAAGGTTATAGTTTCCCTAAAGTAAAATGGACAATGGAAGTAAAGTAAGGACCCTAACTAGGATAACCTAAGGGTAGTTGCTTATTGTAGGTGGGGGTATGGGACTTCACCTATGTATTGCACAAGTGGATCTTGAGGGAAGTATTAGGAAGGAGTTCTAATGCATGTGTTTATGTATACGTTCCTTATGCATGACTTTGTAGTAATGGTCTACTTGTTTTGATGAAATGCATGGTATGAGCCTATATGAAGTGTTGTTGATGTACATGCTTAATATTGGTCTTAATGACTATATGATGAAGGTTGTTGACATGAATGAGGTTGTCTTCACTTAATATGTATATGTATGAATTGAATGTTAAGGTTTGTGGTCTCATGAAGGGTTTACTAAGTATGTGTGGGGTTATGGGGCTTCACATGTGCATTGCACTATTAGACTAAGATTTGGGGTAATGAACACGATATTATAATGATGTATATGAAAAAAAGTAATTGTATGTGTAAATTGATGTAGCTCACTATAAAGCAAAAGAGCCTTGACTTAAGTTTGTCTTTGATATATTATGCTTATATTATATATATGTTGGATTAGGTAGGTTGTATGTATGTTTCCATGTGACCTTAAGGTGATGCATTGCACCAAGTATCACTAGAAGTTTATTTGGGAGATTAATGAATAAAAGAAAGATAGTTCGTTGTAAAGAAGGAAAAGAGCTCACTGTAATATGACTTGAAAATGTCTTAAATTCTATATGTGATTTTATATAATGTTTGGCCTTTGAATATGCCTATATGAAGTATGTGAATGATATAAATGCTATTGTACAAAGGTTTTATGAATATTTACTAAAAAATGCATGAAGTATGATTTCAAGAAATGTCCCTTTTAAATGCATGTTTTTGCATGGTTGCCATACTTAGTGCATTCTTGTACTAATCCCATTCTTCTTTACTATTTACACGAAGTGTAGGTTATGGATGCTTAAAGGATGTCTATATGATTGAGGAGATTGATATGTGTTTTCCAAGCTATAGGAAAGGAATCCTTAAGTCCAAGGATGTCCTAGTGTTTAGTTACTGTAAAGTTTCTTAAATATTGTATAGTTATGTAATATGTCTTAAGGGTCGTGTACCTAATGTACTCTAATGTTTTTGAGTATAAGATGAAAAAGAAACTTAAGGTCTAAATATGTATTATGACTTATGCTTTATTTATATATGAAGTAATGTTTCTAGCATATGATGTGCTATGAAAAGTTTTAAATTTTCCGCTAAAATTACTGTGACAATGCGATGAATGATAGCTATGGGATTGTATAAGACCTCCAAGAGGTCAAGTACGCCATGTTACTTCTAGGAGGTGCTCCCCGGATGTGAACTATGATAATGTATGAATTGTGATAAATGTGAGTTGAGCATTTCATGAAGTCAATATTGTAAATAGTGGTCATTATGTGAAAGGTGTGCTCACACACACACTTGAATGCATGGATGAAGCCAATGAATGAAAATGGGGGATTGTAAGGTGGACACTCTTCGTGAGTAGAGATGAAGTGTCTAGACCATCCCTACAATTCCTAAGTATGATAAAGGGGGATTTTGGGGTGAACACTCTTCGGGAGTAGAGATGAAGTGTTTAGTAGCAACCTCATTATTCCCAATGAGCTTTCAAAGATAGGTTGGAGGTTGGATACCCTTCGTGAGTTGAGATAGGGTGTTCAATAGTTATCTCTTAACCTATAGTCAATAAATGTTTAAGACTCCATGGGGAAGTTATGCTTAGCACCGATAGGATTTGAAGAAAGGGTGGATTCATTTCGTGAGTACAGATGTTGTATCCAATGTACCTCTTTAGATGGGTGCTCCTCGTTAGTAGAGAGTGAGTTACTTAGTAGCAATCTTCTTATCCCTTAACTATGTGCCCGCATAGGTGTAGCTATTGGAGAATCCATGTAAAGGCTAATGAATATGACCCTACCTTAAACAAGTAGGGATCCCTCATCCGGTAAGGGTAGTACCGGGATTCCATATCAAGCTCTCATGGTGTATGTCGGTTAAAGCTAGCCCCCACAAATGTATGCAAATGAACTAAGTCTTCTTAAGGGTGTACTACTTAGGGTAGGTGGTGGAATGGGATATTACCTATCCATTGCACAAGTAGACATTTGGAGGGAGTCTTGGTGTGTCCTTAAATGAAATGTATGAATGGCTCATGATATGATGTAAATGAAAGTAATGTGACTTCATGTATAATGTTAAGAAAGCATTTTGAAGTTATGTCTTGTATTATTTAAACTTATTAATGATGAATGTAGTGTATGTAATCTCATGGAATCCTCAAGGAGCACATAGTGGGGGGTAGTAGAATGGGATGTTACTCTCACATTGCACTTTGTGTGACTTGTAAGTCCACTTGAGAGGGGTACTTATGTGAAGTTCTTAAATGCAAGTATATTTCTCTAGTGTCTTTAGTATGGAGTGTTGATTTGTAAATGAAATCAAGTAATACTAACCCTAGTAGTGTTAAGGATCTCTTGAGTAGGTATTAAGGAGGTTGTATGGGAGACCTCCTTATGTCTTACTTAGGGGAGCCTTTGAACAACTTAGGATAGGAGTAGTTCATGTGTAATTTTGGGTTCACTATAAGTATGCTCTTATGTTAAGAAATATGGAATTTTCACATAATATGTTCAATGATGACTATATGATGTTTTGTAACTTAATTCATGAAGGATTTCATCAAATTAGCATGACTTGTATGTTTAACTAAATTGTCCCTTTTTGCATGATTTTGCATAATGCCCTACTTAGTACAATGTTTGTACTAACCCCATACTTTTCTATACTCTATAAGTATAGGTTGGAAGCAAGTGGATGTTTTAAAGTCAAGCTTGGGAATCGACTCTCTCATGACTAAGTATGTACTCATATATTCGAGGGCATAGTATTTATTTCTTTAGTTCTTCTTTATGACTTATTATGTATTTTCATTCAATGTAAAGGGTTGTGTCCCTAAGATATTTATTTCGTGTCTTAAGTTGGGTTGTGATGATGAGATTATCCTTAGTAATTAAAAAAGAAGTTTCTTTATTATTATGTATAATAAAAAGTTCAAATTTCTGCACTACTTTTCATGTCTTCTGTAATGAATAATAGCTAAGAGTCTTGTGTAAGACCTTTGAAAGGACGAGCACGCCTTGTTCCGACTCAAGAGTACTCCTTTCTCTAGGGTGTACTTGCGGGTCTTAACAAACATGGTATCAGAGCATAAGGTTTTGGGAAATAGTTTAGGGCCAAAAGTCTAACAAGACATGTCTAGTAGAGTCTTGTTCATTGGTGTGAGTCGCGATATATCCATGGGTGAGAGGCTATAGGACGATAGAAGTTTCACTTTTCTTTATTTCTCTAGTGTCGTTCCTTATAGTTGAGTTCTATAAGTTCCTTTTTCTCAACCTCTTCTCTTGTGTTTATAGGAAATGAATACGAGAAGGACACCCGCTAGTAGGGAGGAGGGAGAAGTATTTAGCGAGAGAATTCCTCTCTGGAATGAGCAAGTTCCTATAGTTGACCAAGAAGAGGTGAATGAAGATATTACCCCTCCTGCACCTTAAGGACCTCAAGTGCCCCAAATGCCTCTGATGCCCCAAGATCCTCAAGATCCCTTTGTTGAAGGGGATATGACTAATGCGGAGATCAGGGCTTCTCTTAGAGCTTTTACTCAACTCACGACGACTCAAGCTCATGTCGTCACAAATTATGTGGTTGCCCAAGGTAACCTAGGAGTTGGACCTCAACTTAATGTTAGTTCTCTCCCTTCTAGAATCCGGATTTCATGAGGATGAACCATCCTACTTTACATGGCACTAAGGTGGATGAAGATCCACAAGGCTTTATAGATGAGGTGTTCAAAGTGGTGAATGCTATGGGTGTGACTCCTAGAGAGAAAGCAGAATTAGCGGCTTATCAACTTAATGAAACGCCCTCAAAAATGAGCTAAGGTATCTAGAACCTCATATAAGAATAAAAAGGTTAATAAAATGTTAATTATGTGTTTTATAGCTTGTATAATTGATTTGAAGTCATTTGGAGGTCAAACGTCCAAGAATGTCCAAGACGTTCGAAAGTTTGTCTCTAGATGTGCTAATGAGTCCTTGTATGTTTGCCTTGTTTTTATGTGTTGTTTGTAGTTAAGAAGCAATGTAGTTGACCATAGTACCTTAATAGACATGTTAAGGGTCAAAACGTCCGCGTACGACTCCCCTGGGACAACCCGAAGGCCCCCCAAGGAGGATCCAAACCTTTGACAAAAGGCTGCCAAAGGAAGCATGCAGGAGGAAGAATGAGACCTTTCACTCACGACGCACGCCTACCACACACCTCACTATCCCAAAAATTATTTTGCTCAGAATAGGGAGGCTGCCCCGCGATGCGTAGCCCATTTCCAAATCCGGTTGCGTTGTTTTTAAGTAACTTTTGACATGTATTAGAGTCCCAATTAGTGTGGGGTGTTTTGGTAACTTAGGAGACGTTTTATTAACTGTTTTTAGGACCTTTTAAAACAATTTCCCAAGCAAAAAACCCCAATACCCATTAAAAAATCAAATTCCCAAAGTTCTCCTCTCCTCCAAAAACCCAAAAACTTCCATTGAAGACCAAGATCAAGAACAAGCTATGGAGTTGGATTCTTTGAGCTTTCTTCTCAGATTTTCATGGGATTTTTAATGTAAAAGGTATGGTGATCCTTCATCCATAGATAACCATTCATCTATGGAGACCTTTCAAACGTTTTCTAAACATGAATTCTAAGTAAAAAATCCTATCTTTCAATCTAGCCATGTGTTCATTCTCAAATTGATTTCGAAAGCATTCTAATGATGAATATATGTTTATTTACTGATTTTATGATGAATTTCTATCCAATTTTAAGAAGAACCCATGATCCTCCTAATTTCTCAAATTAGCCTACAATGTGGGTCTTGTGATCTTGCTTTAATGTTTATAGAATTGTGATTAGATTGTATTTAATTCCTTATTGCTATTACTTTCTATATCAGTTGAATATGAATTGTGAAGGAATGATAAAATATGATCATTAGATTCTTATTTCCTCTAATTATCTTAGAATGTATATTGAATTGTGTTGATTGGTATGCTCCACTTATGGTGGCGGTGTTTAAATTATTGTATATATTTATGTGTAATGATCATGTTCTTGAAGGCATAAGATGAAATATGAATTGATATGATGATTCCTATGTTAGGAAGTGGAAGGATTTATCCTTGATTTGAATATCATGTTCTAAGTAAATTGATGTTATGTGAAGTATATGAATAGCCTTAAATCTAGTTGCATGACCAAAGTGTGGGGATTATGTTATATACATATTTGTGATGATCATGGTAGGGTTAGGTATGGTGTATATGGCTAATGATAATGAATATCCTTGTATAATGACCTCTAATTGTATGAACCCTATATGAATGTGTAATCAAAGTATTCTGGAAGTGTGCTATTCTATTGTTGAATGTGTAATTGCCTCCTATGATGTAATGTGAATGAGTCTAGTCTATAGTACTTAATACTCTATATGTGTATGACTTGAGACTTGAAGAATGTTTTACGTGTGTTTTGATCTTTAAAGGGTAGCTTCCTCAATACTATATGATAGCCGTTATGTGATCATGTCGACCAATGTACACACACATAATGCATATCTATGAGTAGGATAGATTCATGATGACTAAGGAAATGATAGTCCTCCTATGCATCATTACCTATTTCTATGCATGTAAAGTATATGATTTATGAAGTTATGAACACGTGTTCCTAAATGTATTTATGTGAAGGTAGATCTCACATATACGTACACACGCATGCATGCATGCATGAATATGATATGATTATGTAAAAGGACATTCTCACATAATGTAGGTTCTATGCTGAATGTAGAATTCTCACACTAGATACCTTTGAGATATATGATATATGAGGGAGTAAGTCCCTAAAGCCTTCTTAATGAATAAATACACTAAAGTCTTAAATATATATAAAAAGGGATTTTAGAAACTAGAACCGAGAAAACATGACAAATGAGAGTGGGAGCTTCACATTGGTAAGTCTGGCTACCAATAAAGAGAACCTTCACGTTAGTAAGTCCGGGTTCCAAACATAGATGTTGGCTGATGAGATGGAAACCTCCATGTTAGAAAGTCAAGGTTTCTAGAAGTAATCTCCATGTTTCATAACTACATGCCCCCATAGGTTATAGCTTGTTGTATCCACCTAAATAACCTATGTACGAATGGTTGCACCTTAGGCAAGTGTTAACCCTCTCTTTTCGGTGTGGTAGTAGAACATTGGATTCCATGTAGGTCACATGGTCTATGTCGGTTATAGCTATGTCTCCCGAAGGTTAATAAATTAACTAAGATAAGAATGCAAACTCTAATATAAATTCCTTGAGAAGTGTACTTGGTATACATTGCACTAGATGACTTCAAAAAAGGATAGGATTGGACAACCTTATGAAGTAAATACTTATGTTATATATTACTTGTATGAATGCATGTTAAGTGACCTTGTGATGTTAAGATATGCATTATGACTATGCATGTGAATTACACTTATGACTTCTAAATGAGTTTTATTAGTATATGTGGGGTCTGGGACTCCATGTGTACATTGCACAAGTAATCTTGTGAAGGGGTTATGAGGATGGTTTACCTATGATATTACCTAAATGATTTATGACTAAGGTTGTAGTAAAAAAAAGAGTCCTTATATGATGATATGAAGTATGTGGCCTTATTTCTAGTTGTAAATGAATATGTTATGGCTTGTTGAATATGTTTTTAATTGTTGAGTATGTTATGCCTAGTCTTGGGTGACTTCTTAGGTACA
This sequence comes from Solanum sitiens, assembly GCA_016801875.1. Taxonomy (NCBI): domain Eukaryota; kingdom Viridiplantae; phylum Streptophyta; class Magnoliopsida; order Solanales; family Solanaceae; genus Solanum; species Solanum sitiens. Next base: position 2,981,705 of record JABWTJ010000012.1, on the reverse strand, counting down.
CTTGGTAAAAGTAGCATTATGGGATGCTACCTACACATTGCACTAGTGTGACTTAGGAATTGTCTTAGGTGATGGTACTTATGTGAAGTTTATGTCTTTGATGTGCTTATGACTTGTGAATATATGTGGTTGTGTTTATGAAGCATATTATGAAAGACTATCATAAGGTGACCTCAAAGTGATACATTGTACTAAGTACACTTGAGTTACTTAACAAAACAAGTAAAATAAAAGAGAGGTAATGTATGATGTGTATTGAATATGCTTATAAGTATGATATATGCCTTTATGTGCTATTATGAGTAGTATACATGTCTATATGATGTATGTGAATTACATTGAGATTATATATGCCTATGTTAATTATGTTTACCCAAAAGTCATGTTGCATGATTTCAAATGAAATGTCCTCTTTAAATGCATGTTTTATCATAGTTGCCATACTTAGTGCATTCTTGTACTAATACCATTCTTCTTCATATTTTTCACTAAGTGTAGGTGGTGATGGATAGAGGATGTATCCTAAAAGAAGTGCTTTGATAGATCTCCCAAGTTCAAGTAAAGGAACCTTTATGATTCAAGGGAGCCTATGTCCTTATTCATGATTTTGTACAACTAAATTAATTATTTAAATTTTATGCTATTTTTACGATTATGCTATGAAAGATATCTAAGGTCTTGTCTTAGACCTTCGAGAGGTCGACGACGCCGTGTAAAGATTCGAGAATACCATAGCTTCTAGGGTATACCCTCGAGTTGTAACAAACTTTGTATTAGAGCATAAGGTTGTAGGATTTGTCTTTATGTTTCAATGTCTCGTGTTGCCACATCTAGTAGAGTCTCATTTCATTGGTTGTTAGTCGGGACACATCAAATGACACGAGAGGCTATAGGAGGATAGAGTTTCACTTCTTCACTATTCTCATATCGTGCCATAGAACTTAACTCTATATCATATCTCTCTTATGTTTCCTTGTCCTGTAGTCTTTAAGATGTTATTGCTTTGATTGGGATGATAATTTAAAGCTTGAGGGAGGACAATGTGACTTTTAATGCTCACCCTTGCTTTTATGGTTTGATTAGTTTATGTGAAGGTGAATTTAGTACATATGGATGTGGTGTCATTTATGGCTATAGGTTGCTTATTGGGAATGATATTTTACGTTAAGAAGTTATATTTAGATATGGTTATAGATTGTTAATAGTTTTTATGGTTAAATGGAATTCCCCATGGAATGATGGAATGCATTATGATTATGTAGGATGGTAGCATGATATTGTGGTGTAGGCTTTAAAAGTCTTGGAGAATATTGTGAATAGTGAGAAAGATGAATGTTACCTTATTATATGTGAAATTCTTCATAATTTTCCTTGTGTGGATTGGAATATTTATGACTAGTAAATGATTTCCTTCATAAACCTATTCTAAGAGTGGTAAAAGGGGGAAAAAGAGTTTTACTCCATAAGATAGAAATGTGATGAACCTAAGGTGACTTAGGGGGATGTATGATATGTAAACCATTAGTTTTTCAATAGAAATAGAGAATTGAGGTTGACTTACTTTGATGTGGCAAGTGTCTTTTAAGCTTGAATTTAAATATGGTCAATTGGAAAAGTGCTTAGATTGTACCTAGGCTTACCCCAAATGGGGAATTGTGCATAGATGGTGAGATTTTATGTACTCCTATGTTGAGTTCCCTTGAACTTCTCTATGTTGAAAATCACCTTGAAGTGTTGGTGAGAAGGGTGTTCATAAGTATATATCCGAAGAGAGGGATGATGTGCTTAGTTAATAAGGTTGGTACGCTAAGATTCTCATAGAGTTTAGATGAGTTGCTCTTAAGTGGGCTTACCATAAGTGGGGGAGGATGGTTTGAGTAGTAAGGTGGTAGATACCCCTATTTTTTCCTTCTATTTTTTTGTCAAGCTTGAAACCAAAAGTGTTCCTAAGTATGTTGTTCATGTTAGGAGTCTTGAATAAGATGATAAGTTGCATGTTCTCCATATATTATGCATGTCTTAAATGACACTTTGTTATTCATATTATGAAAGGTCATTATTGCATGAAAACGAAATTTTTGATTAATTGCATGTTGCTCATGTTGTTGTGCATCCTTATATGATAAGTGTGCAATTTGATTTCATGAGATTGCTTAGTGAGAATGCTTTATGTCATTTTAATGTGTAGTTCCTAAGCCTCACCATGAGAAGTTCAGTCTCCTTTAAAATAAGATAAGATGAGTTTCTTTGAAGATGTGTGACTTTTAAGAATTTGGAAGTAATATTATAGGCTCTCTCTTGAGGAGTGATAGTTTGTCTAGACTATGTGTAACACTCCGGAAATTCCATGACTTAGACTAGATCTTATTATATTTAATAATGCTTAAAATGATGTTCCCAGAAAATGTACTTGTCTAGTGAAGAGCTTTTTAGGTTTTAAGAATAGGTATTGGGGCTTCCTAATGCCCAATATTGAGTAATATTGTGCATGTTAGATAATATTGGCTTAAGGGTGTTAGCCAACTTTTATGTTTTACCAAGTATCTTGACATGATCCAATCCAAGCTTATTTAGGAATTTTACCTGCAATAAAGACCCTAAGATAAAATAATTATATTCATCGAATACTAACATTAGGTACTAGGCATCCAATGCTCAAGCCTAGGTATCATAACACATAACCATTTAAAATGACCATGTTGATTAAGCAGTGCCCAAGGACATAGTAAGGATCATTGGACAAGAAGTGAACTTTCCAGAAGTCCATGGGTGAGAAAGTGCACGCAACACATGTGCAAGCACATCTACAAGCATATGTGCTACCAACGGCCGAGAGACAAGCCCAATCGAATTTGGTTAGGGCGGTTAGGGGACAGCCGCGTCGGGTCAACACAGGTGGGGACGAGCCTCCTAACTAATTCTAGGTCATAAATAACGTCCCTAACTAACTAAATAACCTAGTACTAACTAAAATTAACTAACTAGTGTGCCCAAAAATCCTAAGACCTAATTGGGTACACTAACCGAATAACTAACTAAAGAAACATCCTAGTACCTAACCTAGGATGGTCCAAAAGGGTTGGTTATGGTCCTAACGACTTAGGGTCACTTTAGTAATTACCCTAGGTCACTTAATTAATTAATTTAGAAACTTAATTAATTAATTTAAACGGTCAAACCCGAATCCCTTAAGCAAATTTTCAGAATTTGACTAGGTCAAATGTTCTCCTATTTGTAGTCGATTTAGGAGGGGTATTTTGGTGATTTAAGTGGAAGGTGTTTAGGGTAATACATACGACGTCTATATATTGATATTAGGTCAGTTTTAGACCACAATTACACGTCCTAAATAAGAATCAAACGAAAATCTATTAATATCTCAAGAACGCTCTCTTTTCACTCCATTGAAGAACAAGAAAAGCTTAAGGAAGAAGACGAAAGTTTTGAAGTTTCCAATCAAGATTTCATGGATTCTTCATCTATAAGGTATCAGTTTTTCACTCTTGGGATTCCTTTCCCCAAGAGATCCTTTCAATATATGTTTTCAAGGACTTCGAATACTAGGGTTTTTACCCTACAAACCGGATTTTCTTCATAACCATAGATTTATGATTTTCAATGAAACTTTAAACATTTTCTATACTTGATTTCGCATGAATTGTTGAATAATTGATTGATGATGTTTGAATGTCGTGTGATACATGTTATTTCTCTATGTGATGGTTTTGAATGGGTTGTTTGTAGTGTTTTATAACGTGAAAACGTTAGGGTTAGAATTTAAGGTTTGAATGAACCCTTTAAGGACCCGTTTACCTTCTCATACCCATTTACCTTCTCCAACTCTATGCATTGATCTTGTACATGATTTTATGAAATGTTCTTGATTATGCCATTGAGTATTTCATTAAGTATTATTATGTATATCGCACGATGAATAAGGTTCTTGGAAGCAAGAGGTAAGTCATCTAAGATTGTGATTACTCTAAGATGTTTTTTTTTAGCGTACAAGTTATGATTCTTTGTTATGAAAAGTATGTATGATGTTGGTATGTGAATATGCCAGCTATGAACATGTAAATTGTGAGATCATGATAAGAATATGAATATGCAAGTTATGATACTCTCTTGTATGCTTTACACAAGATGATTATGCCATATAAATGTCACGTATGAAGGGTTACGATGAAAGGACAATTCTCATATAATCTAAAAGATCTCATGATCATGTTATACAAGGAGATAATCTCCTATGACCTATGATAAGTTTTTGATAAAAGACAAATTAAAGGTTATTTCAAGAAAAGGGACTTAAGCTAAGCACCGATGAACTACATATGGGAAGTGTCCCTACCCCAGCAGGAAGGTAGGTTCACAAAGATTCTCATGAGATTGAGGCTGCTATGTAATGTGGAACTATGGGTCTCTAATACATCTCCTAGTTCCTGAACTATGCTGCCACCATAGGATACTAGCTAGTGGATCCACCTAGAAAGCTACGTCATGTTCGGTTCTACTTTGGCAGGTAGACCACCTCTTTTCGATTTGGGGAAGACACTGGATTCCATGTTTAGCTCACATGGTCTATGTCGTTTAATGCCTATTTTCCCTCATGTAAAAATAAAGACAAGTAAACGAACAGTGACTAGGGTAACTTGAGAATTTGGCTTAGTATAGGTAGTGGTATGGGACGCTACCTAGCCATTGCAAAAGTTGACTCTAAGGGAGGTCCTATGAGATTGTTCTTATGTAATATGATTATATGAAAGATATATGTTTATGATATATGATGTTACTCTTACATGAATGTTGATCCTTATAATGAATATGTTATTGAGTTATGTTGTTATATGAAGCAAAGTCTTACTTATGGTCTCCCATCTTATCGACTTGGTTATGTGGGGTTATGGGGCTTCACATGACTATTGCACTTGTAGGTTGGGGATGAGGTCATTGGTAAATATTTTGTACGTTGTGTCTATATGATCTATTGAATATGAAATGTTAACATGAATCTATGATAATATCTCTTTGATTGTGATCATGCTTTATGTTTAATGAAATTCGTAACTTGTATGTGTTATATGGTATGTTTTGAAAATTTTCATATTACTTAATGATACTTTTTCATGCATGTCCCTATGTGTTATGTGCATATACCCATACTTAGTACATGTGGCATACTAACCCCATTACTTTATTTTACTACAACTGTGGTTCCGGCCATTGAAGTTAAGCAGGTCGAGTTGAAAAAGCTCGGAACTCTTTCTCCATGATCAGGACGCTATCATCTATATTAAAGCCTATGAAGACTTAGTAGGTTTTAGAATACGTTATTTCGCTATGTTCTTTGGATTTCTTTGTACTAAGGCCTATATGGCATATTGATTATTATTGGCTTTTCACTCTTTAGATGGTTAAATATATGTGAGACAAGTATTAGAATATCGTATGTCTATATAAATCTTAAGTATGAAGTCTAAGTATACTTCATTAGTATATTAAAAGTTCTTAATTTTTCCGCAATTTTTAATAATCACATTTTATGACGAATGCTAAGAGGCTTGTCTGCGACCTCTGAGAGGTTAACGATGCCGGTTTCATCTGGGGTTTGATGTCAGGGTGTGACACTATGTCTCTTTTTATGCCTATAAAATGTGATAAATTTCCCTAAATGATACAAGTTTATGAAATCTAGTAATGTGCTAGCAATAGAAACTTGTAAATTTACTTCCTAATGTTGTAATGTGCTTGGTGTGACCTACCAGGTTGATTTCATTAGGAAGGAAGTATAAGCATAATGTCGTTTGGAATAAGAAATCCTTCTTAATATGAATTAACCTCTATGCATTGCTTTTGTGTGAACTTTATGATGCCATGTGTGTATGTTGTGACTAGGAGAAGGTAGTTCCTCCTTGAACAAAACTAAGCATGGAAATGTCATATATGACCTTGATGGTATTATGTCTAAACTATATGATTGTAGTTGATCTACTTTAATGATTCTTATGCAACTAAATGAAATTTTCAAATTTTCTCATGAGTTGAAGTGTGGATTATGCTTAAGTGTGCAATTGGAATCCATAGTATGTTTGAACTTGTGATAAAATAATGAACATGCCTAAAGTTTGAGAAGGTATTTCCTCCAAATGGAAATGAATATGAAGAAGTATCGGTGCATGGAGTGAATTATAGAAGTAGTCCATGCTTGATTATGTTACCTTGAATGCATGCTAGAATGAAGTTGGTGTTCCTTGTAAGTTTGGTGCATTGACTTTTATGTAGTAAAATCTTGAAGTGTTGTTAGTTGCTTTGAAAGTCATTGAAGTCCTTGAAAGTGTTTAAAATGTTTTAGTGTCATTTGAGGACGAATGTTGTTCTAAGTGGGGGAGTATTGACACCCCCTAAAAAATGAGCTAAGGTAGATAGAGACTCACATGAGCCTAAAAAAGGTTAATAACATGTTAATTAAGTGTTTTATAGCTTTTATAATTGATTTGAAGTCATTTAGAGGTCAAACGTCCAAGACGTTCGAAAGTTGGTCTTTAGACGTGCTAGTGAGTCCTTGTATATTTGCTTTGTTTTTATGTATTTTTTGGAGTTTATAAGAAGTGTAGTTGACCCTAGTACGTTAATAGACATGTTAAGGGTAAAAACTTCCGGGTACGACTCCTTGGGGACACCCGAAAGGACCCCAAGGAGGATCCAAACCTTGGACAAGAGGCTTCCCAAGGCAGCGTGCATGATAAAGAATGAGACCTTGCCCTCATGACGTGTGCCTAGAACGCACCTCACTGTATAAAAAATAATTTAGGGCAGAATTGGGAGGCTGCCCCGCAATATGCAGCCCATTCCCAGATTCGGTTGCGTTGTTTTTAAGTCAATTTTGACATGTCTAAGAGTCCTAATTCGTGTGGGGATGTTTTGGTAACTTAGGGGACGTTTTATTAACTATTTTTATGACCTTTGTAAACCCTTTCCCAAGCCAAAACCCCAATACCCATTAAGAAATAAAATTCCCAAAGATCTCTTCTCTCCCAAAAACCACCAAACCTCCATTGAAGAACAAGCTCAAGAACAAGCTATGGATTTGGATTCTTGGAGCTTTATTGTCATAGTTTCATGCGATTTTTAATGTAAAAGGTATGGTGATCCTTCATCCATATATAACCATTCATCTATGGAGTCCTTTCAATGGTTTTCTAAACATGAATTCTAAGTCAAAAATCCTATCTTTCAATCTAGCCACGGGTTCATTCTCAAATTTATTTAAAAAGAATTCTAATGATGAATATATGTTTATTTACTGATTTTATGATGAATTCCTATCCAATTTTATGAACAACCAATGATCCTCCTAATTTCACAAATTATCCTATAATGTGGGTCTTGTGATCTTGATTTGATGTTTATAGAATTGTGATTAGACTGTATTTAATGGCTTATTGCTATTACTTTCTATATCAATTGACTATGAATTGTGGAGTAATGATCAAAGATGATCATTATCTTGTAGTTTGGTCAGTTAACTTATTTTCTCTAATGAGCTTAGAATGTATATTGAATTATGTTGATTGGTATGGTCTACTTATGGTGGCGGTGTTTACATTCTTGTATACATTTATGTGTTATGATCATGGACTTGAAGGCATTAGATGAAATATGAATTGATAGGATGATTTTATGTTAGGAAGTTGAAGGATTTAGCCATGATTCTAATATCATGTTCTATGTAAATTGATGTTAGGTGAAGTATATGAATAGCCTAATATCTAGTTTCATGACCTAGGTGTGGGGATGATGTTATATGAATATGTGTGATGATCATGGTAGGGTTAGGTATGGTCTATATGGCTAATGATAATGAATATCCTTGTAGCATGACCCATACTTGTATGAACCCTATATGAATGTGTAATCAAAGTATGTTGGAGTGTGCTATTCTATTATTGAATGTGTAATTGCCACCTATCATGTAATGTAAATTTGTCTAGTCTATAGTACTTAATACTCTATATGTGTATGACTTGAGACTTGAAGAATGTTGTACATGTGTTGTGATCTTTAGAGGGTGGCTTCCTCAATACTATATGATAGTCGTTATGTGATAATGTCGACCAATGTACACACACACACTTCATGCATATCTATGAGTAGGATATATTCATGATGACTAAGGAAAGGATAGTTCTCCTATGCATCATTACCTATTTCTATATATGTAAAGTATATGATTTATGAAGTTATGAACATGTGTTCCTAAATGTGTTTATGTGAAGGTAGATCTCACATATACGTACACACACATGCATGCATGAATATGATATGATTATGTGAAAGGACATTCTCACATAATGTAGGTTCTATGGTGAATGTAGAATACTCACTCTAGATACCTTTAAGCTATACGTTATATGCGGGAATAAGTAACTAAAGCCTTCTTTATGAATTTATACATTAAAGGCTTAAATATATGTAAAAGGGGAGTTAGAGCCTAGCACCGAGCGAACATGACAAATGAGAGTGGGAGCTTCAAGTTCGTAAGTCCAGCTTCCCAGAAAAAGAGAACCTTCACGTTAGTAAGTCCGGGTTCCCAACATAGATGTTGTCTAATGAGATGGAAACCTCCACGTTAGAAAGTCAAGGTTTCTAGAACCAATCTCTGTAACATTACAGAAAATTACATGTCTACTGAAGAGCCCAGTAGGTCTTTAAGAATACGTATTAGGGGTACATAGGCACCCCCATGCCCAATATTGAGAAAAATTGGGCATAGTATAGAAAAATTGGCTAAGGGATATTAGCCAATTTTCTATATATGAACAAGTAAAATACATTTTGGATTGTCCTACCCAATCCAAGATTTCTTGTCCAAGAAATGTACCTGCAAGGAAGACCCTAAGCTAAAAATATTCGCTTCATAATATCTGCACAATATGTATTAGGCATCCAAGTGTCAAGCCTAGCACCATAGATCATGACCATTTAAAATAATCATTTAAATTAAGCAGTGCCCAAGCACATGGAGAGGGTCCTTGGGACAATAAGTAAAAATTCCCAAAGGAACCATAAATAATAGTAAGTTAGGAAAGTACAAGCAACCCATGTGCAAGCACATGGGGAGATACGGCCAAGTAGGGACCGCCCTAACCGAATTGGGTTAGGGTAGTTAGGGGGGAAAACGTGTACAAGGGACCACTCCATGTGGGGCCTAACTTCCTAACCAATTATAGACTATAAACTACTTCCCTAAATAACTAACCTAGGACCAAACTAAATAAACTAATTAGTGCACCCTACAACCTAGGACTAAACCGGGTTGACACTAACCTAGTACTAGTTGAAGAGACAATCTAGTAGATAACCTAGGATGGTCCAAAAGGTTAGTTATGGTCCTAAAAACTTAGGGGTACTTTAGTAATTCCCCTAGGTTACCTAATTAATTAATTTATCAATTTAATTAATTAATTTAAAAGGGCTAAAACCAAAACTACAAAGGAAATTTTCAGATTCCGGTTAAGACAAGAAATGGACAACCTAGTACCTAACCTAGGATTGTCCAAAGAGTTAGTTAACGTCCTAACAACCTAGGGATACTTTAGTAATTACCATAGTATACCTAATTAATTAATTTAGCAACTTAATTAATTAATTTAAAGGGGAAAAACCGAAATCACTAAGCAATTTCCAGATTTCGGTTAAAACAAGAAAAAGACAACCTAGTACCTAACCTAGGATGGTTCAAAGGATTGGTTATGGTCCTAACGACTTAAGGGTACTTTAGTAATTACCTTAGGTCACCTTATTAATTAAATTAGCAATTTAATTAATTAGTTTAAATGATCAAAACAAAATTCTTGCACTAACCTAGTACAAATCAAGAAACATCCTAGTACTTAACCTAGGATGGTCCAAAAGGGTTAATTTTGGTTCCAATGACTTAGGGGTAATTTAGTACTTACCTTAGGTACCTAAATTAATTAAATTAAGGAATTAATTAATTAATATAAAGTCAAAATGTTGACCAAAACCATAGTCAACACCAATTTCCAGATTTGACTAAGTGTTATATTCCCCTATGTTTAGTCAACTTAGGAGGGAGTTTTTAGTAATTAGTTAATTTATTTATTTAATTAACTTATTAAACCTAAATTGTATAATTGAAGATCAGTTCTTAAACCTAAAAATCACGTTCAAACTCATAGAAAAGGCGACGCAAAAATAGTAAGCGACGAACGCAAGAAAAAGGCAGAAAATTTATCGATTTCTCTAGGGCGATTTCAAGGTTTCTTCAAGGTTTTGTTCAAGGTGGTCTTCGTAGATTAAGTTCTACATAAGGTATGGGTTTCTCTCCTGGAATTCGTTCTCCAAGAGTATTTTCCTTCGAACGATTCACAAGATCTTGAAAACTAGGGTTGTTCCCGTCGTTCTCATCGAACTTCCCTTCCCTAGTATCCTTTTCGATATCAATGTTGAATAGGTTAGAGATCATGTTGTTGGTATGTGGTTCTGGTTGTTCTTAACATGTATTGTTCTTGAATGATGAGTACCGATGAACTTATGAACTTGTAATTGCGTAAAGTTAATCTTATCATGATAATTAAGGATCGATATTTGCAAAGTTAAGTCTGTGATGTATTAAGTGACTTATGTGTCTTTGGCTGAATGTTGACTTGCTGTTGTTGTAATGTTATGAAGATGCTAAAGCCATCAAATATTAATATGATGTTTTCCATTATGTTCTTAAAATGTGACACTAAAAGCCATAAACTAAGAATTGACTCAAAGACATCTATGAAATCATATCTTGAATAAATTGGCTATCTGGTTCCAATATGGTTGGATAACTCTATTTGGTCAAAATGAATATATTCTAATGGCTAGGAACTTATGTAAATGCTTAAAAGATAGGCTAAGGGTTCATACATATGGCAATTTAAATATGAACATACGTAAGAATTGGCTTATGCCAAAAAGAATTAATTTGCTAGTCTAACATCCCAAATCTTGAGCCAATACTAATCATATGTCAATTCTTGTGTAGTAAGAGTATCAAATATATATTAAGCACTTCTAAAGTAATATCAATGAATCCATAACCAAGGGCATGAAATTCATTGGGACAACTCCCAACATGCTCCACAAGAATGAACTATGAACACGTGAAACTCATTGAATAAAGTGCTCATCGTCTATAAATGGTGATATGAAGCTACTACACTAAAGTAAGTAAGTAACATGAGTTATAACATAATTAAAGGGGTCTAAATTATGTAAGTTACCAGAATGGGGTGTTAACGGAAGTGAGACAAGTCTTACTTACACCAAAGCTAATTTGTTAAAAGAATACTCACGAATGAAGGTGTTAGAATGTGTGAGACTATTCTCATTAACACCTAAGGATGATATGTAAGGACAATTCACATTCATCAATGTAAAGTAAGGATGATATGTAAGGACAATTCACATTCATCAATGTAAAGTAAGGATGATATGTAAGGACAATTCACATTTCATCAATGTAAAGTAAGGATGACAAGTCATCAAAAGAGTAAATAAATATCAATCACATTCTATATGTAAGTGTAAGGACAATTCACACTTAATACATAAAGAAGAGATGAGAAATCATTTAATGAGCTGTGACTACCTCATGCTAGAAGCAATCTTCGATGATGTATGAGTTGAATGTAAATAGGAACTTTAAACTGACCACTGATAGGCTAGTTATGAGTGGTGATGCCTTCTTTTGGGAAGGGAGGAGGTTCACGTAATTCTCATGAGATGAGACAATGCACTAAGGTGGGTATGGGTCTCACTAAATCTCCTAGTCTTTGAACTATGCTACCAACATAGGGAACTAGCAAGTGGTTTTCCATCGAAGTGAGCTAGGGATGTTTTAGTTTCACCTTGGCCCGTGACTCCACCTCTTTTTGGTTTGGGGAAGACACCGGATTTCATGAGCTCACATGATCTATGTAGGTTAAAGTTGAAGTTCCTCAAAGTATGAAAGATAAAGAAATGAACGATACTGAAGGTGTTTGTGCAAGACAATCAGGAGGTGAAATCAGATTCAAGTAATGACATTAGGTCATTCTTGGTCATTGCACTTCATGATCCCGATGAGAGTCTTAAACTTCATACTAGGTATAGTTGGTGTTTACATCAGCATACGAATGAATTAAATGAATAATGTGAAGTACGAATGAACGAATGAAGTAGACTCTGTGTTTGCTAAAGAAGGCCCTTGGGTTGAGGTCCCATATGTTGGGTCCTCACTTGAGATGTTTTAATGCTATATCAACAATTCCAGGTCTCGTGTATATGAAATGTATAATATATAAAACATGAAAGTAACGAAATCAATGGCATAACCAATAGAGAATGGATTATGAAATGTAATGAATACTTGATGTAATGAATAACTTGTTGTAAGGATAGTCAAATCGTGTCTAATAAACTCTACAATAAGTAAAAGGAAATAGATAATAATGAATCCTCATGTTATGAAAATGATAAATCCAAATAAATTGGCTTATAATGACTTTATATAATGCAAAAGATATTAGCCAAATAAGATTGGCTTCTAATGACTTCTTACATTAGGCCACTAATACAATAATAGGAATAGTCACTAATGATTGGCTTATAAAGAATTCATGCCCAAAGTAAGCAAGATCATAAAATTTAATGATATGCCCCAAGAACTATACACATCATGCAATCAACTAAAGAATGAGTATAGTCAATAAGTATTGACTTATAAATATATTCATGCCCCAAATTGTAGTTAAGTCATTCCTTAATCTCTTGAATTACTTACTTGATTCATTGTGGGTATGGGAATACAATGAATCATTTCACTTGTAAGTAAAAAATACAGTGAACCATTTTTTACTCCAAAAATAATGAATTTCCAAGGTATTGCCAATGAGGAAGTGAACTCATTTCCGTAGAAGTTTGCCTAACCAAGGTTATACTAAGACTCTCCAAGGTAAGACATGAAGGAAACGTCTAAACACCCCCTTCAATGCACACTAAGGGAATCCTTAAGACTAACCACCATAGGCTTCCTCCACTCGGGAGAACAAGTCACAACTCAATCACAAGACATTAGAAGAACACTCAACAAACCACCAAAGACTTCCCTTTCGGTATGCCTACTTAGTGCAATAAGTAGATAGCGGACCATACAACCACCTACCCTAAGCAGTACACTCTTTTAGAAGGTTTGGCACCAAGACTTCGCTTTCGTAAGGTCCTACTTAGTGCATTGGATAGATATCATTCCATACCACATCCTACCCTAAGTAGTACATTCTTTTTGAATACTTAGTTCATTCAATTCACATAAGACTCACCAAGACTCCCCATTCGGAATGCCTACCTAGTGCAATGGATAAATAGCGTCCCATTCCACTACTTACCCTAAGTAGCACATTCTTTTAGAATACTTAGTACTTTCATTACTTTTGTGGGAAATAGATTAATCGACATAGACCATGAGAGCTAGATATGGACTACCGATATTAACCCCTATCGGATGAGGGATCCTCACTTCCCTAGAGTAGGGTAATTCTTTTGGCTTTTACATGGCTTTCCCAATAGCTATACCTATGTGGGAACAGAGTTAAGGGATAAGGAGATTGGAACTAAGTAATTTATTCTCTACTAACGAGGGGTACTCATCTCAAGAGGTACATTGAAATACAACATCTCAACTCACGAAGTCTAACCACCCCTTCTTCGTATCCTCTCGGTGCTACGCATAATTTCACACGGATTCTAAACATTTTATAATATAGGTTAATGAAATCTAGTGAACACCATATATCAACTCACAAAGGCTATTCATCCTCCGACCTATTTTACAAAGCTATTAGGATGTACTGAGGTTGCTAGTAAACACTTCATCTCAACTCACAAAGAGTGTTCACCCCAAAACTCCCCTTGTTACTCAACTTAGCTTCATTCATTCAATTAAATGTGTGTGTGTACATGTGAGAACATCTTGCACATAAACATAATTTAATTCACAATAACTTCTATACATGCTTTAGACCTTCATTCACCAAATCACACACTTTACATGCTTCACATAATCATATACTTCATTTAGACATAACCTAAGCAAAACATGTAATTCAATCTTCACAAAACACAATACAACAACCATTTTCAATATCTCTTCATTTCTCATATTAGGGATTCAAAATCACACTCACAATACATACTAAGTATAATCAAGTTCATAAAGTAAACACCGCCACCAAGAAGGTGGACCATACCACTCAAGAGCAATTTATAACTAAAGCTTAAACAACATAACCAACTTACCCTTTAATCCAAAATTCCATCACCTATAACATGTTACTCAATAATTCATCATAAATTAGCCCTTAAGGCTATAGCTAAACAACAATATCAACATAAGAAAACAAAAGTTCAAAGACTACAAAACTAAGCTCATTTAACCCATTTCTTAAGCCAACTTTTGATGAAAAACTTTAAAAGGATTTCAGTAAAGTTTTAACCTTAAAATCATCAACTAACATTATAAACATCATTATTTAGTCATTAGAAACGTTTTCATGCAAGACCCATATTTAGAATTGAAGATAGAAGAAACTAGGGTTGAAAACACTTTTTGAAAATCCATTAGAAGGGACTCCTTGAATGGAAGATAGTTCAAGTATGGATAAAATACCTTATATGAGTGAAATACCAAAGGTTTTGATGAAGAACATGGACACCAAAAATCCTCCTAGCTCTTCTTGACTTTTAGCTTCCAAAGAGACTTGAGAGAGAATTCTAAGTTTGATGGGTTTTGGGATTTAGGAAGTGATGTCTAAAATTAGGTCTTAGGGTTTGAAACATATTAATATATCTAAATAACCCTGAATATAACTTCTAGGTTCATAAAAGACTTGGGTTTAATTTACCAAACACCCCAAGTGAAGGAAGCCTCTTAACATCTTTTGGAAGGCTCAAAGACGAGACCTAACCAACGTACTGTTGGTGCATCAACGGACCGTTGGTGGGGTTTCGTTGGTCGACACTTAGCTCCATTTGGATCCTGGATAACTTAGCTTTCAGTTCCAATCAACGGACAAAGACGATGGGCCATTTGTTGTACCTTTTAGTTCCAATTGATGGACAAAGACGACGGGCCATTGGTTGACCTACTGGCCGTCGTTTGGTCTCGTTGGTGGACACTGCCTAGGCAGTTTTTTGTCCAAGTCTTGGGCCCTTCTCTAGGGCCCGTTGTGGGTCCTAGTAGGGGTCGTATCCGGACGTTAAACCCCTAAATATGGTCGTCTCGGTCTTAGGAACATATCACACAAAATTAAAGCAAAACGAACACGTAAAACTTACTTAAACACATCAAGACACATGAACACTATCTAAGGCACACCTTCCGAATGTCATGGACGTTCTTGGTCGTTTGACCTACAAACTTAACTAAACTTCACACACTACCTAAGAACACTAATGTAACTCATTTTAACTTAAAATTAACTCAAGAAACAATCACGAATCTCTTGTTCACCTTAGTTTGTTTTAGGCGTTACATAGATGAGTCGTTTTATTACGGGGGTGTCCGATGACTTGGTTGAAGAATGTCGTTCGGCTATGCTTCATGATATTATGAATATGTCTCGTATCATGGTTCATTCTCAACAAGTGGATGAAACTAGGTTGAGAAGAAAGAATAGAGAGGCCAAGAGGGTCAAGTCTTATGATGGTGATGCTTCGAATAGGAGGTTGGAAATTCAAGTCAAGTCTAGATTCAAGAGGAGGTTCTCCAACCAGGTTCCTTCAAAATTTCTCAAGGATCGTGATGAGAGGGTGTCTAATCTTAAGTCTCAAAAGGGAAGATGTACTAACTCACCATGCAAGAAGTCAACTTGTGGAAAGTGTGGCAAGAACCATTATGGTGATTGCCTTGTAGGTATGGACAATTGCTTTAGGTGTTGCAAGAGTGGCCACAAGGTTAGGGATTTCCTTAATTTTAAGGGGAAAGAAAAAGTTAGTGGGGAAGCTCAAGTTAGTGGTTCTAATGTGGATGCTCCAAAGAAGAATCACATTTATTCTCTTCGCTGTAGGGATGAATAAGAGTGTTCTCCCGATGTGGTGACCGGTATGTTACAAGTCTTCTCTATTTATCTAAATGTTTTACTGTATCAAGGTGCTACATTATCCTTTCTTACTCCCTTGATAGCTAGGAAGTTTGATATTTTGCCCAATATCCTAAATCACCCCTCTATTGTAACTATACCGATAGGTGAGTCGATGATTGGAAAGAGGGAATTTAAAAATTATCCTATAAAATTTCCCAATAGAGTTACTCATGGTGAATTAGTAGAACTTGATATGGTTGATTTTGATGTCATTTTGGAAATGGATTGGTTGGATGATTGTTTTGCTTCCATTGATTGTAGAACAAGAATTGTCAAGTTCAATTTTACCAAATGAACCCCTCTTAGAGTGGAAAGGGGAAAATTCTATTCCTAGAGGTCGTATCATCTCTTGTCTTGAGGCTTGTAAAATAATCTCAAAAGGGTGTTTATACCATATTGTAGGAGTCAAAGATTTAGACTCCGAAAATCCTCCCATTGAGTTAGTCCCCATACTGAGGGAATTTCCTGAGGTCTTTCCTAATGATCTTCTCGGAATACCTCCCAAACGGGAAATTGATTTTTATATTGACTTCTACCGGGTACAAACACCATTTATATTCCTCCTTATCGGATGGCTCCGACCGAACTGAAAGAGTTAAAGGCTCAACTCAAACATTTGCTAGACAAAGGCTTTATAGGACCTAGTATTTCTCCATGGGGTGCACCAGTATTGTTTGTGAAGAAGAAGGATGGGTCCCTTAGAATGTGCATTGATTTTCACCAACTCAATAAATTTGCTATTAAAAACAAGTATGCTCTCCCTCGGATTGATGACTTGTTTGATAAACTCTAAGGGGCAAGGTACTTTTCTAAGATTGACTTGAGATCGGGTATCACCATCTTAGGGTGAGAGGTGACGATATACCAAAAAAAGATTTCAAACTAGATATGGTCATTGTGAGTTCTTACTAATGTCCTTTGGTCTCACTAATGCCCCGGCGGTGTTTATGGACCTCATGAATAGGGTGTTTCAAAGTTACCTAGTTTTATTTGTCATTGTCTTCATTGATGACATCTTTGTATATTCGAAAAATGAGGGTGAAACCATGGACCATTTAAGGTTGGTGTTACGAGTACTTAAAGAGAATCAACTATTTTCCAAGTATAGCAAATGTGAGTTTAGGATGAGGTTGATGGCATTTCTTTGTCATATCATCTCTAGTGAGGAGGTTGAGGTTGATCCATGGAAAATTGAGGCGGTCAAAAGTTGGCCTAAACCATTGACTCCAACAGACATTAGGAGCTTTATGGGTCTAGCGGGATATTATAAGAAGTTTGTGGATGGTTTTACGTCCAGTGTATCTCCCTTTACTACATTGACCCAAAAGAGTATGAAATTTGAGTGGCCAGAGGCATGTAAAAAGCTTCTGAATCCTGAAAGAGAGGCTTACCTCTGCTTTGGTGTTGACTTTACCAGAGGGTACCAAGGGTTTCAATGTATATTGTGATGAATCCCGAGTGGGCTTAGGGTGTTTCCTTATGCAACATGGGAAAGTAGTAGGTTATGCTTTTAGACAACTTAAGGTGCATGAAAAGAATTTTCCATCTCCTGATCTCGAGTTAGCGGTCGTGGTATTCTCCTTGAAAATATGGAGGCATTATTTGTATGGTGTCCATGTGTATGTGTATACCGACTACAATAGTCTTCAATATGAGTTTACTCAAAATGAGTTGAATCTCCGACAAAGAAGATGGTTGGAATTGTTAAAAGATTACGACATGAGTGTTATCTACAACCCCAACAAAGCCAATGTGGTTGCGAATTCTCTAAGTCGTATAACCATGGGTAGTGTGTCTTATGTAGAAGAAACCAAGAAAGACCTAGTGAAATATGTTCATAGGTTGGCTTGATTGGGTGTTAGATTGGAAGATTCTCCAAATGGTGGTTTTATGGTCCATCATAACTGTGAATCATCTTTGGTGGTTGAGGTGAAGTCTAAGCAACACCTTGATCAACCATTGATGGAGATGAAGGATTCGGTTCTTGGTTAGCTTAATGAGTCATTCTCCTTAGGGGGGATGGTGTTTTGAGGTATCAAGGAAGGTTGTATGTGCCCAATGGTGTTCACTTGGGAAATTGGATTCTTGAGCAAACTCATGGGTCCCGTTATTACATTCAACAGGGTTCTAAAAAGATGTATCATGACCTTAAAGAAGAGTTTGGGTGGGAAGGCTTAAAAGGGGACATAGCGGAATTTGTTGCAAAATTACCAAATTGTCAACAAGTGAAAGCCGAGCACCAAAAGCCGGGTGGATTACTTCAAGAAAACAAAGTTCCCACTTGGAAGTGGGAAGACATTAACATGGATTTAGTGGTAGTTTTGTCTCGGACACAGTGGAAACATTGATCTATATGGGTGGTTGTGGATATGTTGACCAAATCCGCTCCTTTTATTCCCGTCAAGTCCACATACTCGACGGAGGATTATGCAATGATCTTTTTAGATGATACTGTGTGTGTCCATGGTATTCCGTTATCCATCATATAAGATAGGGGTGCACAATTCACATCTAGGTTTTGGAGGTCATTCCAAAATGGGTTGGGTACCAAGGTGAAGCTAAGCACCACTTTTCATCCCCAAAAGGATGGTCAAGCGGAGCGCACTATTCAAACCCTTGAGGATATGATTAGAGCTTGTATTATTGACTTCAAGGGAAATTGGGATAGACACTTGCCTTTGGTTAAGTTTTCATATAATAATAGTTACCATTCATCTATATCTATGGCTCCTTTCGAGGCCTTGTATGGTAGGAGATGTAGATCTCAAATTGGATTGTTTGAAGTTGGCAAGTCTTCACTCTTGGGTCCCAAATAGATTTATAAGACTTTGTAGATAGTTCACATTATAATGAACCGATTTAACATAACCTATACCTGGAAAAGTCCAATGGCGACCATAGGGGGAGAAAATTAGAGTTTGAAGGGGGGATAAAGTGTATCTAAAAATTTCACCTATGAAGGGAGTGGTGAGATTTGGGAAGAAAGGGAAGTTAAGTCCTCGTTATGTGGGTCCCTATGAAATTTTTCAAATGGTTGGGAAGGTTGCATATGAGTTGAAATTACCTAGTGAATTTTCTTTATTTCATCCGGTGTTTCATGTCTCCATGCTTAAGAAGTGTATCGGTGATCCTAAATACATCCTTCCTATTGAGGGTCTAGGTGTTCAAGAGAACCTCTCCTATGAGGAGTTTCCGGTTGAAATCTTTGATAAACAAGTAAAGAGGTTAAGGAACGAGGAGGTGGCTTCCGTAAAGGTGTTATGGGAAAACCACCTAGTTGAGGTTGCAACATGGGAGGTCGAGGCTGACATGAAGTCTCGTCACCCTCATCTATTTGATAACTAAGGTTAGTTGTTCCAATTTATAGTGAAAATAACTAGTTTATTTGAAGCTGCCTTGATTTTATGTAAAATAATGCTCTTTTATTTGATTTGAACTTATGTTGTGTATTTTTGTATATTGTGCCTTCTTGAGTTGTATTTAGCATGTTTATATGTGTTGAAGAATGCTTTGACATAAGTGAATACACATGTAATGATATGTTGAGCTCATGTTGTTCTTAGAAGGAAATTCCTCATGTTGTGATGTTGCAGCTCTTATGTATGGTAATTAATATTTTGAGTTTTTTGTAAATATCATGTTTACATGATTTGAGTTGTAACTCATATTGATTTTGCATGTTTTTGGTTGGGCTGCTAGTATTGAATCTATAATTTCCCTTCAAAAGATTTTAGTGTCATTCGGGAAGGAATGTTCCTAAGGGGGGATAATGTAACACTCCAAAAGTCTAAAACATAATGTACAACCTCACATCAGTGTCTAAGGGTTTTAACACTGTTTTAAGGTTAATTATAATGTATAAAATTCATCAAGTGAGTCTTAGAGTCAAAACATCAAGGAACGTCCATGACGTTCGAAGACTAGTGCAAAAGGTAGTAGCATGCCATAGCCTATTTGACGAGGTTTTAAGAGTTGGAATTTTATGAGATTTGGTGGTAAGGTGTCTAACACGTATTGGAGTTGTTTTATAGTCGAAACATCCGGGTACGATTGCCCAAGGATCAACCAAACGGTCCTTGAGGAGGACCCTTCCATGTTGGCTAAAAAGTTTTCATGGACAGTGTCTACCAACGAGGGCCAACAGTGGGGCGTCATCCAATCGACGGGGCATCGATGGAATCAGTCATTGGACACTTAGACATTTTGTCCAAAGGTCTATTTGGACCAGTCTCGGACACTATTTGACGGATGTGCAGGACGTTGGGGGGCAAGGACGTAGGTTGACCTGTGGACCATCGATCGAGGTCTCGTAGGTCCTGCCACTGTTTCACAGTTAAGTTTTAAGGTGTGCCATTTAATTAATTAGGTTTTTAGTTAATTAGTTAGGGGTTAGAGGAGGTCTAATTAAGTTAGTTAATGACTTATATAAAGACCTAAACCTAATCAAACTGATCCAACTCACAAATTTCCCAAAAACGCAATTGCTCTTCCTTCTCTCTTCTTTCTCTCTCCCATATGGAAGAACTCCATTGAATGTCTAGGTCAAGGCCTTAGGGTTTGCAATAAGGGTGATTTTCTATATCAAACTTTAATAATTAACAAGGTATGTGATCCTTTCACCTTTGGGATTCCTTTCCCCAAAGGGTTCATCAAAAATTGATTTAAAAAAAGATGAGTTTCTTTTGATTATTATTCCTAGATTATGATGTATTATTATTAAATTATGCTAGTTCTTGATGAGTTAACCATGTTTTTGGAATAGATCATTAAATTGACCCAAGTCCTTAACACTAGGTTATGAAATAGTAATAAATTGATGTGTAGTGATTTAATTGACTTCATTATTGTGTTAATTAATATTGTGTGATGATAATACACCCTGTATTGGGTTGAATTTGATGGTTTATGGTACAACCATGAAGGATGAGTTGTGAAGGATATTGGGGTAAGTCTTGTGATCTCAATCCTTTACTTTAATTATGATTACTTGTGTTTAATGATGAAGTTATATTGAAGTATACCATATGATAAGATTAATTAGGGTTGGTATGATGTTGAATTGATATGTCTTGCTACATGGCTTGTAAGTTATTGTCTAAGATGTAATGATATAAGGTTGGTGATGAGTTGCATATGTGCCTTATTATGATATCGTGATGTAATTGTACTAACATCACATGTGTGAATTGTATTGAAAGGACATACTCATTCAATTCCTATTGAGCTATGACTATGACTATATACGGGGTAGACCCCTTTGACCTAAACTAAGTTATGATTATTAATTAAAGACATTTCAAAAATGGACTATAGCTAAGCACCGAGTGAACTAGAAGTTAGGAGTGTCCCTTCCCACACAGGGAAGGTGGTTCACTAATGTACTTATGAGAATGGAGGCTATAATGAATGTAGCATAAAGAGGGTCCCAAATACATCTCCTAGTTCTTGAACTATGCTTCCCCCATTGGAATACTAGCTAGTGGATCCACATAGATGCTATGTTCATATTTTGGTACTACCTTGGCAAGTAGTCCACCTTATTTCGGTGTAGGGTTCCATGAAACCTGACCACATTGTCTCATGTGGTCTATGTCGGTTAAGGCAAGATGTTCCCAAAGGTAAATGAAGTAATGAAGTGAATTCTAACTAGGATTACTTGAGGGGTTTCACTTAGTCTAGGTAGGGGTATGGGACTCTACCTATACATTTGCACTAGTTAGCCTTGAGGGAAGTCTTAGAAGGATTTTCTTATGTGCTTATATTCTTTTAAATGTAAATGATACGAATATGTTGATCTTATATGTTAATGACACTATGTGATATTAGTTTCACTTATGAGCATGTGGTTGGTCTCTATTGCTAAAGTATGATGATGTCTACTCTTAATGATGTAGTATCTAAAGTTATACATTTATTATAGTTCTTATTGAGTTTACTTGATTGAGTGAGGTTATGAGGCCTTACTTAATCCTTGCACTAGTGGACTTAATGGGGGTGTATGAGTGATTGTCTTGCTTAGGTTATGATGTTATGCACTCTTATGCATGCTTGTTGATGTTATAAATTAATGATAGAATTGTCTTGATTATGTGTTCAATTATGTTAATATGTATTTTGACTTGACTAGACTTGGTATTTTTAATCTTGTGATGTACAAGTTCTAGAATTAAGTAATATGTTCTTATTGATTTGCATTTGCTCTTGAATGTGCATAAGATATTTCCAAAGTGACTTTGCATGCTTTGAATAAATATCCCTTTTTGGCATGATTTCTATGTTGTGTGTGTATATGATCCTATACTTAGTAAAAGTGATGTGCTAACCCCATTTCTCCAAGTGTGGGTATGTCCTCAAGTCCAAGGATGATGCCTTGTTATTACTCTAGCTATGGTTCTTTGTTATTGTCGAAAGACAATCATTTCATTCATGTTGTTTCAAGATATTGTTGTAAGCCTTTAGTGGCATTTCTACATTTTTGTAAGGTCTTTTCCCGTATTGGTTCAACTCTGTTTAGATGGTTTAATATGAGACATCCCTTTTAAGACATACACTATATGTGGCATTAAAGTAGAAGACAACGTAATCTTCTTATACGAGGAGTCTATGTATACTTGCTACGAATATATTATGTGTAAGCGAGTGGTCTAAGTAAACCTCATGAAGTAGTTGTAGATTAAAAGTTCTAAATTTTCCACACTTTTTTACCTATGAATGTAATGATGAATGCTAAGAGGCTAGTCTTAGTCCTCTTCGAGGACGAAAATGTCGGTTATGTCACGACTGGAATCTAGACCCCAGACGAGACCGGCGTCGTTGACCTCTCAGAGGTCGCAGACAAGCCTACTTACGTCATTCTTACTTTACATAGGTTAATGTTTAGCGGAAAATTTGAAACTTTTTGTTTCTAAACATTACTTACTAACCATTTATAATACATTCGTAATTTGTTCAACATCAACCATCTAATCATTAAGAGATAATCAAATGAAAGGAATAGTTCAATAAACATAATTGTATAATTGCAAAAGTGGCACCAATACATAGTCTGAATAAAATAAGAAAGAAATGCTAGTGGAACATGCTCCACTAGCTCAACTCCTAAACTAAGCTAGAACATAAAACAGTAGCATCCTCGAAAGCATGAGGACCTACCAAAACCGGATGAATGCTGGACGTTCGGATAACTGCAGCGATGATCCTGTAGCTCTACCGTCCACCTGTGCCTGCACCTAAAATAGTAGAGTTTGTATAGGGTTAGTACACACTTGTACTAAGTATGGGTATATGCAAGCACACACCAAGGACATGCATGAGAAAGAATAGCTCTTTCCTAACAACATGATTTTTGGAAGTCAAGTTAGTGGACTTGCCAAATTGAGATTTGGAAAGTTTCCTAATTTGGATTAGGAAAGTAAATGATCTTTCCAAATTTGGATTAGGATAGTCAGTGAGCTTTCCAGATTTGGAATAGGAAAGTTATGCCATGAGAATAACATACATCATCATACTTTTCACATTTGCACACAACACATAACATTTACACATAGCACACATCATATAGCATACAGTACATTTTGCATGTAGCACATAACTTCGTTCATATCATTCATTCATATGCCATGAGACCTTGGAATCATGGACTTGACATTAAGCCATCCCAGAAATGAGGGCTCAACATATGGGACCTCAACTAGGGAGTCTTCATTAGCAAACACAGAGTCTGCTTCATTCAATCATACGTACTTCATTTCATTTCGTTCATAGGCTAGTGTGAACACCAGCTATACCTAGGATGTAGTTTAAGACTTTCATCGGGTTCGCTATGCAATGACCACGAATGACCTAATGTCATTGCTTGAGTCTAATTCACCTCTTGATCATCCTATCCTAACACCTTTGGTATCATTCATTTCATTATGTGCATCATTTGAGGCTAGCCTCATTCATTCATTGGGAACTTTAAATTTAACCGACATAGATCATGTGAGCATCATGAAATCCAGTGTCTCCCCCACACCGAAAAGAGGTGGAATCACCGGCCAAAGTGATCCAATAACATGCTAGCGTACATGGGAATTTAACCTCGCCAGATCCCTATATTGGAAGTATAGGTTTGAAGACTAGGAGATATAAGGAGACCCATACCCGGTAAGCCGGACGGTCTCATCTCATGAGAGTTACGTGAACCTCCGCCCTTCCCGAAAGAAGGCATCACCGCTCATAGCTAGTCTATAGGTGCTCAGTATAAAGTTCCATTTCATTGATCTCATACGTCATGGAAGCTGACTTCTAGTATGAGGACATCATAGCTCATTAGATGATTTCTCATCTCATCATTCGTATTAAGTGTGTTAAGCTCAATACTCTCATTAGAGTGTTCATAGAGACTGGTCTCTTCATTATCTTACACTCTCATTGGTGAATACATGTTAGTAACATTTACTTAGGCTCATTTGAGATTACTCTCCTTATTTACATTAACCTCATATCATGTTGTCACCACATTCATCATCATTTGCACCTTTGTTTTTCTTAGTTATTCACCTCTTATTACGTGAATGTTCATTTCGTCATATGCCAATACACTTGGCAATTTGGTGTGTCTCACACCCTTACTTAACCCCTCTAGGGTTCATCATTTCATGTCATACATCTTAGGTTCACTTACTTTTGAACGTATGTTAGACTTATGAGTCTATACATAGAAGCCATGAGGCTTCATTCATAGTTCGTTAAATGATTCTTACATTCCTAAGATTATGTAGTACAAGACTTATGTATCTTGTATGTATGCCAAGATCTTGATTTTGATCTAAGTAGGTGGCATTATTCTTGGATATTTCGTTCACGTATGACTTATGCATCAATACGGAACTTTGGGCAAGGAAACCCAAGTCTTGAATCAATTGGATATCATATACATTATTAATTGATTTTATTCTAATATTCATAACATTTTAACTCTAAGTCAATTCACAATATTAACATTGAAGGATTATTTTCTATTTAACTATTTCTTGTATTAGCCGATGGGTTGTGGGTTCGAGTCCCCATAACCCCATTTTCATTTTTCCTTTATTTTTTCGGTCCATGTGGGACATTGGGACCCGAGGTCGAGTCCCCTCAGCAACACCTAATTCTTTTTATTATCTTTCCCCTTCCATTAGCTTAAGGCCGAGAGGTTGTGGGTTCGAACCCCCACAACCTCTTTACTTTATTCTCTCTTTTAAGAGTTGACTGTTTGAGTTGACTATGAGGTTGTGGGGTCGAATCCCCACAGCCTTATTTCGTTTTTATTTTTATCTCCCCCCATCCGCATAGAGGTCGTGGGTTCGATTCCCACGCCTCTCATATTTTTATTTTTTTCCTTTTCTTTGGGTTCAAACCGAGAGGGTGTGGGTTCGAATCCCACCCCGCTCATTTCTTATTTTTCACACTTATTTTTCCCAGCCATGACACGGTTCGAATCCCCTAACCATATAATTTTTTTCTTCTTCAATTTTGGGGGATTTTAACGGGGTGAGGTCTCGGGTTCGACCCTCAATGACCTCACCTATTATTCTTTATTTTCTTATCATTTTATACAACTTAATTTGGCTGAGATATGTCAACATAGTGCTGGAAATTTAAGGTAAACTCTTTGCTCATTTTTATCTCCCTTTATTCGTGAATTTATAGAGCAATACATAGTTCATTTGATACGTTCTTTAATACATTCTTTCACGAATTATTAGTCAAGATGTTTACTCCTCAATTCAGCCACACTTCGTGTCACATGAATATCACAATTTACTTCAATTGGTGTACATAAAACAACAAACATAACATTAACAAATTCAAGCCTCTAGGCCGAGACTCAAGACATGTCATACATTTTTCTTAATTTCGAACTCACACATGGTTTGTCTTTTCATAAATTAACGTACATCCAACACATTAACATTCAGCACAAACATCACATAATCCTAATTCTACCAGCATTCATACCAACCTACAAATTCGTTGGGAGCTAATGACAGGGACATGCAACAGGGAAAACAACCTTAGTTTTGAGCCGAATATTCTGAGTCCTAGGGGTCTCTTGGGAAAGGGACCAAGAGTAAGAAGACCCATACCTTTGTTTTCTTGTTAAATCTCCAGAATGCTGCCCAAGAACCTCTCCAAAAATCAGTCCAAACACCCACACTCACGCCTTACCCGACTAGCGTAGTATGTTTTGCTTAACGTTACCGAATTGCTTTCTCTTTTGTGTTTTGCGTGTGAATTCTTCAAGCATGAAGAACTTTTGTTTTCTTTCTGACTTTTCTCACGTTTGCAGCCAGAGAGAGTGTGAGAAAGAGAGAGATTAACATGTAGGAGAGAGTGGGGGATGGGAGATAGTGGTCTAGTAGAAATAGGGCTTGTTGGTAGGACTTAGTCAACTTAAATAATTAATTAAAATTAATAAAAATCTGATTTCTTTTTCCTAAATCAGCTATTATTAATTATTTATTAAAAATTAAGTTAACAAATTAAAATAAAAGCAAGTTAAATCTTGCTTCTAGTGGGGTTCGAACCCGAGTGACCCCATTTGCGAAAATGGGTCAATTCGGGTTGCCCCACCCGAAATACCTTAACTTAATTAATTAATTAATTAATTAATTCCTCAGGGTAATTACAATATTACCCTTGGCTTGAAAAAGACCATTTTACCCTTGGACTCTCAAAACTTAAGATTTCTTCTCTTGAGTACGGTAAAAACTCTTTCAATTAAATCTTCGTTTTCGCGAGCCTCACATGGTTGGTTCCAACCTTTCCAAGCTCAATTAACTCCCCAAGTTAGTTGGCTTGATTGTAGTAAGGGTTCTGAGGTCTGGTTCTACGCGTATCAATACGTGTGGACCTTCGTCTATTCGCAAGCATTCTTGAAAAACCTCAGTCTTGATCCTATTCATTTTTAGGGTTGTTACAGGTTACGTCTAGGGGGTACTTCCCAGATGTGACAGAGATGGTTATTATGGATGTGGTGAGAGTGTCAAGATGATGAGGGATTGCCTAAAGGCAAAGGCTAATGCAAGGGAAGGCAAGCAAGTTGTTGCTAATAGTGAGGAAGGTGTTCCTAAAGCGAAGGCTAGGTTCTTTTCTTTTAAATCCAATGTTGATCAAGAGTGATCTCCTCATGTCCCTTTCTGGTATGTGCTTCTCATTGATTTAAGAAAATTTTCAGAATTATATTTGATTATTATTTGCCTTGTGATTTTTTTGTTTCCTTATGATGAGTAATTGATGTTAGGAAGACATGTGTAGCTTATTCCGAAGTGGGCGATAAGGAGCCTTTGTATGAGGTCTTTACATGATTATGTGTATCTATGTTTAGCTTTGAATTGAATTGTTTCCTTTATCTCGGTATGTGAATTTAGGTATAATTCATAAACGATGGGCTGATAGTCTATAATAGGTCCTTTAAAGAAGAGTTTAGTAAGTTGTCATTCAAGGACGACTGTTTCCCAAGTGGGGGATATTGTTATGACCCAAAAATGAACTAGGTGTATCTAGAGGTATTATAAGTTCTTAAAAATGACAAAAATTAGTGTTTAGAGGTATTATATGTTGTTTGGAAGAATTTTGAGGTCAAACGGCCAAGGACGTCCTGAAACTAGTCAAAGTTGAACTAGTGTGTTGTAGTGTTTTATAGTGGAGTTTTGCGGGATAATTTGAAAGTGAAATTTAGAATTTAGTGTTCCTATACCTACACTGACAAGTAATGGGATGAAATTTCCGAGAACGACGCTCCGGGGACCACCCTATGGGTCCCCGAGGAGGACCCAAACATGGACCATTGAAGCTGCCAGGCAGCCAAGAAGTAAAGGCTGTTGCGCGAAGCGCAACCAGCACTTGAAGGGAAAAATTATTGCCCTATGATGCGGGGACATCACGAACCATTATTTATCTGTATTTTCCAGAACCAAAAATCAAAAATGCCTCCGCGACGCGCAGTAAGCCCTCATATCTGGTCGCGTCGATTTTAACTCAAATTATAATTTGTTAAATGGTCCAATAGTTGCAGGGGTCTTTTGGGGATTTTAGGGATTAATTATTGACAATTATTCTAGGTATTTGAAGAGTATTTAAGCATTACTATATCCATTTAGACCCTAGACTTCAAATCAAAATCTTTCTCTCCCAAAATTCTCCATAAACAACCATTGATGAAGAAGAGAAATTGGAGGCAGCTTCTAGGACGAAATTCACCAAGGTTTCAAGATGGGTTAAAACCTCTAAGTTAAGGTATATTAAGCTTATTCATCCAAGTATTCTTCCATTCATTGATTCCCCTAGTTATCCCTCAATTGTGAATCCAAAGAACCCCAATCTAGAGAGGGTTGTGATTGCATTGTGGGTAAGGCTTTATTGTGATCCCAATCTAGTGAGTAGCATTCAATTATGTTCATATGATAATATAAAGATGTTTTTATGAAGTTTTCATAGTGAATTGTTGTTGTCACATCCGCGGAGCACCCCTTAGAATTAACATGGCGTAGTCGACCTCTCGGAGGTCTTATACAAGCCCATAATTCATTCATCGCATTGACATAGTAAATTTAGCGAAAAATTTAAAACTTTTCATAGCACATCATATGCTAGAAAATTCATCTCATATATAGATAAAACATAAGTTATAATACATATTTACACCTTAAGTCTCTTTGCCATCTCACACTCAACAACGTTAGAGTACATTAGGGACACAAGCTTTAAGACATAAAACATAAGTATATAATTTATAAAACTTTACAGTAAACACAAGTAGGAGATCCTTGAACTTAAGGATTCCTTTCATTGAGCTTGGAAATCATATATCAAGCACTTCACCATTCAAGACATCCTTTAAGCATCCATAACCTACACTTTGTGTAAAAAGTATAGAAGAATTGATTTAGAACAAGAATGTACTAAGTATTGCAACCATGCAAAAACATGCATTTAAAAGGGACATTTTCTTGAAATCATACTTCATGCCATTTTGAGTAAATCTCCATTATACCCTTATACAATAGCAATTATATCATTCACATACTTCATAGAAACATAAACAAAGTCCAAACATTACATAAGATCACATATATGATTTATAACATTTTCAAGTAACATTACAGTGAGCTAGTTTTCCCTTAACAGTGAACTATCTGCTCTTTTGTTGATTAACTTCCCAAGTAACCCTCTAGTGATACTTGGTGCAATGCATCACCTTAAGGTCACAAAGGCAACTAACATAGACTTACACAAGCCAACACATATCACCATAGAAGTATAACCCATTACAAGATACATTCAAGTCAAGAATATAAGACATTACAGTGAACTACATCCATTTACACATACTTTTACTTCTTTTCACATTCATCATTATAAGACCTTATTCATGACATCAGTCTTAGTCTACTAGTGCAATGTACATGTGAAGCCCCAAAAACCCACACATACTTAGTAAACTCTTCATGAGACCACAAACCTTAACATACAATTCATACATCCTCATAACAAGTAAAGACAACTTCATTCAAGTCAATACAAGACCTTCATCATATAGTCATTTAGACCAACATAGTGCTTATAAGGATAAGATCACATCATACAGATTCATACCATGCACATCTTCATAACAAGTAGACGACTTCTACAATATCATGCATAAAGACAAAATCATAATCATACACATTAGGTCACCTTCCTAGGACTTCCTAAGGAGATACTTGTGCAATGTCTAGATGGGTTCATTACCTCCACCTATCCTAAGAAAACTCCCTTAAGTCATCCTAGTTAGGATCATAGTTCTTTAATTCCATTGTACATTTTATTTTAGGAAAATTATAGCCTTAACCGACACTAAGACCATGGGTGCTAAACATGGAATTTGGTGTTGTAGAGCCTTACACCAATGGAAGGTGTTCCTACCTAGACAAGGTAGAACATTAGCATATATACTAGCATCCTAAGTTAATTCACTTTGCTATATCCTATGTGGCAAGCATAGTTTATGGAACTAAGAGATAGGTAGTTCCCTCTACATGCCATTGGGCAATTGGGGCCTCATCTAATGGGAAAACATGGGTGAACCTTCCTCAAAGGGAAGTCAACACCTCATGTGGGTCCATAGGTGAATATTCCTCAAAGGGAAGTCAACACTCTATAAGGAATAAACGGTGAATCTTCCTCCAAGGAAAGTCAACACCTCTCAATTTCAAGTTCACTCGGTGCTAAGATAAGTTCCCTTTATTGAAAAGCCTTTAATTACATATTCATAAAATATAGGCTTAAGATATTCATTCTTTATATGCTTATAGATTCAAGCAACTCTATAGTTATAGAGTATTCATGGGAACCCCTCTCAAGGACACTCTATAAACTAGATCATCATTCATGTGTGTGTGTACATATATGTGAGCAAACCTTTCACATAACACATAGATATCACACATGCCCATATATCAATGCATAAGTCTATAAGTATATCTATATGAGCAATCCTTTCATATAAACCCACAAAGAGTCTATGTACATTCATACTTCATCATATAGATAAGCTTAACATGCATAGTAATAGACACTAGTGAATATGTGAACTACCTTTCATTTAGACACTATGATCCTATACTAATTGTAAGCATGCATGAAGTGTGTGTGTATACATTGGTCAACATGATAACATAATGGCTATCAAAAACAGATTGAGGCAGCCACCCTGTTACACCACAATACTCTCTCAATCATAGACCACACAACACACAATAGCATAGGAGGCAAGACAATCTTCACATTATAATCAAAACCCCTATCATTAGCTATTTACATATTAACATAGGGGTACATGGGTAGGTCTAATGAATCATAAACACTTCACCCATTCCAGGACCTACACATGCTCTTACATAGCCATTAACATGCTCATAACAATAGTAACATAACCTAGATTCACAACTATGGTAGAAGATTAGGCAGAAGTTACACATAAGGTGATCATCATAATCACTCAATCATATATTCATCAATTTGCCTTAAAGGACATGGTCAACACATATATAATGACAATAAAGTAAACACCGCCACCATAAGTGGACCATACCACACAATGCCATACAAGGCTTGATCAACTACAATACTTTAAGAAAAGTAGAGAGGAAGAGCCATTCTTACCATTTTATTATCCTTTGATCATCATTAATCAATACACTCTTTCAATCATTAATAAATTATAGGTCAGTATCTAAACATACATTTTATCATGAAGAAACTATGTCCAAGTTGCTACAAGATCATTCCACCATCCAAGACATTATATCATATATGTAAGACCCCGAAAATGAGATAAGGTGTCTAGAGACTAACATGTTTGTATTAATGTTATAAGGTCTTAAAATGCCTTATTATTTGATATAGAGGCAGTGTGCAAAGTTGAAGTGATTTGGAAGTCGAACGTCAAGGGACGTCCAAGACGTTCGATGAATAGTCGCTTATGTGCCTCATGTGTGTATGCATGCCTAAATTGTATGAACTGAGTCTAATAAGTATTGAAATCGTTTAAAATGATGTTTAATGTTGTTATATGAAGTTTCATGAAGTTCGGAGGTCAAACGCCCAAGAACGTCCAAGGCATTCGAAACATAGCCCCTAAGACGTTCATCGTATGTCATGTTGGGGTCAAGGCTGTTTAGACGTCTTGTAGGTGTTTGTTTTGGATGAAATTTATGTGGAAGGTATATAACATGTTAAGGTTTGTAATTGAGTTGGAAACTTCCGGGTACGATATCTAAAGAGCCCCACAAGAGGCCCTAAATGAAGTACTCAAAGCTGCGTAAGACACAGCCCGGGCAGTGTCCCTTGACGGACCCAACGACGGATCGTTGGTCCCCCAACGGCCCGTAGAGCAGGTCTCGTCTATGGGGTATTGCCTTGGTAAGGTATTAAGCCAATTATTGGCTAAGTGACAGGAGACGGAGGGCATCCATGGCCCGTCAAGTCCATGACGCCCCGTCGAGACCCTCGTCGCGAGTGGCCTGCAATTTGGCAGCTGCGTGGTGTAACTTAAAGGGGTGAATGGGAAATTCACCCCACGTACTAACCTGACTATAATAGGTTTATTTAGTTAATTTTAGGTGTATATAAGTCTTCTAAAACGTGATCTACCCATTCACAAATCCTCTCACATGTTTTAAGTATTTCCCTCCCAAAATACTCTCCCTAGAAACCACCATTGTTGGTGAAGCTTAAGAACAGATTCAAGCTGGGTTTTCCATGGATGAATCACCAAGTTTAAGAGGTTTTCAACTAATAGAAGGTATGGCAATCCTTCATCTTCAAGTAACCTTTCACTTGAAGAGTTCTTCTCAATGTTTTTCAAAGAAATCTTATGATCAAGTTTCCAGTCTTCCAATCTAGCCATGGGTTCTTTCTCAAAATGTTTTTAATGATTAAATCATGATGAATTGAAGTTAATACAGTGATTTGAATGTGATTTTACTCCAATTGCATGATGAACCCATGTTCTTTCCAAAATTGGTTTAGCTCTTGCATGGGCTTTGTGATTATGGCTTGTTCTTGATTAATTGGTGATTCTCTTACGCTGAATTGTTTGTGTTTATTGTTATTTACATTAATTGATGGTGAATTGATGATGATCAGTCCATGATGATAAATATATGATGTTTTGGGCATGAATAGCCTATGTTTCTACATGTTGTCTTGAAGTCGATTGTGAGATCGGTTGTGTAGACTCTTGATTATGTATGAACTGCTGTAGCTAATGTTTTAGTGTCATATAATGGATGAATTTTGTAGTATAAATCCTTAATTATCAAATTAAGAAGGGCTTGCATGAATGGATATAGATTCCTTTAGGCTATGAAGTCAAGAGGCTAAGTGTGTGATGTATCTTGAATTGTGATTAGATGAAGCATGATTTAGTCTTGATTTCTTATCTAATTAGGTACTTCATAATAAGTATATTATTGATGAAATATGAATGATGATCAATCCCTTAGATAGTTCATAGTAATGGTAAAGTCTTCTACACTCTAGCAAATCGATAAGACTAAATGCCTATGTTGTAACCCTAATCTTGAGAGTATGTAATCATGATTTCAATATGGTTAAATGTAGGTTTAGCTACTGCCTTAGACTTATACATGTATGAACTATGATTTAAATAAATGTAAGGGAAGTTAGCTAATGATCTATGTCATCCTACCTTCCTAGTATGTTGATATGTTGTAGTATGTTATGGTATACTCTTGTAGCGACTTGTACATGGTTTCTTATATGTTTAAAGTAAATTTAGCTACTGCCATATATGTGTTTTATTGATGAATAAGGTGTATTTATCAATGATGATCAAAGGGTGAGAAATTGGTAAGAATGCTTAATTCCTCTACTTTTCTACTTCTCTATTATTTATAGAAATGTTGATGAAGCCTTGTATGGCATTGTTTGGTATGGTCCACTTATGGTGGCGGTGTTTATCTTATTGTCATTATATATGTGTTGACCATAGCCTTGAAGGCAAATTGATGAACTTATGAACATGTGCTTAAGATGATACTATGAGAAGCTTATGCCTATTTTCCTATTCTAGTTGTGAATTAGGTTGTGTGTCTATTGTATGAGCATGTGTATAACCATGTTAGGGTAAAGTATAGGTGCTTCCATGGATGTGTTAATATGGTTAATAACCCCTTACCTATGAACCCTTATATGAAAGTGTAAATAGCTCAAGTTAGGAGTCTTGATTATAAGGTATATATTGTTTTGTCTCCTATGCTATTATGTGTTGTGTGCTATGTGTTTGGAAGTGTAATGTGGTCTAATAGGGTGGCTGATTCAAGAAGTTATTGATAGCCATTATGTGATCATGTTGGTCAATGTACACACACTCTCACTTACATGCATGTTACAAGTAGTATAAGTCATTGTGTCTAAATGAAAGGTAGTTCTCATATTCACTAGTGTCTACTACTATGCATATTAAAGTGATGTTTATTAAAGTATGATTTGTATTACCTTACTAGGATGACTTGATAGGTGTACTAGTATTATCAAGGGTATGGAACCTTGTCTATGCATTGCACATGTGTATCTTGATAGGATAGTTCCTAGGTTTGGTTCTTATGTATATGAGGATGAATATATGAACATGTTATGAATATGATGTATATGATATGATGAGGTATGAATATGTAAGTATGAACATGTGTGACTTAATGTGTTATGTGAAAGGTTTGTTCAAATCTATGTATACACTCACACACATGAATGACGATCTAGTTAATAGAGGGGCCTTGAGAGGGGTGCCCAAGAATGCTATAAGACTAGATAAATGCTTGAATATGCTAGGAAGGAATATTCTAAAGCTTATGTTTTATAAATAAGCGTAATAAGGCTTTTCAATAAAGGGAACTTAACTTAGCACCGAGCGAAAATTACAACGGGAGGTGATGACTTATCCACAGAAGGAAAGATTATCCTAATGTTGCCCATGTGATGTTAACTCCCTTGTTTATGGGATATGTCATCTAAGGGATTCCCATGAGGAGCGGCCCACTTTACCAAATGGTATGAATAGGGATATCTACCTCTTAGTTCTTCAACTATGTTGCCACCATAGGATACTAGCTAGAGGATTCTACCGCGATAGCTATGTTGATATTGGTTCTACTTTGGCCGGTAGACCACCATCCATCGGTGTAAGGTTTGATGACACCGGATTCCATGTTTAGCATCACATGGTCTATGTCGGTTGAAGTTATAATTCCCTAAAGGTAAAATGAACAATGGAAGTAATGGAATAGGATCCTAACTAGGAGGACTTAAGGTAAGTTGCTTAGGATAGGTGGAAGTAATGAACCCATCTAGATATTGCACAAGTGACTCCTTAGGAAGCCTTAGGAAGGTACCCTAATGCATATGATTATGTATGTGTCCTTTATGTATGATATTGTAGTCTTAGTTTGACTAGGTTTATATTGCACTATACTTATATGATGGCATGTGTTTTCTTGAATAGATGCTATGTATGGTCTTCTCTTGTGTTCCTAAGGTGATACATTGTACCAAGTATCCTTAAAGGATTACTTGGAAGACTAATGAATTAAAAGAAAGAGTTAATGTTAAGGAGAGTGAGTTCACTGTAAAGTGACCTCAAATGGGGATTAAATTCTATATGTGCTTTTCTATGATGTTTGGTCTTTGATTGTGTTTCTATGAAGTATATTAATGATATAAATGCTATTGATAAAGGTTTTATGATGATTTACTCAAAATTACATGAAGTACGATTTCAAAGAAAATGTCCCTTTTAAATGCATGTTTTTGCATGGTTGTCATACTTAGTGCATTCTTGTACTAATTCCATTCTTCTCTATTTTTTACATAATGTGTAGGTAATGGAATGCTTAAAGGAGGTCTATGATTGAGGAGCTTGATAGGTGATTTCCCAAGCTCAAGGAAAGGAATCCTTAAGTACAAGGATGTCCTAATGTGTACTTATTGTAAAGTCTATTTAGTAATGTATAGCTTTGTATTATGTCTTAAGGGCCTTGTCCTTAATGTACTCTAAAGTTGTTGAGTCTAAGATGGCAAAGAGACTTAGATACTAAATATGTATTATGACTTATGTTTTATATATATATGATGTGATGTTTCTAGCATATGATGTGCTATGAAAAGTTTTAAATTTTCCGCTAAATTTACTATGCCAATGCAATGAATGGTATGAGAGGCTTGTCTTAGACCTCTGAGAGGTCGACGACGTTGGTTACAATCCAAGATTGTATCCTATCTTCTAGGGTATGGTTTCGGGTTGTGACAAACTTGTTATCAGAGCATGAGGTTTATGTAGCGGTCTTAGGTTCTAAGAAGTCTCAATTGCCACATCTAGTAGAGTCTTGTATCATTGGTGGTGAGTCGCGACACATCAAATGGTACGAGAGGCTATAAGGACTGTAAGACCTCAAAAAATGAGATAAGGTGTCTAGAGGCTAACATGTTCGTCTTAATGTTATAA
Source organism: Solanum sitiens (assembly GCA_016801875.1). Classification (NCBI taxonomy): domain Eukaryota; kingdom Viridiplantae; phylum Streptophyta; class Magnoliopsida; order Solanales; family Solanaceae; genus Solanum; species Solanum sitiens. Next base: position 2,945,492 of record JABWTJ010000012.1, on the reverse strand, counting down.
GGTCCTAAAATGCCTTATTATGTTATATATAGGTATTGTGCAAAGTTTGAAGTGATTTGGAAGTCGGATGTCAAGGGACGTCCAAGACGTTTGATAAATAGTCGCTTATGTGCCTTATGTGTGTATGCATGCTTAAATCATATGAAATGAGTCTAATAAGTCTTTAAATGGTTTATAATGATGTTTAATGTTATTGTATGAAGTTTCGTGAAGTTTGGAGGTCAAACGCCCAACAACGTCTAAGGCGTTCGAAAGATAGCCCCTAAGACGTTCATCGTATGTCATGTTGGGGTCAAGGCTGTTTGGACGTCTTGTAGGTGTTTGTTTTGGATGATACTTATGTGGTAGGTCTATAACATGTTAAGGTTTGTAATCGCGTTGAAACGTCCAGGTATGACTTCTAAGGGCCCCACAAGAGGCACCAAAAGAAGGACCCAAGGCTGCCTAAGACACTGCCTGGGCAATGTCCCTTGACGGACCCAATGACGGATCGTTGGGCCACCAACGGACCATCAAGCAGGTCTTGTTGAAAGGGGCTTGCCTTGGGCATGTCTTGAGCCAATAATTTGTCTAAGGCATGGGCGACGGATGCTGCCACGGCCCGTCATGGACATGACGCCCCGTCTAGCCCCTCGTCACGGATGGCCTGCAGGTTGGCTGCTGCGTGCTGCCACTTAAAGGGGTGAATGGGAAATTCACCCCATGTCCTAACCTGAATATAATAGGTTTATTTAGTTAATTTTAGGTGTATATAAGTCTTTAATATTGTGATCAACCCATTCCCGAATCCTCTCACATGTTTAAAGCCTTTCCCTCCAAAAATGTTCTCTCTAAAACCACCATTGTTGGTGAAGCTGAAGAGCTGCTTGGAGATGGATTTTCTATGGATGAATCATGAATGTTTTAGAGGTTTTCTTGTAGATAAAGGTATGGTGATCCTTCATCTCTAAGTAACCTTTCACTTGGAGAGTTCTTCTCAATGTTTTCAAAGAAAGTTTATGATCAAAGTTCTTCTTCTCGAATCTAGCCATGGGTTCTTTCTCAAAACGTTTTTAATGATTAAATCATGATGAATTGAAGTTAATACAGTGATTTGAATGTGATTTCACTCCAATTGCATGATGAACCCATATTCCTTCCAAAATTGGTTTAACTCTTGCATGGGCTTTGTGATCTTGACTTGCTATCGATTGAATTTTGATTCCCTGACGTTGAATTGATTGTATATACTATTATTTACATGAATTTATGTTGAACTGATGTTGAATGATCCATGAGGATCAATGTATGAAGATTTGAGCATGTTTAGCCTAGTTTTCTATAGGTCACTGTAACATTGGTTTTCTTATGATCTAAAGTGAATTTCAATTATGTTGGGGTTCTTGTAGCTACTGTTTTAGGTTAATACCATGGTTGAATTGTGGATATAAATCATGTATGACCAAAGTAGATAAGGCTTGGTTTGAATTAATCAAGGTTCTTCTTGTCTATGAAGTTGTAACTTGTGATCTTGACGTTAGGTTAGTCGCTATAGGAATTGAGTATGGTTAATGTCTATAGCTGCTGCCTATAATAAAATATGAGGATGAATTATATGTAATTAATACAATATGGGTCAAATCATGATAGGTTGAATCTGATTAACCTATGTAAACTTACTTTCCATGAACTCTCTATATGAAGTATGCTCGTATCGACCTATATGGAAAATTGTAGTAGTGTCTCATCTAGATTATGATTTCATTAGCTACTGCCTTAGGGTGATATGATTCATGAAATATGACATATAATCCATATGAATGAAATTGGTTAATGATCTATGTTCTTCTACTTTCCTAGTATGTGATGTATATGTTATGGTATAATCATGTAGTGACTTGTACATGGTTTGTTATATGTTTAAAGTACATTTAGCTACTGCCATATATGTTTTTTATTGATGAATAAGGTGTATTTATCAATGATGATCAAAGGGTGAGAAATTGGTAAGAATGCTTATTCTCTTTACTCTTCTACATCTTTATTCTTTATAGAAATGTTGATCAAGCCTTTTATGGCATTGTGTGGTATGGTCCACTAATGGTGGCGGTGTGTACTTTATTGTCATTATATATGTGTTTACCGTGGCCTTGAAGGCATATTGATGAACTTATGAACATGTGATTAAGATGATACTATGAGAAGATTATGCTTACTTTCCTATTCTAGTTGTGGATTAGGTTGTGTGGCTATTTCATGAGCATGTGTATAACCATGTTAGGGTAAAGTATAGGTACTGCCATTGATGTGTTAAGATGGTAATAACCCCTTACCTATGTACCCCTTATATGAAAGTGTGAATAGCTAAAGTTAGGAGTCTTGATTATAAGGTATATATTGTCTTGTCTCCTATGCTATCATGTGTTGTGTGTTATGTGCTTGGAAGTGTAACGTGGTCTAATAGGGTGGCTGACTTTAGAAGTTATTGATAGTCATTATGTGATGATGTTGGTCAATGTACACACACTCTCACTTACATGCATATTACAAGTAGTATAAGTCATTGTGTCTAAATGAAAGGTAGTTCTCATATTCACTAGTGTCTACTATTATGCATATTAAGGTGATGTTTATGAATGTATGATTTGTATTCCCTTACTAGGATGACTTGATAGGTGTACTAGTATAGGCAAGGGTATGGGACCTTGTCTATGCATTGCACATGTGTATCTTGATAGGATAGTTCCTAGGTTTGGTTCTTATGCATATGAAGGATGATTATATGAATATGTTATGAATATGATATAATGAAGTATGAATGTGTATAGTGTCTTAGTAGGTTTATATGAAAGTATTGCTCATATAGTTATGCCTATAGACTTATGCATTGATATATGAATATGTGTGACCTTATGTGTTATGTGGAAGGTTTGCTCATATCTAAGTATACACTCACACACATGGATGATCTAGTTAGTGAGAGAGGCTTTGCTAGGGGTGCCCAAGAATACTCCAAATCTAGATAGGTGCTTAAATATGCTATAAGCATATGAATGATGAATATCCTAAGCTTATGTTTTTATAAACAAACGTAATAAAGGCTTTTCAATAAAGGGAACTTAGCCTAGCACCGAATGAACATGTAGATGAGGGAGTGACACTTTCCAACATAGGAGAGGTAGGGTTCACTACGGTCCTCATGTGAGGGGTGACACTTTCTTACATAAGAAAGGTAGGGTTCATTACAATCCTCACGGGGTGGATAGCCTCATGACCCAACATAGGGTGTAGAGTTGATATTTCCATGAATTCCCCAAGTTCCATAAACTATGTTGCTACCATAGGATACTAGCTAGTGGATTTCCACCTAGATAGCTATGTCATGATCGGTTCTACTTTGGCCGGTAGATCCACCTTCCATCGGTGTAAGGTTTTATGACACCGGATTCCATGATTAGCACCCATGCTCTATGTCGGTTAAGGTTATGGTTTCCCTAAAGGTAAAATGGACAATGGAAGTAATTGAATAGGATACTAACTAGGAGGACTTAAGGTAAGTTACTTAGAATAGGTGGAAGTAATGAATCCATCTAGACATTGCACAAGTGAATCCTTAGGAAGTCTTAGGAAGGTACCTTAATAGATATGATTGCGTATGTGTCATTTATGTATGATATTGTAGTCTTGGTTTGACTATGATTAAATTGTACTATACTTCTATGATGGCATGTGTTGTCTTATGTAGATGCTATGTATGGAATTCTCTTATGTTCCTATGGTGATGCATTGCACCAAGTATTCCTAAAGGATTAGTTACTAGGCAAATGAATTGAGAAAAGCGTTAAATGTTAAGAGGGACGAGTTCACTGTAAAGTGACCTCTATTTGTGCTTAAATTCTATATGCGCTTTTCTACGATGTTTGGCCTTTGATTGTGTTTCTATGAAGTATGTGGATGATGTAAATGCTATAGATAAAGGTTTTATGACGATTTACTCAAAAAGGCATGAAGTATGATTTCAAAGGAAATGTCCCTTTTAAATGCATGTTTTTGCATGGTTGCCATACTTAGAACATTCTTGTGCTAATCCCATTCTTCTTTACTTTTTACACAAAGTGTAGGTTATGGAATGCTTAAAGGAGATCTATGATTGAGGAGCTTGATAGATGATTTCCCAAGCTCAAGGAAAGGAATCCTTAAGTTCAAGGATGTCCTACTAATGTCTTTAACGTAAAGTCTTTAAATATTGTATAGTTATATAATGTGTCCTATGGGCCGTGTCCCTAATGTATTCTAAAGTTATTGAGTCTAAGATGGCAAAGAGACTTAGAGTCTAAATATGTATTATGACTTTTGTTTTATATATATATGATGTGGTGTTTCTAGCATATGTTGTGCTATGAAAAGTTTTAATTCTCCGCTAAATTTACTATGCCAATTCAATGAATGATATGAGAGGATTGTCTTAGACCTCCGAGAGGTCGACGACGCCGGTTACAATACAAGATTGTATCCTAAATTCTAGGGTATGCTTTTGGGTTGTGACAAACTTGGTATCAGAGCATGACGTTTATGTAGCGGTTTTAGGTTCTAAGAGTCTCATATTGCCACGTCTAGTACAGTCTCGTAGCATTGGTGGAGAGTCGCGACACATCAAATTGTACGAGAGGCTATAGGACGATATAGTTTCCCTTCTTCATCAATCTCGTATCGTGCCATAGAACTTAATTCCATAAGATCTCTCTCATATGTTTTCTTGTCCGGTGGTCTTTTAGATATGGTTGCTTGGATGAGATTGCTCTATGCTTGAGGGAGGAAAGGTGAGTTTAAATGCTTATCTTTTTTTTATGGTTTGAATGAGTATGTGTGAAGGTGACACTTGTCCTTGTTTGATGATGTATATACTAACTAAGGTGACTTGAAGGGTTAACTAGACTTAGGTAGGGGTATGGGACTCTACATATGTCTTGCACTAGTTTGCCTTGATGGAGACCTTAGGAGGTTAATACTATGCATGTGTATGATGATAAATGTGAATGTCCTTATGTAATGATCTCTATGCTTATAATCATGTAAATAGCCTAGTGTGCTAAAGAATTGGAGTTATCCATGCATGAAGGTTGTAGATGACTGGAGTATGGTGCTAATTGTAGTTCTTGTAGGGTTACTTGGTTTAGTGAAGTTATGGAGCTTTACTTGATCATTGCACATGTTAACTCTATGGGGATTATGATTGGTTATCTTACCTTGCTATGTATGAAATATCTCTTACTTGATGATGTGATGCCAATTATGGCAATATATGAAGTCTTTGTGAAATAGCATGTTATGTCAAATGATGTATGTCATGATATAGTTGAAGCATGCTAGAAGTTATGGTGGTTAAAGTGAATTCTCTTAAATTTTGTATTCCTATATGGTTTTGTATGATGGTAGCCAAACATACATTTTGAACTTGGATTGGTTGAATAACTACCTATGGAAGTATGCTATCCTATGAGTATATGTGATTCACAGTGTTTATTGTTTTCCTTTGTATATAAGTGGTACTTGATGAGTTGCTTGTATAAATTGGAGTCTTTTGTGGAGACTTGAGTTGTAAATATAGTATGCATAAAGAATGAGTTGGTAAAGCTTTGTATCTTATAATTCCATACTTGTTACATTAAATGTCTAAATGTTGCACTTTTGGTATTTGGAAGCATGCTCGTTGTAAAGACTGGGCAACTTATTGTATCATATTTGGAGAACATCCTAAATTGCCATTTGATTTGATGTTGTTGAAAAATGTGTAGAATTTATGAATATGAACATGATAAGGAATGCGGAAAAGAATTTTGCTATTTAAATTAAAGGATGGGAATCTTATGACATGATGAGTCGTAGAGTTAATTCTAAAATTCTTATTGTGTTAAGAACTTCCTTGTTGTATTTTCTCAAATGATGTATGACCTTAGTATCAATTGCAAGTAAGGAAGACCTTATGTGAATTGAATGGTATGATCAAAATTGATGGTTGAGGATGATTTGTCTAAATTTATAAGGTTTAGAATGCCTTGGTGTTGCTAAATTGAAATAATGAAAATTTCCTCAAAAGTAGTAATCACTTTAAGTGATGAATATGAAGGTTGTGTAGTTAAGATCCTCTATATGTTGGGTTAAGTTACTCTTAATTGGGTTTACCCTAAGTGGGGGATGGTGTTTGAGTAGTGAGATTGTAGAAATTGTCTACATTGTTCTTCTATTCTTACTTGAATTGGAAAATATGAATTTCTTAGTATGCTTGTTCATGAAAATAGTCTTGCATAAAGTGTGAATTGCATGATCTTTATATAATTGGTATGAGTTGATTGACATCATCTTAGAGACATGGTGAATTTTCCAAAGAGCATGTCAAGAAGTTTTTGATAAAATCCATGTTTTCTCTTGTTGACTTGCATTTCAATGTGCTAATTGTGAAGTTGATTTCACGAGGTAAAACAAGGAACTTGGTAATAGTCACTTGTAGGGTAAATTGTTTAGCTTTGTAATGGAAGTTGAGTCTCTTTTACAATGAAATATGTTGACTTTCTTGAAAATTTAGTGATTTCATCATTTGTAATGCAAAATTTTAGGCTCAGTCTTGAAAGGTGAAAGCATGTTAAACTAAGTGTCCATGTTTATGCCTATGAGTTGTGTTATTTTTCCAAAATGGGACTTACTATAAGGGTGAGTATTATGTTAATAAAAGAGATTTGTGGAATGACTTCCTATGTTTGTTGTGATGTACTTGGTGTGACTTACCATTTAGATTTCACTAGGAAGAAAAGTTTATGCATGTCTTGGCTTGAAAGTTGAGATTTCTCATTTTTAAAGAAATTGATCTTGTACTTTGCTAAGGTGTGAACTCATGATGCATGAAATGTGTTGAGGAGCAAGATATTCCTCCATGTACACCACTACGCATGGTATGATTGAGTATGATCTTCATGGTACTAGGTCTAACTAATGAAGATCTTTGTGATTTAACTAACTCAAGCTTATATGCATTGAAGTATGAGTGCCTAATTAACTTTGAGTATGAGTTATGATCTGCCTATGAGTAGTTTTTCAAGGTTTTTCTTGTAATGAATTAAGGCGTAATGATCTTGTTATGATTAGGATAAGGATGTTCTCCCATGAACATGAAAAAGAACTTTTGTGTTTGATGCATTAAAGAGTGAGTGAGTAATGGTTTTTCTTGCTTGTGTGCATCGAGTGCTAAAATGATTTGATGATATTTTAAATGTTATTAACTGCTCTTATGTGCATTGAAGTCCTTAATGTGATTAAAGAGTCTTAAGTGTCATTCGAGGATGAATGTTCCCAAGTGGGGGATATTGTAAGACCTCGAAAAATGAGATAAGGTGTCTAGAGCCTAACATGTTCGTCTTAAGTTATAAGGTCCTAAAATGCCTTATTATGTTATATATAGGCAGTGTGCAAAGTTTGAAGTGATTTGGAAGTCGGACGTCAAGGGACGTCCAAGACGTTCGACGAATAGTCGCTTATGTGCCTTATGTGTGTATGCATGCATAAATCGTATGAACTGAGTCTAATAAGTCTTTAAATGGTTTATAATGATGTTTAATGTTATTGTATGAAGTTTTGTGAAGTTTGGAGGTCAAACGCCCAAGAACGTCCAAGGCGTTCGAAAGATAGACCCTAAGACGTTCATCATATGTCATGTTGGGGTCAAGGCTCTTTGGACGTCTTGTAGGTGTTTGTTTTGGAATGAAACTTATGTGGTAGGTATATAACATGTTAAGGTTTGTAATCGTGTTGGAAACGTCCGGGTACGACTTCTAAAGGGCCCCACAAGAGGCCCCAAAAGGAGGCCCCAAGGCTGCCTAAGACACTGCCTGGGCAGTGTCCCTTGACGGACCCAATGACGGATCGTTGGGCCACCAACGGACCGTCAAGCACATCTCGTCGAAGGGGGCTTGCCTTGGGCAGGTCTTGAGCCAAGAATTTGGCTAAGGCATGGGAGACGGAGGCTGCCACGGCCCGTCATGGACATGACGCCCCGTCGAGCCCCTCGTCGCGGATGGCCTGCAGGTTGGCTACTGCGTGTTGCCACTTAAAGTGGTGAATGGTAAATTCACCCCACGTCCTAACATGACTATAATAGGTTTATTTAGTTAATTTTAGGTGTATATAAGTCCTTAAAAACGTGATCAACCGATTCCCAAATACTCTCACATGTTTAAAGCCTTTCCCTCCAAAAATGTTCTCTATAAAACCACCATTGTTGGTGAAGCTCAAGAGCTGCTTGGAGTTGGAATTTCTATGAATGAATCATGAAGTTTTAGAGGTTTTCTTATAGATAAAGGTATGGTGATCCTTCATCTCTAAGTAACCTTTCACTTGGAGAGTTCTTCTCAATGTTTTCAAAGAAAGTTTATGATCAAAGTTCTTCTTCTCCAATCTAGCCATGGGTTTTTTCTCAAAACATTTTTAATTATTAAATCATGATGAATTGAAGTTAATATAGTGATTTGAATGTGATTTCACTCCAATTGCATGATGAACCCATATTCCTTCAAAAATTGGTTTAACTCTTGCATGGGCTTTGTGATCTTGACTTGCTATCGATTGAATTATGATTCCCTTACGTTGAATTGATTGTATATACTGTTATTTACATGAATTTATGTTGAAATGATGTTGAATGATCCATGAGGATCAATGTATGAAGATTTGAGCATGTTTAGCCTTGTTTTCTATAGTTCACTGTAACATTGGTTTTCTTATGATCTAAAGTGAATTTCAATTATGTTGGGGTTATTGTAGCTACTGCTTTAGGTTAATACCATGGTTGAATTGTGGATATAAATCATGTATGACCAAAGTAGAGAAGGTTTGGTTTGAATTAATCTAGGTTCTTCTTGTCTATGAAGTTGTAACTTGTGATCTTGACGTTAGGTTAGTCGCTATAGGAATTGAGTATGGTTAATGTCTATAGCTGCTGCCTATAATGAAATATGAGGATGAATTATATGTAGTTAATACAATATGGGTGAAATCATGATAGGTTGAATATGATTAACCTATGTAAACTTACTTTCCATGAACTCTCTATATGAAGTATGCTCGTATCGACCTCAATGGCTACTGCCTTAGGGTGATATGATTCATAAAATATGACCTATAATCCATATGAATGAAATTGTTTAATGATCTATGTTCTTCTACTTTCCTAGTATGTGATGTATATGTTATGGTATAATCACGTAGTGACTTGTACATGGTTTATTATATGTTTGAAGTACATTTAGCTACTGCCATATATGTGTTTTATTGATGAATAAGGTGTATTGATCAATGATGATCAAAGGGTGAGAAATTGGTAAGAATGCTTATTCTCTTTACTCTTCTACTTCTCTATTCTTTATAGAAATGTTGATGAAGCCTTGTATGGCATTGTGTGGTATGGTCCACTTATTTTGGTGGTGTTTACTTTATTGTCATTATATATGTGTTGACCATGGCCTTGAAGGCATATTGATGAACTTATGAACATGTGCTTAAGATGATACTATGAGAAGATTATGCTTACTTTCCTATTCTAGTTGTGGATTAGGTTGTGTGGCTATTTCATGAGCATGTGTATAACCATGTTAGGGTAAAGTATAGGTGCTTCCATTGATGTGTTAATATGGTAATAACCCCTTACCTATGTACCTCTTATATGAAAGTGTGAATAGCTAAAGTTAGGAGTCTTGATTATAAGGTATATCTTGTCTTGTCTCCTATGCTATCATGTGTTGTGTGTTATGTGCTTGGAAGTTTAATGTGGTCTATTAGGGTGGCTGACTTTAGATGTTATTGATAGTCATTATGTGATCATGTTGGTCAATGTACACACACTCTCACTTACATGCATATTACAAGTAGTATAAGTCATTGTGTCTAAATGAAAGGTAGTTCTCATATTCACTAGTGTCTACTACTATGCATATTAAAGTGATGTTTATGAATGTATGATTTGTATTCCCTTACTAGGATGACTTGATAGGTGTACTAGTATAGGCCAGGGTTTGGGACCTTGTCTATGCATTGCACATGTGTATCTTGATAGGATAGTTCCTAGGTTTGGTTCTTATGCATATGAAGGATGATTATATGAATATGTTATGAATATGATATAATGAAGTATGAATGCGTATAGTGTCTTAGTAGGTTTATATGAAAGTATTGCTCATATAGTTAAGCTAATAGACTTATGCATTGATATATGAATATGTGTGACCTTATGTGTTATGTGGAAGGTTTGCTCATATCTAAGTATACACTCACACACATGGATGATCTAGTTAGTGAGAGGGGCCTTGCTAGGGGTCGCCAAGAATACTCCAAATCTAGATAGGTGCTTAAATATGCTATAAGCATATGAATGATGAATATCCTAAGCTTATGTTTTTATAAACAAACGTAATAAAGGCTTTTTAATAAAGGGAACTTAGCCTAGCACCGAGTGAACTTGTAGATAAGGGAGTGACACTTTCCAACATAGGAGAGGTAGGGTTCACTACGGTCACATGTGAGGGGTAACACTTTCTTACATAAGAAAGGTAGGGTTCAGTACGGTCCTCACGGGGTGGATAGCCTCATGACCCAACATAGGGTGTAGAGTTGATATTTCCATGAATTACCCAAGTTCCATAAACTATGTTGCCACCATAGGATACTAGCTAGTGGATTTCCATATATATAGCTATGTCATGATCGGTTCTACTTTGGCCGGTAGATCCAACTTCCATCGGTGTAAGGTTTTATGACACCGAATTCCATGATTAGCACCCATGGTCTATGTCGGTTAAGGTTATGGTTTCCCGAAAGGTAAAATGGACAATGGAAGTAATTGAATAGGATCCTAACTAGGAGGACTTAAGGTAAGTTACTTAGAATAGGTTGAAGTAATGAACCCATCTAGACATTGCACAAGTGACTCCTTAGGAAGTCTTAGGAAGGTACCTTAATAGATATGATTGCGTATGTGTCATTTATGTATGATATTGTAGTCTTGGTTTGACTATGATTATATTGTACTATGCTTGTATGATGACATGTGTTGTCTTGTGTAGATACTATGTATGGAATTCTCTTATGTTCCTAAGGTGATGCATCGCACCAAGTATCCCTAAAGGATTACTTAGTAGGCAAATGAATTGAGAAAAGAGTTAAATGTTAAGAGGGACGAGTTCACTGTAAAGTGACCTCTATTTGTGCTTAAATTCTATATGTGCTTTTCTATGATGTTTGGCCTTTGATTGTGTTTCTATGAAGTATGTGTATGATGTAAATGCTATTGATAAAGGTTTTATGACGATTTACTCAAAACGGCATGAAGTATGATTTCAAAGGAAATGTCCCTTTTAAAAGCATGTTTTTGCATGGTTGCCATACTTAGTACATTCTTGTGCTAATCCCATTCTTCTTTACTTTTTACACAAAGTGTAGGTTATGGAATGGTTAAAGGAGATCTATGATTGAGGATCTTGATAGATGATTTCCCAAGCTCAAGGAAAGGAATCCTTAAGTTCAAGGATGTCCTACTAATGTCTTTAACGTAAAGTCTTTAAATATTGTATAGTTATGTAATGTGTCGTATGGGCCGTGGCCCTAATGTATTCTAAAGTTATTGAGTCTAAGATGGCAAAGAGACTTAGAGTCTAAATATGTATTATGACTTTTGTTATATATATATATGATGTGATGTTTCTAGGATATGATGTGCTATGAAAAGTTTTAATTTTCCGCTAAATTTACTATGCCAATGCAATGAATGATATGAGAGGCTTGTCTTAGATCTCCGAGAGGTCGATGACACCGGTTACAATCCAAGATTGTATCCTAACTTGTAGGGTATGCTTTTGGGTTGTGACAAGGACGATAGAGTTTCCCTTCTTCATCAATCTCATATCGTGCCATAGAACTTAATTCTATAAGATCTCTCTCTTATGTTTTCTTGTCCGGTAGTCTTTTAGATGTGATTGCTTGGATGATATTGCTCTATGCTTTAGGGGGAAAAGGTGAGTCTTAAAATGCTTATCTTTGTTTTATGGTTTGAATGAGTATGTGTGAAGGTGACACTTGTCCTTATTTGATGATGTATATACTAACTAAGGCGACTTGAAGGGTTAACTAGTCTTAGGTAGGGGTATGGGACTCTACCTATGTCTTGCACTAGTTTCCCTTGATGGAGACCTTAGGAGGTTAATACTATGTATGTGCATGATGATAGATGTGAATTTCTTTATGTAATGATCTCTATGCTTATAATCATGTAAATAACCTAGTGTGCTAAAGATATGGAGTTATCCATGCATGAAGGTTATAGATAAGTGGAGTATGGTGCTAATTGTAGTCCTTGTTGGGTTACTTGGTTTAGTGATGTTATGGAGTTTTACTTGATCATTGCACATGTTAACTCTATGGGGATTATGATTGGTTATCTTACCTTGCTATGTATGAAATATCTCTTATTTGATGATGTGATGCCAATTATGGCAATATATGAAATCTATGTGCAATAGCAAGTTATGTCGAATGATGTATAGTTGAAGCATGCTAGAAGTTATGGTGGTTAAAGTGAATTCTTTTAAATTGTTGTATTCCTATATGGTTTTGTATGATGGTAGCCAATTATTAGGATTTGAACTTGGATTGTTTAATAACTACCTATGGAAGTATGCTATCCTATGAATGTATGTGATTAAAGGTGTGCATTGTTTTCCTCTGTATATAAGTGGTACTTGATGAGTTGCTGGAGTAAATTGGAGTCTTTTGTAGAGACTTGAGTTGTAAATATAGTATGCATGCTTATGAAGGATGAGTTGGTAAAGCTTTGTATCTTATAATTCCATACTTGTTCCATCAAATGTCTAAATGTTGCACTTTTTTGTATTTGGAAGCATGTTCACTGTAAAGGCTAGGCAACTTATTTTATCATGTTTGGAGAACCTACTAAATTGTCATTTTATTGGATGTTGTTGAAATATGTGTAGATTTTATGAATATGAACATGATAAGGAATGTGGAAAAGAATTTTTGCTATCTAGATTAAAGAATGAGAGCCTTATGGCATGATGAGTCGTAGAGTTATTTCTAAACTTCTTGTTGTGTTATGAACTTCGTTTTTGTTTACCACTAATGATGTATGACCTTAGTATCTATTGCATTGTAGGAAGACCTTATGTGAATTGAATAGTATGATAAAAAATTAATGGTTGAGGATGATTTCCCTAAAATGATAAGGTTTAGAATGCCTTAGTGTTGCTAAATTGAATTAATGAAAATTCCGTCTAAAGTAGAAATCACTTTAACTGATGAATATGAAGGTTGTGTAGTTAAGATCCTCTATATGTTGGGTTAAGTTGCTCTTAATTGGGTTTACCCTAAGTGGGGGATGGTGTTTGAGTATTGAGATTGTAGAAATTGTCTACATTGTTTTTCTATTCTTACTTGAATTGGAAAAATATGAATTCTTGGTATGTTTGTTCATGAAGATAGTCTTGCATAAAGTGTGAATTGCATGATCTTTATACGATTGATATGAATTGATTGACATCATCTTAGAGACATGGTGAATTTCTGAAAGAGCATGAGAGGAAAGTTTTGATAAAATTCATGTTTTCTCTTGTTGACTTGTATTTTAATTTGCTAATTGTGAAGTTGACTTCATGAGGTAAGACAAGGAACTTGGTAATAGTCACTTGTAGGGTAAATTGTCTAGCCTTGTAATGGAAGTTGAGTCTCTTTTGCAATGAAATATGTTGACTCTCTTGAAGATTTAGTGAATTGATGATTTGTAATGCAAAATTGTAGGCTCATTCTTGAAAAGGTGAAAGCATCTTTAGCTTAGTGTTAATGTGTGTGCCTATGATTTGCGATATTCTTCTCAAGAGATACTTACAGTGAAGGTAAGTACTATGTTAGAAATTGACGTTTTGTGAAACTTCTTCCTATTTGTTGTGATGTTTTTGGTGTGACCTACCATTTAGACTTCACTAGGAAGAATGCATGCTCATGTCTTGGTTTCAAAAGTTGAGAATTTCTCATTTTTAAAAGAAATTGACCTTGTGTTTTGCTAAGGTGTGAACTCATGATACATGTAATGTGTTGAGGAGCAAGACATTCCTCCATGTGCACCACTAAGCATGGTATGGTTGAGTATGACCTTCATGGTACTAGGTCTAACTAATGATGATCTTTGTGAATTAACTAACTCAAGTTTATGTGCATTGAAGTATGAGTGCTTAAGTGACTTTGAGTATGGGTTATGATCTGCCTATGAGTAGTTTTCAAGATTTTATTGTAATGAATTAAGGCGTAATGATCATGTTATGATTAGGAGAAGGATGTTCCCCTATGAACATAAAAAGGGCCTTTGGGTTTGATGCATTAGAGAGTGAGTGAGTAATGGTTTTACTTGCTTGTGTGCATTGAGTGCTAAAAAAAATAAAATGATTTGATGATATTTTAAATGTGATGAACTGCTCTTCTGTGCATTGAAGTCCTTGTTGTGATCAAAGAGTCCTAAGTGGGGGATACTGTAAGACCCCAAAAATGAGATAAGGTGTCTAGAGCCTAACATGTTCGTATTAATGTTATAATGTCCTATAATTCCTTATTATTTGATATAGAGGCAGTGTGAAAAGTTGAAGTGATTTGGAAGTCGAACGTCAAGGGACGTCCAAGACGTTCGACGAATAGTCGCTTATGTGCTTCATGTGTGTATGCATGCCTAAATTGTATGAACTGAGTCTAATAAGTATTGAAATGGTTTAAAATGATGTTTAATATTGTTATATGAAGTTTCGTGAAGTTCGGAGGTCAAAAGCCCAAGAACGTCCAAGGCGTTCGAAAGATAGCCCCTAAGACGTTCATCGTATGTCATATTGGGGTCAGGGCTGTTCGGACGCCTTGTAGGTGTTTGTTTAGGATGAAAGTTATGTGGAAGGTATATAACATGTTAAGGTTTGTAATCGCGTTAGAAACGTCCGTGTACGACTTCTAAAGGGCCCCACAAGAGGCCCCAAAAGAAGGACCCAAAGCTGCCTAAGACACTGCCCGGGCAGTGTCACTTGACGGACCAAACAATGGATCGTTGGTCCCCCAACAGCCCATCGAGCAGGTCTCGTCGATGGGGTATTGACTTGGGAAGGTCTTAATCCAATTTTTGGCTAAGTGACAGGCGACGGAGGGAAGCCACGGCCCGTCAAGTCCATGACGCCCCGTCGAGACCCTCGTCGCGAGTGGCCTGCAAGTTGGCAGCTGCGTGCTGTAACTTAAAGGGGTGAACGGGAAATTCACCCCACGTACTAACCTGACTGTAATAGGTTTATTTAGTTAATTTTAGGTGTATATAAGTCTTCTAAAACGTGATCAACCCATTCACAAATCCTCTCACATGTTTTAAGCCTTTCCCTCCCAAAATATTCTCTCTAGAAACCACAATTGTTGGTGAAGCTCAAGAACAGATTCAAGCTGGGTTTTCCATGGATGAATCACCAAATCTAAGAGTTTTTCAACTAATAAAAGGTATGGCAATCCTTCATCTTCAAGTAACCTTTCACTTGAAGAGTTCTTCTCAATGTTTTTCAAAGAAATCTTATGATCAAGTTTCCAATCTTCGAATCTAGCCATGGGTTCTTTCTCAAAATGTTTTTAATGATTAAATCATGATGAATTGATGTTAGTACAGTGATTTAAATGTGATTTTACTCCAATTGCATGATGAACCCATGTTCCTTCCAAAATTGGTTTAGCTATTGCATGGGCTTTGTGATTATGGCTTGTTTTTGATTAATTGGTGATTCTCTTACGTTGAATTGCTTGTGTTTATTGTTAATTACATTAATTTATGGTGAATTGATGTTGATCTGTCCATGATTATAAATATATGAAGTTTTGAGCATGAATAGCCTATGTTTCTACATGTTGTCTTGAAGTCGATTGTGAGATCGGTTGTGTAGACTCTTGATTATGTATGAACTGATGTAGATACTGTTTTAGGGTGATATAATGGATGAATTTTGTAGGAATAAATCCTTAATTATCAAATTAATAAGGGCTTGCATGAATGGATATAGATTCCTTTAGGCTATGAAGTCAAGAGGCTAAGTGTGTGATGTATCTTGAATTGTGATTAGATGAAGCATGATTTAGTCTTGATTTCTTATATAATTAGGTACTGCGTAATAAGTATATTATTGATGAAATATGAATGATGAGCAATCCCTTAGATAGTTCATAGTAATGGAAAAGTCTTCTACACTCTAGCAAATCGATAAGCCTTAATGCCTATGTTGTAACCCTAATCTTGAGAGTATGTAGTAATGATATCAATATGGTTAAATGTAGGTTTATATACTGCCTTAGACTTATACATGTATGAACTATGATCTAAAATCAATTTAAGGGAAGTTAGCTAATGATCTATGTCATCCTACTTTCCTAGTATGTTGATATGTTGTAGTATGTTATGGTATAATCTTGTAGCGACTTGTACATGGTTTCTTATATGTTTAAAGTACATTTAGCTACTACCGTATATGTGTTTTATTGATGAATAAGGTGTATTAATCAATGATGATCAAAGGGTGAGAAATTGGTAAGAATGCCTAATTCCTCTAGTTTTCTACTTCTCTATTATTTATAAAAATGTTGATGAAGCCTTTTATGGCATTGTGTGGTATGGTCAACTTATGGTGGCGGTGTTTATCTTATTGTCATTATATATGTGTTGACCATGGCCTTGAAGGAAAATTGATGAACTTATGAACATGTGCTTAAGATGATACTATGAGAAGCTTATGCCTATTTTCCTATTCTAGTTGTGAATTAGGTTGTGTGTCTATTGTATGAGCATGTGTATAACCATTTTAGGGTAAAGTATAGGTTCTGCCATGGATGTGTTAAGATGGTTAATAACCCCTTACCTATGAACCCTTATATGAAAGTGTAAATAGCTCAAGTTAGGAGTCTTGATTATAAGGTATATATTGTTTTGTATGGTATGCTATTATGTGTTGTGTGCTATGTGTTTGGAAGTGTAATGTGGTCTAATAGGGTGGCTGATTCAAGAAGTTATCGATAGCAATTATGTGATCATGTTGGTCAATGTACACAGACTCTCACTTACATGCATGTTACAAGTAGTATAAGTCATTGTGTCTAAATGAAAGGTAGTTCTCATATTCACTAGTGTCTACTACTATGCATATTAAAGTGATGTTTATGAAAGTATGATTTGTATTCCCTTACTAGGATGACTTGATAGGTGTACTAGTATGGGCAAGGGTATGGAACCTTGTCTATGCATTGCACATGTGTATATTGATAGGATAGTTCCTAGGTTTGGTTCTTATGTATATGAAGGATGAATATATGAACATGTTATGAATATGATGTATATGATATGATGAGGTATGAATATGTAAGTATGAACATGTGTAACTTAATGTGTTATGTGAAAGGTTTCTTCACATCTATGTATACAATCACACACATGAATGAGGATCTAGTTAATAGAGGGGCCTTGAGAGGGGTGCCCAAGAATGCTATAATACTAGATAGATGCTTGAATATGCTATAAGCATATGAGGAAGGAATATTCTAAAGCTTATGTTTTATAAATAAGCGTAATAAGGCTTTTCAAAAAAGGGAACTTAACTTAGCACCGAGCGAACTTGACAACGGGAGGTGATGACTTATCCATAGAAGGAAAGATTCATCCTAATATTGCCCATGTGATGTTAACTCCCTTGTTTATGGGATATGTCATCTAAGGGATTCCCATGAGGAGCGGCCCACTTTACCAAATGGTATGAATAGGGATATCTACCTCTTAGTTCTTGAACTATGTTGCCACCATAGGATACTAGCTAGAGGATTCAACCTCGATAGCTATGTTGATATTGGTTCTACTTTGGCCGGTAGACCCCTTCCATCGGTGTAAGGTTTGATGACACCGGATTCTATGTTTAGCATCACATGCTCTATGTCAGTTGAGGTTATAGTTCCCTAAAGGTAAAATGAACAATGGAAGTAATGGAATAGGATCCTAACTAGGAGAACTTAAGGTAAGTTGCTTAGGATAGGTGGAAGTAATGAACCCATCTAGACATTGCACAATTGACTCCTTAGGAAGGCACCTTAATGCATATGATTATGTATGTGTCCTTTATGTATGATATTGTAGTCTTGGTTTGACTAGGTTTATATTGCACTATACTTATATGATGGCATGTGTTGTCTTGAATAGATGCTATGTATGGTCTTCTCTTGTGTTCCTAAGGTGATACATTGCACCAAGTATCCTTAAAGGATTACTTGGAAGACTAATGAATTAAAAGAAAGAGTTAATGTTAAGGAGAGTGAGTTCACTGTAAAGTGACCTCAAACGGGGATTAAATTCTACATGTGTTTTTCTATTATGTTTGTTCTTTGATTGTGTTTCTATGAAGTATATGAATGATATAAATGCTATTGATAAAGGTTTTATGATGATTTACTCAAAATGGCATGAAGTATGATTTCAAAGAAAATGTCCCTTTTAAATGCAGGTTTTTGCATGGTTGTCATACTCAGTGCATTCTTGTACTAATTCCATTCTTCTCTACTTTTTACACAAAGTGTAGGTAATGGAATGCTTAAAGGAGGTCTATGATTGAGGAACTTGATAGGTGATTTCCCAAGCTCAAGGAAAGGAATCCTTAAGTTCAAGGATGTCCTAATGTGTACTTATTGTAAAGTCTATTTAGTAATGTATAGCTTTGTATTATGTCTTAAGGGCCTTGTCCTTAATGTACTCTAAAGTTGTTGAGTCTAATTTGGCAAAGAGACTTAGATTCTAAATATGTATTATGACTTATGTTTTATATATATATGATGTGATGTTTCTAGCATATGATGTGCTATGAAAGGTTTTAAATTTTTCGCTAAATTTACTATGCCAATGCAATGAATGGTATGAGAGGCTTGTCTTAGACGTTCGAGAGGTCGACGATGCCGGTTACAATCCAAGATTGTATCCTATCTTTTAGGATATGGTTTCGGGTTGTGACAATATATATATGGTAGAAAGTAGAGAGTTATAGATCACCAAGTAACTTCCCTAGTATTGATCATCAATCAAAATTTCATCAATAATTAACATATAGGGCAGTAGATTAAAGAAAACATAGCCTAGACAAGATACTACTACAATTGGGCATAAACTCTAAATCAATGTAAACGTGCTTCATAGTAGGCATTCATGGAAGATAAATTTACATAGGTTAATTATATTCAAACTATCATGAATTTATTCACCTTTGATCCATTACATATAATTCATAGTCACGTTACATTATAGGCAGCATCTAACCATCATTTAAACATAGTTGAATCTCACAATAAGCATGCAAAATCATCAATCTATAGGCTAAAGCATGTAGATCAATCTTACCAAAATTTCTTTAAATTGATAACCAAGGGATCATACCAAAAATTTATTCATAATATCAATCTAAGGTGGTAGCTACAATAATCATTACACAATTGAATCCTACAGCAATCACTATGAAACTGAACTTACAGTGAACTCATAGAACATAGTCTAGTTTTGATCAGATCTCATACATTGATCCAATTGTATTATTCATCAACAATTCAACATCAATATAATTAAAGAACAGTAGATATAAGCAATTCAACGTAAGAGAATCGCATTTCAATCATTAAGAAACCATGATCACAATGTCCATGCAAGGGCTAAATCAAGTTTGGGAAGGGACATGGGTTCATCATGCAATTGGATTCAAAATCACGTTAAAACCAATATATTAACTTCAATTCATCATGATTTAATCATTCAAAACGTTTTTAGAAAGAACTAATAGCTACATTGAAGAAGGAGAACTTTTATCATGAAATCTCTTTTGAAACTTTGAGATTAACTCTCTAGATGGAAAAATAACAAGAGATGAAGGATCACACCATACCTTTATCTAGTTTAAAACCTATAAAACTTGATGAATATTCCATGGAAATGCAAGCTCCAAGTTGTTCTTGAGCTTCACCAACAATGGTGGTTTCTAGGGAGAATATTTTTCGAGGGAAAGGTTTATTTCGTGTAGAGGGGATTGGGAATGGGTTGTTCACGTGTTTTATCCCTTAAATACAATGAAAAAAAGGTAAAGTAATCAATTAGAGTCATTTTAGGACGTGGGGTGAATTTCCCATTCACCCCTTTAAATAAAACAGTCGCATGACGGTGTTGCAGGCCACCATCGATGGATGACCATTGACTGGCCGTTGGTCAATCGACTAGCCGTCCTTTGGCTTCCGTCGATTGGTCCTTGGCCTATTTTTGGATTAATACCTGCCCAATATAAATTTAAATCGAATATGCCTCACCTACAGGTCGTTGTTCAACCAACTTGCCGTCGTTTGGTTCATTCGATTGACACTGCCAAGGCAGTGTCTCGACCAGCTTTGGGTCCTTCTTGTGGGCAATTTTGCTGGGCTTTTTTGAAGTCGTACCCGGACGTTTCCAACGTAAATACAACCCTTAACAAGTTTTAGACCTCCCACATAAGTTTAACTTAAAATAAAATACTCTCAACTCGTCCAAACATGCAAGGCCCCATCAAGACACACACATGCATGTCTCAAGGCTATCTTTCAAACGTCTTGGACGTTTGACCTCCATACTTCTCAAAACTTCATATAATACCATTAAACATCATTAAAACATATTTTAAGACTTAATAAGATCAATTAATACAATTATAACCACGTATAGACATATAAGGCACATAGGTGACTAGTCGTCGAACGTCTTGGTCGTCCCTTGACGTTTGACTTCCAAATCACCTAAAACATTACTCACTGCCTCAATGAAATATTATAAGTCATTTTAGGACCTTAAAACATTAAGACAAACATGTTAGGATCTATACACCCTATCTCATTTTGGGGGTCTTACAATATCCCCCACTTGGGAACATTCGTCCTTGAATGACACTTAGAACACTTTAATCACAACAAGGACTTCAATGCATCATCGAGCAGTTCATAATATTCATAAAATCATTACATAGAAGTTAATGCACCAAACTTACAAGGAACACAACTTCACATTATTTAGCACTCAATGAACACAAGAAAGCAAAACTTCCATTCACTCACTCTTTAATGCTTCAAACACAAAGGCTGTAATCATGTTCATAGGAGGAACATCCTTCTCCTAATCATAACATGGTCATTAAACTTCCTTTTATTAAGAGATCGTAATGTAAGTCCATACATAGGCAGATTACAAAAATACTCAAAAGTCATTTAAGCACTCATATTTCAATGCACATAGAATTGAGTTAATTGAATCAACAAAGATCTTTATTACTTAGACCTAGTGCTATCAAGGTCACACTCAACCATACCATGCTTAGTGGTGTCAATGGAGGAATGTCCTTCTCCCCAACACACTTACATGTATCATGAGTTCATAGCCAAGCAATTGCACAAAGATCATCTTTACTGTAACATGAGAATTTCTCAACTTTTAAACCAAGGCATGATTATTTCCTTCCTAGTGAAGTCTAAATGGTAAGTCACACCAAATACATCACAACAATTAGGAAGCCATTTCACAAAATCTCAATTTCTAGCAAAACATGGTATTTACAGTAAGCATCATTGCGAAAAATAACACAAATCATAAGCACTCACATGCACAGTTTGCTACACATGCTTTCATCTTTTAAGAGTAAGCCTAAAATCATGCCTCCCAAACCATAAAAGTCACACATTTTTCAAGAGTTCTCACATATTTCATTTTAAAGAGGCTCAACTTTTCATTATAAGGCTAAACCTTCCATATTAAAAGTGAGTAAAACCAAGTTTCTTACCTTATCTCACATGAAGTCAAATGTACAATTAGCATATTAAGATTCACAATACACATGAGAAAGCGTGGATTTTTTTTGAAAATTTCCATTCATGAACTTTGGAATCTTCACAATATCTTTAAAGTAATGTCAATCAAAACATACCAAACATAATAAGTTCATGCCATTCATACTTTATGCAAAACTCTATTCATGAACAAGTTCATCAAGACTTTATTAGATTCAAGTTCAAGCAAAAATAGAAGGACAAGGTAGAAAATATCTACAACCTTACCATTTCATCCCCATCCCCCACTTAGGCTAAACCAAATTAAGATAAACTTAAGCAAACCTTAAGAGGATTTTAGCTTAACAACCTTCATTTTTCATCATTTAAAAGCGATTACCACATTAGAAGGAATTACAGTAACTTACCGTAAGGGCTTCAAAGGCATTCTAAACTTCATCACCTAGGCAATTTATCCCCAATCATCAAGTTAGGTCATCTCGTTCAACCACATAAGGTTCTTGTACAATACAATAGAGACCAAAGTCATATAACATTAGGGGAAAACAACAAGGAGACTTAACCATAAAAATTCTTCTTTTCATTTGGTCATTACAGTAAGGTGACTTCTAGTTCACTAAAACCCACATCATCACCCTACCAAGACAAGCATACCATCTTCACACCTAGGATCAGTTATATACAAAGGCTCCAATCCATACTAGGCAACTTAACAAAGACCAGATATAAACAAAGAGAAACATTGAACACTTTTAGGCACATAATCTTAGGGTAGAATTCTTCCATAGGTATTCACTAAGCATTTCAAGTTCAAATCATAATATTAGGTTACCATCACGCAAAACCATATAGTAGCATACCATTTCAAAAGAGACTCATTTTCATCATAACAACTTCTAACATGCTTCAACTATATCATGACATACATTCATTAACATAACATGTCACATAAGTCTCATACATAGCTATAAATGGCATCACATAATCAAAACATGTCAAGATTTACCTTCACACATACTCATTCAACCATAAAACTAAGTTAAGCATTAACTCACCTTTTCTCACTCAAGCATACAAATAAAATCTCATCCAAGCAATCACATCGAAAAGATCACCGGACAAGTAAAAATAAGAGAGAGATCTTATAGAGTTAAGTTCTATGGAATGATATGAGAATGATTAAGAAGGAAAACTCTATCTTCCTATAGCCTCTCATATCATTTGATGATTTTACGACTCACCACCAATGAACATGAGACTCTACTACGTGGCAATATGAGTTTTTTAGAACCTAAAAACACTTTATAAACCTCATGCTCTGATATCACGTTTTTCACATCCGGGGAGCACCCCCTAGAAGTAACATGTAGTACTCGACCTCTCGGAGGTCTTATACAAGCCCGTAGTTATCTTTCATCGCATTGACATAGTAACTTTAGCGGAAAATTTAAATCCTTTCATAGCACATCATATGCTAGAAACTTCATCTCATATATAGATAAAATATAAGTGATAATAAATATTTAGACCTTAAGTCTATTTGTCATCTTAGACTCAACAACGTTATATTACATTAGCGACACGACTCTTAAGACATAAAACATAAGTATATAATTCATAAAACTTTACAGAAAACACAAGTAGGAGATCCTTGAACTTAAGGATTCATTTCATTGAGCTTGGAAATCATCTATCAAGCTCTTCACCATTCAAGATATCCTTTAAGCATCCATAACCTACACTTTGTGTAAAAGGTAGAGAATAATGGAGTTAGCACAAGAATGTACTAAGTATGGCAACCATGCAAAAACATGCATTTAAAGGGGACATTTTCTTGATATCATACTTAATGCCATTTTGAGTAAATATCCATTAAACCCTTATACAATAGATTTTATATCATTCACATACTTCATAGAAACATTATCAAAGTCCAAACATTATATAAGATCACATATAGAATTTATTTCATTTTCAAGTCACATTATAGTGAGTTAGTTTTTCGTTAACAGTGAACTATCTTCATTTTTGTTCATTAACTTCCCAAGTAATCCTCTAGTTATACTTGGTGCAATGCATCACCTTAAGGTAACAAAGGAAACATACATACACTTACACAAGCCAACATATATCACCATAGAATTATAACCCACTACAAGACACATTCAAGTCAAGAATATAGGACATTACAGTAAACTACATCCATTTACACATATTTTACTTCTATTCACATTCATCATTATAAGACATTATTCATTATCCTAATCATAGTCTATTAGTGCAATGTACATGTGAAGCCCCATAACCCCACACAAACTTAGTAAATGCTTCGTGAGACCAAAAAATTTAACATACAATTCATACATCCTCATAACAAGTAAAGACAACTTCATTCTTGTCAATACAAGACCTTCATCATATAATCATTTAGACCAACATAGTGCATATAAGGATAAGATCACATCATATAGATTCATATCATGCAAATCTTCATAACAAGTAGACGACTTCTACAATATCATGCACAAATACATAATCATAATCATACACATTAGGTCACATTCCTAGGACTTCCTACGGAGCTACTTGTGCAATGTGTAGATGGGTTCATTACTTCCACCTATCCTAAGAAAACTCCCTTAAATCATCCTAGTTAGGATCATAGTTCTTTACTTCCATTGTACATTTTACTTTAGGGAAATTATAGCCTTAACCGACACTAAGACCATGGGTGCTAAACATAGAATTTGGTGTTGTAAAGCCTTACACCAATGGAAGGTGTTCCTACCTAGTCAAGGTAGAACATTAACATATATCCTAGCATCCTAAGAGAATTGACTTAGCTAGATCATATGTGGCAACCATAGTTTATGGAACTAAGAGATATGTAGTTCCCTCTACATGCCATTGGGCAATTGGGGCATCATCTCATGAGAAAACATGGGTGAACCTTCCTTAAAAGGAATTTAACACCTCATGTGGGTCCATAGGTGAGTATTCCTCAAAGGGAAGTCAACACTCTATAAGGGACAAATGGTGAATCTTCCTCCAACAAAAGTCAACACCTCTCAATGTCAAGTTCACTCGGTGCTAAGCTAAGTTCCCTTTATTGAAAAGCCTTTAATTACATTTTTCATAAAACATAGGCTTAAGATATTCATTCTTTATATGATTATAGCATATTCAAGCAACTATCTAGTTGTAGAGTATTCATGGGCACCCCACTCAAGGACACTCTATAAACTAGATCATCATTCATGTGTGTGTGTACATATATGTGATCAAACCTTTCACATAACACATAGATATCACACATGCCCATATATCAATGCATAACTCTATAGGTATAACTATATGAGCAATCCTTTCATATAAACCCACAAAGACTCTATGTACATTCATACTTCATCATACACATAAGCTTAACATGCATAGTAATAGACACTAGTGAATATGAGAACTACCTTTCATTTAGACACTATGATCATATACTAATTGTAATCATGCATGAGTGTGAGTGTGTATACATTGGTCAACATGATCACATAATGGCTATCAACAATATATTGAGGCAGCCACCCTCTTAGACCACAATACTATCTCAATCATAGACCACACAACACACAATATCATAGGAGCTAGGCAAGAAAGTCTTCACATTATAATCAAAACCCCTAACATTAGCTATTTACATATTAACATAGGGGTACATGGGTAGGGTTAATCAATCATAAACACTTCACCCATGGAAGCACATAAAAATGCTCTTACATAGCCATTAACATGCTCATAACAATAGTAACATAACCTAGATTCACAACTATGATAGAAGACTAGGCACAAGTTACACATAAGGTGATCATCATAATCACTCAATCATATATTCATCAATTTACCTTAAAGGACATGGTCAACACATATATAATGACAATAAAGTAAACACCTCCACCATAAACCACACAATGTCATACAAGGCTTCATCAACTACAATACTATAAGAAAAGTAGAGAGGAAGAGCCATTCTTACCATTTTAATATCCTTTGATCATCATTGATCAATACACCCTTTCAATCATTAATACATTATAGGGAAGTAGGTAAACATACATTTTATCATGAAGAAACTATGTATAAGTTTCTACAAGATCATTCTACCATCCAAGACGTTATATCATATATATATGGTAGAAAGTAGAGAGTTGTAGATCATCAAGTAACTTCCCTAGTATATATCATCGATCAAAATTCATCAATAATCTACATATAGGGCAGTAGCTTAAAGAAATCATACCCTAGACCATAGCTACAATAATCATTACACAATTGAAATCCTACAACAATCACTATGAAATCGAACATAGAGTGAACTCATAGAACATATAGTCTAGTTTTGATCAAATCTTCATAAATTTATCCAATTGGATTATTCATCAACAATTCAACATCAATATACTTAAATAACAGTAGATATAACAAATTCAACGTAAGAGAATCGCAATTCAAACATTAATAAACCATGATCACAATGCCCATGAGAGGGCTAAATTGGAAGTGACATGGGTTCATCATGCATTTTGATTGAAAATCACGTTAAAACCAATATATTAACTTCAATTAATCATTATTTAATCATTCAAAACGTTTTTAGAAAGTACTCATGGATACATTGAAGAAGGAAAACTTTGATCATAAAATCTCTTTTGAAACATTGAGATTAACTCTCTAGATGGAAGGATAACTAGAGATGAAGGATCACCATACCTTTTTCTAGTTGAAAACCTCTAAAACTTGATGAATATTCCATGGAATTCCAATCTCCAAGTTGTTCTTGTGCTTTACCAACAATGGTGGTTTCTAGGGAGAATATTTTTGGATAGAAATGTTTATTTCGTGTAGAGGGGATTGGGAATGGGTTGTTCACGTCTTTGATCCCTTAAATAAACCAAAAAATAGGTAAATTAATCAATTAGATTCATTTTAGGACGTGGGGTGAATTTACCATTCACCCCTTTAAATAAAACAGTCGCATGGCAGTGTTACAGGCCATCATCGACGGAGGACCATCGACTGGCCGTTGGTCAATCGACTGTCCATCCTTTGGCTTCCGTCGATTGGTCCATGGCCTATTTTTGGGCTGAGACCTGCCCAATATAAGTGTAAATTGACGATACCTCACCTACGGGCCGTTGGTCAACCAACTGGCCGTCGTTTGGTTCAGTCTATTGACACTGCCAAGGCAGTGTCTCAACCAGCCTTGGGTCTTTCTTGTGGGACCTTTTGCAGGGACCTTTTGAAGTCGTACCCGGAATTTTACAACGTAAGTCCAAATATGCAAGGTGCCATCAAGACACACACATGCATGTCTCAAGGCTATCTTTCGAACGTCTTGGATGTTTGACCTCCAAACTTCTCGAAACTTCATATAATACCCTTAAACATCATTAAAAACTTATTTTAAGACTTAATAATCTCATTTAATACAATTATAACCACGTAGATACATATGAGGCACATAGGTGACTAGTCGTCGAACGTCTTGGTCGTACCTTGACGTTTGACATCCAAATCACCTAAAACTTTACACAATGCCTCAATTAAATATTATAAGTCATTTTAGTACCATAGAACATTAAAACAAACATTTTAGGATCTAGTCACCCTATCTCATTTTGGGGGTCTTACAATAGTAATTGAACTTGAAGGTGATCACGGTGATTTTAGGCCATTAGAGGCTAGATGAAGGTTTTATGTTGACCTTATTTATTAAATTGTATTCTATGCTATTTGATAATGATTGAATCACCTAGATTTGAATTGAACTAGGATTAATTTATCTACATTGGTCTTGACTTGTAAAGATGAAATTGAGCCTATGTGATCATGTATTACTACAATTGCCTTCTAATGATCTAATTGAATAGACTAATATGAAATTGAGAATGAATCATGAGGACTAAGTGTAGTAGTCGGTTGTAGGGCTTATGGACATTATTGCAAGGGCTTGGGGGTAAAGTCTTGATGAAGATGATTGTGGTGATGAATTCTTTCTCTTCTACACCTAGACATGAACATTATTAGGAGAAGCAAATTCTCACATATATGAACCCTAAGTTGACTTAAGAACCTAAAATGAATCAATGCATGGTAGACTATGATTAGCTTTCAGATGAGTGGTATGGTCTCTTCTTGTGTACTATACTTGATGAGACAACACCAAGGACATGATAGCTTGACTTGAAACACTCATAATAGGTTGAAATGGTAGATCTTAAGGTTAGCTTGGAATAGTGAATCTCAAGGAGACTTGGGATGAAATACTAATGGTAGATTGAGATGTTGAATCTCATGGAAGCTTAGGTTAGACTACTCATGGTAGCTTGAGGTGAAGAACTTCATTGTATCTTGGGAATGATGGTTCTCATGTTAGCTTTGCATGGAGGAAGCAAGCTCTCCTGTGATTAGATTGGTCTTGTGTTGATAGGATACTTGATCATGGTAGCTTTACTTGGTTTGGACAAAACCATTTCATGGTAGCTTTAGGAGAAAGACCTATACTCTCGTAATGGTAGCTTAAATTGCATGTAAGGTGTATTTCTATCACGACCTGGATTCTAGAATCTGAACCACAAACGCCGTCATTGACCTCTTAGAGGTCGCAAACAAGACTACTTACGTTGTTATTACATTCGTTAGGTTAATTTTAGCGGAAAATTTGAAACTTTTTGTTTTGTTTGAAGTGTACATAGACTTCATAGTTATAACATGCATATGCGTATAAACAAGTTCATTGCTCATGTGTATCAACCATCTAATAAAGAATCATTCAATCTGGAAATAAATAGTCTTATAGCATAAGTAACAATTGCCAAAATGGGACCATTACATAAGTCTAAACAAAATAGGAAAGAGATACTAGTGGAACATGCTACACTAACCTAAACGTATTACGAAGCTAGAAACATAACGGCAGGCATCCTCGAATGCATGAGAACCTACCAAGTCCGGATGAAAAGCTCTGATGTCCGAACAGCTGCAATGAATGTCTTTAACACTGTAACATTCCGGAAAATTACATGTCTAGTGGAGAGCCCAGTAAGTGTTTGAGAATGCGTATTGGAGGTACATAGGCACCCCAATGCCCAATATTGAAAAATATTGGGCATAGTATAGAAAATTGGCTAAGGGGGTTAGCCAATTTCTATAATAATATCCAAGCAATCGAAACATAATCCAAGCTTGTTTAAGAATTATACCTACAATGAAAATCCTAAGCTAAAATAATCTCTGCAATTCTTAGCCTCATCGCTTACTCACATTAGTACTAGGCATCCAAGTGTCACGCCTAGTACCCTAAGTACATAACCATTTAAAATGGTCATGTAAATTAAGCAGTGTCCAAGGACATGATGAGGGTCCTTGGAAAAATAAGTAAACATTCCCAAAGGAACCATAAATAATAGTTATTTAGGAAAGTACAAGCAACCCATGTGCAAGCACATGGGGAGATACGGCCAAGAGGGGACCACCCTAACCGAATTTGGTTAGGGTAGTTAGGGAAAGAAACTTGCACAAGGGACCACTTCATGTGGGGCCTAACTTCCTAACCAATTCTAGACTCTAACCTACTGACCTAACTACATAACTAACCTAGGACCAACCAAAATGGACCCATTAGTGCACCCGACAACCTAGGACCAAAACCGGGTTAACACTAACCTAGTACTAGTTAAAGAGACAACCTAGTACCTAACCTAGGATGGTCCAAAGAGTTAGTTATGGTCCTAACAACTTACGGGTACTTTAGTAATTCCCCTAGGTTACCTAATTAATTAACATATCAACTTAATTAATTAATTTAAAAGGGCTAAAACCAAAACTACAATGGAAATTTCTAGATTTCGGTTAAGACAATAAAGGAACAACCTAATACCTAACCTAGGATGGTCCAAAGAGTTAGTTAAGGTCATAAAAACCTAGGGATACTTTATTAATTATCCTAGGCTACTTAATTAATTAATTTAGCAACTTAATTAATTAATTTAAAAGGGCAAAACCTAAATGACAAAGCAATTTGCATATTTCGGTTAAAAGAAGAAAAAGACACTACACCATTTTAGGCCTACGGCCACCCCACTAAAGTGTAGCCTAAACTAGCAAAAAGTGTGGCAACACTTTTTAGGGGGTGGCCAAAAGAAGCGTAACCTTTGACATTAGGCAACACTTATTAAATGTCGCCACTTTTGGCTACACTTATAAAGCGTAGCCAAAGAAGTATAAGGCAACGCTTTGTTGTGATGCATTAACAACACCTATATTTTATTATACTACACTTAAAAGCGTTGCCTTTGCTTTTTTATTGGTCACATTTAAAAAGTGTTGCCTTTTATATCTCATTTATAACAACACTTATAAAGTGTAACTTTTCTTGGACGTCCTACAGCAACACTTTTGAAGTGTTGCAAAAGTTCTGTAGAATTTGTAGCCACAATGTTTGATTTTTAATAGTAATAATTTTTATTTGCATATATTCAATAATCCCATAATTAAATATACAAGTGCTATAAAGCACAAAATCAACTAATAATGAAACTGAAGTGATATATTCCAGATAAACTTCGAGAAAATATCTTGTACAACTAGTATCAATAAATTCAATAAAACCAAATGCATTCAAACATATATTACAATAGTACAAAAGCACTTCATCATTCACTACAATAGATCGAGTTTATTCTTGGCCACAATTCAAATTAAATTACTGACATTTTCCTGCACATTCAAAATAAAATTACAAGTTAGTGACATAAATCATGCATTTAATATGCTTAAATTCATAGTAAGACAATCCAATTCATAACAATAAAGTTGTGGAAGTGCATAATTGGAGAGTATTCACTTTAAATAGCTAGACACTTAAAGACAATCTTCACAATTATTTTTGTTCTCATAAGTAATACTTTAAGGCTCCCTTCTTATTTAATACTACTATACGAAAAACATACAAAAATAAAAAGACAATGGGTAGCTAGTACAGAGGAGTGTGCAATAAGGATTATTATCAACTTATTTATCACTAATTAATAAACATGCAGTGGTTTGTTTGTATGGAAAATACACTTTTTGAAGGAGTCTGAAGAGACTGCACATATACATAAATAGATAGATCATATTAAACACCTCTTCTGTCCAAAATCTTAAGGGACCAACAATATTTCAGAATTCTGATTCTAATGTAACCTAAAATAATGAAAGCACAACAATAACGAAATATTTGTAACAATGAGAGTATATACAATACATCAAGCGCTCTATATTATTCAGCATAAGTAGCACGTCTCAGAAAATTAGGCACAATGGAGCACCAAAATAATGTAAGTCACTACGGCTTTATCATGATAAGAGAAATATTTATATATAGTTTTAACTCATGCTGGAATTTGATACCTGTTTCTTCTCCTCATCAAGCTTTTTCTCTTCTCGCTCAATGAAGGCTTCACGTTTATTCAGTTCTCTGCACCAAAATCAAGCTTGTTCTTCTTGCTCTCCAGCTCTAAGCTTGACATTTCTTGCTCCATTAGGACCTTCGATACATGCTCACGTGCAAGGAATTTCATCTCTGCCTGATTACTGCACCATGAATGGTTACGAATGACCTATAAGTCAATTGAGAAACTAACAAACATGAAAAGACATTGTCATATAAAATGTAGGTGTCTGCAGCAGTAAGATTAATGACAAGGCCACCATCCCTGGTTCTCAACAAAAAATATATCCTGCACTCACTGTTAACATCATTGAACTCCTTGATCTATTCAAAGAAACAAGTACAATCAGATCTTTTACTTCATTACAAAAAGAGTATAATTAGTTTAACTTAATCAAAAGCTTTCAGATAAACCAATTATTTCATACTCCCGCTAGGACAATTTACTCAATCTGTTCAAATATTATTATTTGTTATCAAGGTCATAATTATAAAGACCCTATCTAATTTGTCTTCTCCTGATTTGATTGCTGATTGTGTGTGTAGTTGTGGCTCCAGGTTCCCTGCTAGGATTGTATGTCTGTGGGTTACATAAACAATAGCAGAAGTTGTGTAAACTGGACATCTGATTGCAACAGATGCCTCTTTTGAAGGTGAAATCAGTCCATCAACTGGACACCCAATAGCACAGGATACATATATGCCGACAAATACTCTGAAGCTGATGCAAAATAGATTACTCGCTTCATTATAATTACCAGAAGACAGTGATTCAAAGTCACAGTGATAACAGAAAACAAAGATCACACAAAATGCATGTCCAATTTGCAGAACCTTCTTCAGTATTGAAGAAAAAATCTAACTTCGCCTAGTGCTCAAGTATCAGATAGCTCATTACCCGTAAATTCGTATTGCTAGAGTTTGGAAGCAGATGGAATAACTCGATGTCAACAAGGCTATTCACAATGCTGCAATTAGAGTTTGACTTTGAGAAAGACTTTGAAGCTGATGCAAAGACTACTACTTCTTTCTCTCTGGCTGCAACAGGTGCTCCAAAGCCCTAACAGAAATTCAAATAGATTGTGCACACCTTTACGTAGTTACTGAATATAGATGAAAACGAGAAAATGAGAAACCTAAATTTACGGTGAAATGATCTGCAGCTGTTGATATTTGATTGAACTTAAAGAATATTAATAATACAAAGCCTGGAGATATTTGATTGAACTTAAAGAATATCAATAATACATTATGTAGATCAGAAATACAGAACTATTAAATCACATATTGTTGTTAGTTCTTGTTTTGTTCATTTTAGAAATTGAGGTTTTACGAGTTTCTATTAAAGCAACAACACAGGAGAAGGAGAGGGTCCAAAACTGAAATCTACTCTGGAAGTCTCAGTGATCCCTGCCTTCGAGATGTCATGCAAGGTAATGTTTGAGCAAGTAAATTCAACATTTCAGAAAGGCATTGTTGGCCACACAGTTTCTGCACAACAATAATTTGAGTCTGTGCATTCACCATTGGCAATTGCTCTGAGAGATTCCATCAATTCAGCATTGGCAATGACACAAACATTGAGCGGAGAGTTTGCTGATAGACAGAGACAGTTGGTTGCTCTTGCAGTTTCTGGAGCAAATTCCCAATCAACAAATCTACTCAACCTGATTTGCTACATGAAAAGATTGAGACACTTCCAGATCCAACCAAAGATATATCTAGATGGTTCTCTTCAATGTGCGGATTATGATATTCAACTATGTGCACTACTATTATTATAGCAAAAAAACAAAAACTAGTGTAACCCCATGAGTGAGGTCAGGGGATACGACAACATACACAACATAATCACACAAGTGGAGTAAGTGGAGGGTAGAGTTAATATGCACCGAAAACTATAAGGAAAACAACATTACTTTTCTTCAGGCAGTGAACTGAAACGGGACGATCAGGGAAACGATCTTGACCAAGAAACTTGAACACTAACGACTGATGAGAATTCCGGGCAGAATCTAGGACTTGAACAAAGCTTGGGAAAACTGATCTGCGAAACGAATTAGAAAATGTCATACTCTTATCGACACTTGACTCTCCCTGCCTTGAATGTGTTTATATATATATATATATATATATATATATATATATATATATATATATTTCAACTATTTTCTTCAGCTGCTCTAAAGGTTTTTGCTCAAATAAATCCCAACTTTTTTCCAACCCCCAACAGTGAAAAAAGAGATTTATATAGGGAGGCTAAAATACGATCTACACTCCCAAAAATCAACTGAAGAAGCTAAAATACAATTCATACTCCCAAAAATCGTATAAAACAGAAGAATATTAAAACCCTAAAGCTAAAATTTAGACTTTCAAATTGAAATTTCTTACCTGATAAAACCTACTCCAATAAAATCTTTTTGAAATCGTGTTCTTAAGTGAGAAATTGGAGAGAAAAGTGTAGCTTCAGTTCATCATCTTGCCAACAACCCAAAAGTATTCATTCCTTCTAAACACAAAACAAAAAATCAAACACTTCAGCTAACAAAAAGACCTATTTGAGTACTAACGCTTGACGAAATAGGTATCGGAAAAGAGAATCGTACTTACTCTTGAAGAAATCATTATTGGAGAAAACGACTTGAGCTCTTCAGCTCAGTTCTTGATCGACTTCTCTCTTCACCTTGTTTTTCTCACAATTTGTATCGGAACAGAGAAGTAATTCTTCAGCTTTCTTCACGTTGGTTCTTCAGGTCCTTCATGTTGGTTCTTCAGCTCCTTCACAAATCGGAAAAGTGAAAGAGGAAAGCTGAAGAAGGAAAGTTAAGTAAAAGAGGGAAGAGTCAAAAAGTTAAATGTTTTATGATTTATTAATGTTTTTATTTTTGCCAATAAAAAAGGGAGGGAGAGTTGAAAATAATTGGAGGGAGAGTGTAAAAATTAAATGTTTTAGTGAAAAAATTTAAGGCAACACTTATAAGGTGGTGTTTTTTTCAATTATAAAAATAGGACATTTTAGAAGTGTGGTCATATATGTAAGTAAGTGTTGTCAATTATATCATATTGTAACAACACTTATAAAGTGTAGCTTATACCAATAAAGACTACACTTTTAAAGTGTTGCCAAAATTATTGTAGCTAAAAGTTAAAAATTTCTGCTACGCTTTAAAAGTGTTCCCAAAACTACTTTAGGCAACACTTTATAAGTGTAGTCCAGAATTAGTATTGCCGTAGGCCTAAAATGGTGTAGTGAGATAACCTAGTACCTAACCTAGGATGGTTCAAAGGATTTGTTATGGTCCTAACGACTTAAGGGTACTTTAGTAATTACCTTAGGTCACCTAATTAATTACATTATCAATTTAATTAATTAGTTTAAATGATCAAAACGAAATTACACTAACCTAGTACAACTCAAGAAACATTCGTAGATTAAGTTCTACTTAAGGTATGGGTTTCTATCCTGGAGTTCTTTCTCCAAGAGAACTTTCTTTCGAATGATTCAAAGATCTTGTAAACTAGGGTTGTTTCCCGTCGTTCTTGTCGAACTCCTTTCCCTAGTATCCTTGTTACGATTTCAATGTTGAATAGGTTAGAAATCATGTGGTTGTTATGTGGTGCTGGCTGATCTTAATGTGTATGGTTTTTGATTAAATAATGATTGAATGAACCTATTAATTGGACTCGTTTGATGCTAAGTGTTATTATGTGAATTAAAAGAATGATACTATGTTAAAGATATGTCCAAAAATGTTATGTATGAAGATGTTACGGTCTGTTGTGCATAATTGCTGTTAATATGACGTTATAAACATGATATATTCATTAAATGCTAATATGATGCTGTCCAGGATGTTTAAAAGAGTTATGCCTAAAGATATGTTATAAGGTTGGCTAAACAGATCTCCATGAAATCATAAGTTGAATGAATGTTTGGGTTATGCCAATAAAATGGCTAATAATGTCTTGCCCAAAAATTGAATGGAATTGGCTTACATTATTGCTCTTGAATAATGATGGAAAAATTGGGTAATGAGAATCTCATGAAATTATATTTGAATGAATGTTTGGCTTGTGCCAATAAATTGGCTATGAAGCCATTTCCAAATTTTCTAGGCCAATACTAAATTTACACAAATCTTATGTTCCCAATATAAGGTAATGTCAAATTAAGCATGACCAACAGAACAAAATGAATCCATAACTAAGGGTATGTCAATCAATGGGACAAGTCCCAACATACCCTATACTATCTTATATGACTAAAAGGTTGGAATACCAAATGAATAAGAACATCTAAAGTAATTCAATGAATCCATAACCAAGGGAATGTCATTCATTGGGACAACTCCCAAAATGTTCTATAAGAATGAACTATGAACATATGTAACTCATTGAAAGAAGTGCTCATCGTCGATAAACGATGAAATGAATCTACTACACAAAAGTAAAGAAGTAACGTGAGTTATAACATTATTAAAGGGGTCTAAATTAAGTAAGTGATAAGAATGGGGTGTTAAAGCAAGTGAGACAAGTCTTACTTACACCTAAGGTACTATGTTAAAAGAATATTCACGAATGAAGGTGTTAGAATGTGTGAGACTAGTCTCATTAACACCTAAGGATGATATGTAAGGACAATTCACATTCATCAATGTAAAGTAAGGATGATATTTAAGGACAATTCACATTCATCAATGTGAAGTAAGGATTATATGTAAGGACAATTCACATTCATCAATGTAAAGTAAGGATGATATGTAAGGACAATTCACATTTCATCAATGTAAAGTAAGGATGACAAGTCATCAAAAGAGTAAATAAATCTCCATCACATTCTAAATGTAAGTGTAAGGAAAATTCACACTTAATACGTAAAGAAGAAATTAGAAATCATCTAAATTAGCTATGACTACCTCATGCTAGAAGAAAGGTTCGATGATGTATGAGTTAAATGTAAATAGGAACTTTAAACTAAGAACCGATAGGCTAGTTATGAGTGGTGATGCCTTCTTTCGGGAAGGGAGGAGGTTCACATAATTCTCATGATATGAGACTGTCCACCAAGGTGGGTATGGGTCTCCCTAAATCTCCTAGTCTTTGAACTATGCTTCCAACATAGGGAACTAGGGATGTTTTGGTTTCACCTTGGCAAGTGACTCCACCTCTTTTCGGTGTCGGGAATACACCGGATTTCATGAGCTCACATGATCTATGTCGGTTAAAGTTGAAGTTCCTCAAAGTATGAAAGATAAAGAAATGAACGATACAGAAGTTGTTTGTGCAAGACAATCAGGAGGTGAAATCAGATTCAAGTAATGACATTAGGTCATTCTTGGTCATTGCACTTCATGATCCCTATGAGAGTCTTAAACTTAATCCTAGGTATAGCTGGTGTTTACATCATCATACAAATGAATGAAATGAATAATTTGAAGTACGAATGAACGAATGAAGCAGACTCTATGTTTGATAAAGAAGGCCCTCGGGTTGAGGTCTCATATGTTGGGTCCTCACTTGAGATGTCTTAACGCTATACTAATGATTCCAAGGTCTCGTGTATATGAAATATATAATATATAAAACATTAATGTAATGAAATCAATGGCATAACCAATAGAGAATGGCTAATGAAATGTAATGAATACTTGATGTAATGAATAACTTGTTGTAAGGATAGTCAAATCGTGTCCAATAAACTCTACAATAAGTAAAGGGCATAGATAATAATGAATTCTCATGTTATGAAAATGATAAAGCCAAATAAATTGGCTTATAATTACTTTATATAATTGGCAAAAGATATTAGACAAATAGGATTGACTTATAATGACTTCTTACATTAGGCAAATAATACAATAATAGGAATAGTCACTAAAGATTGGCTTATAAAGAATTCATGCCCAAAGTAAGCAAGATCATAATCTTTAATGATATTCCCCAAGAACTATGCACATTATGCAATCAACTAAAGAATGAGTATAGTCAATAAGTATTGACTTATAAATATTTTCATGCCCCAAATTGTAGTTAAGTCATTTCCTTAATCTCTTGAATTACTTACTTGATTCATTGTGGGTATGTGTCTACAATGAATCATTGCACTTGTAAGTAAAACATAGGACCAAAGGAGTTATTGAACTACACAACAAGAAGAAGAAAAAAAATGAAAAATAATCTAAGTGTGCAAAGAGAAGCTCTCGGCCTGGAGGATCAAAATCTCAAATCTTCGCTCGAGTTGTTCTAAAATTATGTTGATGATACTAATGTCTTATAATCATATAGAAAATGAGTTTTGTGATTTGAATGCATTGAAATACATCATATTCATACCACAATTCACAACTATTGAATTAGGAAAGTATAATGACTAGACTTTCCAGAAATGGCATGTTGCTTAGGAAGAGCTTTCATTGATCATGAATAGCTTTATGTGTATGTGTGCATATACCCATACTTAGTACAAGTGGTGTACTAACCCCCTACTATTTACTATATTTATAGGTGCAGGTCATAGGACAGATTGACGACACTTGCAGCGGTTTGGACTTTAGCGTTTCTCCAAACCATTTGGTAGGTCCTCCTGATTTTCAGGATGCTACAGATTTAGTCTAGCCTTAGTTTTTCACATAGCTAGTGTTTCCTTCGTACTTTCATTTCGAAGCTTTGTAATAAGGCCGTGTTTGGCAAACTATTTATGATATATTCATCTTCAGTTTCGAATTGATTCTTTATGATAGATGGTGGTTTTCTTATGTTGAGCTTAGTATATGATGTATCTAGTTAATAATTATTTGAAGTCTATGTATACTTAATACATATAAAAAGTTTTCAATTTTCCGCAAATGTAACTAGATGAATGTGATGAATGCAATATGAGGCTAGTCTGCGACCTCTGAGAGGTCAACGACGCCGGTGGCGATTTGGATTCAAGAATCCGGGTCGTTACAAACTTGCTATCAGACCATGAGGTTAAATTACCTAGGATCTAAAGCTCAACACAACCACATTACGTAGTTTTTAGATTATGGTTGTGAAGTGCGCCACAATCATGACTTAGAGACTACACGATGATAAGAAATTCTCCCTTCTTCTACTTTTTATCGTGCTATCTAGAGCTTTGATACTTTGTGTCATTATAAGTATCTGACTTCCTTCTTGTGTGAACGCGTAGAATAATACACACAAGAATTAGTATGGCCAAGTGGTCTAAGGCGCCAGACTCAAGATCTAGCCTCCCCAATAAGGGGCCATAATGGAAATGCCCAACGTGGACGAAAGACGTGTGGTGAGTGTGGCTGTTTGTATGGAGGTGAATGCATGGTAATGTCTAAAAGCCTGCTATGAGTATTGAGGAGGAGGAGAAGGATAAGTTGGCTGCATACCATCTCAAGAATATGGCTTAGACATGGATTTGCTTCATAAGTGTTATGCTATAATTGACTATAGAAACAGGGTAGTAAGACTTCAGTTTCCAAATAAGTAGGGTTAAAATGAGAAGGGCGTGGTTCAAATCCAACAGGCCAATAAGATGTTATCTAAGAGGTTAGATATACTCTTCATAAGTCTGGTTTTTGTTAAAGAAACTCTAAGTGTAAGTGCTTTAGTCGATTTGGTGTTATAAGTCACTAATCGTATGTCTTATAATAGCACTATGTGAGTTAAAACCAAGTTATATTGAATTTATGTTACTTTTTTTGTGTAGCATAGGCATGTTTTCTGTGTTGCATGATTTGTGATGTGCATTAAGTTAAGTGGGATTGAGAAGGAAATCCCTCAATCTCGAATATGAGGCTTCAGATAAGCTTGAATGATATGCATTATCCAAATAAGTGGGAATCAGATCTTCACAAAAGAGAAACATTTAAGTATGATAAAGTAACCTTCAAAAGTCACCCTCTTTGTTTAAATGATATGTAAGTGTCATTCAGGGACGAATGTTCCTAAGGGGGGGATAATGTAATGTTCCGGAAAATTACATGTCTAGTGAAGAGCCCAGTAAGTCTTTGAGAATGCGTATTGTGGGTACATAGGCACCGAATGCCCAATATTGAGAAATATTGGGCATAGTATAGAAAATTGGCTAAGGGGGTTAGCCAATTTCTATAATAATATCCAAGCAATCGAAACATAATCCAAGCTTGTTTAAGAATTGTACCTACAATGAAGATCCTAAGCTAAAATAATCTCTGCAATTCTTAGACTCATCGCTTACTCACATAAGTACTAGGCATCCAAGTGTCAAGCCTAGTACCCTAAGTACATAACCATTTAAAATGGTCATGTAAATTAAGCAGTGCCCAAGTACATAATGAGGGTCCTTGGAACAATAAGTAAAAATTTCCAAAGGAACCATAAATAATAGTTAGTTAGGAGAGTACAAGCAACCCATGTGCAAGCACATGGGGAGATACGGCCAAGAGGGGACCACCCTAACCAAATTTGGTTTGGGTAGTTAGGGAAAGAAACGTGCACAAGGGACCACTCCATGTGGGGCCTAACTTCCTAACCAATTCTAGACTATAACCTCCTTCCCTAACTATATAACTAACCTAGGACAAACCAAAATGGACCCATTAGTGCACCCGACAACCTAGGACCAAAACTGGGTTGACACTAACCTAGTACTAGTTAAAGAGACAACCTAGTACCTAACCTAGGATGGTCCAAAGAGTTAGTTATGGTCCTAACAACTTACGGGTACTTTAGTAATTCCCCTAGGTTACCTAATTAATTAATATATCAACTTAATTAATTAATTTAAAAGGGCTAAAACCGAAACTACAATGGAAATTTCTAGATTTCGGTTAAGACAATAAAGGAACAACCTAATACCTAACCTAGGATGGTCCAAAGAGTTAGTTAAGGTCCTAAAAACCTAGGGATACTTTATTAATTATCCTAGGCTACTTAATTAATTAATTTAGCAACTTAATTAATTAATTTAAAGGGCAAAACCTAAATGACAAAGCAATTTGTAGATTTCGGTTAAAAGAAGAAAAAGACAATCTAGTACCTAACCTAGGATGGTTCAAAGGATTGGTTATGGTCCTAACGACTTAAGGGTACTTTAGTAATT
The DNA here is from genome assembly GCA_016801875.1 of Solanum sitiens. Taxonomy (NCBI): domain Eukaryota; kingdom Viridiplantae; phylum Streptophyta; class Magnoliopsida; order Solanales; family Solanaceae; genus Solanum; species Solanum sitiens. Next base: position 2,905,023 of record JABWTJ010000012.1, on the reverse strand, counting down.
ACCTTAGGTCAACTAATTAATTAAATTATCAATTTAATTAATTAGTTTAAATGATCAAAACGAAATTCTTACACTAACCTAGTACAACTCAAGAAACATCCTAGTACTTAACCTAGGATGGTCCAAAAGGGTTAATTTTGGTTCCAATGACTTAGGGGTACTTTAGTACTTACCCTAGGTACCTAAATTAATTAAATTAAGGATTTAATTAATTAATATAAAGTCAAAGTGTTGACCAAAACCATAGTCAACACCAAATTCTAGATTTGACTAAGTGTTATGTTCTCCTATGTTTAGTCAACTTAGGAGGGGCGTTTTGGTAATTGGTTAATTATTTTATTAAATTAACTCATTAAACCTAAGTTTTATAATTAAATATCAGTTTTTAAACCTAAAAATCACGTTCAAACTCATAGAAAAAAAGGACGCAAAACAGTAAGCAAGCGAGGGAAAGAAAAACAGAAAATTCCATTGATTCTCCTAGGCGATTTCAAGGTTGCTCCAAGTTTTCGTTCAAGATGGTCTTCGTAGATTAAGTTCTACTTAAGGTATGGGTTTCTATCCTGGAGTTCTTTCTCCAAGAGAACTTTCTTTCGAATGATTCAAAGATCTTGTATACTAGGGTTGTTTCCCGTCGTTCTTGTCGAACTCCTTTCCCTAGTATCCTTGTTACGATTTCAATGTTGAATAGGTTAGAAATCATGTTGTTGGTATGTGGTTCTGGCTGATCTTAATGTGTATGGTTTTTGATTAAATAATGATTGAATGAACCTATTAATTGGACTCGTTTGATGCTAAGTGTTATTATGTGAATTAAAAGAATGATACTATGTTAAAGATATGTCCAAAAATGTTATGTATGCAGATGTTACGGTCTGTTGTGCATAATTCTGTTAATATGACGTTATAAAGATGATATATTCATTAAATGCTAATATGATGATGTCCAGGATGTTTAAAAGCGTTATGCCTAAAGTTATGTTATAAGGTTGGCTAAACAGATCTCCATGAAATCATAAGTTGAATGAATGTTTGGGTTATGCCAATAAAATGGCTAATTATGTCTTGCCCAAAAATTGAATGGAATTGGCTTACATTATTGCTCTTAAATAATGATGGAAAAATTGGGTAATGAGAATCTCATGAAATTTTATTTGAATGAATGTTTGGCTTGTGCCAATAAATTGGCTATGAAGTTATTTCCAAATTTTCTAGGCCAATACTAAATTTACACAAATCTTATGTTCCCAATATAAGGTAATGTCAAATTAAGCATGACCAACAGAACAAAATGAATCCATAACTAAGGGTATGTCAATCAATGGGACAAGTCCCAACATACCCTATACTATCTTATATGACTAAAATGTTGGAATACCAAATGAATAAGAACATCTAAAGTAATTAAATGAATCCATAACCAAGGGAATGTCATTCATTGGGACAACTCCCAAAATGTTCTATAAGAATGAACTATGAACATATGTAACTCATTGAAAGAAGTGCTCATCGTCCATAAACGATGAAATGAATCTACTACACAAAAGTAAAGAAGTAACGTGAGTTATAACATAATTAAAGTGGTCTAAATTAAGTAAGTGATAAGAATGGGGTGTTAAAGCAAGTGAGACAAGTCTTACTTATACCTAAGGTACTATGTTAAAAGAATATTCACGAATGAAGGTGTTAGAATGTGTGAGACTAGTCTCATTAACACCTAAGGATGATATGTAAGGACAATTCACATTCATCAATGTAAAGTAAGGATGATATTTAAGGACAATTCACATTCATCAATGTGAAGTAAGGATGATATGTAAGGACAATTCGCATTCATCAATGTAAAGTAAGGATGATATGTAAGGACAATTCACATTTCATCAATGTAAAGTAAGGATGACAAGTCATCAAAAGAGTAAATAAATCTCAATCACATTCTAAATGTAAGTGTAAGGAAAATTCACACTTAATACGTAAAGAAGAAATTAGAAATCATCTAAATGAGCTATGACTACCTCATGCTAGAAGAAAGGTTCGATGATGTATGAGTTAAATCTAAATAGGAACTTTAAACTGAGCACCGATAGGCTAGTTATGAGTGGTGATGCCTTCTTTTGTGTTGGGCGGAGGTTCACGTAATTCTCATGATATGAGACTGTCCACCAAGGTGGGTATGGGTCTCCCTAAATCTCCTAGTCTTTGAACTATGCTTCCAACATAGGGAACTAGGGATGTTTTGGTTTCACCTTGGCCAGTGACTCCACCTCTTTTCGGTGTCCGAAATACACCGGATTTCATGAGCTCACATGATCTATGTCGGTTAAAGTTGAAGTTCCTCAAAGTATGAAAGATAAAGAAATGAACGATACAGAAGTTGTTTGTGCAAGACAATCAGGAGGTGAAATCAGATTCAAGTAATGACTTTAGGTCATTCTTGGTCATTGCACTTCATGATCCCTATGAGAGTCTTAAACTTAATCCTAGGTATAGCTGGTGTTTACATCATCATACAACTGAATGAAATGAATAATGTGAAGTATGAATGAACAAATGAAGCAAACTCTATGTTTGCTAAAGAAGGCCCTCGGGTTGAGGTCTCATATGTTGGGTCCTCACTTGAGATGTATTAACGCTATACCAACGATTCCAAGGTCTCGTGTATATGAAATGTATAATATATAAAACATGAAAGTAATGAAATCAATGGCATAACCAATAGAGAATGTCTAATGAAATGTAATGAATACTTGATGTAATGAATAACTTGTTGTAAGGATAGTCAAATCGTGTCCAATAAACTCTACAATAAGTAAAGGGCATAGATAATAATGAATCCTCATGTTATGAAAATGATAAAGCCAAATAAATTGGCTTATAATTACTTTATATAATTGGCAAAAGATATTAGCCAAATAAGATTGACTTATAATGACTTCTTACATTAGGCAAATAATACAATAATAGGAATAGTCACTAAAGATTGGCTTATAAAAAATTCATGCCCAAAGTAAGCAAGATCATAAACTTTAATGATATGCCCCAAGAACTATGCACATTATGCAATCAACTAAAGAATGAGTATAGTCAATAAGTATTGACTTATAAATATATTCATGCCCCAAATTGTAGTTAAGTCATTTCCTTAATCTCTTGTATTACTTACTTGATTCATTGTGGATATGGGACTACAATGAATCATTGCACTTGTTAGTAAAACATAGGACCAAAGGAGTTATTGAACTACACAACAAGAAGAAGAAAAAGAATGAAAAATAATCTAAGTGTGCAAAGAGGAGCTCTCGGCCTAGAGGATCAAAATCTCAAATCTTCGCTCGAGTTGTTCTAAAATTATGTTGATGATACTAATGTCTTGTAATCATATAGAAAATGAGTTGTGTGCTTTGAATGCATTGAAATACATCATATTCATACCACAATTCATAACTAACGAATTTGGAAAGTCTAATGACTAGACTTTCCAGAAATGGCATGTTGCTTAGGAAGAGCTTTCATAGATCATGCATAGCTTTATGTGTATGTGTGCATATACGCATACTTAGTACAAATGTGTGTACTAACCCCCTACTATTTACTATGTTTATAGGTGCAGGTCAGAGGACAGATTGACGACACTTGCAGCGGTTTGGACTTTAGCGTTTCTCCAAACCATTTGGTAGGTCCTCCTGATTTCGAGGATGCTACAGATTTAGTCTAGCCTTAGTTTTTGACATAGCTAGTGGATAATGTCCCAAGCATTTCCTTCGTACTTTCATTTCGAAGCTTTGTAATAAGGCCGTGTTGGGCAAACTATTTATGATATATTCATCTTCAGTTTCGAATTGATACTTTATGATAGATGGTTGTTCTCTTATGTTTAGCTTAGTATATGATGTATCTAGTTAATAATTATATGAAGTCTATGTATACTTCATACATATAAAAAGTTTTAAATTTTCCACAAATTTAACTAGATGAATGTGATGAATGAAAGATGAGGCTTGTCTGCGACCTCTGAGAGGTCAACGACGCCGGTGGCAATTCGGATTCAAGAATCCGGGTCGTTACAAACACCCTCCTAAACCTGCACCTAAAGTAGTATAATGTATGGGATTAGTACACACTTGTACAAAGTATGGGTGTATGCAAGTACACACCAAGGACATGCATAATTAAGAAGAGCTCTACTAACGATATGAATTATTGAAAGCCGAGTCATTTGGACTTGCAAAATCAGATTAGCAAATTCATGCTATGAGAGTAACATGCATCATCATTCTTTTCATATTGCACACAACATATAACATATTTCATATACCACATACATACATTACATATCATTCGTTCATATGCCGTGAGACCTTGGAATCACGGACTTAACATTAGGACTTCCCAAAATGAGGGCTCAACATATGGGACCTCAACTAGGGAGCCTTCTTTAGCAAACACAGAGTCTGCTTCATTCATTCATACTTACTTCATTTTCATTCGTTCGTAGGCTGGTGTGAACACCAGCTATACCTAGGATGTTGTTTAAGACTCTCATCGGGTTCACTGTGCAATGACCAAGAATGACCTAGTGTCATTACTTGAGTCTAGTTCCCCTCTTGATTATCCTATCCAAACACCTTTGGTATCATTCATTTCATTATCTTTCATACTTTGAGGAACTTCAACTTTAACCGACATAGATCATGTGAGCATCATGAAATCCGGTGTTTTCCCCACACAGAAAAGAGGTGGAGTCACTGGCCAAAGTGAAACCAAAACATCCCTAGCTCGCTTAGGTGGAAAACCACTGGCTAGTTCCCTCTGTTGGCAGTATAGTTCAAATACTAGGAGATTTAGGGAGACCCATACCCACCTTGGTATACAGTCTCATCTCATGAGAATTACGTGAACCCCCGCCCTTCCCGAAAGAAGGCATCACCACTCATAGCTAGCCTATTGGTGCTCCATTTAAAGTTCCTATTTACATTCAAATCATACATCGTCGAAGCTTTCTTCTAGCATGAGGTAGTCATAGCTCATTAGATGATTTATCATCTCTTCTTTATGTATTTAGTGTGAATTGTCCTTACACTTACATATAGAGTGTGATTGAGACTTGTGTCTTAACATTCAACACTCTCTTAGGTGAGTATTTTTTGTGCCCTTATATTGGCGTAGGTACAACTTGTTTCACTTTCACTAGCCTCATATTTTCATGCCACCTTGTTCTTTCTTAACATCTTTTCATTTCATATTTACTCACCTTTCATTATTTTTTCATCGTATAACATACATATGCTCTCTTGGAATTTACATTGAGGGACATTGATTCTAGGCGTAGATACAGCTTGTCTCACTTGTACTAGCCTATCCTCATGTAGCCACTCTTTCTTGATTTATTCATCGTCTAGCATAAATATACTCTCTTAGAAATTTCATTTAGTGACATTGATTTTTAGGCGTAGATGCAGCTTCTCTCACTTGCACTAGCCTCTTATCATGTTGTCACTATTTTCATTAGCATCATCGTATAACATAATTACTCACCTTATTACGTGAATGTTCATTTCGTCATATGACAATGCACTTGGCCTTTTAGTGTGTTTCACATTCTTACTTAACCCTTCGGGGGTCTCATCATTTTATCACATACATTTTATGTTCACTTATTTTTAAACGTGCGGTGGACTTCTGAACCCCTATGTACAAGCCATGAGGATTCGCATAATTCGTCTAAGTGACTCATACATACCCAAGATTATGTGGTACAAGACTTATGCATCTTGTAAGTATTCCAAGGTCTCGATTTCGATTCTTATAGGCAACTTTAATTAAGTATTTATTCACGTAAGACTTATGCATCAATACGGAATTGGGAAAGGGAACCCGATGTCAAATCCCTTGAGTAACACTTAGTCTTATATTAAATTTTGATTTAAAATTTGAGCTTGGGGACCCAAGTTCGAATCCCAACGCCTACATTTCTTTTCTTACTTTTCTCTCCTTGACTTTTCGATTTTAGGCTGAGAGGATGTGGGATCGATCCCCCACAACCTCATTTTATTTTCCTTAAGTTTTTTTCTCCTAATTTCCTCACCTATCCGAGAGGTTGTGGGTTCGATCCCCACACACCATATTTTATTTTTCTTTCATTTTTCTCCTCTCTCCCTCACCTATCCGAGAGGTTGTGGATTCGATCCCCACACCACTCATTTTATTTTTCTTTCATTTTTCTCCTAAATCTTTACTTGAGCCTTACCCCATTTCTAATGCCCCTTACCTTATTTTTATTATTGAATTTTTTATAGCTTGCATATGGTGAGGTCTTGGATTCAATCCCTAATGACCACACATTAAAAAAATAAATTGAAATGCACCTCCCTCAACACTACCCAACACGAGCCAAATTTCCAGATTTCTGGAAATTTGGTCATCTTTTCAATACCCCTTTTTCAACATTTATACGATAGATTTTTATGGCAAATTCGTTAGTCATTTCGTACATTATTATATGCATCGTTTCCAAGTAATTTTATACAAAAACACAAGTATTTAAACATGCCATTTTCATGCTCCAAACCATGCTCAAGAACACGACTACACACTCATTGCACACATTTTCATCATCACATAAATCCGAACATAATTACATATATATAATTATCATGAAAACACATTACATCCCTAAATTCTACCAGCAAACATACCGAACCTACAACAATCGATGGGAGCTAGTGACTGGGACATGCAAAGGGGAACATTCCTAGTTTTTGGATTAGAATTTGACTAAAACTTAGGGGTCTCTTGGGAAAGGGACCAAGAGGAAGAAAACCCATACCTTTTGTTGATCAACACCCTCCAAATCTTTTCCAATGGCAGACCACTCCACGACACCAAAGCCTCACCACCAAACTTCAAGCACAACCCATCAAGAACAATGTTTTTGCTTTTCATTTTTAGATTAGTTTTTCTTTTGTGTTTTAGCGTTCAAGTTCTTCAAGAGTGATGAACTTTTAACTTTGCTCTTTTTCTTATAATGAACGTGAGAAAGAGAGTGGATAGGCGTGAGAAAGAGAGTGGAGAGAGATGAGAGTAAGTGTAGGAGTTTTAGTTGAAGACTTAGTCAAACTAGGACTCCTTGTTATTTATTAATTAAAAATCTGATTTTTTAAGGTTTAGGTGAAATGACTCATCATGCCCTTACTTAAATCAGATAATTAATATTAATTAATTCAATTTAACATTGCTTCCACCAAGGATCGAACCCGGGTGAAGCTTAACTTGCGAAAAGGGTCAAATTCGGCCAACCTTACCCGAATTGCCCATCTTTCTATATTAGTTAATTAATTAATTAACTACTTAGGGTAATTACAATACTACCCCTAACCTAGAAAAGACCATTTTACCCCTAGACCCTCGAAACCAAAGATTACCCTTTTCATGTCCGGTTAACACTCATCCGGGTGAATCTTAATATTCGGGTGCCCTACATGGCTGGACCCAACCTTGCCTAGCTCAACTAACTCACCAAGTTGGTTGGCTTGGCTGGTACATGGGTTCTGAGGTCTGGTTCCATGCGCATCAAGCCGTGTGAACCCGGTCTAATCTAGGCATTCTAGGTACGTTTAGGCATTACTTCGCATTGTTATTTTTGGGTTGTTACATTATCCCCCCCTTAAGAACATTCATCCCCGAATGACACTACTATTTACTAGAAACAAGTAAGTCATCTTTAAAACATATGCATACATAGGCAGTTCAATACTCCTCATTGGTGAATATCTGATTCACATATTAACATGATGGTGCACATCCTTGAAACCTACTAGCAACTTCACATTAATAGACTAAGGAACTCTTTCCTAAACTAGTCTCATCAAAACATACAACATAAGTAAACACATAAGTAAACACAAATCAGCAACCAACATGATGACTCAAACATATTAACTTCATACTAGTGCATAAAACCATACACAGTCAAACACATGAAAGACTAATTAAGGCTACGCATTCGAGACATCACCAGGAGTGTCTTCCCCTGCACCCCTAGACTTGAGTGCGAAGAATGGTTGCCTCCTTGGAGCCTCTTCATTTGGACCATTCGGATGAACTCTCTCCTTCCCTTTTTCTTGACCTCTCCTATTCGAACAATCCTTCATCATCTGACCCAGTTTGCCACAACTGTAACAAGCGTTAGATCCCATCATACACTCTCCTCCATGCATTTTGCCACACTTCCTATGAGATGGCCTCTCCTGAGGTGTATCTACTTCATTGTTTCTCTTCACTCTGGGCTTGAAATCCCTATCATAGAGACCATTGGAACTCTTAACACCATGAAATAAAAATTTCATAAGGCACGATAAGATTTGGAAAATGGAAAATTTCCTAAGCATTATGCAGTCTCTAATTCATGATAGTGGTATACTTCACTACCATAACTTAGAAACTACTTAACGTGGTTGATATGATCCTAATGTCTTGGATATTTAACATAATGCTCTAATACAAAGTTTGTCACGACCCGGATTCTGGAATCCGAACCGCAACCGGCGTCGTTGACCTCTCACAGCTCGTAGACAAGCCTACTTACGTCGTCATTACATTCGCTAGGTTAATTTTAGCGGAAAATTTGAAACTTTTTGTATTGTTTGAAGTTTACATAGACTTCATAGTTATAACATGCATATACATATAAAGAATTTCATTGCTCATGTGTATCAACCATATAATAAATAATCATTCAATCTGGAAATAAATAGTCTTATAGCATAAGTAACAATTGCCAAAATGGCACCATTACATAAGTCTGAACAAAATAGGAAAGTGATACTAGTGGAACATGCTCCACTGGCCTAAACCTATTACTAAGCTAGAAACATAACGGCAGGCATCCTAGAATGCATAAGAACCTAACAAGTCCGGATGAAAAGCTCTGATGTCCGAACAGCTATAATGAATGTCTTCAACACCCTCCTGAACCTGCACCTAAAATAGTATAATGTATGGGATTAGTACACACTTGTACTAAGTATGGGTGTATGCAAGTACACACCAAGGACATGCATGATTAAGAAGATCTCTCTCCTAACAATATGAATTATGGAAAGCCAAGTCAGTTGGACTTGCCAAATCAGATTAGGAAAGTCATTCTATGAGACAAGACAATTCATAATCATAGGAAATTCAAAAAATTTTCTTAAATCATTAATGTAACACATACGTAGAGGGACATAAGGATAGCATTCTTGATCACCCTTGTATTGGAGAGCATAGAACCTATTCCTCTTTGGAGGAACATCTTCCACATGATAAGTAGCAACTTGCTTGCCCTCTCTCACATTATCTTTTGCTTTAGGGCAATCTTTCATCATATGACCACTCTCACAAAACCTATAGTAACCATCTCTACCAGCCAAGCCCCTACCCTCATGTTTCTTACCACACCTAGGCCAAGTAGGTCGGGAGTGCTCACTACTCTTCTCATACCTAGAAATACTAGAGTAGCCATGTCCAGAAGATTTTTGTCGAATCTTACAATGACCATGTCAACAAGACCCTTCACTTTCCATCCTACTTCTCTTTCACTCCTTCTTAAGCTTGGACTCCTCTATTTGTTGAGCATACACCATTAGTTTGGAGATATCCATATCATCTATAAGCATTGCCATACGACACCCTTTTCCACTAATCTGGACACCCATGTCATGAACTTATTCTTCAAGTCTTGAGGGGTTGCTACCAAACTTGGAGCATACTTAGAGACTTGAGTGAACTTCAAAGAATACTCCATAGAACTCAACTTGAATTGTTTGAGGTTTATGAATTAACCCTACATAGCCTCTCCCAATTACCTAGGGAAGAACATATAAAGGAAAGCCGACTTGAAAGTATCCCACTCTATGGGACTCGCCCCTATCGGCCTAGAATCTTTCCATTGTTCATACCGCACGTAAGGTACATCTTTGAATTGATAAGCAACTAGCTCAGCTTTCTCCCTAAAAGTCAATCCCAGAATAGCAAGAGTCTTATAAACCTCATCTATGAACCCATTTGGATCATCCTCCATCTTTGAGGCACTAAATTTTTGAGGGTTCATCCTCAAGAACTCTCTAATTCTATAGTCACAAATTACCCCTATCGGGTTAGACACCACCTCCCTCTTGGCTTTTGCCGTCAAGGCTTGAGCAACCAAGTTAATTGAAGTCCTAAATTCCTCTAGAGTCATATTGTCAACTTGAGGAGGGACTTGATTTCCTTGGGGAGGAACCTCTTGATTCTCAAGGCCATCTCCTTTCATTCTAGCATTAGTCGTAGTCTTAGCCTTAACCTGGAAAAAATAATAGGAAAACATTAGAAGAAGGTCGTACCTAAAACAAAATCTATGGCACGACTTGAAGATTGAATAAGTGAAACTTTTCTAAGCATCAGGTAGCCTCCAACTCATACGTGTGTCGTAACTCACACCGATGAATAAGACTCTACTAGACGTGGTTTTAAGATTTCCTAAGACCATTTAATAACCTTATGCTTTGATACCATGTTTTTGAAGACCCAAAGTACACTCTAGAAGATAACGCATCCTTCAAGTTGGAACATGACATACTTGACCTCTCAGAGGTCTTGTACAATCCCTTAGACATCATTCATAGCATAAACATATGAACATTAAAAAAAAATTTAAACTTTTTCTTCAAAAACATAATGCAGAATCTTGTCATAAAAGTTCTAACATATGTCTCAAAAACAATCTATGTCAACACGAGTACAATAGTCTTGCGTCACATCCCATAAAAGTCTAAACATAGAAAAGAACATAAAATACAACATAGTGATAGTGTACTCGGATGCTATGAGGACTCACCAATCTTCACTCCTTCAAAGCCTTGGACACATTACCCTTCAAAGAAACTCAATCTTCTCAAGACACTACATTGGATTAGAATGTAGGAAAAATATGTGTTAGTACAAAATATACTAAGTATGGAAACCATCATACCAAATAGAAGATATCTCAAAGGGTTAGTCAATAATAGACATAATCATAAGAGATAAAGACATAAGCATAACATGAATATCATAAATATAATAAAGCATCATAAAGCATATATATGCGTTCATACTTAACACATTGTCTTTCTTAGTCAAATGAACTACTTCACAAGCCACTTCCAAGTATACTTGTGCAAAGCTATGGTAGCATCCCATACTACTACCAAAGCTAAGTACATCTCTTTGGACATTCTTGATCATAACCTACTTTCATAATTAAGACTTACGTTCATCATATCATATGAGCATTGTGCCCTTATGCCACCTCCAATCACACTTGAGCAATGCATGCGAAGTATCCCATTTTACCTCAAACACTAAGCATGTCTTGAAGTCACATTGATCCATTTCATTTCAGTTTAGTAGTCTTTAGTAGACCTACTTCATATTGACAATGAACTATCATCTTAAGCCTATCATGTCATGGAAGGAAACTATTGCACTATCAAAGCTAAGCATACATCATGTGGTGGTCAAGTCATAGGTAGCTTCAAGTCACACTTGTGCAATGTATGGATAACATCCCATACTACCATCAACACTATTTCATTCCAAGCTAACTTGTCTTGCACTCTTTTCTATTAAGCTCAACTTGCTACCATAATAGTCCTACTACCATGGAAAGCATCTCAACATACTAACTAAGCTAACTAAAGAAAGGATACAACAATCCTAACCACCATGAATCCAATCATGTAGATGCAAGCAAATTTACTGAAGAATGAATCCTCAACCATAAGCTAAAATGAGAAACTAATCTCAAGATATTACATGAAATGCATCTTGCATGCAAATCAAGCTACCAAGAAATGCACCTTGCATGAAAGTCAAGTTTTTCGTAACCTTGTTGTTATCCATACAATGATGTCTAAGGGAGAATGAGCTCATTTAATAACCTCATTCCAAGCTAACTTGTCTTGCACTCCTGTCTATTAAGCTCAACTTACTATCATAATAGACCTATTACAATGGAAAGCATCTCAACATACTAACTAAGCTAACTAATGGAAGGATAAAACCATCCTAACAACCATGCAACCAATCATATAGATGCAAGCTAATTATACGGGAGCATGAATCCTCAGCCATAAGCTATAATGAGAAACTAATCTCAAGATATTACATGAAATGCACCTTTCATGCAAATCAAGCTACCATGAAATTCACCTTGCATGCAAGTCAAGTTAAAATTAGGAGAGTATAGGCCTTTCCCCTAAAGCTACCATGAAATTGTTTTGGCGTAACCAAGTCAAGCTAACATGATGAAGTATCCTTACAACACAAGACCAAGCTAATCATGCGAGATCTTGCTTCATCCATCCCAAGATAACATGGGAACCACCATCCCCAAGCTACCATGATCAAGCTTCCTTGCAACACATGACCAAGCTAAACATGGGAGAGCTTACCTCCTCCATCCAAAGTTAATATTAGATTCAACATCTGAAGTTACCATGAGAATTTCAAGTCAACCCTCCTTGAGTATTACTATCCCAAGCTACCCTTGAGACAAACCACCTCAAGTTATCATGAGATCCACCATCTCATTAGGATTCACATCTCAAGCTATCATGAGACTCACATCTCAAGATATCATGATATTCTCATCTCAAGCTATCATTCATTAGTATCAACTCTCACCAAGTCTATTATACATGAAGCGATCATACAATCCATCTTCAATCAAATCTAGTTCATCATGTCTCAATTCATTTTAGGTTATTAGGTCAACCTAGAATTCATCTATGTGAGAGAACTTGCTTCCCGTATCATGTTTATGTCTACGTGTAAACGAGAAGACATCATCACAATCTCTTAATAATGACTTTACCTCAAAAGCCCTAGCATCAATGGCATAACAACTCATATTCAGTTCTTACCTTCAATTCATTATGATCTATGTTAAATTTCATGCTTAATTCATTCAATTGGATCATTAGAAGGTAAGTATAGGCATTCATGATCCCAAAGGTTCAATTCCAACTTTACAAGTCAAGAAAAACCTAGATCAATTTAGCCTAGTTTAATTCATATCTAGGTGATTCATTCATGATCAAATTTTATACAATACAATTGAATTAAGAAGATCAACTTAGAACCTTCATCTTCCCTAAAATCACCATGATCACCTTTGATATCAATTACCACAATTCACCATGAAAACCTCATTAAAATATAACATAATAATCATATGAACATAACTGAATACTACCCACTAGATTGGGATCAAAATCAAGCCTTAACCACAATGAATCACAACCCATCCTAAATTAGGGTTCTTTTGGATTCACAATTGAGGAAAACTAGGGGGACTTCATGAACGGAAAAGTCCATGGATGAATAATCTTCACATACCATAGATAAGACCCTTAATCCTTGCTTGAATCCTTGGTGAATTTCTTCCAAAGAGAAGCTTCCAATTTCTCTTCTTCTATGGTTCTTGAGATTTCTTTGGAGATAGAGCTTTTGATCTTGGAGTCTAATATATAAAGGGGTATCTTATTGTTTCAATACTCATAAAATACCTAAAACCATCTAATTTAACCGCCAATGCATTTATTTTGATGTGGGGTGAATTTCCCATTCACCCCTTAAGTGACCAGCGTGCTGGAGGATAATTGCAGGCTCCATCGACGACATGCAGTCGATAGACCGTCGATGGACCGACGGTTCCATCCTTTAGGTCTGTCTTTTGCAATAGAGACTCTGCAAAATGGGGGCGTGAGCTCCCATTATAAGTATGGGGATACGCCCCCAATTGATTCATCGTTCCTTGGACGATGCGGCGTCGTTTGGCCATCGTTTGTCGATTCTCCCTTGCGCAGTTTTGACCCACAAGTTGGGTCCTCCACGAGGACCCATAGGTTGGTCCTTGGGAAGTCATGCTCGGATGTTTCCACCCCAAATATGTACGTCTAGATGTTAGGAACCTTCCCTATATATTTGAGCCCCAAACACCAGTTAAAACATTATGAAAAATACTAAGGCACACATGCTAGGCTCTATTTTGAGCTATGGAATTTTTAGGTCCTTACACTATCATAATAAACTTATAAGACATTTACCACATTAGAATATTCATCACATATAGACCATTACCTTTACTTTACCTTTTCACCTCAAGTAAGTACCTTTAACCGTCACTTTATTCAAAGTGTGGATAGTGTCCTATACAACCACTATCACCGAAGAAACACTCTAAGGTCACCCAAGGTGGAACCTCATACTATCCCTTTCAACTCAAACATACTATTTTATAAATACATAACACATTATTAGCCATAATCCTCATATGAGAACAATCATTTAAGATAACCCTAATTCACACTAATGCAATGTGTAAGTAGAATCCCATACTACTACTCATACAAAATTCTCCTTTAGAATAACCTTAGACTTGGAACATAACATTCAACAAGTCATAACACCTTAATTAACATTAGACATAAGACCAACATGTTTCATTAACATCATATAAGAACTCATTCTTTCATTTTCGTCATAAGGATACACCATGACCCCCTTCAAATTTCTACTTGTGCAATGCAAAGGACGTCCCATTTCACCACCTACACTAAGTATTAAACCCTTAGGAAGACATAGTTCATTACATTATTTTGTGAGGGTAAGCATTAACTTACATAAACCATTAGAGATTGACATGGAACCCTAGTTCTAACCCTTATCATATGAGGGATCTGCAATTGCCTAAGGTAGGGTATTTCTTTCTAGATTGAGTTGAATACATTAGCTATGGACCTATATGGGCACATATTTAATGGATAGGGAGATTTATACTAAATACCATGCCTAACTCAAGTGAGGCTAACCATCTTAGGAGATTGATACTAAGTACCCTACCTAAACTCACGAGAGAGTACTCATCACTATCGTATCCGATCGGTGCTTAGCATTAATCCCCACAGAGTATTAGACTATAATAACATTCCTTTCTTATAGGATAAGGGATTGCTACTAATACCCTGATTTTCCATGATTTAACGTCATTTCTAATGCATTTAACTTAAAAGTTGTGTGTGTCTAAAGACTTTTTGTAGTGATTTTTTAACAAGTTTTGTGTTTTGTTTTGCAGGAAAGATGTTCAGGTGGCAAGAGAAAAAAAACTAGAATATAGTGTAGAACCAAACTACTGATGCAATTGACGGTCCGTCATTCAATCGACTGACCGTAGGTGTGATCGTGAATGAGCAGCTTAGAGTATTGAAGGAAAATCTGGGAAATCTAACTATGTGTGGAACCACGAGAGACAAAGATGGTCTGTCGATTAGTGAGCTGTCATTTGGTTCATACAAGGTTTCAGTACCTGATTTTTTGAAGATTCTGAGGATGTTTGAGCTACGGAGGAGCATATATGACCCGTAGGTGGATCGACGGACCGTGTTGCGGTGCCATCCAAGTAGAGAAAAAATATTCTAAGTCTTGACTGACGGAGGCAGTCTATGGACCGTCGATTGATCGACGGTCCGTTAGTTGGTTTGTTGATTGATGTCCCATAACGTGAACAAAACTTTCTTTATCTTTTATTCCTTTTTCTTTAGGACATTGTTTTCTATATATAGGGTATAAAAACCTCGTTTTGTAGGTTAGGTACTGTAACACTCCAGAAATTCCATGACTTAGACTAGAGCTTAATCTATTTAATAATGCTTAAAATGATGTTCCCAGAAAATGTACTTGTCTAGTAAAGCGTCTATTAGGTTTCAAGAATATGTATTGAGGTATTGTCTTAAGAATGTTAGCCAATTTTGTATGTATTCACAAGTAAATGAAAATACACCTTGATGTCCAAATGCTCCAATCCAAGCTTGTTTATGAATTGTACCTGCAATGAAGACCCTAAGCTAAAATTATTGAATTCTAAGCACATTAGGTACGAAGAATCGAAGTGTCAAGCCTAGGCACCATAGCACATGCTCATTTAAATGGTCATGTAGATTGAGTAGTTCCCAAGGACATAGTGAGGATCCTTGGACAAGAAGTGAACCTTCAATAATACACGATTAGGAATGTGCACGCAACATATGTTCAAGCACATGTGCAAGAACATGTGGTACCAACGGCCGAGAGACAAGGCCAACCGATTCGGTTAGGGCGGCTAGGGGACAGCCCCGAGTCGGGTCCAGCCACTTAGGGCCGAGCACCCTAATTAATTCTAGGTCCTAACTAACTAACCTAACTAACTAATTAATCTAGGACTAACTAAAATAAACCAACTACTGTGCCTGAAATCCTAAGACCTAATAGGGTGACACTAACCGAATAACTAACTAAAGAAACATCCTAGTACCTAACCTAGGATGGTCCAAAGGGGTTGGTTATGGTCCTAACGACTTAGGGGTACTTTAGTAATTACCCTAGGTCACTTAATTAATTAAATTAGCAACTTAATTATTTAATTTAATTCCTAGTCAAACCCGAGATCCTAAGTCAAATGTTCTCCTAGTTGTAGTCAATTTAGGAGGGGTGTTTTAGGTAATTTAAGTAGAGGGTCTTTAGGGTAATTCTTGGGACGTCGATATATTGATATTAGGTCAGTTTTAGACCACTTTTTCACGTCCCAAACCAGATCAAACTAAATTCTCTCTAATCTTTAAAGAACGCTCTCCTTTCCAAACTCCATTGAAGAACCAGAAAAGCTTAAGAAAGAAGACGAAGGTTTCAAAGTTTCCAACCAAATTTCGTGGATACTTCATCTACAATGTATGGGTTTTCACTCTTAGGATTCCTTTTTCCAAGAGGTCCTTTCAAGATAAATTTTCAAGAACTTCGAATACTAGGGTTTTTACTCTACAAAATGGATTTTCTTCCTAACCTAGATTTATGATTTTCAATGAAAAGTAAACATTTTCTATACTTTATTTCGCATGAATTGTTGAGTAATTGATTGATAATGTTTGAATGTCATGTGATACATGTTTTTTCTCTATGTGATGGTTTTGAATGGGTTGTTTGCAGTGTTTGATAACGTGAAAACATTAGGGTTAGAATGTAAGGTTTGAATACCCTTTAATGACCCGTTTACCATATCCTATGCTATGTATTGATCTTGTATATGATTTGATGAGTTGTTCTTCATTATTTCAATGAATATTTCCCTATGTATGATTATTGATATTGCATGATGAATAAGGTTCTTGGAAGCAAGAGGTAAGTCTTCTAAAATTGTGATTACTCTAAGATGTTTATGCTCGCCTATAAGTCTTGATGCTATGTTATGAAAGTATGTATGATGTTGCTATGTGAATATAATGGATATGAACATGTAAATTGTGAGATTATGATACGAATATGAAAACGCAAGTTATGATACTCTCTTGTATGCTTTATACAAGATGATTATGCCATGTAAATCTCACAAAAAGAAAGGTTACGATGAAAGGACAATTATCATCTAATCTAAAAGATCTCATGATCATGTTATACAAGGAGATAATCTCCTATGACCTATGATAAGTTTTGATAAAAGACAAATGAAAGGTTATTTCAACAAAAGGGACTTAAGCTAAGCATCGATGAACTAGATATGGGAAGTGTCCCTTCCCTAGCGGGAAGGTAGGTTCACAATGATTCTCATGAGATTGAGACTGCCATGTAATGTGGAACTATGGGTCTCTAATACATCTCCTAGTTCTTGAACTATGCTGCCACCATCGGATACTAGCTAGTGGATCCACCTTGAAAGATACGTCATGTTCGGTTCTACTTTGGCCGGTAGACCACCTCTTTTTGGTGTGGGGAAGACACTGGATTCCATGTTTAGCTCACATGGTCTATGTGGTTTAATTCCTATGTTCCCTCATGTAAAACGAAAGACAAGTAAACGAACGTTGACTAGGGTGACTTGAGGAGTTGGCTTAGTATAGGTAGTGGTATGGGACACTACCTAGACATTGCACAAGTTGACTCTAAGGGAAATCCTAGGACATTGTTCTTATGTAATATGATGATATGAAAGATATATGTTTATGATATATCATGTTACTCTTACATCAATGTTGATCCTTATAATGAATATGTTATTGAGTTATATTGTTATATGAAGCAAAGCTTTACTTATGGTCTCCTATCTGATCTACTTGGTTATGTGGGGTTATGGGGCTTCACATGACCATTGCACTTGTAGGTTTGGGATGGGATCATTGGTATGTTTGTTGTATTTTATGTTTATATGATTTATTGAATATGAATTATTAACGTGACTTTATGAGAATATGCCTTCGATTATTATCAAGCTTTAAGTGATGGAATCGTTACTTGTATATGTTATATGGTATGTGCATTGAAGACATTCATATGAGTTAGCATGTTTTCTAAAGAATGATAAATGATACTTTTTCATGCATGTCCCTATGTGTTATGTGCATATACCCATACTTAGTACATATGGCGTACTAACCTCATGACTTTATTTTACTACAAATGTAGGTTCCCGCCATTGAAGTTAAGCAGGTCAATTTTAAGAAGGTTGGAACTCTTTCTCCAAGTCATGGTAGGTCCTCCTCATATTTGGGACGCTATCATCTATATTCCAGACTATGAAGACTTAGTAGTTTTTAGAATACGTTATTCCGCTATGTTCTTTTGATTATTTTGTATTAAGGCCTATATGGCATGTTGACTATTATTGGCTAAGTCCAGATTTGCATTCTTAGATGGTTTCTATACATGTGAGACAAGTTTTAGAATATCGTATGTTTTTATAAATCTTAAGTATGAAGTCTAAGTATATTTCATTAGTATATTAAAAGTTTTTAATCGCAATTTTTAATGATCACATGTTATGACGAATGCTAAGAGGCTTGTCTGTGACCTCTGAGAGGTTAACGACGCCGGTCTCATCCGGGGTATGAAGTCCGGGTGTGACAAACTTGGTATCAGAGCATGAGGTGAAATATCATGAGTATCAATGTCTCACCAAACCACATTACCTAGTGTCTTGTTCATGGTTGTGAAGCGCGCCACAATTGTGGACGAGAGGCTATGTGATGATTAGGAAACTTCTCGTTTCTTGGTAATCCTATGTCGTGACTCTAGAGCTTTGACACGATGTGTCTTTTAGCATCTAATTCCATTCTTGATCGGTTATTCCCAAGATAGCAATGATAAGCTAAGGTAGAGGAGTTCATGAACCTTCATCAAGGAGATATTAGTGTTAAGAAATACTCGTTGAAGTCTATTAAGTTGTCCAAATATGCTTGTTCTTCGGTTTTTAATGCTAGAGATGAAATGAGCCGATATGTAATGGGCGTG
This sequence comes from Solanum sitiens, assembly GCA_016801875.1. NCBI lineage: Eukaryota > Viridiplantae > Streptophyta > Magnoliopsida > Solanales > Solanaceae > Solanum > Solanum sitiens. The sequence continues at coordinate 2,885,709 of JABWTJ010000012.1, read as the reverse complement.
TCCGAAGATCTTGAAGAAGAATGTCGTGCAGCCATGCTTAATGAAAATATGAATCTTTCTAGGTTAATGGTTCATGCTCAACAGGTTGAGGAAAGTTGCCTAAGGAAGAGAAATAGGGAATTTAAGAAGGCAAAGTCTTTTGAGAGTGGTTCTCCTAAAAGTATGATTGATGTTCAAGACAAGCCTAAGTTTAAGAAGAGGTTTTCTAACCAAGTTCCTTCAAATTTCTCCGAGAATCAGAATGATAGAGGTTCCAATCCTAAACCTCAAGAGGGGAGAAACGTTGAACCACCAAGAGAAAGACCAACTTGTGGTGAGTGTGGTAAGAAGCATGGGGGCGAATGTCTTGTTGGAACTAAAAGTTGCTATGGTTGACCGCTTGGTTGTGGCAAAGGTGGCCATATGGTGAAAGATTGTCCTAATTCTGAAGCTCCAAAAAGGAACCATTTCTATGCACTCAAGGTTAGGGGTGAGAAAGAAAGCTCTCCCGACGTTGTGACGGGTACGTTACAAGTTTTCTCTGTTAATGTTTATGCCCTTGCTTTACCCAGGTGCTACTCTTTTTTTTGTTACACCTTTGGTAGCTAGAAAGTTTGATGTACTTCCCGATGTTTTGAATGAGCCCTTTTCCGTTTGTACCCCAATGGGTGATATTATGCAAATAATCAAAGAATGGGCATAGCCAATAAAGATTGGCTTATAAAGACTTCATGCACAATTTAAGAAGAATGAAAAAAATTAACTTGTTTACTAAATAGGTGCATGTTTTGGTAAAACATAGTACCAACTAGAGTATTAAGAAGTTGTTTTCATACTCTATTGTTGCACTTGTGTGAAACCTGTATGCATATGTTTTCTTGAGATTTTGTTGTTTTGTTGTTATCATGAGAAGATTGATAGCATGGTAACTCTTTGATGCATTATGACCTTATGATAAGGCTGAGAATGAAATTCCTCACTATGTGTTATGAATATGTAGCTCTAATATGTTTGTGCATCATAAATTTAGTGCTAATTGTAATGATATGTATGTTCTAGTTGTGCTGCTAGTATTGAGTCTTTTTCCTACCCTCCAAAATATTTTAGTGTCATTCGGGGACGAATGTTCCTAAGGGGGGGATAATGTAACATTCCGAAAATTCTATGACTTAGACTAGAGTTTAATCTATTTAATAAAGCTTAATATGATGTTCCCAGAAAATGTACTTGTCTAGTAAAGAGCCTATTAGGTTTTAAGAATATGTATTGAGGTACATAGACATCTCATTGTCTAATATTTAGTAATATTTGGCATGTTAGAGAATATTGGCTTAAGGGTGTTAGCCAATTTTTGTATGTATTCACAACTAAATGAAAATACACCTTGATGTCCAAATGCTCCAATCGAAGCTTGTTTAGGAATTGTAGTTGCAATGAAGACCCTAAGCTAAAATTATTGAATTCTTAGCACATTTGGTATGAGGCATCCAAATGTCAAGCCTAGGCACCACAGCACATGATCATTTAAATGGTCATGTAGATTAAAGAGTGCCCAAGGACATAGTCAGATTCCTTGGACAAGAAGTGAACCTTCCAGAATACACGGTTAGGAAAGTGCACGCAACACATATGCAAGCACATGTGCTACAAATGGCCGAGAGACAAGCCCAACCGATTCGTTTAGGGTGGTTAGGGTCCAGCCACGCGTCGGGTCCAGCCACGTGGGGCCGAGCTCCCTAACCAATTCTAGGTACTAACTAACTGATCTAACTAGCTTATTAACCTAGGACTAACTAAAATAAACCAATTAGTGTGCCCGAATCCTAAGACCTAACCGGGTGACACTAACCGAATAACTAGCTAAAGAAACATCCTAGTACCTAACCTAGGATGGTCCAAAGAGGTTAGTTATGGTCCTAACGACTTAGGGGTACTTTATTAATTACCCTAGGACACTTAATTAATTAAATTATCAACTTAATTAATTAATTTAATTCCTAGTCAAACCCGAGACCCTAAGTCAAATGTTCTCCTAGTTTTAGTCAATTTAGGAGGGGCGTTTTAGGTAATTTAAGTAGAGGGTCTTTAGGGTAACTCTTGCGACGTCTATATATTTATATTAGGTCAGTTTTAGACCACTTTTACACAACCCAAACCAGATCAAACGAAATTCTCTCTAATCTCTCAAGAACACTCTCTTTTCCAAACACCATTGAAGAACAAGAAAAGCTTAAGGAAGAAGACGAAGGTTTTGAAGTTTCCAACCAGATTTCGTGGATTCTTCATCTATAAGGTATGGGTTTTCACTCTTCGGATTACTTTCCCCAAGAGGTCCTTTCAAGAAAAGTTTTCAACAACTTCAAATACTAGGGCTTTTACTCTACAAAAATTTTTTCTTCCTAACCCTTTATTTATTATTTTCAATGAAAAGTAAACATTTTCTATACTTGATTTCGCATGAATTGTTGAGTAATTGATTGATAATGTTTTAATGTCGTGTGATACATATTCTTTCTCTTTGTGATGGGTTCGAATGGGTTGTTTGTAGTGTTTGATAACGTGAAAACATTAGGGTTAGAATAAGACTCTACTAGACGTGGTTTTAAGACTTCCTAAGACCATTTAATAACCTTATGATTTGATACCATGTTTTTCAAGACCCAATGTAAACCCTAGAAGATAACGCATCCCTCAAGTTGGAACACGACATACTTGACCTCTCGGAGGTCTTGTACAAACCCTTAGACATCATTCATAGCATAAACATATGAAAATTAAAAAAGAATTTAAACTTTTTCTTCAAAAACATAATGCAGAATCTTGTCATAAAACTCCTAACATATGTATCAGAAACAATCTATGTCAACACGAGTACAATAGTCTTGCATCACAGCCCATAAAAGTCTAAACAAAGAAAAGAACATAAAATACAACATAGTAGTGGTGTACTCGGATGCTATCAGGACTCACCAATCTTCACTCCTTCAAATCCTTGGAAGCATTACCCTTCAAAGAAACTCAATCTTCTCAAGACACTACATTCGATTAGAATGTAGCCAAAATATGCGTTAGTACAAAATATACTAAGTATGGAAACTATCATACAGAAGAGAAGATATCTCAAAGGGTTAGTCAATAATAGACATAATCATAAGAGACAAAGGCATAAGCATAACACGAATATCATAAATATAATAAAGAATCATAAAGCATATATATGAGTTCATACTTAACAAATTGTCTTTCTTAGTCAAATGAACTACTTCACAAGCCACCTCCAAGTATACTTGTGCAAAGCTAAGGTAGCATCACATACTACTACCAAAGCTAAGTATATCTCTATGGTAGTAGTATGGGATGCTACCTTAATAATTAACCTACTTTAATAATTAAGACTTACGTTCATCATATCATATGAGCATTGTTCCCTTATGGCACCTCCAATCACACTTGGGCAATGCATGCGAAGCATCCCATTTTACCTCACACACTAAGCATGCCTTGAAGTCACCCTGATCCCTTTCATTTTAGTTTAGGAGTCTCTAGTAGACCTACTTCATATTGACAAGGAACTATCATCTTAAGCCAATCATGTCATGGAAGGAAACTATAGCACTATCAAAGCTAAGCATACATCATGTGGTGGTCATGTCATAGGTAGATTCAAGTCACATTGGTGCAATGTATGGATAACATCCCATACTACCATCAACACTATTTCATTCCAAGCTAACTTGTCTTGCACTGTTTTCTATTAAGCTCAACTTGCTATCATAATAGTCCTACTACCATCGAAAGCATCTAAACATGCTAACTAAGCTAATTAAAGAAAGGATACAACCATCCTAACCACCATGCATCCAATCATGTAGATGCAAGCTAATTTATGGAAGAATGAATCCTCAACCATAAGCTATAATGAGAAACTAATCTCAAGCTATTACATGAAATGCACCTTGCATGCAAATCAAGCTACCATGAAATGCACCTTGCATGAAAGTCAAGTTTTTCATAACCTTGATGTTATCCATACAATGATGTCTAAGGGAGAATGAACTCATCTAATAACCTCATTCCAAGCTAACTTGTCTTGCACTCTTGTCTATTAAGCTCAACTTACTATCATAATAGACCTATTACAATGGAAAGCATCTCAACATACTAACTAAGCTAACTAATGGAAGGATACAACCATCCTAACCACCATGCAACCAATCATATAGATGCAAGCTAATTATACGGGTGCATGAATCCTCATCCATAAGCTATAATGAGAAACTAATCTCAAGATATTACATTAAATGCACCTTTCATGCAAATCAAGCTACCATGAAATTCACCTTGCATGCAAGCCAAGTTAAAATTAGGAGAGTATAGGACTTTCCCCTAAAGCTACCATGAAATTGTTTTAGTGTAACCAAGTCAAGCTAACATGATCAAGTATCCTTACAACACAAGAGCAAGCTAATCATGGGAGATCTTCCTTCGTCCATCCCAAGATGACATGGGAAGCACCATCCCCAAGCTACCATGATCAAGCTTTGTTGCAACACATGACCAAGCTAAACATGGGAGAGATTACCTCCTCCATCCAAAGTTAATATTAGATTCACCATCTGAAGTTACCATGAGAATTTCAAGTCAAGCCTCCTTGAGTATTACTATCCCAAGCTACCCTTGAGACAAACCACCTCAAGTTATCATGAGATCCACCATCTCAAGCTATCATTAGGATTCACATCTCAAGCTATCACGAGACTCACATCTCAAGCTATCATAATATTTCATCTCAAGATATCATTCATTAGTACTTAACTCTCACCAAGTCTATTATACATGAAGACATCATGCAATCCATCTTCAACCAAATCTAGTTTATCATTTGTCAATTCAGTTTAGGTTATTTGGTCAACCTAGAATTCGTCTATGTGATGAACTTGCTTCCCGTATCATGTTCATGTCTACGTGTAAAAGAGAAAACATCATCACAATCTCTTCATAATGACTTTACCTCAAAATCCCTAGCATCAATGGCATAACAGCCCATATTCAGTTCTTACCTTCAATTCATTATGATCTATGTTCAATTTCATGCTTACTTCATTCAATTGGATCATTAGAAGGTAAGTATAGGCATACATGATCACAAATGGTCAATTCCAACTTTACAATTCAAGACCAACCAAGATCAATTTAGCCTAGTTTTATTCATATCTAGGTTATTCATTCATGATCAAATTGTATACAATACAATTGAATTAAGAAGATCAACTTAGAACCTTCATCTTTCCTAAAATCACCATGATCACCTTCGACATCAATTACTACAATTCACCATGAAAACCTCATTAAAACATCACATAATAATCATATGAACATAACTGAATACTACCCACTAGATTGGGATCACAATCAAGCCTTAACCACAATGAATCACAACCCATCCTAAATTGGGGTTCTTTTGGATTCACAATTGAGGAAATCTAGGGGGACTTTATTAATGGAAAAGTCCATGAATGAATAATCTTGATATACCATAGATAAGACCCTTAATCCTTGCTTGAATCCTTGGTGAATTTCTTCCAAAGAGCAGCTTCCAATTTCTCTTCTTCTATGGTTCTTGAGATTTCTTTGGAGATAGAGATTTTCATCTTGGAGTCTAATGTCTATAGGGGTATCTTATTGTTTCAATACTCATAAAATATCTAAAACCACCTAATTTAACCGCCCATGCATTTATTTTGACGTGGGGTGAATATCCCATACACCCCTTAAGTGACCAGCGTGCTGCAGGATAATTACAGGCTCCATCGACGACCTGCAGTCGATGGACCGTTGATGGACCATCGATGGAACGACGGTTCCGTCATTTAGGTCCATCGTTTGCAATAGAGATTGTGCGCAACTTGGGCGTGATCTCCCATTATAAGTATGGGGATACTTGCCCAATCGACACGCCGCTCCTTGGATGATGCGGCGTCGTTTGTCCATCGTTGGTTGATTCTGCCTTGGGAAATTTTGACCCACAAGTTTGGTCCTCCAATAGGACCCATAGGGTTGTCCTTGGGAAGTCATGCGCAGACGTTTCTACCCCAAATACGTACGTCAAGATGTTAGGAACCTTCCCTATATATTGGAGCCGCAAACACCAGTTAAAACCTCATGAAATATACTAAGGCACACATGTTAGGCTCTATTCTGAGTTATGGAATTTTTGGGTCCTTACACTATCATAATTAACTTATAAGACATTTACTGCATTAGGCATATTCAACACATATAGACCATTACCTTTACTTTACCTCTTAACCTCAAGTAAGTACCTTCAACCGTCACTTTATTTAAAGTATGGATAGTGTCCTATACAACCACTGTCAACTAAGAAACACTCTAAGGTCACCCAAGGTGGAACCTCATACTATCACTTTCAACTCCATACTATTTTATATACACATAACACATTATTAGCCATAATCCTCATATGAGAACAATCATTTAAGATAACCCTAATTCACATTAGTGTGATGTGTAAGTAGAATACGATACTATTACTCATACAAAGTGCTTCTTTAGAATAACCTTAGACTTGGAACATGACATTCAACAAGTCATAACACCTTAATTAACATTATACATAAGACGAACATGTTTCATTAACATCAAATTTCTACTTGTGCAATGCAAAGGACGTCCGATTCATCACCTACACTAAGTATTAAATCCTTAGTAAGACATAGATCATTACATTATTTTGTGAGGGTAAGCCTTAACTTACATATACCATTACAGCTTGACATGGAACCCTAGTTCTAACCCTTATCATATGAGGGATCCCCAATTGCCTAAGGAAGGGTATTTCTTTCTAGCTTGAGTTGAATACACTAGATATGGACCTATGTGGGCACATATTTAATGTATAGGGATATTTATACTAGATACCCTGCCTAACTCAGGTGAGGGTATCCATCTTAGGAGATTGCTACTAAGTACCCTACATAAACTCACGGGAGAGTACACATCGTTATCGTATCCGCTTGGTGCTTAGCATTAATTCCCACAGAGTATTAGACTATAATCACATTCATTTCTTATACGATAAGGGATCGCTACTAATACCCTAATCTGCCATGATTTCACGTCATTGCTAATGCATTTCACTTAAAAGTTGTGTGTGTCTAACCTAATGCATTTGTTTTGTTTACGTAATGCATTTGTTTTCTTATATTACCTAATGCATTTGTTTTGCAGGAAAGATGTTCAGGTGGCAAGAGAAAAAAAATTGTAAAATAGTGTAGAACCAAACTACGGATGCAATCGACGGTCCATCATTCAATCGACTGAACTGAGGTGTGATCGTAGATGAGCAGCTTAGAGCATTGAAGGAAAATATGGGAAATCTAACTATGTCTGGAACTACGAGAGACAAAGATGGTCTATCGATTAGTGAATTGTCATTTGGTTCATAGAAGGTTCCAGTACCTTATTTTTTGAAGATTCTAAGGATGGATCTACGGAGGAGCATAGATGGCCCGTAGGTGGATCGACGGACCGCGTGCCATCCGAGTAGAAAAAAAATATTCTAAGTCCTGACTGACGGAGGTAGTCTATGGACCGTCTATTGATTGACGGTCTGTCAGTTGGTTCGTTGATTGATTCCGCGTAACCTGAACAAAAGTTTCTTTATCTTTTATTCCTTTTTATTTAGGACATTGTTTTCTATATATAGGGTATTAAAACCTCGTTTTGGAGGTTAGCCACTGTAACACTCTGGAAATTCCATGACTTAGACTAGAGCTTAATCTATTTAATAATGCTTAAAATAATGTTCCCAGAAAATGTACTTGTCAAGTAAAGAGTCTATTAGGTTTCAAGAATATATATTGAGGTACATAGGCATCCCATTGTCCAATATTTAGTTGCATGTTAGAGAATATTTGCTTAAGGGTGTTAGCCAATTTTTGTATGTATTCACAAGTAAATTAAAATACACTTTGATGTCCAAATGCTCTAGTCCAAGCTTGTTTATGAATTGTACCTGCAATGAATACCCTAAGCTAAAATTATTAAATTCTAAGCACATTACGTATGAGGAATCGAAGTGTCAAGCCTAGGCACCATAGCACATGATCATTAAAATGGTCATGTATATTAAGCAGTGCCCAAGGACATAGTGAGGATCCTTGGACAAGAAGTGAACCTTCCAGAATACACGGTTAGGAAAGTGCACGCAACACATGTGCAAGCACATGTGCTACCAACGGCCGAGAGATAAGACCAACCGATTCAGTTAGAGAGGTTAGGGTCCATCCACGCGTCGGGTCCATCCACGTTAGGCCGATCTCCCTAACCAATTCTAGGTCCTCACTAACAAACCTAACTAGCTAATTAACCTAAGACTAAATAAAATAAATGTAAGACCCCAAAATGAGATTGGGTGTCTAGAGCCTAACTTGTTCGTCTTAAGGTTCTAAGGTCCTCAAATGAATTATAATATATTTTATAGTTAGTGTATAAAGTTTGAGGTGATTTGGAAGTCAAACGTCAAGGGTCGACCGAAACGTTCGACGACTAAGTCACCTAAATGCCTCCTATGTGGTTCTATGTGATTATGTGTGATTTATGAGCTTATGACGTCTTAAAATTGTTTATAATGATGTAAAATGATAGTTTATGAAGTTTCGTGAAGTTTGGAGGTCAAACGACCAAGAACGTCCAAGGTGTTCAAAAGATAGCCCTTAAGACGTTCAACGTGTGTCATGATGGGGCTTGGCCTGTTTGGACGTATTGTAGGTGTTTGTTTTTGATGAAATTTATGTATAAGGTCTATAACTTGTTAAGTTTTATAATCACGTTGGAAACGTCTGGGTACGACTTCTAAAGGGCCCCATAAGAGGCCCCAAAAGAAGGACCCAAGGCTGGTCGAAGACACTGCCTGGGCAGTGTCCATTGAAGAACCAAACGGCGGCTCGTTGGTCTACCAACGGCCCGTTGGCCAGGTCTCTTCGACTGGAACTTGCCTTGGGCAGGTCTCAAGCAAAAGAAAGTTGCTAAGTATCAGTCGACGAAAGCTAGGTACGGTCTGTTGTGAGGACGACGCCCCGTCATTGCCTACGTCGTTGGTGCACTGTTGGTTGCAGGCTGCGTCCTTTTAACTAAAGGGGTGAATGGGAAATTTACCCAACATCCTAACCTGACTCTAAGGATAATTTAGTTAATTTTGGTTGTATATAAGTCATCAAAAACGTGAAACACCCATTCCCAAATCCCCTCACACGATTCAACTTCTTCCCTCAAACAATGTTCTCTCTAAAACCACCATTGTTGGTGAAGCTCAAGAACAGATTTAAGATGGGTTTTACATGGATGAATAATTAAGTTTAAGAGGTTTTCAACTAATTAAAGGTATGGTGATCTTCATCTAGTTATCTTTTCATCTAGAGAGCCATTCTCAAAGATTTCGAAGAAGAAATTTATGATCAAACCATGTCTTCTTCAATCTGCAATGGGTTCTTTCTAAAAAGGTTTTGAACGATTGAATCATGATTAATTGAAGTTATTAAAATGGTTTTAAGGTGAATTTTACTGCAATTGCGTGATGAACCCATGCTCCTTCACTCAAACGTTTTAGCCTTGTTTGGCCTTCGTGATCTTGAGTTCCTATCGATCAAATTATGATTCTATTACATTGAAGTGATTGTATATACTGTTATATACATGAATTTATGTTGAATTGATGTTGAAGGATCCATGAGGATCAATGTATGAATATTTGAGCCTACTTTCCATAGTTCACTCTAACATTGGTTTTTAAACGAATTATTGTGGATTTCGATCATGTTAAGTTGGTTGTATCTACTGTTATAGGTTAATATCATGTTTGAATTATGAATATGAATCTTGTATGATTGAAGTAAAGATGGCTTATGTGAATTGATCTAGTCTCTTCTAGCCTATCGATTGATAATACTATATATATGATGATATCTTGAATTGTGGATAGATGAAGCATGATTCCTTTGATGTAGTGATATATCTAGCTGCTTCCTAGCATGTACATTATTGTTAAAATATTATTGATGATCAAGGTCTTAGGGAATCAATAGCGTTGGTTAATTTCCTCTCTATACTCTAGCAAAATTGACAAGTCTAATGCCTATGTTGTAGCTTGATCTTGAAGTGCTTTAAGCATGATTTCTTTATGATTAAATGTACGATTAGATACTGCCTTAGAGTGATATTATTGGTTAAATATGATCTATAATCCATGTAATGAAACTGGCTAACGGTCTATGTTCTTCTACCTTCTAATATGCTAAGGTGTTGTGCTAGTTTGTAGTATGGACTTGTAGTAGTTTATGCATGACTTCGTTTATGATTATCATGTCTTAGATACTGCCTTATACTTGAAATATTGATGAAAGAGTAGTAAAGGTTAATGATGACCAAATGTAAAAAGGGTTGGTAAGAATTGCTCTACTCTTCTACTTCTCAATTCTTCTATAATAATGTTGATGAAGCCTTGCATGACATTGTGTGGTATGATCAACTTATGGTGGCGGTGTTTACTTTATGTAATTATATGTATGTTGACCATGGCTTTGAAGTCAATTTGATGAATATATGAAGACGTGGTTATGATTATCTCTTTATGTGTAACTTGTGCCTAGTCTTCTATTTGAGTTGTGAATCTAGGTTATGTCACCATTGTTATGAGCATGTGAAGGGTTGTGTAATATCATGTGTAGGTGCTGCCATGTCTTAGATGATAATAGTTGATGATCCTTACCTGTGTACCCCTATGTGAATGTGTGAATAGCTAATGCTAGGAGTCTTAAAGTATTTTATGAAGTTAACTTGCCTCCTATGCTATTGTGAGTTATGTGGTCTATGTTTTAAAGGGGTAATGTGGTCTAAGAGGGTGGCTGCCTCAATGAGTTGTTGACAGCCATTATGTGATCATGTGACCAATGTACACACACGCACACTTCATGCATGCTTTAAATGTAGTAAATGTTCATAGTGTCTAAAAGAAAGGTTGTTCTCATATTCACTAGTGTCTACTACTATGCATGTAAAAGTATATGTATGTAAAGTATGTTATGTATTTACTCACTAGGATGACTTGATAGGTGTACTAGTATGGGTAAGGGTATGGGACCTTGTCTATGCATTGCACATGTGTACCTTGATAGGATAGTTCCTAGGTTTGGTTTCTATGTGTATGAATATGAATATATGGTGATGTGTTGTCTTAATCTGTTATGTGAAAGGTTTTCTCACATATATGTATACACACACACATGAATGATGGTCTAGTCAATAAAGTAGCCTTGAAAGGTGTGCTCAAGTGTATCCTTAACTAGATAGTGCTAATACATATGCTATGTCCATGTGAAAGGGTTTCTCATATGAATTAGGTTGATGAACTCTCATCTATGACCTATAAGTTAAGCATATGAGGGGATGACTCTCTTAAACCTATGTTTCATAAAGAAATGATAATAAAGACTTTTTTAATAAAGGAACTTAGCTTAGCACCGAGTGAACTTTTAGATGAGGGGGTGACACTTTCCAACATAGGGAAGGTAGGGTTCACTACGGTCCTCATGTGAGGGAGTGACACTTTCCCAAATAGGGGAGGTAGGGTTCACTACGGTCCTCACGGGGTCGATAGCCTCATAACCCAAAGTGGGTGTATAGTGATATTTCCATGATTGCCCCCAAGATCCATAAACTATGATTTCCACATAGGATCTAGCAAGTGATATCACCTAATATGCTAGCATGTGTTAATGTTCTACCTTTTCTAGGTAGGAACACCTTCTATTGGTGTAAGCTCTACAACACAAAATTCCATGTTTAGCACCCATGGTCTTAGTGTCGGTTAAGGCTATAGTTTCCCTAAAGTAAAATGGACAATGGAAGTAATTTACTAGGACCCTAACTAGAATGACTTAAGGGAGGTTACTTAGGATAGATGGGAGTAATGAACCCATCTAGACATTGCACAAGTAGCTCCTTAGGAAGTTCTAGGAAGGTGTTCTAATGCATGTGTCTATGTATATGATTCTTTATGTATGACTTTGTAGTATTGGACTACTTGTTATAAAGATGTGCATGCTATGAATCTATATGTATTATGTTGGTGTAAATGACTATATGATGAGGTTCTTGGTTTGACATGATTGAAGTTTTCTTTACTTGCTACATTGATGTATGAATTGAATGTTAAGGTTTATGGTCTCATGAAGAGTTAACTAAGTATATGTGTGGTTATGGGGCTTCACATGTACATTGCACTAGTAGACAAAGATTGGGGTCATTAACAAGGTCTAATAATGAGGTATGCAAAGAAGTAATATATGTGTGGCTTGATGTAGTTACTGTAATGTCCTTGTTGTTTGGCTTAAAAGTGTATATGTTGTACTATACTTCTATGATGGTATATGCTGCATTGTATAGATTGTATGTATGTTTTGCTTGTGGCCTTAGGGTGATGCATTGCACCTAGTATCACTAGAGGTTACTTGGAAGGTTGATGAGTTGAAGGAAAAAGGGTTCACCGTTAAGGTAAAGATAGCTTACTGTAAAGTGGCTTACAAATGTAATAAATCCTATATGTAATCTTATGTAATGTTTGGTCGTTGAATATGTTTATATGATGTATGTGAATGATATAAATGCTATTGGTTAAAGGTTTTATGAAGATTTACTCAAAAAGCATGAAGTATGATTTCAACGAAAATGTCCCTTTTAAATGCATGTTTTTGCATGGTTGCGATACTTAGTACATTCTTGTGCTAATCCCATTCTTCTCTACTTTTTACACAAAGAGTAGGTTATGGATGCTTAAAGGATGTCTTGAATGGTTAAGATCTTGCTAGATGATTCCCAAGCTCAATGAAAGGAATCCTTAAAGATCAAGGATCTCCTACTTATGTCTTTAATGTAAAGTCTTTAAATAATATATAGTTATGTAATGTGTCTTATGGTCCGTGTCCCTAATGTACTCTAATGTTATTGAGTCTAAGATGTCAAAGAGACTTAAGGTCTATATATGTATTATGACTTATATTTTATCTATATATGAGATGAAGTTTCTAGCATATGATGTGCTATGAAAAGTTTTAAATTTTCCGCTAAATTTACTATGTCAATGCGATGAATGATAACTATGGGATTGTATAAGACCTCCGAGAGGTCAAGTACGTCATTTTACTTCTAGGGGGTGCTCCCCGTATGTGACAATAAACCAACTAGTGTGCCCGAAATCCTAAGACCTAACCGGGTGACACTAACCGAATAACTAACTAAAGAAACATCCTAGTACCTAACCTAGGATGGTCCAAAGGGGTTTCTTATGGTCCTAAAGAATTAAGGGTACTTTAGTAATTACCCTATTTCACTTAATTAATTAAATTAGCAACTTAATTAATTAATTTAATTCCTAATCAAATCCGAGAACCTAAGTCAAATGTTCTCATAGTTGTAGTCAATTTAGGAGGGGCGTCTTAGGTATTTTAAGTAGAGGATATTTAGGGTAATTCTTGGGACATCTATATATTGATATTAGGTCAGTTGTATACCACTTTTTCACATCCCAAACCCGATTTAACTAAATTCTCTCTAATCTCTCAACAACGCTCTCCTTTCCAAACTCCATTGAAGAACAAGAAAATCTTAAGAAAGAAGACGAAGGTTTCAAAGATTCCAACTTGATTTCGTGGATACTTCAACTATAAGGTATGGGTTTTCACTCTTAGGATTCATTTTCCCAAGAGGTCCTTTCAAGTTAAGTTTTCAAGAACTTTGAATACTAGGGTTTTTACTCTACAAAACGGATTTTCTTCCTAACCCTAGATTTATGATTTTCAATGAAAAGTAAACGTTTTCTATACTTGATTTCGCATGAATTGTTTAGTAATTGATTGATAATGTTTGAATGTCGTGTTATACATGTTTTTTCTCTAAGTGATGTTTTTGAATGGGTTGTTTGCAGTGTTTTATAACTTGAAAACGTTAGGGTTAGAATGTAAGGTTTGAATGAACCCTTTAATGACCCGTTTACCATCTCCTATGTGTATTGATCTTGTACATGATTTGATGAGTTGTTCTTTATTATGTCATTGAGTATTTCCCTATGTATGATTACGAATATTGCATGATGAATAAGGTTCTTCGAAGCAAGAGGTAAGTCTTTTAAAATTGTGATTACTCTAAGATGTTTATGCTCGCCTATAAGTCTTGATGCTATGTTATGAAAGTATGTATGATGTTGCTATGTGAATATGATGGATATGAACATGTAAATTGTGATATTATGATACGAACATGAAAACGCAAGTTATGATACTCTCTTGTATGCTTTACACAAGATGATTATGCCATGTAAATCTCATAAAAAGAAAGGTTACGATGAAAGGACAATTATCATCTAATCTAAATTAGCTCATGATAATTTTATACAAGGATATAATCTCCTATGACCTATGATAAGTTTTGATAAAATACAAACTAAAGGTTATTTCAAGAAAATGGACTTAAGTTAAGCACCGATGAACTAGATATGGGAAGTGTCCCTTCCCTAGCGGGAAGGTAGGTTCACAATGATTCTCATGAGATTGAGGCTGCCATGTAATGTGGAACTATGGGAGTCTTATACATCTCCTAGTACTTGAACTATGCTGTCACCATAGGATGCTAGCTAGTGGATCCACCTAGAAAGCTACTCATGTTCGGTTCTACTTTGTCCGGTAGACCACATCTTTTTGGTGTGGGGAAAACACTAGATTCCATGTTTAGCTTAGATGGTCTATGTCGGTTAATGCCTATGTTACCTCATGTAAAACGAAAGACAAGTAAACGAACGTTGATTATGGTGACTTGAGGAGTTGACTTAGTATAGGTAGTGGTATGGGACACTACCTAGACATTGCACAAGTTGACTCTAAGGGAAGTCCTAGGAGATTGTTCATATGTTATATGATGATATGAAAGACATATGTTTATGATATATGATGTTACTCTTACATGAATGTTGATCCTAATAATGAATGTTATTGAGTTATATTGTTATATGAAGCAAAGTTTTACTTATGGTCTCCTATCTTATCTACTTGGTTATGTGGGGTTATGGGGCTTCACATTACCATTGCACTTGTAGGTTGGGGATGAGATCATTGGTAAGTGTTTTGTATGTTATGTTTATATGATTTATTGAATATGAATTTTTAACGTGACTTTATGAAAATATGCCTTCGATTATGATCATGCTTTAAGTGATGGAATCGTTACTTGTATATGTTATATGGTATATGCATTAAAGACTTTCATATGACTTAGCATGTTTTCTAAAGAATGATAAATGATACTTTTTCATGCATGTACCTATGTGTTATGTGCATATACCCATACTCAGTACATATGGCGTACTAACCCCATTACTTTATTTTACTACAAATGTAGGTTCCGACCATTGAAGTTAAGCAGGTCAATTTTAAGAAGCTTGGAACTCTTTCTCCAAGTCATGGTAGGTCCTCATATTCGGGACGCTATCATCTATATTCCAGACTATGAAGACTTAGTAGTTTTTATAATACGTTATTCCGCTATGTTCTTTGGATTCTTTTGTATTAAGGCCTATATGGCATGTTGACTATTATTGGCTAAGTCCAGATTTGCATTCTTAGATGGTTTCTATACATGTGAGACAAGTTTTAGAATATCGTATGTTTTTATAAATCTTAAGTATGAAGTCTAAGTATACTTCATTAGTACATTAAAAGTTTTTAATTTTTCCGCAATTTTTAATGATCACAAGTTAGGACGACTGCTAAGAGGCTTGTCTGCGACCTCTGAGAGGTCAACGACGTCGGTCTTATCCGGGGTATGAAGTCCGGGTGTGACAAATTTGGTATCAGAGCATGAGGTTAAATATCCTTAGGATCAATGTCTCACTAAACCACATTACCTAGGGGCTTGTTCATGGACGAGAGGCTATGTGATGATTAGGAAACTTCTCTTTTCTTGGTAATCCTATCTCGTGCCTCTAGAGCTTTGACACGATGTGTCTTTTAGCATCTAATTCCATTCTTGATCGGTTCTTCCTGGGATAGCAAGGAAAATCTAAGGTAAAGGAGTTTATCAACCTTCGTCAAGGAGATATGAGTGTTAAGGAATACTCCTTGAAGTCTATTAAGTTGTCCAAATATGCTTCTTATTTGGTTTCTAATACTAGAGATGAAATGAGTCGTTATGTAATGGGAGTGTCCGAAGAGCTTGAAGAAGAATGTCGTGCAGCCATGCTTCAGAAAATATGAATCTTTCTAGGTTAATGGTTCATGCTCAACAGGTTGAGGAAAGTCGCCTAAGGAAGAGAAATAGGGAAGTTAAGAAGGCAAAGTCTTTTGAGAGTGGTTATCCTAAAAGTAGGCTTGATGTTCAAGACAAGCCTAAGTTTAAGAAAAGGATTTCAAACAAAGTTCATTCAAGTTTCTCTGAGAATCGCAATGATAGAGGTTTTAATCCTAAACCTCAAGAGGGGAGAAACGTTGAACCACCAAGAGAAAGACCAACTTGTGGTAAGTGTTGTAAGAAGCATGGGGGAGAATGTCTTGTTGGAACTAATAGTTTCTATGGTTAACCGCTTGGTTATGGCAAAGGTGGCCATATGGTGAAAGATTGTCCTAATTTTGAAGCTCCAAAAAGGAACAATTTCTATGCACTCAAGGTTAGGGGTGAACAAGAAATCTCTCCCAATGTTGTGACGGGTATGTTACAAGTTTTCTCTGTTAATGTTTATGCCTTTGCTTGAACCAGGTGCTACTCTTTCTTTTCTTACACCTTTGGTAGCTAGAAATTTTGATGTACTTCCCGATGTTTTGACTGAGCTCTTTTCCGTTTGTACCCCAATGGGTGACTCTGTAGTTGCAAAAAGAGTCTATAGGAAATGCCCTGTGATGCTGTCCGATAGAGTTACTCTTGTTGATTTAGTAGAACTTGACATGTTTGATTTTGATATCATCTTGGGTATGGATTGGCTTCATGATTGTTTTGCTTCCATAGATTGTAGAACAGGGGTAGTGAAGTTTTAATTCCCTAATGAACCTATTCTAGAGTGGAAGGGGGGAAATTCTATGCCAAGGGGCCAAATTATTTCGTGTTTAAAGGCTTATAACATGATAGCCAAGGGTTCTATATACCATGTGGTGAGGATAAATGAGGCTTTTCAAACGTATTGAATTCAAGAAAATGAAATTAGGGTTGTTCCCAATGAAATTGTCGAATGTTAATCTCCCTAGTTCTCCCTATTTCCGATTCTAGTAGTATGTATAATGCTCAAGATTTCAGTAAGAAAGTAAGAAAGTAAGAAAGAAAGAAACAAAGAAGTAGAAAGATGAGGGGTGTTCGGATAGGATGACAAAAGGGTGAGGTTAAACTAAGTCATTCTTAGTCATTACACAGAAAGATCCCAATGAAAGTCTTAAAAGAATATTCTAAGTCAACGAAGAAGAAATGTAAGTTCAAAGTGAACTAAGTAAGCAAAGCATAAGAATGTCAAATCATCAGTGTTTGATAAAAAATGAATGTTTTAACAGTTATTGGTTTATGCCAATATTCGAGTATCAATATATGCCCCAAGAATTATATATTATGCAAATAATCAAAGAATGGTCATAGCCAATAAAGATTGGTTCATAAAGACTTCATGCCCAATTTAACAAGAATGAAAAAACTTAACTTGTTTACTAAATAGGAGCATGTTTTGGTAAAACATAGTACCGACTAGAGTTTTAAGAAGATGTTTTCATACCCTATTCTTGCACTTATGTGAAACTTGTATGCATATGTTTTCTTGAGATTTTGTTGTTTTGTTGTTATCTAGAGAGGATTGATAGTATGGTAACTCTTTGATGCATTATGAGCTTATGATAAGGTAGAGAAGGAAATTCATCAGTATGTGTTATGAATATGTAGCTCTTATATGTTTGTGTATCATGAATTTAGTGCTAATTGTAATGATATGTTATGTGCTGGTTGTGCTGCTTGTATTGAGTCTTTTTCCTACCCTCCAAAAGATGTTAGTGTCATTCGGGGACGAATGTTCCTAAGGGGGGATAATGTAACACTCCGTAAATTCCATGACTTAGACTAGAGCTTAATCTATTTAATAATTCTTAAAATGATGTTCCCAGAAAATGTACTTGTCTGGTAAAGAGCCTATTAGGTTTTAAGAATATGTATTGAGGTACATAGGCATCCCATTGTCCAATATTTAGTAATATTGGGAATGTTAGAGAATATTGGCTTAAGGGTGTTAGCCAATTTTTGTATGCATTCACAAGTAAATGAAAATACACCTAGATGTCCAAATGCTCCAATCGATGCTTGTTTAGGAATTGTACCTGCAATGAAGACCCTAAGCTAAAATTATTGAATTCTTAGCACATTAGGTATGAGGCACCCAAATGTCAAGCCTAATAACCATAGCACATGATCATTTAAATGGTCATGTAGAGTAAGCAGTGCCCAAGGACATAGTGAGGATCCTTGGACAAGAAGTAAACCTTCAAGAATACATGGTTAGGAAAGTGCACGCAACACATGTGCAAGCACATGTGCTACCAACGGCCGAGAGACAAGCCCAACCGATTCGGTTAGGGTGGTTAGGGGACAGCCATGAGTCGGGTCCAGCCACATGGGGCTGAGCTCCCTAAGCAATTATAGGTACTAAATAACTAACCTAACTAGCTAATTAACCTAGGACTAACTAAAATAAACCAACTAGTGTGCCGGAAATCCTAAGACCTAACCGGGTGACACTAACCGAATAATTAACTAAAGAAATATCGTACCTAACCTAGGATTGTCAAAAGAGGTTGTTTATGGTAATAACGACTTAGGGGTACTTTAGTAATAACCCTAGGTCACTTAATTAATTAAATTAGAAACTTAATTAATTAATTTAATTCCTAGTCAAACCCGAGACCCTAAGTCAAATGTTCTTCTAGTTGTAGTCAATTTAGGAGGGGCGTTTTAGTAATTTAAGTAGAGGGTCTTTAGGGTAATTCTTGTGACGTTTATATATTTATATTAGGTAAGTTTTAGACCACTTTTACACTTCCCAAAACAGATCAAACAAAATTCTCTCTAATCTCTCAAGAACGCTCTCTTTTCCAAACTTCATTGAAGAACAACAAAAGCTTAAGGAAGAAGACGAAGCTTTCGAAGTTTCCAACCAAATTTCGTGGATTCTTCATCTATAATGTATGAGTTTTCACTCTTGTGATTTCTTTCCCCAAGAGGTCCTTTCAAGATAAGTTTTCAAGAACTTGGAATACTAGGGTTTTTACTCTACAAAACGGATTTTCTTCCTAACCCTAGATTTATTATTTTCAATTAAAAGTAAACGTTTTCTATACTTGATTTCGCATGAATTGTTAAGTAATTGATTGATAATGTTTGAATGTCATGTGATACATGTTATTTCTATACGTTATGGTTTCTAATGGGTTGTTTGTAGTGTTTGATAACGTGAAAACGTTAGGGTTAGAATTTAAGGTTTGAATGAACCCTTGAATGACGCGTTTACCTACTCCAATGATATGTATTGATGTTGTACATGATTTTATGATTTGTTATTGATTATGTCAATTAGTATTTCATGATGTATGATTATGAATATTGCATGATGAATAAGGTTCTTGGAAGCAAGAGGTAAGTCTTTTAAAATTGTGATTACTCTAAGATGTTTATGCTAGCCTATAAGTCTTGATGCTATCTTATGAAAGTATGTATGATGCTGCTATGTGAATATGCTGGCTATGAACATGTAAATTGTGAGATTATGATAAGAATATGAAAAAGCAAGTTATGATATTCTCTTGTATGCTTTACACAAGATGATTATGCCATGTAAATCTCACAAAAAGAAAGGTTACGATAAAAGCACAATTCTCATCTAATCTAAAAGAGCTCATGATAATGTTATACAAGGATATAATATCCTATGATTTATGATAAGTTTTTATAAAAGACAAATGAAAGGTTATTTCAACAAAAGGGACTTAAGCTAAGCATCGATGAACTAGATATGGGAAGTGTCCCTTCTCTAGCGGGAAGGTAGGTTCACAATGAGTCTCATGAGATTGAGGATGCCATGTAATGTGTAACTATAGGTCTCTAATACATCTCCTAGTTCTTGAACTATGCTTCCACCATCGGATACTAGCTAGTGGATCCACCTAGAAAGCTACGTCATGTTCGGTTCTACTTTGGCCGGTAGACCACCTCTTTTCGGTGTGGGGAAGACACTGGATTCCATGTTTAGCTCACATGGTCTATGTGGTTAATGCCTATGTTCCCTCATGCAAAACTAAAGACAAGTAAACGAACTTTGACTAGGGTGACTTGAGGAGTTGGCTTAGTATAGGTAGTGGTATGGGACGCTACTTAGACATACCACTACCTAGACATTGCACAAGTTGACTCTAAGGGAAGTCTTAAGAGATTGTTCTTATGTAATATGATGATATGAAAGATATATGTTTATGATATATGATTTTACTCTTACATGAATGTTGATCCTTATAACGAATATGTGATTCAGTTATATTATTATATGAAGCAAAGCTTTAGTTATGGTCTCCTATCTTATCTACTTGGTTATGTGGGGTTATGGGACTTCACATGACCAATGCACTTGTAGATTGGGGATGGATCATTTGTAAGTGTTCTGTATGTTATGTTTATATGATTTATTGAATATGAATTGTAAACGTGACTTTATGAGAATATGCCTTCGATTATGATCATGCTTTAAGTGATGGAATCGTTACTTTTATATGTTATTTGGTATGTGCATTGAAGACTTTCATATGACTTAGCATGTTTTCTAAAGAATGATAAATGATACTTTTTCATGCATGTCCCTATGTGTTATGTGCATATACCCATACTTAGTACATGTGGCGTACTAACCCCATCACTTTATTTTACTACAAATGTAGGTTCCGGCCATTGAAGTTAGGAAGGTCGATTTTAAGAATCTTGGAACTCTTTCTCCAAGTCATGGTAGTTCCTCATGTTCGAGACGCTATCATCTATATTCCAGCCTGTGAAGACTTAGTAGTTTTTATAATACGTTATTCCGCTATGTTCTTTGGATTCATTTTTATTAAGGCCTATATGGCATATTAACTATTATTGGCTAAGTCCAGATTTCCATTCTTAGATGGTTTCTATATATGTGAGACAGGTTTTAGAATATCGTATGTTTTTATAAATCTTAAGTATGAAGTCTAAGTATACTTCATTAGTATATTGAAAGTTTTTAATTTTTCCGCAAATTTTAATGATAACATCTTAGGACGAATGCTGAGAGGCTTGTCTGCGATCTCTGAGAAGTTAACGACGCCGGTCTCATCCGGGGTATGAAGTCCGGGTGTGACAGCTACTAATACTTTTTACTTTAAATTGTGTCCAGAGATTGGGTTTTTGCAACTTTAGCAATTAACCAATTTCCAGATTTGGTTTGAACGATCTTTGTTGAATTTTCAAGTGATGATTTCTGGGTTGATTCTTCATGTTAAACTAAAGTGATGATTTCTACATCTAACATTGTGAATTTTGATCTTGCTAACATGGGTAACTAATCCACAACTAGGGTTGTGGGAACCATGGGGAATTTTCAAAGAATAACTAGTAATTAATCAATTATCAAATAGTGTTTTTTGCGTGCATTGATAATTCTTTCGCTTAGAAGTCTTTTTAACGAGTGTACATATTAGAACTCACCTTGTTTCTACTTGTCGGACCAAGGAGGTAGTGATAAGAACAAAATTATCAACATAGATTTAGTATGATACTATCTAATAGGCTAGTGTCAATTGGTGAGAAGTAATAACTATGTCATATATCGATTATGATGTCTAATATGAGGTAAAGGTAAGGGTTAGTAAATTATACACATGTAGCCGGACCAAGATGCAAGGTGAAATTCTCTAGATGTTGGACCAAGGATCTAAAGATTACTAACTTATCACTTAGCATGTAAAACACTAGGAAAGAGTTGCTATTGCTAGGAATACGATGTTATGAACCTGTGGGAATGCATATACCCTATTAACTCCCTCATCTTGATAACAACCAAAGTCTACTTTCATTTAATTGTTAAAATTATACTGTTTATGGAATTTCTTTCGCAAACCATGCCCCTCCCCTTTTATTTACTTGTTTTAAGAAAAAACTTGATTAAACGGACATAATTGTGAATTGAAGTTAAGTCTAAACCATATTCCTTGTGGGATCGACCCCATCCTTCTAGTTGGGTTCTTTACTTGATAAGGATCGCTTATACTTCTTTAGGGAGATGTAATTTGTGCGTATCAAATTTTTGCGCCGCTACTGGGTACTCTAGCTTTTAGATTAACTTTAATTACATTATTGAAATTTAGTCAACTTTTTCTTGTTTTTACTTGTTCTTTTTGTATTTGTTTCACTCAGGTCTAGCCCTACTGTATGCAAAGTACAAGGAGCCTAGGTAAATCACTCACTCAAAACGATCCAAAGCTAAATCAAACCTTGAGAAAAATAAAAAACCAAGGGGTCCCAGTTAACCCCAACACAGTGAATGTATTTGATGGAGCAGTACAAAAGCCTCAATTACCAATCGAGGCACACAACCAGACACACTTTGAGAATCAGCTGGGTGAGGCTTTAAGCATGAAACCTCCAGCAGCCCTAAGACTTCATGATTACTATAGGGGTAATGTGAAAAATGAATATTCTAATGGACCTGTTCTCCTACCCCCTCTACCACCTGGACACACATTCGTGTTGACGAGTAGCCCCAACAGAGTAAATCTAGGTGATGGAGCAGGACAATAGACTCCATTACTAGTTGAGGCACACAACCATACACACTTTGAGAATCAGTTGGGTGAGGCTTTAAGAATGAAACCTCCAACAGCCCTAAGACTTCATGATTACTATAGGGTTAATGTGAAAAATGTAGACTACAATGGACCTCTTGTCCTACCCCCTCTACCACCTAGACACACATTCGTGTTGACTAGTAGCCTGATGGAGATACTCACAACGAGGGGATTGGTTTGGGGACTACCATCGAGAGACCCACATGTTCATATAGTCAAACTGAGGTTTGTGTGCAAAAGTTGTATGGGTAGACTAGACTTTGATATGAACATCATCGGGTTGTGAGTGTTTCCTTTATCGCTGGCAGGAGATGCCGCTGTATGGTTCACTGATCTTCCCTAAAACTCCATTTATACTTTGATTAGTTGAGAGATGTGTTCTTATCTAGGTACTATCCAGTGTTTAAGAAGCTTAACCACAAGGATAAGGTGAACAACTTTGTGGCATTACCTGGAGTGTCGGTGAGTAGCTCTTGGGACAAATTTACTACGCTCGTGAGAGGCGTCCCAAACCACCGCATTGATGATGAGTCACTGAAAGAGTACTTCTACAATGGTCAAGATGATAACAACAAAGCAGTGCTCGATACTAGTGCGGGTGGATCTATGGGTAAATATGTTGAGATCGCAGAAAAGTTGGAGAAGATATATCTCAACAATAAAGATAGGAGCAATATAAAGTTGGACACTAGGCAAAACACCTTTGTGGTACAGGCTACAAACAACCCAACAGTAGATGAAATTCTAGAAGAGATGGCGCTAATGAGAACTTAACTACGGTTGCTCTTGAAGCATGTGAGCGGAGGGGCAAAAAAGGTAAATGTGGTGAACTATCTAGATATAGTACCACCACTGGTAGATTAGTATTACTCTGATGAGGATGCATATACAGTTAATGATCAGACGGGGGAATTCCGACCAAATGTCCAAGGTTCCAATCAGGACAAATATATCCAAGGTCAAGGAAACTAAAGTCGGAACTATGGTAATTACTATCGAGAGGGTCAATATGATCGAGATGGAAACTACAATTACGACAACAACTTCAACCGGAACAACTATGGTAACAGGAATGAATGAGGTGGTCCATATGTTCCCCTCAGAATTGGGAAGCTTTTCCTAGGGATGGTGGAGGTAGTATGGTGATGGTTAAGGATATGCTGCAAAAGATGATGAGGATGTTTGATGCGGCTGATGAAAATGTCAAGGAGATGAGAAACGACCTATCTGACATTGAACAAAAAGTGGATGCACATATGGTCTCGATAAAGACTCTTGAGCTACAGAGGAATCAAATGTCTAGTATTATGAACCCACGCCAAACTGGAATTATCCCAAGCAACACTATCCAGAACCCAAAGAATGACGGGAATGCCATGACAGTAACTACTCAAGGAGGTAAGAATACAAATGATCCAACTATGCCATCTGTAGTAGCATGTGTTATGAGAAAGGAAATATGATGTAGCAGAATCTATTGGAGTGTTGGTGCACACAACAATGAGAGAAGTCGATCTATCTTAGAAAGTGGTCCCCATATATAGGACTCGTCTCCTTTCCTATAGAGATTGGTGAAGAAAATAGAAGATGGTAAATATTACCGATTTATCACTATGTTCAACCAACTTTCCATCAATGTTCCGTTCATAGAAATTTTGGAGGCAATTCCCGGATATGCTAAGTTTATGAATGATAAGGTGACAAAGAAGAGATCGGTGAGTTTAGAAGATGATGATAGAATGCAACATTGTAGTGCTATTGCTACGAGGTCTCTTGTGCATAAGAAGGAAGATCTGGGCACCTTCACTATTCTATGTACTGTAGGTTTGCTCCACTTTGCTAAGGCATTGTGTGACCTTGGTGCGAGCATAAATCTCATGCCACTTTCCATTTATAAGAAGTTAGTCTTGGGAGACCCAAAGTCTACTGCAATGCAATTATTGATAGCTGATTGAACTGTGAAGAGGTCCATAGGGATACTCCATGACGTGCTTGTAAAACTGGAGTCGTTCATCTTTCTATCTTACTTTAAGATACTTGACTGTGAGGTCCCCATTATTCTAGGAAGACCATTCCTTTCCACTTGGAGTGCATTAGTCGATATGGAAAAATAGTAGATGAAACTTAGGTTGAATAATAAAGAAGTAACTTTCAATATATGTAGGTCCATAAAGCAGAATTGTGAGCTCCAAATGGTATCTGCTATATCCTACAGGGTTCAGAGTGTATCTCAAGTACAAATTGAAGAGCGACAAGGTCTCGAGACACTAGCGGCGGCCATCATGAATTTTTATTGTGATGGTATTGAAGAGTATGATTCTTTGGTGGCTGCACTTGAACGAAACGAATATTTGTCAAAGCCCAAGAAATTGGAGTTGGATATGAAGCATCGCGAGTCCCCACGTGCGAAACCATATATTGAGGAGGACTCAAAATTAGAGCTTAAGGCTCTCCCACCTCATCTGAGGTATGTGTTCTTAGGTAGAGATGACACCTTACCGGTGATAATTGCAGCAGAATTGAATGGACAACAAGTAGAGTGCTTAGTAGCGGTGTTGAAGGGGTTCAAGCGAGCCATTGGTTGGACAATTGCAGATATTATTAGGATCCCTCTCGGTATTTGTTCACAGAAAATCAAACTCATGCCAGATCATAAATTGAATATTGAGTACCAAAGAAGGTTTAATCCACCTAAGCAAGAAGTAGTGAAAAATTAGATCATATAGTGGTAGGATGCTGGACTCATTTATCCTATTGCGGACAGTAGTTGGGTGTGTCCTGTTCAGTGTATGCCTAAAAAGAGAGGGATGATTGTGGTACCTAATGAAAGGAACGAGCTTGTTCAGATACGGGCATTGACTGGTTTTAGAGTTTGCATGGACTACTATTAGTTGAATGCTTGGACTGAGAAGGACCATTTCCCCATGCCTTTCCTAGATCATATGTTAGACAAACTTGCAGGCAAGGGTTGCTATTGCTTTCTTGATGGCTATTTGGGATAGAATCAGATTTCTATCGCTCCAAAAGATCAAGAGAAGACCGACTTTACTTGTCCATATGGGACTTTTGCATTCAAAATAATGTCGTTTGGGTTATGTAATGCACCAGCTACCTTCCAACGTTGTATGATGTTGATATTTTGAGATATGGTAGGGACACTATTGAGGTGTTCATGGATGATTTTTCAGTAGTGGACGACTCCTTTGATGGGTGCTTAATTAATTTAGATGAGGTGTTGAAGAGATGTGAGGATTATAATTTGCTGCTAAATTGGGAGAAATGTCACTTTATGGTGAAATAAGGAATATTTATTGTCCATCGTATCTCGAAAAAGGGGATAGAGGTTGATCGAGCCAAAGTAGAGGTTATAGAGAAGCTCCCTCCACCCATATTTTTCGAGGGTGTAACACTCCTAAAGTCCAAGACCTAATCTAGAACCACACATGAGTATACAAGGTTTGAAACACTGTTTTAATACCAAAAATCAGTTTTATAAGTCATTTAGGAAGTTTTAGAGTCAATATGTCAAGAAACGTCCATGACGTCCGCAGATTTGTGAAAAAGGTGATGGTGTTCCTTAGCCTATTTCAAGGGCTTTTAGGAGTCAGAAATTGATGAAAATTGGTGGAAAGATGTCAAACAATAGTTCGAACATGTTTAGGGTCTAAACATTTGGGTACGACTCCCCAAGGACCACACTAAGGTGCCTTAAGGAGGATCTTTCTAAAATGACCCAAAAGTTATCTAGGGACAGCAGCATCAATGGATGCCAAATGACGGGGCGTCGCTTGGGGGACAGGGCGTCGATTCCTCCATCGACCAAAACTTATCCATTTTACAAAAATGTCCAAAATTTATAGTCAATGACACCATCGACAGACCTGCAGGATGGTAGGTGCAAGGCTCGTCGACTAACCTACAGACCATAGGTCAGGGTCTCGAAGGTCAGACCTCTGTTTTGGCTGGTCGTTTTAAGTGGATTCATTTAATTAGTTAGTTAGTTAATTGGTTAATAAGGGTTAGTAAAGGTATAATTAAGTTTATTAAGGACCTATATAAAGACCTAAGACTAGTGAAGATAACCCAACACCCACAATTCCCAAACTCAAATTCTCTTCCTTCTCTCTACTTTCTCTCCCCAAAGAAGACTCCATAGAAGACCAAGCTCAATCTAATTATGGCTTCAAGAACATAACCTTTTTCCATCAATCATTAATTAATATCAAGGTATGGGAACTCTTCACCTTTGGGATTCCTTTACCCAAAGGGTTCTATCAAAATTGATTTCCAAAAAGATCAGAAAACATGGGTTTCATCCCTAATCTGAAATTGATCTTTCAAATTGTATTTTTCTTGATTTAGTGTTATTAGTATGCACTACAACATTTTATGTCTACTATGAAAAAGTGTGGCCTTTGATAAAAGGCCACACTTTTTGACTTTAAGCCACACTTTTTTAGGGGTGGCTGCAAGCCCCGTAACCTTAGAGTTTAGGCAAAACTTTAAAAGTGTTGCCTTAGCAGCTGCACTTAAAAGCGTTGCCAAAAGGAAAAAAGGCCACGCTTTTGCAGCTACGCTTAAAAGTGTTGCCTTATCAGCTAAACTTTTAAACGTAGCCTTAAAGGCAATAAGACCACTCTTTCAATGGGAAGACAAATGAAGATGCAATTTGCTTATGCTTTGGCATTTTTCTTGATTGCAGTAGTTTATAGAACAAAAATAACCAAGTAGATTGCAGCAGTTGTAGAAAACCACAAATCAGCAGATTGCATCTGGAAGTTACAGAAAACAATAAATCTGTAGATTGTAAATTCCAAATTGCATCTGGAAGTTACAGAAAACAATAAATCTGCAGAATGTAGATTCCAGATTGCATATGTTATACACTAAATGCTCATCAGTCGAATAGAGTAGTAGAGAAATACCAACTTTAGCTACAGAACAACAACAAACTTAAGCCGACACTATGATAACTCATGAAATAATCTAAACACATATGTATCACATTAGACCACCATTTCGAATCTTAACTGCTAACACCCAGAACATAATTAAAATTGGAAACAAAATCTCAGATAACAAAAACTAGACTCCAACCATACCAAACAAGCAAGATAAAGAGTCAAACAAGAGAAGAAATATCTTAGCTCAATTCAAACCAAAGCCACTAACAACAACCAAAAGAGAAAACTCAGCTGCATTTAGAGTGTTTCGCCAAAATTCAACAATATTCAAAACCATATCGAGATCTCTTTTTCTTGATTGCAGTCAACTAATCACCTACCTTTGGAATTGGACTTTTGAAAATATCTCTTTTTTTGCTGCTACGCCAATTTCATATTATTGCAGGATCCCTGTCATACTAGAATATATATACAACGTCAAATATGATTGCTGGTGGAAAAGTAGCCAAGTAGCAGGAAAATGCTATGAGTTAATCAATTTGTGTAGGTTTAAACTAGAGTGTTGCAGAAAAATCTAAACATATTTTACGATGTTCAATCAATATTTGGGCAGTAGGCACTAAACCATCGAAAATACCCTTTGCATGGATTCCAAAAAGGAAGCCCCATTTAGTTTAGTAGGATCATCAATGCATCGTAAGTCAAGATATCAACCTTTAATCCACTGTATGCCATATCCTCGAAAAGCCTACTTCCCATTTCAGAATTACCAACATGGATATACAGTTGGAACAAACCTATGATATTTGTTCACATCTTCTTAAAAAAAAACAATGCAACATCTACCCTATCAAAACTAAGCAACGTGCTCATAAATGCACTGCAATATTCAACAGTGGGAACAAACCCATACTGCACTGCAATAATTATAGCAGCTGCTGGAAAGAACCAAAGACATCTCACATTCTTAGATAAAATTGAAAGCCACTCTGACTCCCTTTACAGTCCAGACAAAATTCTATGAAAATGAAAGATTCTAGCCATGAAAAAATAAGAAGTCTCTCTCATCATTCACTAACATGCTTTTGCTAAACTGTAAAATAATATATGAACAGAGTACTACTTCAAAATGCTGCATCTTAGAAGAACTCCAGTTGAGTAGGCCACTTTTTGATCCAACCACTTTGACTATTTACTTAGAGAGTGGTGTCTTACTTTCTTCAGTAGAACAACTCTCCCCAGACACTCAGGTTGTTGAATCCTGCATACACAATGAGAAACTACTAACTCATCAAAAAAAGTTTGTTAGCTAGAGTTGTCTTACCCAATACGGTCATGCCACAACTTGAGATAACATTAAAGTCTGATGATCCTCTGATTAACTGCCGCATTAGATTGTATAAAAAATGTTATACTCATCAGAAAGCTACTCCATATTATGGCTAAAAAATATGACCAGGGATGTGATAAAAACTAATAAAAAAGTTCACAGTTCATCTTGATAAGTACTTTGCTGCACACTGAAATTAAAATATAACCAGGGAAGTGATAGAAATATACATCCACATGCAAAGATGAACCAATATGCACTTCCGCGTGTTTGTCTCTAGCAACCTTCACCGGCATGAACCTGTATTCCCTCAACCTGCAGGTAATACAAGCATCACAAAGTAAACTAAAATAGGAATGACGTAAGGTTGAAGATAGGACTACTTATTAACTGGTAAATATGTTTAGATGTATAAGGCAATGGCATAGCTAATTAAGAATTTTTACATCCAACAAGGAATGTTTAATTCAGTTTGAAATATATCGGGTATAAGGAACTTGAAGGAAGTAGTGAAGACAGAATATGTTCAAGGTATTCTTTTTCTCACTTTTGCTATGAAGCATGATAATACGACATTTCAACCTATGATTGTAGATTACCTGTTATAAACCTAACATACAAATATGCCCCCTATGGAGGCAAGGAAAGAGAGTCTATTGTGTATTGTGCTTTGGCAAAGTCTATATTTCTTACCTCCAGTTCTTGTGGCATCTCATCCCTTTCTTTGTTACTATTCTATTGCTTAGTTTTCCTATTGTAGACTCTTTATTTCAGTTTGTTAAATATAACCAATCTCAATGTTGTTTAATATTTGAAGCAGTGTTTACTTTATTAGCTAACAACAATCAGTCTTTAACTTGCTTTAGTTACTACAACGATCAACTCTATGGAAGTATGAACCAACAATATTATATGCTAAAAATAATTAAAAAATAAAAGAGAGGGAGATTTTTCACATGTCTGCAAGTAAGTTTGCAAGATATAGCATGAGTATCTTCATTAATAAACACGGTTACGATCTTGAAAGGTAGTAGCGGCAGTGTCCTCCATAGCTGCAAGAAAAGAACCATTAGATTGTCAAAAAGAGCAAAGGTCACTATAGACCAGTAGGTCATAAAAGCTTAAATTTTCAAAATGAAAAGAGGAAGTGAAAGACAAGTAAGCTTCAACTATTGATATTTACTATAAATACAACACTAACACACTGTGAACAATCAACAAAACAACAGGAATCAAATTAATCCATTGCTTTGGGTAAACAAGAATCGAATACTTATTAATCCATGCTCGACTCATTTATGCTAATTTCACTTGGTGAAAGAATCAACCTTTAGCTTATGACCTCCCTTTAACAAATCAGTAAACTTCATGAGATTAGAAACTATAGTATGCAATAATACACTTTATTCAGCACTCACAACTCAATGCTCATACTGACGAAAAGAGTCCAAACCCAATTCACAGTTTAACATAAACTGCAGTATGCTCTTTGGGGTTTAAGAAGCATGTAACAATAAACAACTATTAAAGAGGAAAACAGAGCATCCATAGAAAGGGAAATGATCATTCAAAGCAATTCACATAACATTCCCACAATTTAATAAGTCTGAATTTTTTTCGAGCAAGTCATAATTTGTTTCCTTTTTTTTGCCCATAAATATAAACGAGTGAAAAATACAATGTCGCACTATAAAAGTTCAAACTTAAGACATGCACTATTCAATCTGTTCTCGCTTTCATGTTTTCAAACTAGAAGAGAGTAAAGTTGTCTACATATATGGTGCTCTTGACACTTCAAGCACCCATAACCACACTTTATGGAAAATAAACAAAGGAGGTCTTGATCATACGGCCGAAGCATTATAACATATCCTTCAAATTAATCAGTTCAATTGCATCTATTGGATAAAAATTTATTCACCTTACAAATAATTAGTAAGGATACAAATAGAGATGTACGAAACTTTTTTTGCAAATTATCTCAATGATACAAGGAAAAGTTCAGTATATAATTATACAAAACATGAGGTAAAACGCTGAGATACGTTTAACCCTGCACCTGCTCTGACAACTATTAGTCAGCATATAAAACTTTTCAAGAACGAGCTGCGATGAGATAATTGACCGGGTGATTCACCATATCTGGCTACATCTTTTAGGTTAGAACAGAACTTGAGCAACAACTCAATTTGTAGATACTGCCTGCTTAGTATCATTCACATAAAGTGGTATTCTCACCCCAAGTTCCTTTAATCGGTTCACAAAATCATAAAAACTTGAAAGGTGAGTTTATATTGTTTGTTAAAATCCTCTCACACACTTGGCTGGAACATGTGAACAGATGATTCTCCAAGGCACTGGATATCGCTCATAAATCCTCAAATATTCTATCAGTAACTCAGACTGATCTATGTTATCATCTTCCTTCAGTCCTGCAACACCCAATCCCCATTCAGCAGTTCGATATTCACCAAAGAGGACTGGATTCTCAAGAAGAGGATCTGTTGAAAGTACTCCATCAACACAAGTTTCTTTCAAGCAACTGTGCACAACATTGATGTGTCGACATAGAAGATGGAAAGGAAGCTCCGAGTTGTCAACCATTGGTGCCACTATAAGTTTGGGATCGACAAGCTTCTTCCAATGAGACCACACTCTCTCTTTCCGCAACTCCCCTTTCAAGTAGCCATTTGGACGATTCAGACCCAACGACTGTGTTTCTTCTACATCCTTAGCAAGTTGTAGTGGTCTCTGAGCAAAGACAAACGTCTCCAAAAGGAAATAGGGTTTAGGGTATGAGATTTTATTTGGAGCAAAACGTTTTTAATGGGCAAAAAACATAGCAACTATTTTGATTTAGATAAAGAGCAGCTCCTCCGTCAATTTAGGGCAAAATGTTTTTTATAGTATATTTCTGTGGATAGAAATTTTCTTTTATGAGTTCCTTTATTGATAAATTAGAAATTGGGGATAAAGTTAAATATATTGGAGGGAATACAATACTTTAGCAAAAATTTTAGGATAATTATAATGCTACACTTGTAAAGTGTTGTTTTTTAAATTTTAAAAATACCATACTTTAAAAGTGTAGTCATATGTGTGAATAGGTGTTGTCAATTATATTATAATTTGGCAACGTTTTTAAAGTGTAGTCTATACTAATAAAGAGCATGTTTTACAAGTGTTGTCAATATTATCGTTGCCAAAAGCCAAAAACTACAGCTA
Organism: Solanum sitiens; assembly: GCA_016801875.1. Classification (NCBI taxonomy): domain Eukaryota; kingdom Viridiplantae; phylum Streptophyta; class Magnoliopsida; order Solanales; family Solanaceae; genus Solanum; species Solanum sitiens. The sequence goes on along the minus strand of JABWTJ010000012.1, from coordinate 2,853,337 downwards.
CACTTTAAAAGTGTGCCCAAAAATATTTTTGCCAACACTTTATAAGTGTTTTCTAGATTTAGTGTGGCCTAAGGACTAAAATGGTGTAGTGATGGTTGTATTATTATGTATTATTGGTGAGTTAAGGTAGTTCTTAATGTTAGAACTAGTTCTATGAAGAAGATCATGAGTTGACCCTATTTCCCTAGCCTTAGGTTATAAATTGATGTGGAATTGATTAGTGTTGATGCTATTGACTGAGATCTTGTGTTAATTACTATTGAATGATGTTATTAAGCCTATTCATGGATTAATATGATTTGTTGATGGTAATACCATTGAAGAAGGCCTGTGAAGGTGAAATTGCAAGAGATATGATCTTGAATCCTTACTTCAATTGTGATGACTTATAAATAATGATGATGTTCAATTTAAGTGTTTATTGTGATTAGATTATATAGGTGATGGTATGATGAATGTAATTGAAATGTATGGATTATATGGATTGTGATATTATGATTAAGATGTATTGATTTAAGGTTGGTTATGTGTCACATCCGGTGAGCACCCCCTAGACGTAACTGGTGTCGTCATCCTTTTTGAGGACTAAGACTAGCCTCTTAGCTTACATCATTACATTCATAGGTCAAAATGCAGAAATTTTAAGAAATTTCATTACCTCTACAATGAGATATACATAGACCTCTACATACACAAAATATTTATATCGACTATACATAGACCCTTTGTATAGGAAGATTACATAGTCTTCTACTTTTACTACACATAGATATATAAGGGATGTCTCTTCTCATAACCATCGAACAATGGTATAACAATTTGGGCCTAGCCCATACATCAATACCATAAGATCCACATATAGGCTGTAACGACCCGGATTCAGTAATACGAATCGCCACCGGCGTCGTTGACCTCTCAGAGGTCGCAGACAAGCCTCATCTTGCATTCATCACATTCATCTAGTTAAATTTGCGGAAAATTTAAAACTTTTTTATATTTATGAAGTTTACTTAGACTTCATATAGACATTACATATTTACATCATATACTAAGCTCAACATGAAGAAAAAAACCATTTATTATAAAGAATCAATTCAAAACTGACGATGACTATATCATATATAGTTTGCCAAACATGGCCTTATTACAAAGCTTTGAAATGAAAGTACGAAAGAAACGCTAGGGACAAAATCCACTAGCTATATATAAAACTAAGGCTAGACTAATGTGTTTAGCATCCTCGAAATCAAGAGGACCTACCAAATGGTCTGGAGAAACGCTAAAGTCCAAACCGCTGCAAGTATCGTCAATCTTCTCTCTGACCTGCACCTATAAAAATAGTAAATAGTCGGGGGTTAGTACACCACTTGTACTAAGTATGGGTGTATGGACACATACACATAAAGCTATGCATGATCAATGAAAGCTCTTGCTAAGTAACATGTCATTTCTGGAAAGTCTAGTCATTAGACTTTTCTAATTCATTAGTTGTGTATTGTGGTATGAATATGATGTATTTTAATGAATTCAAAGCACACTCATTTTCTATATGATTACAAGACATTAGTATCATCAACATAATTTTTGAACAACTCGAGCGAAGATTTGAAATTTTAATCCTCCAAATGCAAGAGCTCATTTCCCCATACATAGTTTTATTTTCAATCTTTTTCTTCTTCTTTTTGTGTAGTTCCATAATTCCATTAGTCCTATGCTTTACTTACAAGTGCAATGATTCATTGTAGTCCCATACCCACAATGAATTGATGTAAGTAATCCAAGGACTAAGGAATGATTTCACTACCTTACAGTGAGTCATTCTTTACTCTTAGTATTCATAAACATTTCATAAGCCAATTTTATTGGCTATGCCATCTGTTCATTATTTTCATGTTAGGGAAGTTAGGAGGTATTTAGTTAACATTGCTTTCTACCTCCCTTTACTAGCATCATATAAGAAGTCATTATAAACCAATCTTATTTGGCTATGCCCATTATTTGCTGAAACTTCATGAGTGTGATATTGGCACTTGACATTCTTAAGCTGTTCATCATTGCTCACTTTGAACATACGTTCCATCATCATCATCATTCTCACTTTAATAGTGACATCATTAGGAATAAGATGATGCGAGCTAACATGAAAACCAGTGTATGCCCCACACTGAAAAGGGGCGATTCATCGGCCAAACACATAAATCACTAACACATCACGGACGTAACTTAACATAATATCGGTTCTTAATTTACATGATAACATTAACTTTACACGATTAAAAGTTCATAGGTTCCCGAGATTCATCATTCTAGAAAAATACATGTTAAGAACAGCCAGCACCACATACCAACAACATGATCTCTAACCTAATCAACATTCAATTGAAAAGGATACTAGGGACAAGGAGTTCGACGAGAATACGGGAACAACCCTAGTTTTCAAGATCTTTGAATCGTTGGAAAGAAAGTTCTCTTGGAGAAACAAGTCCAGAAGAGAAACCGATACCTTATGTAGAACTTAATCTACCACGAACGAAACCTTGAAGATACCTTAAAATCGCCTAAGAATGTCTATGCCCTTTTTCTGTTTTAGCGTTCTTCGTTCACTGCCTCTTTCTGGAATTTTGTTCTAAGTGTTTTGATTGTGTATTCTAGGTTTAGGAACTGATCTTGAAGTATTCAACTTTAGGTTAATTAACTTAATTCATAAATTAATTAGTTAATTACTAAAATACCCTTCTTAAGTTGACTAGACATAGGAAGATGTTGACTTTGACCGAAATTTAGAAATCGGCATTGACCCTTGTCTTAGTCAATATTTTGACTTTTAATTAATTAATTAAATCCTCAATTTAATTAATTTAGGGACTTAGGGAAATTACCAAAATACCCCTAAGTCACTAGGACCACAACTAACAACTTTGGACCATCCTAGGTTTGATACTATGTTGTCCCTAAGTTAGTTAGGTTAGTTAGGTGTCACCCGACTAGGTATTAGGTTGTCGGGTCCATTGTCTGGTCATTTTTCATTGATCCTAGGTTAGTTAGCTAGTTGGTTAAGTTAGTTAGGGTGTTGAGTTGGTTAGGAATCCCGACCCCACACAGACAGACCCGTGCACGCGTGTCTTCCCTAACCGCCCTAACCGAATTTGGTTAGGGTGGTTCCGTGGTCCCCCTTGGCCGGCTCCTTCACGTGTGAATTCCATGTGCTTGCACATGGGTTTGTTGCACTTCCCTAACTAATATATCTTGATGTCTCATTTGGGAATGTTTACTTATTGTCCCAAGGACCCTCACTATGTCCTTGGGCACTGCTTAATTCACATGATCATTTAAAATGGTCATATGCTATGGTATCTAGGCTTGACACTTGGATGCCTCATACCTTTTGTAAGTTGGACGACATATATTTTATTAGCTTAGGGTCTTCATTGCAGGTACATTTCTTAAACATCAATCTTGGATTGCTTATGACAACCCAAAAAGTATAATTCATATTCGTATATGGAAAATTAGCTAATATCCCTTAGCCAATTTTTCTATACTATGCCCAATATTTCTCAATATTTGGCATTGGGCTATCCTAAGGGCACACTGGACTTTCCATTAGACGTATGATTTTCCGGAATGTTACATAGGCTATACAATGTTTAATACTCAAATCAAAAGAAAAGAACATAAGAATCTTAAAACTTGAACAACTTCATAAACATGATAATTCCAACTTGAATGAATGAGAATTCCAACTCTTCCTTCAAGTCGTGTCAAATCCCTTCAACGACTGAACCTAAAATGTATGGGACAAAGGGAGAAAATTGGGTTAGTACACCACTTGTACTATGTATGAGACCGTATAAACAAATATTATCAAATCTTGCTAAGGGACATTTCATTAAAAAATTCTATTTTTCATTTAGAAATCCTTAACCACATTCAAGAAGACCATACCAATCAATAAGACATATTTATTAAGTCAAAAGCATGTACATCACAAGACCAACAAATACTAGGCTTAGTCAAGCCAACATGCATATCACATAATTGAACACTTAGTCAAGATAACTTGATCATCAGGTTATAACAGCAAAAGGCATAGATAAGAGTTCATTACAACATAACTAAAGAAACAAAATTACCCATGAGTGCCACACCCGGAGAGCATATGCGACCTGCGTCATTGTCCTCTTAGAGGACTCAGACAACCCCTTGGTATTCATCATAACATGTGCTCAGTAAAAATTGCGGAAAAATTAAAACTATTACATTCTATTACTTAGACTTCATACTTAACATTCATAATGACATACGATATTCTAAAAACTTGTCTCACATATATTAAAACAATCTAAGAGTACGAATCTGGACTTAGCCAATAATTAGTAATTATGACATATAGGCCTTAGTACAAAAGAATCTAAAGAACATAATGGAAATGGAATATTCTTAATAACTACTAAATTCTTCATAAGCTATAATATGATAGATAGCATCACCAAACATGAGGACCTACCAAGACATTGTGGAAGAGTTCCAAGCTTCTTCTAATCGACCTCCTTAAAATTCAATGGCTGAAACCTACAGTTGTAGTAATATAAAGTAACGGGGTTCGTACGCCACATGTACTAAGTATGGGTATATGGACATAACATATAAGGACATTAACGAAAAAGGATAATTTATCATCTCTTTAGAAAACATGCTAAGTCATGTGAAAATCTTCAATGAACATACCATATAACATATACAAGTTAAGGATTCCATCAACTTAAAGCATGATCATAATCAAAGACATATTTTCATAGAGTGATGTAAACATTTCATATTCAATAGATCATATAAAAATAACATACAAAACATGTATCAATGATCCCATCCCCAACCTACAAGTGCAGTGGTCATGTGAACCCCAATAACCCCACACAACCAAGTAGATAAGATAAGAGACCATGAGTAAAGCTTTGCTTCATATAACTTGTAACATAATCAGTCATCACTTCATTTAACAATATAACCCAATAATAAATTCATCATAATGCCCAATATTATAGGAGAGTAACATCATGTTTCATTAACATATATCTTTCATGTTATCATATTGCATAAGAACAATCTCCTAGGACTTCCTTTAGAGTCAACTTGTGCAATGTTTAGGTAGACTCCCATACCCCTACCTATACAAAGTAGACTCCTCAAGTCACCCTTGTCAACGTTCGTTTACTTGTCTTTTATTTTACATGAGGGAACATTGGTGTTAACCGACATAGACCATGTGAGCTAAACATGGAATTCGGTGTCATAAAACCCCACACCGAAAGTAGATGGTCTACCGGCCAAAGTAGAACCTAACGTGACATAGCTTTCTAGGTGGATCAACTAGCTAGTATACTATGGTGGAAACATAGTTAAAGAACTAGGATATGTATTCGATACCCATAGTTCCACATTAAATGAGAGCCTCTATCTCATGAGAGTCATTGTAAACCTACCTTCCAACTAGGTAAGGGACACCTCTCATATCTAGTTCATCGATGCTTAGATTAAGTCCCTTTCTTAAATAACCTTTAAGTTTTCTTTAATCATAAACTTATCATAGGTCGTAAGATATTAACTCCTTGTATAAACATGATCATGAGCTCTTTAGGATTAGATGAGAATTTCAATTCATCGTAAACCCTTCGTGTGTGAGATTAACATAACATAATCATCTTGTGTAAAGCATACAAGAGAATATCACAACTTGCATTATCTTATACTTATCATGATCACACAATTAACATGTTCATAGCCCAACATATATACTTAGAAACATAATACATAAATCAATAGCATTGTAACATCAATTATGGTCTAACATAACAAAGATAGTGTAATCACGACTTTAGAAGACTTACCTCTTGCTTCCAAGAACGTTATTCAAGAACTTACGTTCAACTTACAACATTCATAACCATAACATAGTGAAATACTCAATACCATAATCTAGAACAACGCTTCAAAGCATATACAAGATAAATGCATAATGTAGGATAAGGGAAAGGGTCATTTAAGAGTTCATTCTAGTCTTAGTTACTATCGCTACGTTTGCATGTTATCTAGTAATAGCGACAACAATACATAACCATCATAAAACTAATAACATGCATCACACGAGATTCAAACATTACTAATGGAATACTCAACAATTGGTGTGAAATCAACCATAGAAAACAATTTCTTTGCATCCAAAATCATGAATCTAGAGTTAGAAAGAAAATCTGTTTTTTGGAGTAAAAACCCTAGAATTGAATGTCTTGAAAACTTATCTTTGAAAGGACCTCTTGGGGAAAGGAATCTTAAAAGTGAACCCATAACTTATAGATTAATAATCCACGAAAATTGGATGAAAAGATTGAAGTCTTCGTCTTCTTCCTTAAGCTCTTCTTGTTCTTCAATGGTGTTTTGAAAAGAGAGCGTTGTTGAGAGAGATGAGAGAAAAATTGTTTGATCTGATTCGGAACGTGTAAAAGTGGTATAAAACTGACCTACCAACAATATATACTCGTCCTATGAATTACCCAAAAGACCCTACACTTAAATGGGTCTTTTTATGAAGTTAAATTACCAAAAATAAGACTTTAACAATTCTGACAAGAGGCTGCGCGTCGCGGAGAAATAATCCTGTCATATTTATTAAATTTTTGGATGAGGCAGTGAATTGCATGTCAGCCTCGCGTCGCGAGGCTTCCCCTCACATCTTGAGGCAGAACACCTCATGAGGAATGCGCATCGCGACCTGATCCTCCAATTCTGCCTGTTCGCAGACTGCCAGGCAGCCTGCCCACTCATGTTTTGGGTCCTCCCCAAGGACCCTTCGGGTTGTCCTTGGGGTGTCGTTACTAGACGTTTGGACCCTTTGTACTACATACTACCTATCCAAGGTATCTTTACAAGTTTTGGACTTCATTTGAGACCTCAAAACCATCACCAAACATAGGGACATCAACTAGTTCAAATTAGCTAATTTCCGGACGTCATGGTCTTTCTTTGTCATTTTGGATCTAACCTTTTACAAATGAGTTTATTACATTAATATAGGTCTGTAAATATAATTTTAAACTTTATTTAATATATTAAGCTCTAGTCGATGTCATGGAATTTCCAGAGTATTACAATGAACCTTCATTAAGTCAATAAGTGCAATGACCAAGCAAAGCCCCATAACCTTGCTCAATCAAGTAAACTAAACAAGGCTCATAACCAATGTCTAAACTCACATATTATATATTTTTGAGTACATATCATCATGCTTTACCAATAGAGATCAACACATGTTCATAAGTGAAACAAATCATCACATAGTATCATCAATGTGCAAGATCATCATATACATAACATGTACAATTATAAGCATATTCATATATAAGAAAAACCTTCGAAAGCTTAATTCAAGTCAAACTAGTGCAAGGCATAGGTAGAGTCCCATACCTCTACCTAAGCTAAGCTAAATCTCTTAAGTCACTTTAGTTGGTTTGTACTTCATCACTTCATTTTAGATTAGGGAACACTTGCCTTAACCGACAGAGACAACAAGAGCTAAGTGTGGAATACGATGTTGAAAAAACCTACACCGATGGAAGGTGGTCTACCGACCAAAGTAAAACCAAACATAAACGTAGCTTTCTAGGTGGATCCACTAGCTAGTAATCCTATAGGGGCAACATAGTTCAAGAACTAAGAGATACGTATGAACTCTCCACATTCCACCTAGAAATTGGAGCCTCATATCATGGGAATCCATAAGATAATTATCCCTCATAAGGGAGTCAACACCTCATGTGGAAATATTCGGTGAATCTTCCTCTATGGAAAGTCAACACCTACTATTGTCAAGTTCACTCAGTGCTAAGATAAGTCACTTTTGAAATGTCTTTAATGTCTTTATTAATCATCATTTCTTAATGCAGGTAATAGGGTCTATCCTTTGTATAATTATCATCACGATAGCTCAATAAGAATTGCATGAATATAGTCCTTTCATTACAATTCATGAGGTTTGCACATTTACATATTCACATCATGATAAGACACATTGATAAGTTATGACCATCCTTATAACATTTACATCTTAGCCAATGCCTCACAAACCATAGTCAAGACATTTCAATTCAATATCATACCAACCCTATCAATCCTAATACAAGATATACTTCAATGCAACATCATGACTTAATCTCAAGTAACCAAAATTGAAGTAAAGAGTTGAGATCACAAGACTTACCAAGTCTCCTTCATAATCCATCATCAAGGTCTTACTATAAACCCTCAATTTAACCCAAAAATGGGTATAATACCATCACATAACAGTAATTAACATGATAATGTAGTCACTTGAATCACTACACCACAATCCATCACTAGTTCATAGCTTAAGACAAGAGACATAGGTCAAAGTCATCATCCAGATAAATTACTCAAGATGTAGCATGATAGGACTAAACTTGATCTTAATCTATTCATAATTGATACAATAACATCATATAGAAGTAATTAAACCAATAACCAATTCAATTGAACTAACCTTACACAATTCATATCAAGATCACAACCTAGGGTTAAGGGTAATAAGTCATCTTCTACAAACTAGACAAATACATCAATAAAGAACATAATTGATCTATAATAGATGTTAATATATTCATGATATCTAAAAGAAATCTTGAACAATGCAAATCACAAGATCAGTTTCGAGATTGGAAAAGACCCACTTGAATTTCATACATTTGAAATCAATTTGATGGAACCCTTTGGGGAAAATAATTCCAAAGGTGAATGGATTACCATATATTATTATTTGATGAATATTGATGGATAAACCTTGGTTTTTGCAGCCCAAAAACCCATCTTGACCTTGTCTTCTATGGTGTTCTTCATCTTGGGTGAGAGAAAGAAGACAGTTTGGGTTTTATGAATTATGAGGGCTTAGGTTAGTTTAATTAGCTTAGGGTCTTTATATAGGATGTTAATTAACTTAATTAGGCTTCACTAAAACCCTAAATAATTAATTAACCACCTATTTCATTAACTCAACCTAATATAAAACGAGCAGCAAAACAATCCACTCACCAACGAGACCCCATCGACGCCTCGTGTGTCAATCGACGGACCATGGGACCAACCATCCTGTTGGTACGTCATTGAGTTCAAAACTTGTCAAAACAGGACTTGGCCGAATATTCTATGTGATCATCGATGGAATCAATCGACGCCCCATCGATTGGAACATGGTCCGTTGATTACACTCGTTTGTGCACAATGCCTTTTGGAAGCTTCTTGCCAAATCATAAAGGTCTTCCTCAAGAACCTTGGTTGGTACTTTGGAAGTCGTGCGCGGAAGTTTCGACTATGAACTAACTCTACTACGTGTTAGACACTCTTTCACCAAGTTTCATCATTTTCCGACTCCTAAAACTTAGTCAAATAGGCTAAGGCACACTAGCGCCTCATTGAACTACTTTCCAGACGTCATGGACGTCCCTTGACCTTTAGATATTTAAACTTCCTAAATGACTTATATACATTAAGATTGACCTTAAAACAGTGTCTAATCCTTTTGACACTCATTTTTGGCTCTAGAACACGTCTTAGACTTTCGAAGTATTACATTATCCCCCCTTAGGAAGATTCGTCCCCGAATGACGCTAAAATCCTTTTAAAGGACGAAATAGACTCAAAAGTAGCAGCCCATCCAATAAACAATACATGACAACATGAATTACAACATAAATCATGACACTTACTATAGAAATTCAAAAACATTAATTACCACACATAAGGCTCAAAATCACATTAAAATTTCATTCTCACAACAACATGAGCTCAACATACTATATATAAGTCACTTATTCCAACGTAACAACATGCTCAATATTATTTTATAAGACTCACCATATAAAAATGCACAACACAACTCAAAACAAGAAGAATTGCAAATATTCAAGTGAGTATGCACAATTCACTGTAACTTCACTGTAATGACCCTAAAAAATGCACATTTTCGTAAAACTTCTTCAAAAATCAAAGCAACTTCAATTTTAGTTATTATTTTCATTATTATCAAGAAAAATTAACCTTCATTAAGAAAAATATGAGGATAACGGGACTTCATGTCGGCCTCGGCCTCCCATGTTGCTCCCTCAACTAGGTGGTTTCTCCATAACACTTTTACGGAGGGCACCTCTTTGTTTGTCAACATCTTCACTTGATGATCAAGGAATTCAATCGGAACCTCATCATAGGAGAGGTTACCCTTCACACCAAGACCCTCAATATGTAGAATAGACTCGGGATCACCGATACAATAGGGAGTTTCAACTCATAGGCAACCTTACTAACCTGTTGCAAGATTTCATAGAGACCAACATAACGAGGACTCAACTTCCCTTTATTGCAAAATCTAACCACCCCTTTCATAGGCGAAATTTTCAAGTACACTTTATCCCCTTCTTCAAACTCTAATTCCCTTCTCCAATGGTCGACATAAGACTTTTCTGGCTATAGGCTATTTTCAAGCGATTCCTTATAATATGAAACTTCTCCAAAGTTGTATAAATCAAATCAGGACCCAAAAGTGAAGACTCACCCACTTCAAACCACCCAATTGGTCACCTACACCTCCTACCATAAAAAGCTTCATAACGAGCCATGGATATGGATGAATGGTAGCTATTGTTGTAAGCAAACTCCACCAAAGGAAAATGGTTATCCCAATTTCCCTTGAAATCAATAATACAAGCTTTAAGCATATCCTCAAGTGTTTGAATGGTACACTCCTCTTTACCATCCGTTTAAGAATTAAAAGTGGTGCTTAATTTCACCTTGGTACCCAACCCTTATTTTGAATGACCTCGAAAACCTAGTGTTAATTGTGCACCCCTATCCGACATAACAGATAACAGAATACCATGGCCACACACAATCTAATCTATGAAGATCCTTGCATAATCCTTCGCCGAATAGGTAGACTTTATGGGAATTAAATGAGCGGATTTGTTCAACCTCTCCATAACCACCCATATGGAGTCATATTGCTTTTGTGTCCGAGGCATACCTTCCACAATATCCATATTGATTTCTTCCCACTTCCAAGTAGTAATTTGGATTTCTTGAAGTAAACCACCCGGCTTTTCGTGTTCGGCTTTCATTTGTTGATACTTTGGACACTTTATGAAAAATTCCGCTATGTCCTTCTTCAAACATTCCCAGCAAAACACTTCCCTAAGGTCATGGTACATCTTTGTCACACCCGGATATGGATTAACAGGGCCCATGAGCTTTCACAAGAATTCGGTTCCTCAAAACATCTACATTGGGAACACACAACTTTCCTTGATAACTCAAGACACCATCCCCCCCCCCAAGGAGTATGACTCATTAAGCTTACCAAGAACTGACTCCTTGAATTCCATCAATGTTTTATGAAGGTGTTGCTTGGACTTCACCTAAACCACCAAAGATGACTCGGAGTTATGATGGATCATAAAACCACCATTCGGAAAATCTTCCAATCTAACACCCAACCTAGCCAACTTATAAATATCTTTCACTAGGTCTTTCTTGGCTTCCTCTACATGATAGACACTACCCATGGTCATACAACTTAGAGCATCCACAACCACATTGGCCTTGTCGGGGTGATACAGAACACTCATATTGTAATCCTTCAATAATTCCAATCACCTTATGTGTCGGAGATTCAACTCCTTTTGAGTGAACACATATCGGAGAGTCTTGTGGTCGGTATACACATCAACATGAACACCATACAAGTAATGCCTCTATATTTTCAAAGCAAATACCACACCCGCTAACTAAAGATCATGAGTTGGATAGTTCCTTTCATGCACCTTAAGTTGTTTGGAAACATAGGCTACTACATTCCCATGTTGCATAAGAACACACCCTAAACCCACTTGGGATGCATCACAATACACAAAGAAGCCCTTTGCACCCTCCGATAAAGTCAACACCAAAGCGGAAGTAAGCCTATCTTTCAAGATTTGAAGCTCTCTCACACGCCTCCGACCTCTCAAATTTCTTACTCTTTTTGGTCAAAGTAGTCAAGGGAGATAGACGAAAAATCATCCACAAACATCCGATAATAATCAGCTAGACCCAAGAAATTCCTAATGTCGGTTGGAGTCAATGGTCTAGTCCAATTTTTCACCACCTCGGTTTTCCTCGGATCAACCTTAACTACCTCACTAGAGTTTATATGACCAAAAAACCCACCGACCTCAACCAAAACTCACATTTTCTATACTTGGAAAATAATTGGTTCTCCTTAAGACCTTGTAACACTTCCCTCAAATGGTCAATGTGTTCACCCTCATTTTTCGAATATACCAACATGTCATCAATTAAGACAATGATAAATAAATCTAGGTAACTTCGAAACACCGTATTCATGAGATCCATTAATTCCGTCGGGGAATTACTTAGACCAAAGGACATTACTAGGAACTAATAGTGACCATATCTAGTCAGAAATACCATTTTTTGTATGTCCTCACCTCTCACCCTAAGTTGGTGATACCTCGATCTCAAGTCAATCTTAGAATAGTAGCTTTACCCTTGGAGTTGATCAAACAAGTCGTCAATTCGAGGAAGAGGATACTTGTTCTGAATAGTGACTTTATTGAGTTGGCGATAATCGATGCACATTCTAAGGAACCCAACCTTATTCTTCACAAACAATATCGGAGCACACCATCGAGAAATACTAAGTCTAATGAAGTCTTTGTGTAGTAAATCTTTAAGTTGTGCCTTCAACGATCTTTCGATTTGGGTGGAGCCATTCGATAAGGAGGAATTGAAATCGGATTTGTATATGGTAGCATGTCGATACAAAAATCAATTTCCCATTCGGGAGGAATACCGGGAAGATCATTAGGAAAGACCTCAGGAAATTACCTAACTACGGGGACCTACTCAATGGGAGGAATTTCGTAGTCAAAATCTTGAACCCTTACTATATGGTATAAGCACCCTTTAGAGATCATTCTAAAAGCTTTCAAACAAGAAATGATATGACCTCTAGGAATAGTATTTCCCCCTTCCACTCTAAAATGATTTCATTTGGAAAATTAAACTTCACCACCCTTGTTCTACAATCTATAAGGCAAAGCAAGCATGCAACCATTCCATACCCAATATGACATCAAAATAACAACATATCAAAATCTACTGGTTCAACATGAGTAGCTCTATTAGGCAACATTATAGGACAATTATTTATATACCCTTTTGCAACAACCGACTTACCCACCGGGGTAGACACCATAAAAGGTTCATTCAAGATATCGGGCAAAATGTCAAACTTTTTAGCTACTAGAGGAGTAACAAATGACAACTTAGCACCGGGATAAAGTAAAACATATACATAAATAGAAAATACTTTCAACATACCGGTCAGAAAATCGGGGGAAGTCTCTTTCTCACCCCTAGAGCGGAGAGCATAAAATTGATTCTTCTTCGGAGCTTCATTAGAACTACATGATTGAGCTTGACCACTACATTTGTATTTACTCTTCACATTATGGCAATCCCTAAACCTGTGGCCACTCTTGCCACAACCAAAACAATTGCTCGTTCCAACTAAGAATTCTCCTAAATGACCTTTTCCACACTTGGCACAAGTAGGCTTCTTATTTACAGAGCTAGTACTCGTCCCTTTTGAGACTTAGGGTTAGACACCCTATGATCCCTAGCCTTAGGGAACTTGGAAGGAACTTGGTTGGAAAACCTCTTCTTGAACCTAGGCTTTTCTTGGATCTCAGCCTACCCTTTGAAGAACCACAATCAAAAGATCTTGCCCTCTTGGCATCTCTACTCGTTCTCTTAGCCCTTGCCTCTTCCACTTGTTCAGAATAAACCATGAGACGAGAAATGTTCATATTGTCATGTAGCATAGACGAATTGCATTCCTCTTGCAAGTCATCCGACAATCCCGTCACAAAGCAATTCATTTAATAACTAGGATTGTAAACCAAAGAAGGAGCTTACTTTGAAATTTAGTGAATTTAAAGAGTATTCAAGTACACTCATACCTCCTTGAAGAAGGTTGATGAACTCCACCACCTTGGCTTCCCTATTCTCCCTAGGAAAAAATCTATCAAGAAAAGCCTTCTTGAAAACATCCCAAGTCACCGGTCCACCTCTCAAAGGCATATTGTCTCTCCATTGGACGTACCAAGTTTGGTCCACATCCTAGAGTTGGCAAGTGGCTGACTCGTCCCTCTCACTACTAGTCAACCCCATAGAATAAAGGATCTTGTATATTTAATCAATGAAATATTTGGGGTCTTCTTCAACATTGGACCCATAGTGTTATGACCCGCAAGTACACCCTAGAAGAGAGGAGTGCTCTTGAGTCGGAACAAGGCGTGCTCAAGCTTTCAAAGGTCTTACACAAGACTCTTAGCTTTCATTCATTACATAAGACATGAAAAGTAGTCCGGAAATTTAAACTTTACATAAGAATAAAGAAAATTGTTTTATAAATCTTAAGGATAATCTCATCGTCATAAACCAACTTAAGACACGACATAAATATCTTAGGAGCACAGCCCTTTACATTGAAAAAAATACATAATAAGTCTTAAAGAAGAACTAAAGAAATAAAGACTATGCCCTCAAATATATGAGGACATACTTAGACTTTAGAGAGTCAATTCCCAAGCTTGACTTCTAAACATCCACTTGCTTCCAACCTATACTTATAGAGTATAGATTTGTATTGGGTTAGTACAAGCATTGAACTAAGTATGGCACTATGCAATATCATGCAAAAAGGAACAATTTAGTTGAAACATACAAGTCCTGCTAATTTGATAAAATCCATCATCAATTAATTCACAAGACATCATTGAAAACCATCATTTAGCACATAGGGCAAAACATCGATTTTTCTCAACATAAAAGCATTCTTACAGTGAACCCAAATTTACATAAGAACTACTCCTATCCTAAGTTGTCCAAAGGCTCCCCTACGTAAGACATAAAGAGATCGTCCATACAACCTCCTCAATACCTACTCAGGAGATCCTTAAGACTAATAGGGATCTTACTACATTTCATTTACAAATCAACACTCCATACAAAAGACACTAGAGAAACATACTTGCATTTAAGAACTTCACATAAGTACTCCTCTCAAGTGGACTTACAAGTCAAACGAAGTGCAATGTGAGAAGAGCATCCCATACTACTAACCCCACTATGTGCTTCTTGAGGATTCCATGATATTAGATACACTACATTCATCATTCATAAGTTTAATCATACAAGACATAACTTTAACATGCTTTCTTAACATTAGACATAAAGTCACATTACTTTAATTTATATCATATCATGACCCATTCATACATTTCATATAAGGACACACCAAGACTCCCTAAAAATGTCTACTTGTGCAATGGATAGGTAATGTCCCATTCCACCACCTACCCTAAGTAGTACACCCTTACAAAGACTTAGTTCAGTTGCATACATTTGTGGGGGCTAGCTTTAACCAACATAGACCATGAGAGCTTGACATAGAATCCCGGTACTACCTTTACCGAATGAGGTACACTACAAAAAATAACTCAATTAGCAACAAAAAATTCATTGGTAAATTGACCAAATCGGTTGGCAAATTGAGTTACCAACCAAATGCTAACTTATATTAATCTGTTGCTAAAAGATTGTCGGTAAATATTACCAACTAATTTAAATTTTTTTGTAAACATACCAACAAAAAATCAGTTGGTAAACACCCAAAGATGTTGTTACAAAATTTTTAAATATGATCCTCAAATTTTCGTTGGTAAATTTGCCAACTAATTTTTTGTTAGTATATCGTTAGTACCTTTACTAACGAATTGAAAAGCAGTTAGTAATTTGCTTTCTTCATTATTGATTCATACATAGGTAATTGGTTGGTTTTAGTAACGAAAAATTTGTGTTGGTAATTTGCCAATAAATTTCAAATACTTTTTATTAATTTTCTTTTTTGGTTTTCCATCCCGTGTTCGGTGCCCACATTGGATCCCGACAAAATCTGGATTCACGCCGGAAAGTCCCACATTGGGTGGTAAGCACTCCTAACAAAGATGATTATGTACTCAACAGGAATCGAACCTGAGACCTCTTGGTTAAGGATGCAGGAGTAATTACCACTACACCACAACTCTTGTTTGTAATAAATTTTAAAGATGTTAGTATGAATATTTATATTTCTATTAAATTTACTAAATAATTGTTAGTTTATTGGTAATGTAGCATTTAAGTTCAATGTTACGTAAGTAATTGGTTGACAATATGTTCAAAATATTATAATTTAATTATTATTCAATAGTAAAATATTTATTAATTTATTGAATCTAAAAATATATGAACACGAAAATAATTTCAAAAATATCAATGAATTTTATAAATCATATTTGAATGAAACAATGCAAAATCTATGATAACAAGTTAAAGTAATCTCAATATGACACATATCATTATATCAAAAAATTTAATTTGAGCACGTTTACAAAAAATATTGACCAAATCTAAATTTTAGCCAAAACTTAAAAGTTAAAACGCCTAACAACACAAACTGAAAACGGAAGCCTCAAAACATGAAACAACAATCTTGTTAGATATAAACATGACCTTTCGAAGCTACTCGAACTGACCGAATTTTCATCAGAGAACATTTGCAAAAAATATTAAGCAAAATCAAAATTTTCCCAAAAATTATAAGTTAAATGACCTAACGGTACACCTCAAAATCTAAACCAGCTATACTATAAAGCGAAAAATTAACTTTCATAGCTAATCGCGATGACGAAATTCAAATTTGAGTATGTTTACTAAAAAAATTGACCTAATTCAAATTTTAGCCAAAAGTCAAAAGTTAAAACGCTTAACGACATAAATTGAAAATTAATGTCTCAAATCCCAAACCAACCATTTTATGAGATCAATACTGAATTTATATGGCTAACTGCAGTGACAAAATTTCAATTCAAGCACGATTACCAAAAATATCAACTAAAATGAAATTTTGGATAAAACTTAAAAGTTAATATGCCTGACGACAAAAACTAAAAACGGAAGCCTCAAAACCCTAACCCTTTATCTTATTAAATCAAAAATTACTTTTCGCATCTAACTGCAACGACGAAATTCTTATCTGGGTACGTTATCAAAACTATTGACCAAAGTTAAATTTTGCCAAGATTTATATGTTAAAACACGTTAGGGCACAAAGGAAAAATGAAAGCCTCAAAATCCAAATCAACCATCCTACTTGATAAAAAATGATTTTAGGAGTTAATTATGCTAACACAATTCTCATCTGAGCACGTTCACAAAAATATTGACCAAAGTCAAAATTATGCTAACACAATTCTCATCTGAGCACGTTCACAAAAATATTGACCAAAGTCAAATTTTGGCCTAAACATAAAACATAAAAAACCTAATGGCGCAAAAAAAATGAAATTCTCAAAACATGAACCAACCTTCTCGTTAGATAAAAAATAATTTTTCAAAGCTAATGACACTGACAGAGTTCTAAGCTAAGCATGTTTACCAAAAATATTAAACAAAGTCAAGTTTTGATTAAAAGTTAAAAGTTAAAACGCCTAATGACACAAACTAAATATAAAAGCCTCAACACTAGACGTTGATTTACCAAAAAATGTAACTTCAATTGGTAATAGTTACTATTAATCTAAACATTCATATGCAATATTACCAACTAATAATTAATATGTTGGTAAATTTTACCAATGGATTAGTGATCGGTTATATATTACAAAATATTTTAATGATGTTAGTAATTAACTAACTACAATCATTATTCGTCGGCAAAATTTCCAACTAATTTGATATTGGTTTGCAAGTTTACCAACAAATTACATTTCGTCACTAATTTACCATCAAGTTTATATTTGGTTGGTAAATTTAGCAACACAATCTTGTCGTTGGTAAATGTTTGGTTAGTAATTCATTGGTAATATGTTAATAAATTGTATAACAAATTTTTTGTCATCTTTACCAACCGATATATACTTCCAAGTAATATTACCAACAAAAGGTTAGCGTTAGTAATATATCTATTGTTAATTTATTGTTAGAAGGTTGCTAAATTTGGGGCCATTTTTTCCCGCCGTATTTACCAACTAAAATACTTAGTTAGTAATATTTATGTTGGTAATTTATTATAATTTTGTTGTTAAGTTTTAAAATATTATTCGGTTAGAAATATTTTGGTAATTTGTTAGTAGAATACTAACCAACTTAAGTTGTTAGTAAAATCTGTTGGCAATTTGAGGTTTTTTTTGTAGTGGATCCCTACTTGCCTAAGGTAGGGTCATATTCTTTAGACTTTACATGGGTTCTCCAATAGATACACCTACACGGAGCATAGTCAAGGGATAAGGAGATTGCTACTAAGTAACTCACTCTCTACTAACGAGGAGCACGCATCTCAAGAGGTACATTGGATACAACATCTCTACTCACGAAGTGTACCCACCCCTTCTTCAAATCCTCTCGGTGCTAAGCTTAACTTCCCTACAGAGTCTTAAACATTCATTGACTATAGGTTAGGAGATTACTATTGAATACCCAATCTCAACTCATGAAGGGTATCCAACCTCCAACCTATCTTGGAAAGCTCATTGGGAATAGTGAGTTGGCTACTAAACACTTCATCTTTACTCAAAAAGAGTGTATACCCTACAATACCCCATTTTCATTCATTGACTTCATTCATCCATTCAAGTGTCTGTGAGCACACATTTCACATAATGACCACTATTCATAACATTGACTTCTAGACATGCTCAATTCACATTTATCACAATTCACACATTATCATACTTCACATATGAAATGCATACTTTATTTAGACATATCCTTCAAGATGCTCATACAGACATTCCAACACATACCATACATATACATATCAAAATTATCACTTCACTTCACATATTATACCTTCAAGGCCATTCTCACAATACACATATAACTTCATATATTTGAAGTAAACACCGCCACCAAAGGTGGACCATACCACTCAAGAATTACTTCAACATAACTTAACCATGATAGAACAACTTACCCTTCTTCCAAGACTTTACGACCTATTCACAATTTATACAATAATTCATAATAATATAGCCCTTAAGCTAGTTACTAAAACTCAATAAAACCACCAAGAAACAATAAGTTTAGCATTATCTAGTCATGCTCATAGAACCAATTTCATAAGCCAAAAATTTATAAAAAGAATATACATAATTCCATTTGGATTTTGACATGAAAACCATCATTTAAAACTAAGAACAACTCATTTTAACCATTAAAATATTTGCATGCAAAGACCCATACTTAGAGTCAAAGAATAAAGAAGATTGAATTTTGAAATACTTTTTGAAATCACTTTGAAAGTGCTACTTGAATGAAAGAAGGTTCAAGGATGACTACCATACAATAATATGAAGAAACCCACAAATATTTGATGAAGAAAACATAAAGAACTTTGTCCTCTTCCTAGGAGCTTGAAGCTTCTTGAATGGAGGTTTTTGGAGAGAAAGTTTTGGAGAAATTTTATTTGATCTTTAGGGTTGGAAATGATCGGTGAAATGAGGTTTAAAATGACCAAAATTAGTCCACAAATGATCCCCAAAGTTCCCAACAGACCCTCACACCATTTGGACCCTTTTCCAACTTGAAATTTGACTTAAAAACGTCACGGCCAAATTTGGGACTTGGCTACGTGTCGCGGATCAAGCTACAGATTCTGCCTCTCAACATTTTGAGTTAGTGTACCTCGTGATACAGGCGCGTCGCGAGGTGGACTTCAAAATCCTTTCCCTGTGCGCTGCCTTGGCCAGCATCTTGACCCATGTTTGGGTCCTCCTTGGGGGTCCTTCGGGTGGTCCCCGTGGAGTCGCACTCAGACTTTTTGACACTTGGTACATACCTCTACGCATTGGAACCATTTATTCTAAATTTCACTCTCAAACCATCCCCCAAAAACTTCACTACAAAACACTATGAAACACTAGTTCAACTTCAACTAGTTTTCGGACGTCTTGAACGTTTGACTTCCAAACACTCCCAAACTTTACGAACTGAATTCTAATGCTTAAATGTACTATTTTAATACATTATTAACATACAAAAAACATGTGAAGCTCTAGTTTGACCTATTTCATTTTTAGGGCCTAACAATACTCCCCCACTTGGGAACATTCGTCCTCGAATGAAACTTAAATACTTTTAAGGACATCAAAGACTCAACTGGAAGCATATAACACATTAGATAAGGTTCAAGACATTCATAATCAATTGAAAAACTCGCAAGAAGCACCAACTTCACATCATAAAGCAAATAAGCAACACAAGCAAGTTAAAACAAGTTCCACACTTCAAACCACATACTCATTTCATCATTTACGGAGAAACTTCCTTTTCCAACCTTAGTAATGCTCTTAAACATCATTTCTACACATATTGAGACCATCATTCATGAAAAAGAAATTAAATCAAAGTTTTACATTTTTTACAGTCTACACAACTCGTTTACAGTGAAATATGCTCAAAATTCAAGAATACACATTCAAGCAATTGTAACATGAAGGCATGACAACATATGGGAGAAGACCATATAAACTCATATCATAAGATAAACATAAAAACCAAATGAATTACGACTTACCGGGGCCTTCACTCCGGAATAGTCTCTTCTTTAGCTCTGAGAGCATAGAAACGATTCGTATTTGGAGCATTGGGATCCGGACAATCATGAGGAGCTTGGTTTACCTCTTTCCCTTTTCCCTCGAAGGCAAGGCAATCTCTCATCTTATGGACCCTATTACAACATCCAAAGCAACCATCCGTTCCGGCAAGACACCTACCCAAGTGTTGCTTTCCACAACTAGTACACCTAGGCCTCTCATAAGCATAACCACCTCCTTGAGAATTTTGGTTAGAAACCATATACTTGTTCCCCATTTATGAGTCTTGATTAAAGAACCTCTTCTTAGACTTAGGTTGATGTGACTCCTTCGATCTAGGCCTCTTTCCATCTCTAGTCATATCCTCAAGCTTGGACTCTTCAATTTGTTGGGCATACACCATGAGCCTAGAGATATCCATATCATTATGGAGCATATCCGTACAACATTCTTTCTTAACCATACTAGATACTCCTATCATGAACTTATTCATCCTAGCCCTAGAGTTTGCTACCAAGGTTGGGGCATATAGAGAGAGTTGGGTGAACTTGAGAGAGTACTCCTTAACACTCATCCCCCTTTGACGAAGGTTCATTCATGAATTCCACTAACTTTCTCTCCCTTAACTCTATGGGAAAGAACCTATTGAGAAAGGTCGTTTTGAACACCTCCTAATCTACTGGGCCTTACCTTAAGGGTATCTCATATCTACACTGTTCAAACAACACTTGTGCCACATCTTTTAGTTTATAAGCGGTTAATTCCTATTTCTCTCTAGGAGTAACACCCATAGCATCAACCACCTTGAACACCTCATCTATGAAGCCTTGTGGATCTTCATGCACCTTAGTTCCATGAAAATTAGGAGGGTTCATTCTCATGAAATCCCAGATTCTAGAAGCGGGAGTACTAACATTGAGTTGAGTTCCTACTTCTAAGTTAGCTTGGGCAACACCATGATTAGTTACAACATGAGCATGAGTCGTCATGAGTTGATTCAAAGCTCTAAGAGCAGCCCTTATATCCGCGTTAGTCATATCCCCTTAAACATAGCGAGCTTGAGGACCTTGGGGCATTGGAGGCATTTGGGGAACTTGAGGTCCTTGAGGTTCCAGAGGGGGAACCTCTTCATTCTCCTTCTCTTGTTCAACTATAGGAACTTGCTCATTCAGGAGAGGAATTCTCTCGTTAGCTACTTATCCCTCCTTCCTTCTAGCGAGTGTCCTTCTAGTATTCATGTCCAATAAACACAAAAGAAGATGTTGAAGAGAAGGAACTTATAGAACTCAACTCTAAGGTATAACACTAGAGAAATGAAGAAAAGTGAAACTTCTATCATCCTTAGCCTCTCGTCTATTGATGTGTCATGACTTACACCGATGAACAAGACTCTACTAGACGTGGCTTGTGAGACTTTTGAACCTAAACTATTTCCCAAAACCTTATGCTCTGATACAAAGTTTGTTACGACCCGTAAGTACACCCTAGAAGAGAGGAGTACTCTTGAACGGAACAAGGTGTGCTCGACCTTTCAATGGTCTTACACAAGCCTCTTAGCTATCATTCATTACATAAGACAGGAAAAGTAGTGCGGAAATTTATACTTTTAATGGTACATAATAATAAAGAAACTTCATTATAAATACAAAGGATAATCTCATCGTCATAAGTCAACATAAGACACGACATAAATATCTTAGGGACTTCAAATAAGTCTTAAAGAAAATACATAATAAGTCTTAAAGAAAATACAGAATAAGTCTTAAAGAAGAACTAAAGAAATAAAGACTATGCCCTCGAATATATGAGGACATATTTAATCTTGAGAGGGTCTATTCCCAAGCTTGACTTCAAAACATCCACTTGCTTCCAACCTATACTCATAGGTATAGAAAAGTATGGGGTTAGTACAAACATTGTACTAAGTATGTCATTATGCAAAATCATGAAAAAAGGGACAATTTAGTTGAAACATAAAAGTCTAATTTGATAAAATCCTTCATTAATTAAGTCACAATACATCATTGGAAACCATCATTTAGCACATAGGGCAAAACATCCATTTTTCTCAACATAAAAGCATACTTACATTGAACCCAAAATTACATACGAATTACTCCTATGCTAAGTTGTCCAAAGACTCCCCTAAGTAATACATAAGGAGATCTCTCATACAACCTCCTCAATACCTACTCAAGAGATTCTTAATACTACTAGGGATAGGCTTACTTCATTTCGTTTACAAATTAACACTCCATACTAAAGATACTAGAGAAAAATATATACATTTAAGAACTTCACATAAGTACCCCTCTCAAGTGGACTTACAAGTCACACAAAGTGCAATGTGAGAGTAGCATCCCATACTACTACCCCCACTATGTGCTCCTTGAGGATTCCATAAGATTAGATACACTACATTCATCATTCATAAGTTTAATCATACAATACACAACTTTAACATTCTTTCTTAACACTAGACAAAAAGTCACATTAATTTCATTTACATCATATCATGACCCATTCATACATTTCATATAAGGACACACCAAGACTCCCTCAAAATGTCTACTGGTGAAATGGATAGGTAATATCCCATTCCACCACCTACCCTATGATGTTCACCCTTAAGAAGACTTAGTTCATTTGCATACGTTTGTAGGGGCTAGCTTTAACCGACATAGACTACCCTTGTCGGATGAGGGATCCCTACTTTCCTAAGGTAGAGTCATATTATTTAGCCTTTACATGGGTTCTCAAGTAGCTACACCAACGCGGGCGCATAGTTAAGTGATAAGGAGATTGCTACTAAGGAACTCACTCTTTACAAACGAAGAGCACCCATATAAAGAGGTAGATTGGATACAACATCTCTACTCGCGGAGTGTACCCACCCCTTTTTCAAATCCTCTTGGTGCAAAGCATAAATCCCCCATGGATTCTTAAACATTCATTGACTATAGGTTAGGAAATAACTATTGAACACCCAATCTCAACTGACGAAATGTATCCAACGTACAACCTATCTTGGAAATCTCATCGCGAATAGTGAGGTTGCTACTAAACACTTCATCTCTACTCACGATAAGTATTCACCCCAAAATCCCCCTTTTTCATACTTAGGAATAGTAGGGATGGTCTAGATACTTCATCTCTACTCATGAAGAGTGTCTACCCTACAATCCCCCATTTTCATTCATTGACTTAATTCATGCATTCAAGTGTGTGTGTGAGAACATGTGAGCACACATTTCACATAATGACCACTATTAATAAAATTGACTACTAGACATGCTCAACTCAAATTTATCACAATTCACACATTATCATACTTCACATATCAAATGCATACTTCATTAGGACATAAACAATCAAGATGCTCATATCAACATTCCAACACATACCATACATATACATATCAAAATTATCACTTCACTTCACATATTATTCCTTCAAGGCCATTCTCAGAATACACATACTTCATATATTTTAAGTAAACACCGCTACAAAAGGTGGACCATACAAGTCAAGAATTACTTCAACATAGCTTAACCATGATAGAATAATTTACACTTCATCCAAGCCTTTACCACCTATTCTCAATTTATACAATAATCCAAGATAAAATAGCCCTTAGGGAAGTAACTAAAATTCAATAAAACCACTAAGAAAAAATAACTTTAACATTATCTAGTCATGCTCATAGAACCCATTTCATAAGCCAAAAGTTGATAAAAGAATAGACATGATTCCTTTGGGATTTTGACATGAAAAACATAATTTAAAACTAAGAACAACTCATTTTAACCATTAAAACATTTTCATGCAAAGACACATACTTAGAGTCAAAGAATAAAGAACATTGAAGTTTGAAATTCTTCTTCAAATCTCTTTGAAATGGCTCCTTGAATGAAAGATGGTTCAAGGATGACTAACATACTTTAATATGTAGAAACCCACAAAACTTTGGTGAAGAAAACGTGAAGAACCTTGTCCTCTTCCTTGTAGCTTGAAGCTTCTTCAATGGAGGTTTTTGGAGAGAAGGTTTCTGGAGAAATTTGATTTGATCTTTAGGGTTGGAAATGATGGGTGAAATGAGGTTAAAATGACCATAATTAGTCCACAAATGATCCCCAAACTTCCCTAAAGACCCGCACACCATTTGGACCTTTTTCCAATATGAAATTTGACTTAAAAACGTCGCGGCCAAATTTGGGACTTGACTGCGTGTCACGGAGAAAGCTCCAGATTCTGCCTCTCAACATTTTGAGGCAGTGTACCTCGTGCTACAGGCTCTTCGCGAGGTGGACTTCAAATCCTGCCCCTGCGCACTCGCTTGGCCAGCATCTTGACCAATGTTTGGGTCCTCCTTGGGGGCCTTTCGGGTGGTCCCTGAGGAGTCCTACTCAGACGTTTTGACACTTGATACATCTCTCTACGTATAGGAACCATTGATTCTAAATTTCACTCTTAAACCATCCCCAAAAACTTCACTACAAAACACTATGACACACTAGTTCAACTTCGACTAGTTTACAGACGTCTTGGGTGTTTGACTTCCAAACGCTCCCAAACTTTACAAACTATTTTCTAATGCTAAAATATACTATTTTAATACATTATTAACTTACAAAACAAATGTTAAGCTCTAGTTTGACCTATTTCATATTTAGGGCGTAACACAAAGAAAGTAGGGGAATTCATCACCGTGAAATCCCTCAAATGGGAGGCCATGGTAACAACATTTTTGTTTGCTCGGGGTACAACCTCCCTATTATCTTTGGCCATCATGGCTTGAGCTTTGGTAGTTATGGATTGTGTTTGAGTAGTAATGTCTTGGTCCATGTGATGAAGAGCAGCTCTTGTGTCACCATCCGTCAAAGGAGGAGGATTGACCAGGGCTTGGTCATCATTTACATATTCATCAAGAGGAGGGACTTTATCACCATGGGGAGGAACTCCCGCATAGGCAATATCTTTCTCAAGTCTTCGTGTCGCGTTCCTTCGAGTATTCATTACATAGATTCACAATAAAAGGATTAGATGCTAAAAGCACATAGAGTCAATACTCTAGAGGCACGATATTGGACTTCCAAGAATGTGAGAGTTTCCTAAACATCACATAGATTCCTATTTTATAAGTGTGGCGTGCTTCACAATTATGAGTACGAATCTACAGAGACATGGTTGAGAGAGACATCGACTCAAAGATATTTAACCTCATGCTCTGATACCAAGTTTATCTCATACGGGGAGTACCCCCTAGACGTAACCAGTGTCGTCGTCCTCTTTGAGGACTAAGATTATCCTCTTAGCTTACATCATTACAGTCATAGGTAAAAAATGAGGAAAATTTAAAAAATTTCATTACTTCTACAATGAAGTTTACATAGACCTCTACACATAAATAATATTTATATCAAGTATACATAGACCCTTCGTATATGAAGATTACATAGTCGTCTACTTTTATTGCACATAGATATATAAGATATAACATAGTCTCAAATGGATGTCTCATCTCATAACCATATAACAAGGGTATAACAATTTGGGCCTAGTCCATACATCAATACCATAAAAGCCACATATAGTCTATACAATGTTTTGTACTCAAATAAAAAGGAAAGAACATGTCACAACTTGAATCTAAACCCCTGACGAGACCGGCGTTGTTGACCTCTCAAAGGTCGCAGACAAGCCTACTTACGTCATTCTTACTTTACATAGGTTAATTTTAGCAAAAACTTTGAAACTTTTTGTTTCTAACATACTTGTTAAACATTCTCATCATTTTATAATTGTTCACCATCAACCATCTAATATCTAATATTAAGATCATCAAATGAAAGAAATAGCATAATATAGTAATAAAGATGTACTTGCCAAAATGGCACCAATACAATGTCTGAATAAAGCAGGAAAGAAACGCTAGTGGAACATGCTTCACTAGCTCAACTCTAAAACTAAGCTAGAATATAAAAGGCAGCATCCTCGAAAGAAGGAGGACCTACCAACTCCGGATGAATGCTGGACGTCTGGATAACTGCAACAATGATCTGTAGCTCTATCGTCCACCTGTGCCTGCACCTAAAATAGTAGAGTTCGTATAGGGTTAGTACACACTTGTACTAAGTATGGGTATATGCAAGCACACACCAAGGACATGCATGAGAAAAGTTAGATCTTTCCTAACAACATGATTATGGGAAGTCAAGTCAGTGGACTTGCCAAATTGAGATTAGGAAAGTTAGTTAACCTTCCAAATTTGGATTAGGAAAGTCACTGAGCTTTCTAAATTTTGATTAGGAAAGTCAGTAAGCTTTCCAAATGTGGATTGGGAAAGTCATGCCATAAGAGTAACATGCATTATCATAGTTATCAAATTGCACACATCACATAACATCATACATATAGCACATATCATAGCACATAACATATAGCACATAGCTTCTTTCATATCATTCATTCATATGTCACAAAACCTTGGAATCATGGGCTTGACATTAAGACTTTCAAAAATGAGGGCTCAACATATGGGACCTCAACTAGGGAATCTTCATTAGCAAACACAGAGTCTGCTTTATTCATTCATACGTACTTCATTTCTTTTCATTCATAAGCTAGTGTGAACACCAGCTATACCTAGGGGGTAGTTTAAGACTTTCATCGGGTTTGTTGTGCAATGATCAAGAATACCCTAGTGTTATTACCTGAGTCTAGCTCACCTCTTGATTATCCTATCCTAACACCTTTGGTATCATTCATTTCATTATTAACTTCATTTGAGGCTGGACTAATTCATTCATTGGGAACTTTAACTTTAACAGACATAGATCATGTGAGCATCATGAAATCCAGTGTCTCCCCCACACAGAAAAGAGGTGGAATCACTGGCCAAGGTGACCCAAAAACATGCTAGCGTACATGGGAATTAAACCCCGCCAGATC
Organism: Solanum sitiens; assembly: GCA_016801875.1. Classification (NCBI taxonomy): domain Eukaryota; kingdom Viridiplantae; phylum Streptophyta; class Magnoliopsida; order Solanales; family Solanaceae; genus Solanum; species Solanum sitiens. The sequence continues at coordinate 2,825,627 of JABWTJ010000012.1, read as the reverse complement.
CCTATATTGGCAGTATAGGTTCGAAGACTAGGAGATACAAGGAGACCCATACCTGGCAAGCCATACAGTCTCATCTCATAAGAGTTACGTGAACCTCTTCCCTTCCTAAGAGAAGGTATCACCGCTCATAGCTAGCCTATCGGTGCTCAGTATAAAGTTCCATTTCATTCATCTCATACGTCATGGAAGCTGGCTTCTAGTATGAGGACATCATAGCTCATTAGATGATTTCTTATCTCATCATTAGTATTAAGTGTGTTAATCACAATACTTTCATTAGAGTGTTCATAGAGACTGGTCTCTTTATTATCTTACACTCTCATAGGTGAGTACATTTTGGTAACATTTACTTAGGCTCATTTGAGATTGCTCTCATCATTCGCATTAGCCTCATATCATGTTGTCACCACATTCATTGTCATTAGCACATTTACTCTTCATAATTACTCATCTCTTTTACGTGAATGTTCATTTTATCATATGCCAATATACTTAGCCATTGGTGTGTTTCATACCCTTACTTAGCCCTTCTAGGGTTTCATCATTTCATTGTTCATTTCCTCATTCAATACATACATCTTAGGTTCACTTACTTTTAAACGTATACGAGACTTATGAGTCTATACACACAAGCCATGAGGCTTTATTCATAATTCGTTAAGTTATTCATACATTACTAAGATTATGTAGTACAAAACTTATGTATCTTGTATATATGCCAAGATCTTGATTTCGATCTAAGTAGGTGGCATTATTCTTGGATATTTTGTTCACGTATGACTTATGTATCAATACAGAAGTTTGGGCGAGGAACCCCAAGTTTGAATCAATTGGATATTATTTACATTTTTCATTTATTTTATTTTTAATACTGATAACATTAGGACTCTAGATTAAGACCCAACATTAACATCGTATCATTAATTTTCTACTTAGTTTTCCTCTTAAGTTGGCCGAAGGGTTGTGGGTTCGAACCCCCACAACCCCTTTTTATTTTTAATTGATATTCCAATGCCCAATTTCGCCTAAACTAAGAGGTTGTGGGATTAACCCCCCACAGCCTTTTTTATTTTTTTGTTATTTATTTCGCTGGACTAGAGAGGTTGTGGGTTCGAACCGCCACAGCCTCCTTATTTTAATTTAAATTCACTAGAGGCTGTGAGGTGGTGGGTTCGAATCCCCACAGCCTCCTATTTTTTTTTTATTTAATTTCGCTAGGCTAAGGGTTATTGGCAGTGAGGTTGTGGGATCGAGCCCCCACAACCTCACTTGTTTTATTAATTATTTCGCTCCTATCCATTTCGAGCCTTGAGGTCGTGGGTTCGATTCCCACGCCTCACATTTTCTTTTCTTTGTTTTTCTCTTCCTTCACTCGCTACCTGGAGGTCGTGGGTTCGATTCCCACGCCTCCCATTTTCTTATTTTAATTCTTGTTCTCTTCCTACTAACCCAGAACACCCCATTTCGATTCCCCCAGCCCCTTTTTTTCTTTTCCTTTCTCGCGAAAACCAGTAGCTAAAGAGTGAGGTCACAGGTTCAAATCCTGGTGGCCTCACCACTTCTAAATGTATTAAATTTCCAGATTTCAACCCCCTTTTGGAACGAAATTTAAAGTACACTAATCTGGAAATTTATTCATAATTTTTAGCTTCCTTTCATCAACCTTTTCATGTTAGTTTCTTAGGGCATTTCACCAAGCACTTAGTGTGTAATTAGTTGTAGTTTAGGGGTTACATTAGTCAAGCGTTTTCAGTCAAAATTTGTAACTTCACACACCATATGAACATCACATTATGCACAACTTTAGCACATAAAATACAAGAAATAACATGCCTTTACACGTCTCCAAAACAGTGGCTAAACTCACTGCCAAACGTGCAAACACACACATCATTTTTTTTCGATCACACATTGGTTGTCATTTTCATGATTTCACGCACATAAACATATTCACATTCAACATAAAAACATCACACATACCTAAATCTACCAGCAAACAAACCCAAACTACGAAATCATCGGGAGCTAGTGACAAGGACATGCAACGGGGAAACAACCCTAGTTTCGGAGTGAATATCTTGAATCGTAAGGGGTATCTTGGGAAAGGGACCAAGAGAGAAGAAACCCATCCCTTACTTTGCTTGTTCAAACGTGACTTTGCTGCCCAGACCTTCTCCAGAATCACGTCCAACCCTTTAAATGTCAACACCACTTCGACGGACAAACCTCCCAAAGCCTAACGTGTGATTAACGTTGTTTTTCTTTAAAATTCATGTGAGTTCTTCAAGTGTGAAGAACCTTGGTTAAAATATCTGTTCTTCATGTTATTTTTGGCAGAGATATGTTGGAGAGAGCTTATTTGATCGTGTGAGGGTGTGATAGACGTGTTAGGAGAGTGTTAGCTTAGGTTTAGGAGTCTAATTCAAGACTTAGTCAAAATAAGGTTTAATTAATTAATAAAATCTGATTCATTTCAACTAATACGTGAAAGGACCATTTTACCCTTACAAAATCAGATTTTAATTGATGATTAAATCATCAATTCGTTGCTCTAGTGGGGATCGAACCCGAGTAGAGTGCCCCTTTGCGAGATGGATCATTTTACCCCTGGACCCTCAAAACTCAAGATTTCTTCTTTTTAATTCCGGTAAAGACTCCTTCGATTAAATCTTCGTTTTCGAGAGCCTTACTTGGTTGGTTCCAACCTTTCCAAGTTCAACTAACTCTCGAAGTTATTTGGCTTGGTCGTAGTAAGGGTTCTGAGGTCTGGTTCTACGCGTATCAAACTGTGTGAGCCTCGGTCTAATCGCAAGCATTCTTGACACCTTTAAGTATTTATCTTATTCATTTTTAGGGTTGTTACATTATCCTCCCCTTAGGAACATTCGTCCCCGAATGACACTACCACTACATATCATAATGCCATTCAGATCATAACAAAATCACTATGCACAGTCAAGCAACAACAACAAAATACGGAGAGATAAGGAAACATAGACTTAAGAGAAGGAAGTCTAACCTCAAGAGCTGAAAAGATGAGGGTAGCGGGATCTCATGTCGGCCTCAGCCTCCCACGTAGCACCCTCAACAAGATGATTTCTCCTCAATACCTTCACTGTGGCAATCTCCTTGTTCCTCAGCCGCTTTACCTGTCTGTCTAAGATTTCAACAGGTACCTCTTCATCAGACAAGTCTTCATCAACCCCCAAACCTTCAATAGGTAGAATCGATGCTAGACCATCTAGGCACTTCTTCAATATAGAAACATGAAAGACTGGATGAACAGAAGCTAGCTCCGCAAGCAATGCTAACTCATAGGCCACCTCACCCACACGCTGTAGGATCTCATATGGCCCAACATACCTCGGACTCAACTTCCCTTTTCTACCAAATCTCATCACCCCTTTCATAGGTGATATCTTCAAGTAAACCTAGTCACCAACATCAAATTCTAAGGGCCGCTTTCTGTTGTCTGCATATGACTTCTGCCGACTGTAAGTAGTAGCCAACCTGTCCCTAATCACTCTGACCTTCACTAAGGCCTCATGAATGATCTCTGGACCCAAAATGGATGACTCTCCAACCTCGAACCACCCAACTGGAGATCTACACCTCCTACCATACAGTGCCTCAAACGGTGCCATCCCAATGCTGGAGTGATAGCTATTATTATACGAGAACTCTATCAAAGGCATATGGTCATCCCAGCTACCTTTGAAGTCAATCACACACGCTCTCAACATGTCCTCCAATGTCTTAATGGTGCACTCTGCCTGCCCATCAGTCTGAGGATGAAAGGCAGTACTAAGCTTTACCTGTGTGCCCAAGATCTTCTAGAAAGAGCTCCAGAAATGTGAAGTAAGCTGAGCTCCTCTATCTGAAATGATAGACAAAGGAATCCCATGCCATCTCACAATCTCATCGATGTAGACTATCTCTTAATCCTCGGCTCTGTAAGTAGACTTCACAGGAATAAAGTGGGCAGACTTAGTCAATCTGTTCACAATAACCCATATGGAGTCATGCTGCCTCCTAGTCCTCGGAAGACCAAACACGAAGTCCATATTAATGGCCTCCCACTTCTAAGTCGGAACCTCAATAATCTGAGTCAGACCGCCAGGCTTAAGATGCTTTGCCTTAACCTGCTGACAATTAGGACACTTGGCCACATATTCTGCAATGTCCTTCTTCATGCCATCCCACCAATAAATCTGCTTAAGATCATGATACATCTTTGTGGAACCTGGATGTATGGAATATCTGGAACCATGGGCCTCTGCAACAATCCTGGTCCGCAAATCATCCATATCTGGTACACACAGCCTGTCCTGATACCTAAGTATGCCATCACCTCCCAAAGGGAACGACTTATTCATCTTCATCATCACTGAGTCCTTCAGCTCCATCAATACAAGATCTAGATGCTGACCCTGCTTGACTTCAACTACCAAGGATGATTCAGAACTAGGATGAACTGAAACATCCCCACTGGTAGAGTCAACCAATCGCATACCCAGTCTGGCCAGTCTGTGTACATCTTTCACCAACTCCTTCTTCTCATCCTCAACGTGGGCTATACTTCCCATGCTCATCCTGCTCAAAGCATCAGCTACAACATTAGCCTTACCTGGATGGTAGTGCACATTCATGTCATAATCCTTCAACAGCTCCAACCATCTCCGCTGACGTAGATTCAACTCCCTCTTTGTGAACACGTACTGGAGACTCTTGTGGTCTGTGAATACATCCACATGCACTCCATACAAGTAGTGCCTCCACAGCTTCAGTGCAAACACCACAGCTGCCAACTCCAGGTCATGATTGGGATAATTCTTCTGATGAACCTTGAGCTGTCTGGACGCATAGGCTATCACCTTACCAACCTGCATAAGAACACAACCCAAACCAACCCCAGATGCATCACAGTAAACAGTGTAATTCTCACAACACTTAGGCAAAGTAAGCACCGGGGCTGAAGTGAGTCTGTCCTTGAGCTCCTGGAAAACTTCTCTCACAAGTCTCCGTCCACTCAAACTTGGCTTTCTTCTTAGTCAAAGCTATCAATGGGGCAGCAATGGAAGAAAAGCCCTCCACAAACCTGCGGTAGTAACCAGCCAATCCCAAAAAGCTACGGATGTCAGTGGGAGTAAGAGGCTTTGGCCAGTTCTTCACAGCCTCAGTCTTCCTGGGATCCACCTCCACGCCCTGATCGGACACAACATGACCCAGGAAGGTCACTGATCTCAGCCAGAATTCACATTTGCTGAATTTGGCATACAACTGATGATGTCTAAGTACCTGCAATGTTAGACTCAAATGTTGTTCATGCTCTTCCTTGGTCTTAGAGTAGATGAGGATGTCATCAATGAATACTATGACGAAATAGTCAAGGTATTCACAGAAAACTCGGTTCATGAGGTCCATAAATGCAGCAGGTGCATTCGTAAGACCAAATGACATGACTAAGAACTCAAAGTGACCATAACAGGTACGAAAGACTGTCTTTGGGATATCTCCATCCCTAACCCTAAGCTGATGATACCCTGAACGAAGGTCAATCTTAGAGAAGAAACTAGACCCTTGGAGCTGATCAAACAAATCATGTATTCAGGGAAGTGGATATTTATTCTTTATAGTGACTTTGTTGAGCTGCCGATAATCGATACACATTCTAAGGGTTCAATTTTTCTTTTTCACAAACAACACTAGAGCGCCCCAAGGGGATATGCTCGGCTGAATGAAACCCTTGTCAGTGAGATCTTTTTACTGCAGCTTCAAATCTTTGAGTTCAGCTGGAGCCATTCTGTAAGGACGAATTGAAATTGGTTTAGTATCGGGTTCTAAGTCAATACCAAAATCAATCTCTCGAGGGGGAGGGACTCCAGGCAAATCATGAGGAAATACATCTAGGAACTCATTCACTACAGGCACTGAGTCTATGGAAGGAATGTCATGATCTAGATCATTAACACTCACAAGATGACACAATAACCCCTTGTACATCATTTTATTGGCCTTAAGGTTCAAAATCAAGAGGTTAGGACGACTCGAGTTATACCCCTTCCAGAGTAGCTCCTCTTCACTAGGGAAACAAAATCTCACCACTCCTACGACAGTCCAAGCAAGCATAACAACTGTGAAGCCAGTCCATGCCAAGAATAACATCAAAATCATGCATGGGTAACTCAACCAAGTCTGCACACATAGTCTTACCACTTATCACTATTGGGCAACCCTTGTATACTCTATCAGTTCTTACATTTTCTCCTAAAGGTGTACTAACCACTATAGGATCATGCAGAACTTCAGGCAATATCTCAAAAGTGAGAACAAGCAAAGGAGTTACAAAGGAAAGCGTAGACCCTGGATCAAGTAAAGCATAAACAGAAGTTGAGAATACTTGTAGCATACCTGTGACCACATTAGCGGACTTCTCTTGCTCCTCCCTTCACTTCAGGGCATAGAACCTGTTCCTCTTAGGAGGCTCAGCTGCTGCTGCACCCTATGGATTAGGCCTAGGCTGAGCATTACCTCCAGCCTGACCTCTGTTCTGTGGGCAGTCTCTAACCATGTGCCCACTCTTACCACAACCGAAAAAGGCATTAGTGCCCTGTCTTCACTCTACACTGTGAGCTCGGCCACACTTAGCACAGTTCTTCTTAGGACGCTGCATCTCACCTCCATTGCCCCTCTTGGGCTCAGGTCTGCCTCCTCTAGGTGTTGTACTCCTCTGAGAGTTAGAGTTCCCAGAACTCTGTTGCCCCTTCTTAAACCTGGGCTACTCACGGACGCCAAAATTGTTTCTGTGGCCTCCATGACTGGACTTGCCTGATCTTTAGGCTTAGGCCTCCTAGCATCACGAATACCCCTCTTTTTACGGCTGTCCTCTACCTGCTGGACATGCACCATCAACCTGGAGAGGTCCATATTATCATGGAGCATCACAGACCGACACTCTTCCTCCAGATCTCCATTGATTCCTGTGAGGAACTTGCTCATCTCATCCCTGTTGTTAGACACAAGGGAAGTAACATACCTAGATAATTTAACAAACTTCAGTACTCACCTTATCCTTGCTATTAGATACTAAGTAAAGTAGCATACCTGGATAGCTTAACAAACTTTAGGGAATACTCCATGACTGTCTTAGATCCCTGCTTAAGGTTGATGAACTCCTCAACCTTGGCCTCCCTCATTTCTCTGGGAAAGAATCTCTCCAGAAAGGCTGTCTTAAACAGCTCCCAAGTTACTAGAACTCCGCCCAAAGCTCGGCTATCCTGCCACATCTTGCACCAAGTCTGTGCAACATCCTTGAGCTGATAGGAAGCCAGCTCAGCCTTCTCAGTATTTGTGGCCCCCATATCCACCAAAATCTTATGCACCTCATCCACAAACTCCTGGGGGTCCTCTGAAGTCTTAGACCCTGTGAAAATAGGGGGAATTCATCCTCGTGAAATCTCTCAGCCTGTCAGCCATGCTACCAACCGGTGGGTTCTCCCTCTGAACATCATGCCGATTGGCCTGGGCAGTCATAGCCTGGGCCTGCATAGTAATGGCCTGTGCCATACGGGCCAGAGATTCCCTCACCACAGCATCAGTCAACCCAGCTTGGTTAACTGGCTTAGCCACTCCATCAGCTGGAGCCTGGGTGGAACCTGATTTTTCCCAGCACCTGCTCCTCCTCTCCTGTGTCCAACGTTCCTCCTAGTATTCATTCTATGAAAACAATAAGAATTGATGTTAGACACGCTCATAACACCAAGAAATTAGACATTAGGAAAAGCATGATAAGATCAGAAAAAGGAAAGTTTTCCTACGCATCATGCAGTCTTCAATCCAGTATAGTGGTGCACTTCACTACCATGACTTAGAAACTACTCAATGTGGTTTATGTGAACTCATTATTATCGGAATTTAACCTAGTGCTCTAATACAAACTTTGTCACGACTGGAATCAAGACCCCAGACGAGATCGGCGCGTTGACCTCTTAGATGTCGCAGACAAGCCTACGTACGTCATTCTTACTTTACATAGCTTAATTTTAGCGGAAAATTTGAAACTTTTTGTTTCTAACATACTTGTTAAACATTCTCATCATTTCATAATTTTTCTCCATCAATCATCTAATATTAAGATCATAAAATTAAAGAAATAGCATAATATAGTAATAAAGATGTACTTGCCAAAATGGCACCAATACAATGTCTGAATAAAGCAGGAAAGAAACACTAGTGGAACACGCTCCACTAGCTCAACTCTAAAACTATGCTAGAATATAAAAGGCAGCATCCTCGAAAGAAAGAGGACCTACCAACTCCGGATGAATGCTGGACGTCGGGATAACTGCAACAAGGATCCTGTAGCTCTATCGTCCACCTGTGCCTGCACCTAAAATAGTAGAGTTTGTATAGGGTTAGTACATACTTGTACTAAGTATGGGTATATGCAAGCACACACCAAGGACATACATGAGAAAAGATAGCTCTTTCCTAACAATATAATAATGGGAAGTCAAGTCAGTGGACTTGCCAAATTGAGATTCGGAAAGACAGTGAACCTTCCAAATTTGGATTAGGAAAGTCAGTAAGCTTTCCAAATTTGGATTGGGAAAGTCATGCCATGAGAGTAACATGCATCATCATAGCTATCAAATTGCACACAACACATAACATCATACATATAGCACATAACATATAGCACATAGCTTCTTTCATATCATTCATTCATATGCCACGAAACGTTGTTATCATGGGCTTGATATTAAGACTTTCCAAAATGAGGGATCAACATATGGGACCTGAACTAGGGAGTCTTCATTAGCAAACACCAGAGACTGCTTCATTCATTCATACATACTTCATTTCTTTTCGTTCATAAGCCAGTGTGAACACCAGCTATACCTAGGGGGTATATTAAGACTTTTATCGGGTTTGCTGTGCAATGATCAAGAATAACCTAGTGTCATTACCTGAGTCTAGCTCACCTCTTCATTATCCTATCGTAACACCTTTGGTATCATTCATTTCATTATGTGCTTCATTTGAGGCTGGCCTCATTCATTCATTGGGAACTTTAACTTTAACCGACATAGATTATGTGATCATCATGAAATCCAGTGTCTCCCCCACACCAAAAAGAGGTGGAATCACTGGCCAAGGTAACCTAAAAACATGCTAGCGTACATGGGAATTTAACCCCGCCAGATCCCTATATTGGCAGTATAGGTTCGAAGACTAGGAGATACAAGGAGACCCATACCCGGCAAGCCAGACAGTCTCATCTCAAGAGAGTTACGTGAACCTCTGCCCTTCCCAAAAGAAGGCATCACCGCTCATAGCTATCCTATCGGTGCTCAGTATAAAGTTCCATTTCATTTATCTCATACGTTATGGAAGATGGCTTCTAGTATGAGGACATCATACCTCATTAGATGATTTCTCATCTCATCATTAGTATTAAGTGTGTTAATCACAATACTTTCATTATAGTGTTCATAGAGACTGGTCTCTTCATTATCTTACACTCTCATAGGTGAGTATGTTTTGGTAACATTTACTTAGGCTCATTTGAGATTGCTCTCATCATTTGCATTAGCCTCATATCATGTTGTCACCACATTCATTGTCATTAGCACATTTACTCTTCATAATTACTCACCTCATTTTACGTGAATGTTCATTTTATCATATGCCAATATACTTACCATTAGTGTGTTTCATACCCTTACTTAGCCCTTCTAGGCTTTCATCATTTCATTGTTCATTTCATCATTCATTAAATACATCGTAGGTTCACTTACTTTTAAACGTATACTAGACTTATGAGTCTATACACACAAGCCATGAGGCTTCATTCATAATTAGTTAAGTGATTGATACATTCCTAAGATTATGTAAAACAAGACTTATGTATCTTGTATATATGCCAAGATCTTGATTTCGATCTAAGTAGGTAGCATTATTCTTGGATATTTTGTTCACGTATGACTTATTTATCAATACGGAAGTTTGGGTGAGGAAACTCAAGTCTGAATCACTTGGATATCATTTACATTTTTCATTTATTTTATTTTTAATATTCATAACATTAGGACTCTAGATTAAATCCCAACATTAACATCGTATCATTAATTTTCTACTTAGTTTTCCTCTTAAGTTGGCCGAAGGGTTGTGGGTTCGAACCCCCACAACCCCTTTTTATTTTTAATTGATATTCCAATGCCCAATTTCGCCTAAACTAAGAGGTTGTGTGATCAAACCCCCACAGCCTCTTTTTTTTTTGTTATTTATTTTGATGGACTAGGGAGGTTGTGGGTTCGAACCCCCACAACCTCCTTATTTTAATTTAAATTCGCTAGAGGATGTGAGGTGGTGGGTTCGAACCCCCACAGCCTACTTTTTTTTTTTTATTTAATGTCGCTAGGCTAAGTGTTTTTGGTAGTGAGGTTGTGGGATCGAGCCCCCACAGCCTCACTTGTTTTATTAATTATTTCGCTCCTATCCATTTCCAGCCTTGAGGTCGTGGGTTCGATTCCCACGCCTCACATTTTCTTTTCTTTATTTTTCTCTTCCTTCAGTCGCTACCTGGAGGTCGTGTGTTCGATTTCCACGCCTCCCATTTTCTTATTTTAATTCTTGTTCTCTTCCTACTAACCCAGCAGACACCATTTCGATTCCCCCAGCCCCTTTTTTTCTTTTCCTTTCTCGTGAAAAACAGTAGCTAAAGAGTGAGGTCACATGTTCAAATCCTGGTGGCCTCACCTCTTTTAAATGTATTAAATTTCTAGATTTCAACCCCCTTTTTGAATGAATTTTAAAGTACACTAATCTGGAAATTTATTCATAATTTTTAGCTTCCTTTCATCAACCTTTTCATGTTAGTTTCTTAGGGCATTTCACCAAGCATTTAGTGTGTAATTAGGTGTTGTTTAGGGGTTACATTACTCAAGCGTTTTCACTCAAAATTTGTAACTTCACACACCATATGGACATCACATTATGCACAACTTTAGCACATAAAATACAAGAAATAACATGCCTTTACACGTCTCCAAAACAGTGGCTAAACTCACTGCCAAACGTGCACACAAACACATCATTTTTTTTCAATCACACATTGGTTGTCATTTTCGTAATTTCACGCACTTAAACATATTCACATTCAACATAAAAACATCACACATACCTAAATCTACCAGCAAACAAACCCAACCTACTAAATCATTGGGAGCTAGTGACAAGGACATGCAACGGGGAAACAACCTTAGTTTTGGAGTGAATATCTTGAATCGTAAGGGTTTTCTTGGGAAAGGGACCAAGAGAGAAGAAACCCATACCTTAATTTGCATGTTCAAACGTGAATTTGCTGCCCAGACCATCTCCAGAATCACGTCCAACCCTCTAAATGTCAACACCACTTCGACGGACTAACCTCCGAAAGCCTAACGTGTGATTAACGTTGTTTTTCTTTAAAATTCGTGTGAGTTCTTCAAGTGTGAAGAACCTTGGCTAATCTTTCTGTTATTCAAATTATGTTTGGCAGAGATATTTTGGACAGAGTTTGGTTGATCGTGTGAGGGTGTAATAGACGTGTTAGGAGAGTGTTAGCTTAGGTTTAGGAGTCTAATTCAAGACTTAGTCAAAATAGGGTTTAATTAAATTAATAAAATCTGATTAATTTCAACTAATACGTGAAAGGACCATTTTGCCCTTACAAAATCAGATTTTAATTGATGATTAAATCATCAATTCGTTGCTTGTAGTGGGGCTCGAACCCGAGAAGAGTGCCCCTTTGCGAGATGGATCATTTCGGGTCGACCCAACCCGGATTGATTCTTTAATTAATTAATTCCTTAGGGTAATTACAATATTACCCTTGGCCTAGAAAAGATCATTTTACCCCTGGACCCTCAAAACTCAAGATTTCTTCTTTTTAATTCCGGTAAAGACTCCTTCGATTAAATCTTCGTTTTCGAGAGCCTTACTTGGTTGGTTCCAACCTTTCCATGCTCAACTAACTCCCCAAGTTAGTTGGCTTGGTCGTAGTAAGGGTTCTGAGGTCTGGTTCTACGCGTATCAAACCGTGTGAGCCTCAGTCTAATCGCAATCATTCGTGACACCTTAAGTATTTATCTTATTCATTGTTAGGGTTATTACAGAAAATAATAATCTTAAAACTAGAACTACTTCATAAGCTTAAAATTGACATTGCCCTCGGAAAGTGAGGACCTACCCAACTTGGATGAATGAGAATCCCAAGTCTTTCTTCAAGTCATCTCAATGTTCTTCAACGACCAGAAACTAAAATATTATGGACAAAGGGAGATAATGGAGTTAGTACACCACCTGTAGTAAGTATGAGACCATATGCACATATAGTATCAAATCATGCTAAAAAGGGACGTTCCATTAAAACATGCTATTTTTCATTTATAAAGCCTTATGCACATTGAAGAAGACCATAACAATCAATAAGACATATTTATTAAGTCAAAAACATGTACATCACAAGACCAAAAAATACTAGGTTTAGTCAAGCCAACATGCATATCACATAATTGAGCACTTAGTAAAGACAACTCTATCATCAAGTTATAATAGCAACAAGCATAGGTAAGATTTCATTACAACATATCTAAAGAAAGACAATTACCCATGAATCCTCATTAAATCAAAAAGACTCGTAACCAATGTCTAACTTCACATTGTATTTCATTAAGAGTACATATCATCATACTTTAGCAATAGAGATCAACACATGCTCATAAGTGAAACCAATCATCATGTAGTATCATCAATGTGTAAGATAATAATATACATAACATGTACAATTATAAGAATATTCATATATAGGAAGAACCTTCTAAAGCTCCCTTCAAGGCAAACTAGTGCAAGGCATAGGTAGAGTTCAATACCTCTACCTAAGCTAAGTCAAACCTCTTACTTAACCTTAGTTGGTTTGTAATTCATTACTTCATTTTAGTTTAGGGAACACTTGCCTTAACCGACGTAGACCACATTTGCTCATGTGGTCTATGTCGGTTAAGGCAAGTGTTCCCAAAAGTAAAATGAACTAATAAGTGAACTCTAACTAGGATGACTTAAGGGGATTGAATTATTCTAGGTAGGGGTATCAGACTCTACCTATATATTTCACTAGTTTGCCTTAAGGGAATCCCTAGAAAGATGTTCTTATGTTCTTGTGTTCTTGTGTTCTTATGTTCTTATGTTCTTATAAAGTATATAATATGTATATGTTTACTTGAAATGTTCATCTAGAGGGATATATGAATATGGACTTATATGTGTTCTTTGTTGTGCATAAGGCTTTTCAAAGTAACATAGCATGGTTTTGAAAAAAGGTCCCTTTTAGCATGATTTCAAATGTTTATGTGCATATGTGTCCATACTTAGTACAAGTGGATGTACTAACCCATTTCGTTTACATTTATACAATTATGTAGGTTCCGGTCATTAAGTTATTAGAAGGTCGATTGAAGAAGACTTGGATCCTAATCCCCAAGTGTTGGTAGTTCCTCATGTTCGGGGATGTTACCTTGTCCACATTCTAGATTTAAAGTTGTATTGTCATAATGACGTTGTTCTTTCCTCTTTCATTTGGATATTTTTGTAAGCATATATTGGCATGTTTACTTTGTATTGTCTATTTCCAAGATTTATATTCATTTAGATGGTTCAAGAGAGATAAGTATTAGACTAATTCCTATGTATCGATTATGTTATGTAAAGGTAGAAGCCTATGTAAGCTTCGTATGCAAGGAGTCTATGTAAACTGCTTAAGTAGTATGTGACAGGTCTATGTAAACCTCACTATGTATCTGTATATGAAAAGTTTTATATTTTCCGCATTTTTAGCCTATGATATGTAATGATGAATGCTAAGAGGCTAGTCTTAGTCCTCTCCGAAGACAACGACAAGGGTTACATCGAGGGGTGCTCCACGGCCGTGACAAAGGGTGTAATAAGTTTTCTTGGGCATGCTGGGTTTTATCTAAGGTTTATTATGGATTTTTCAAAAATCTCACATCCTTTGTGCAAACTTCTCGAGAAGGAATGTAAGTTCTATTTAGATGAATCTTGTCTGAAGGCCTCTGGAGAGTTGAAAGAGATTTTTATGACCGCGCCCATTATTATTTCACCGTATTGGAGTGATCCATTTGAGGTGGTGTGTGATACTAGCAGGGTCGCACTTGGTGTGGTATTGGGAAACAGACGAGATAAAATCCTTCACCCCATCTAGTATGCGATTAAAGCCCTGAATTAAGCCTAAAAGAACTACACCGTAACTAAACAAGAACTTGTTGCGGTGGTATTTTCACTTCTATTTGCTTGGCACGAATATCATAGTGCATACCGACCATTCTTCTTTGAGGTATTTGATGGAAATAAGGATGCAAAGTAAAGGTTTATCAGATGGGTATTGTTGGTGTAAGAGTTTGATTTTGAAGTGAAAAACAGAATGGGGATTGAGAACAAGTAGCCAAACACTTGTCTACATTTGAGGATGAATCTATGCGTGAATTGGGAGAAAAGGGTGAGATTGATTATGCGTTCCCGGATAAACATGTATTGTTCGCTTCTTATGATCTGATCCGATGGTTCGCAGTCTTTGCGAACTATCTAGCAAATGATTTGGTCCCGTCAAGTTTTACTTTCCACCCAAGGAAAAAGTTCATGCATTATGTGGAAAAAAAATCTGGGATAAGCCTTACTGATATCTTAATTATGATGATGGAATTGTTCGTCGTTGTGTACATGAGGTTAAGATGTTGAGTGTTCTGGAGCCGTGTCATTCTTCACCTGTGGGTGGGCATCATAGTGGTATTCGAACTACACACAAGATCTTACAGTGTGGGTACTATTGGCAAACCATCCACCAAGATGCTCATGAGTTCACCAAATCATGTGATCGGTGCCAACGAGACGGAGGAATTTCAAAGAGGCAATAGCTTTCCTTGAATCCTATTCTGGTGATTGACCTATTTTATGTATGGGTCAATGACTTTATGGGACCATTTGTGAGTTTTGTTGGGATAAAGTATATTTTTGTTGCAGTTGACTATGTTTCGAAATGGGTGGAAGCAATTGTGCTTCCCAACAATGAAGGAAGGAGTGTCAACGAATTCTTGAAGAAGAATATCTTCTCCAGATTTGGTACACCTACGACCATTATTAGTGATGGTGACTCTCACTTTTGTCGAAAATTGTTCAAAGGGTTGCAGGAGAAATATGGTGTTCATCACAATGTGGATACACCTTACCACACACAGACTAGAGGGAAAGTGGAGGTATTCAATTGGGTGATCAAACAGATTTTGGCAAAAACTGTGAATGCCAATAGAACGGACTGGTCAAGTAGGCTAGATGATACTCTTTTTGGACTACCGCATTGCATACAAGACCACATTTGTATGTCTCCAAACAAACTTGTATATGGGAAGGCTTGTCATTTGTCGGTCGATCTAGAGCACAAGGGTATGTAGGCAATGAAGAGACTGCAGTGGTATTGGACCAGAGCATCAGAACAAAGACTAAATGAGTTGAATGATCTTGATGAGCTTCGCCTAAAGGCCTATGAAAGTTCATCCATCTACAAAGAGAAGATGAAGAAGTATCACGACCAAAGAATTGAAAAGCCTGAATTTGCGGTTGGTGATTTGGTTATTCTATTAACTTCTAGGTTTCCCTTATTTCTGGAAAAACTCAAGTCGAAGTGGACTAGGTAATTGCACAATTCGAAAGAGTTCCCACATGGAGCGTTTGAACTGGAAATCAAGGAATGTGTTAGGTTCAAAATAAATTGACAAAGAATAAAGACCTATCTATGGCAACTCGAGAGTGTGCATGAAGTGGTTGAGACCTATCTTCTTGATGATGTCTGAGTAATCAAGGGGCCTACATCGTGCCGCGACGTTAAATCAAGTGCTTCTTGGGAGGCAACCCAAGATGTACCCTCTAGCCAATGATATGGTTTGCTTTACTTGTAACGTTAGTCGTAGTCTTGTTTAGTTGTTCTCATTATTTCATTTTTGTTTGTGTTGTAGTGTTGGCGAGAGATTAGTATAGGGTACGTGTCTCAAAAGTATCCAGAAAAACACAAAAAGAATGACCTAATTGGTGTTACATGTGCAGGAAGCAAAAACACATATCTGTAGAAAATGGTATGGTGTGGAAGTCTACGGACACCATCGACATACTGTACATGGTGTCCGTAGATCCCATGTATGTTTTAAATTTTTTCTAAGTCTAACAGTGATCGACGGTCCCAATTGAGTGACCGTCGATCGATCCACGACCCGTCGATGGAGTTTTGATGATCTAAGATTGCCAGTTATTTAACCCTTCCCAGCCGGTAATATTAAAAGACATCTCTTTCAAATTCCTTAACTCTTTCCATTTTCTTTCAAATTCCCTTCCTTATCCTTAACCGTTTCAACCAATTATATCTTCCATATTTAAGTCCTCAATTTGTCCCATCAGTTTCCCAAAATCCCCTAACATCCTCTCTCCCGAATTATCTTTTTCGTCCACTCTCAAAAGGTCAGTTTTCGAGCTCACAAGCGTAGGATACTTTCTCATGTTTCACAACCATAAAATTCTGCAGTTCTAGAACTGTAATTCAATTTCCCTTAACATTGAATTCTCGTTATAGTTGAATATAGGAATTCAGGGTCTTGACCGTAAGACTAAATTAAGTTAAAATTTCAAGATAAAAGTTACGTAGTTACTTCCCTTGGAATGATACATTGTTGTTGTGTAGCAAATTGGTCTGTCTAAAATGTTGTGTATCTCAATTTGTCTGAAATTTCTGACTTAGGGTTCCATGTGTTTACTTATTTGGGTTCGATTGTTGCATGAAATAGGAACTCTAGGAATGAAGAACAAGTATTTGGCGTGTTAAAATGCATGTTTAAACATGATTGTGTAAAACGGATTCATTAATGAAACTAAAATTGAACTTGTCAAAGGCCTGAATTCTGTCCGAGGACGACTGTACAAAACACCATTACGGACCGTCTATGGGGTCCATCGACTGAAACACCCAACAAAAAGATTATATTCCATACAATAGAAGTGAATTACAGTATGTAGATTGATCGATGGTCCGTTCTTCACATCCGTCATTTTCATCAGAGAAATCAGTTTCCAACCCATCCAAGAATATTTCTAAGTATCAAACGACAGACAGGCCTAGGAGCGCGATTGATCGATGGACCATCGATGGATCTCGTCGATCTAACTCTACAGCACATATCTACATTTTGATTTTCATGTTTCTTCTTTCCTTTGTTTATCGAGTGTGTCGTTATGCTTCTATGATAATAACATCTACTCCATAGGTACAAATGGTACAAATGAAGGACAATGTTTACATCAAGAGGGGAAATCAAAGTTGGTCGCCCTGTCTCTTCGGTTGATCAATGAAGATAACGAGAATGAGCTGAATCCTACCTATGTTTCTCCGGGCAAACACACTCCACCAGCTTCATCCCAAGCAACTAGGGGTACCGCACGGAAGGTGAACCCCAACGTAGACACTACCTCCGAGTCTGATGAGGAGCGCACATTGACTGGTTCACCAACCGGGCTGCTTCCAGTTTAGTGGGATGGTCATCATCCAGGTACGAGCCAGCCTCAGCTTCAGAATTAGGGTCGGCCCAAGCCTCAGGGTCTAAGACTGCCACTGCCTCCAGTTCCAACTCTCAGGGAGCAATTGCATCAAGAGATCAAGAAAAAGAATCCTCATCTTAAAAGGCTACTAGTTTAGAGGTTGCACCTGCACCCCGTTCGGATGACCACACTCCGATTGCCGATTAACCAAGTTGGTGGTGTATGGACAGGCAGTGGCAGGTATCTAGAGACGCCAAAATGCTTAATGAGAAGAGGGTGATGACCCAGCTGGTCATGGAGGAGCGTCGAGGTCTCAGTTGGAGTTTTCACATAGTTCAAGAGGTACATAGTCTGTTCAATCTCCATAAATAGTGGATGGCTCGGGACTTGGACTATTATAGAAAGAAGATCTTCCTGCAGTTCTATGCCTCCTACGTTGCTACTCTTCGAGGGTCCATCGATAAGAAGACAAAACTATCCAAACAAGTCCCTCTCACCTCCACACTTGTCCGGTGCTTCCGGTTGATATATGAGAGACCACCATCTTCTGGTTCCTATACGGCCCACCTCCGTTTCACAGTGGACACGATGTACTTCATAGTATTGACTATATGTGAGATATTGTTCAGAGTGATGAGTATCAGTGAAGTGCGGAAAAGCGTGAGGCGATTAAGAAATGGTTTTCTCAATATCTCCTGATAGATGGTGCGAGGGAAGATTTGGTAATAGATACTCAAGGTCTAATCAATAAGTATACCCTTACTTTTGTAACCAAGTTTTTTTAATTGCTTGTTTAACACCGATTACCGCCCATGGAAGCTTACAATGTACAAACATGGGATAGGACCGTGATGGTAGCAGAACTGGTAGCAGGACTACATATATACTTTGCTCAGGTGCTTATAGAGAAGATTTAGGAGAGGGAATTTTAGACTTCCTCCACTTACCCCTTTCTGTGTATGATCTTCCAGTTGTGTAGGGATGCGAGAGTGCCAATTCTGCACTGTGATAGAATTCGTCGACCAGCGGAGACAGTGTATATAGGACGCATCAAGGATGAGGCCAATGTTGTGGAACCACACAGAGGGCCCAGGATTGAGGTTCCTCCACTAAGCGAGAACTTGGCAGACACGGTGGAGCTAGCCCATGCGGCTGACACTTCCATACAAGAGCATGTGGATCCTTCTACGTCCTGCTCCTCACATACAGCAATAAGTCCCCAGCTCGTCGAGATCTACGCCACCATCTGTAGCATTGGTCCTTCTAGCTCGAGTCGAGAAGTTAGAGGCAAAGATGGACACCCTGTTTCACCACATTCAGCCATGGATGCAGAAATCCATTGCTGAGGCAGAGGAACACATAGAGAAGTGGGTGGAAAAGCAGTCTGAGCAGCAAATATATGTGATTCAGAAACTCCTAATTGATTTCGATTTGCGTGTTCTAGCACTACCATACAAAACAACTAACCTCACTACTATTCAAGCTGAGCTTTCTAGCCTACTAGCTGATGTTGATGCCATCATGGAGATGCGGGGGACTTAGACAGAGAATTCTATCACTAAGATAGCTGAGGACACTGTCGTTGAGGCACTATTCAATGTACTTGCTAATACACAACCCGAGAATGAGTATGTACAAAGAGGCACCACTCCACCATATCCACTGAGGCCGGTGATGAGGCTCGTGTAAGAAAGAGAGAGCGAATGGAGCTGGAGAAGGTTAGGAGGGCGTATTTAGTAGATGAAGAGATTCACCAGAGGAGGGTGTTGGAGATGGCCGCTGATGCATCTAGTTCTAGGCCTTAGAGCACTATTGATGGTGCAGTTCTTGGAGATGTGGGAAATACTTATGGTGGGCCAGTTGATGATACTATGGTTGTGGGAAACCGGACACACACGTGTGTTGAGAGTTCTTCAGCACTATGGGCCACATGTTTGCTTCACTTACTACCCTATGCCTTTAATTTATTATTGCATTGGGAACAATTGCAACTTTTTTGGTTGGGGTGGTTTAAATGGAAAGTGAGTGGTAGGGTGAAGTCTGAGTAACCCAACTTACAATCCTCTCTTGCAGTTTTCTAGCCTGTTTTCTTTTTCCCCAAGAGACTTCTTAAATTTTTGTTGAACGACATGTCTTAGGAAGTACAAGTATAGAAGCATGAAAAACAAAGCATGATGGCTAATAAAAATGATACCCCATCCATTATTCTACTTGCATTTATAGCTTAAGATAAGTTGAATGTGTTGGCTCTAATTATGAGATAAATAGGCACCCACTTCATGACCTTCAACTAAAACCTGAATTGAGAAATCTGATAATCTGATAGTGCAACGATGTGCCAAGAGAGTGTGAGGAGATTTGAGTGTTGAAACAGTTGGCGCATAGCTAGAACTTGCCTTTGATTCATGCGAAGGGAATAAACTCTAGAAACTAGGAAGTGATCATAGGCCCCTTTTCGAAATAGCCAATACGTAGCCTAATAAAAGTTGACTAAATGAAATAAATGTCCCTTGTCTAATAAAAAATATTGACCCTGTAATAGACCAATTTTTTTGATTCACCGACTCACCTTCCCAGGGTCTAATGTTTTGGCCCCAGTCCCTCCTTGGACATATGCACCTCGACTTAGGCAAAAAGCCTATGTTTAGGGTGGTTAATGCATAAAGTGACCTCGTCCTTTCCCTAACCCGACTTCGGGTATTATGTACCTCTACCCGTAAAAGCTATGAGTTGAGGGTGGCTATTATGAGTGAGGACCCAAATTGGGTATTAAAAGGGTTGGATGTGGAAAAGAAAAGCTTAAGTGAGTGAAAGATGTGACTTGTCTAAAACAAATGATGAAAGCACAGTAGAAAAATAAAAATATAATAAAAGAGAAAAGAGTTTTGTGAGAAAAACAGGCAAAAGAAAAGTGAAAGTCACATTCAAAGAAAAAAAAAGGGAAAAAAGGCAAAGAAGAGAAGAGAAGAGAACTAGGGGGTCAAAAGTAACGAAAAGAGGTAGGAAGCTTAGCGGTAATGTACATGAGGGCGGAAAGTTATTAATAATGCATCCAAATGTACCAAACCTGACCTTGAGCCTACGTTACAAGCGAAGAAAGTCCTACATCCTAGAGTGTAGTTTGGTGAACATAAGCAGTGAAAATAAGGGCAAGCCTATGAAATAAAGTACTAACTATATTTGAACTTTTCATGAGTGCAAGTGTGTCACGACTGGGGAGCACCCACTAAAAGTAACATGTCATACTTAACCTCACCAAGGTATTATACAATCCCATAGTCATCATTCATCGCATATTCATAGGTAAATTTAGGTCAAAATTAAAACTTTCATAGCACATCATATGCTAAAAACATCACTTCATATATATATAAAATATAAGTCATAGTACATAGTTACATTCTAAGTATCTTTGGCCATCTTACACTCAACATCAATAGAGTAGAATAGGGACATGTCCCTTACTAATATATAACAGTAACTAAGCTATTACATAACATTGAACATAAACATGACATAGGAAATCCTTGAATCATAAGGACCGCTTTCTTGACCTTGGGAAAAAATCTATCAACCCTTCACTTTAAAGAAATCCTTTAAGCATCCATAACTTAAAATTTGTGTAAAAAGGTGAAGAAGAATGGTATTATTACAAAAATGCACTAAGTATGACAACCATGCAAAAAATACATTTATGGAGGACATTTAGTTAGAAATAATGCAACCTGCCTTTTAATGAATCTTCATAAATATTGGCACAGTAAGTATATCATAGCTCATATACTTCACAAAGAAAAAGACACTATTTATAACAACACACCAAGCCACATATATCATTTAAAGCACATTTAGAATTTAAGACTAATATCTTATCTTTTACCTTAAGTCTTTAACCCTATAGTAACACATGGGGAAATGCATGAATAGTGTCTCATTCCACTACTCACACTAAAGCATCATCTTAAGTTGAAAAAGGTAAAAATTTATGAAAACTTCATTTAATTAAACATAGAAATTCATCGAAACATAGCATATCATCAGACAACTACTCCACATATGAACCAACATGTTCCATGAACCACATATAAGACTAGTTCCAAGACAACCTGCAAGTCAAGACTATAAATAACATCATGTAAGACAATAGTCAACATTAACATTTTTGCACTTCACTTTACTACAACATCATAAGACCTTACGTATAATCCCAATGTAAGTCTACTAGTTCAATTCACACATGAAGTCCCATAAGCTCACACATACTTAGTAAACTCACAAGGATATGACGAGCATCATCGATCATTTACCTTATACATAAACATGACAACCATAGTCAACTACATACATTAGTAGGTCCTTCATTTAATGATAATTAAGGTCAACATCATACATACAAGGCAAGACCTCATCATATAGTAAATAAGACCAACATTATCCATCTAAAGTAAGACCTCATCATGTCGACAATAATAGGACTTGAATATTATCATAAAAGTAAGTCTATACCATAATGTTATGCATAAAAGACATATACATATACATATACATAAACATATAGCACACCTTTCTAGAACTGCTTTCAAAAGCTACTTCTGTAATGCATAGGTAAAGTCACATACACTAACCCATACTAAGCAACTTTCCTTAGGTTATCCTTGTTACTGTTCATTACTTTACTTAAATTTTCCATTTTACTTTAGGGAAATCCTAGACTTAACAGACAATAAGACCATGTAACTAAACATGGAATCCGGTGTCATCCCCTCACACAAAAAGAGGGTAACTTACTAGCCAAGGTAAGACATGAGTATCATGCTAGCATATTAGGTGATATAACTTGTTAGATCCGATGGGGCAACATTATTATGGAAACTTTGAGGAATATATGGAAACCCTCTTTATGTCAATTGGGAATTATAGTTATCCACATCTCGAGGACTATGGTGAACAAGCCTTCCCTTGTGGAAGGGGAACCCCTCATAATCAACATTGAAAAGTCTATATTAACTTTACTTCATAAAATCCTTAGGAGGTTTAACTCCTCATATCCTTAGCTCATAGGTTATAGATGAGAATGTCCTTTCATCAACCAAAATTATTTGAGAAAACCTTTCACATGGACATAGTTTATTCAAGCAATATCTTGTTTAGAGTACAATTGAGAATACCTTTCAAGGGACCCCCTCTTTACTAGATTATCATACATGCTTCATTATATACATTCATTTGTGTGTATGTGTACTTACATGATAATGCCTTTCACATAAACACATTTAGATACTACATATATGCATACTTTATCAAATCATATACTTTCATGTTCACAGCTTAATCATGCATTATTATTCATGTACATAGAGTAATGACTCTAGTAGTTATTCTATCAAGGTAGACACGTGGAGTGTATAGGAAAATTCCCATACCATTACCTAGGCGAGTTCACCTATCAAGCCTTCCTAGTTAAGATACATTATAACACTTTCATAAACATAGACCTTACATGCATCGTAGTAGACAACAGTGCATATGAGAACCATTCTTTCATTAGACACCACGAATCTATCCTATACATAAGCATGCATGAGGTGTGTGTGTACATTGGACAACAAGATCACATAATTTCACTTAACATATTAGTGAGGCAGCAAACCTAGAACGATCACAATACACAATCATGAATAGACCACACACCACATTAAAGCATAGGAGAAAAGAAATCATCAACTTTGAATCTAAACTCCTAACAATGACTAAGATCACACATTAATATAGGGGTACATAGGTAGGGGGTCACTCATCAATAGTATTCATTACCATCAAAACGTCTAGACCCTACCTTACTCTAACATCATCATTCAAATGAACATAACATCATCAATAAACCTAGATCATGATACTAAGATTAAAGACTACACAAAATCATTTATACGTGTGATTATCATCACCACAATTCACATTACATAACTTGCCTTCAAGTCCATGATCACAACATACAAATAGATATACAAGAAGGTAAACACTGCCACCATAAGTAGACCATACCAATCAACACTACTCAATGTCAATTCTATACTAAATGTAGAGATCTAAGTCAACTCACCAATACTTCCAACCTATGATCACCATTGATCAATTCTCAACAATTCATAATCAATTGACATAGATAAACATAGAATTAAGCAATTCATTACATTCTAAGAATTATCCAATCATCATCTAATCAAGATCACAAGATTCACAATATATAATAAATTGAGAAATTAGGGAGATCATGGGTTCTTTATGGAATTGGATTGAAATTAATTTTAAAATCATTGATTAATCATATATTAACCATTAGAATGCTTTTGAAATCAATTTGACAATAAACCCATGGTTAGATTGAAAATTGGGAATCTTGGTCTTTGTATCACTTTTGAAACACTTTGACTTAACTCCTTAGATGGAAGATTAACTAAGTATCAACGATTACCATAACTTATTGATACAATACCCATGAAAAGTTTGAGAATAAACCATTGAAATCCAGCCCATACCTTGATCATGAGTTTTGGTCTCCAATGGAGGTTTGAGAGAATTTGGAAGAGAAAAGAGTTTTGAGATTTTGATTTCTTATTGGTTGTTGGGGTTTTGACTTTTGAAAAAGGATAAATAAGTCCTAGAAACTGTTTATAACCTAAATCTTTTAGAAGTGTCAAACTTAACTTTTATTTTTGAAATCTTCGTCGGGGAACAAGCCCGCGAGGCGGAGCTGTTCCCACATGAATTTTCGAATTAATTCATGTTGATGTAGAGTCCTCGACGCGGTTAAAACATTTGACCCTTGAAGACCCTAGTCCGCGATGCGAACATGTTTCAAGTATGCACAATTATATGCTGCCCTTTGGCAGCTTGTTGGCCAAAGGTTGGGTCCTCCTCAAGGACCCCTAGGAGGTCCTTGGGGAGTCGTTCCATGTCTTTTTGACCGTATATACACTCCTACACATGTTAGGAACATTCCATATAAATTTGAGCACAAAAAAACGCATAAAACATACAAAGGCACACTAGAACACACTAGAACACACTAGCACGTCTAAAGGCTAGGTTTTGAATGTCATTGACGTTCTTGGACGTTTCACCTCCAAACCACTGTAAATAAATCATACCTACATTAAAACACTTTATTAACATGTTA
The DNA here is from genome assembly GCA_016801875.1 of Solanum sitiens. Lineage (NCBI taxonomy): Eukaryota > Viridiplantae > Streptophyta > Magnoliopsida > Solanales > Solanaceae > Solanum > Solanum sitiens. Next base: position 2,800,819 of record JABWTJ010000012.1, on the reverse strand, counting down.
TTAACCTTTTTAGTCGAATTTTAGGTTGTAGACATTTAAACTTATTTTGACAGACCTTACAACATCTCCCACTTTGGAACACTCATCCTCGAATGACACTTAGAAACATTTTAAAATACTTTTGAGGACTCAATGTACCATAGAGAAGATCACAACATTCAACACATCATCAGATAGCAGTCAATGCACCAAACATACAAGGAACACCAACTTCATACCATCATGCACTTAATGCAACACAAGCAAGCAAAACCTTATTCACTCACTCCTTAATGCATCAAAAAACATAGGCTCTTGTCATGTTCATAGGAGGAACATGCTTCTCCTAATCATAACATGTTCTTAACATATCACTTCATTAAGAGCTCAACATGTAGCAATCTTTAAATCACATCTAGGCAGATTCAACATCTCTCAAGAAGAAAACAAGTAACTTACACTAGATGCACATAGATCATGAGTAATGTTGGTCAACAAAGATCTTTATCATTTAGACATATTACCATTAAGTAGATACTTAACATTACCATTTTTTGTTATGTTTGAGTAGGAATGTCCTTCTCCTTAACATAAACACATGTTATCATGAGATTCATATAGAAGCAATCCACAAAGGTCTATTCTTCTTAATGAGAACTTCTCCATTTTTAACCAAAGCATGCTCATACTCTCCTCCTAATGAAGTAAACATGGTAATTCACACCACATACATCACAGGAATAGGAAGTCATTCAATTAATTTCAAGTTCTAGCATGACACTAGTCTTCATAGACATGCACCAATTTGGGAAATTCTTGTAATTTATAAGCACACATGAAGAATATTGGCTAAACATACATATTTTTAAGAGACTCATCATTTTGCATTTAAAGGAGACTCAATTTCTCATTGATGGAGTAAAACATCACATATTATAAGTGATATCAAGCATGCTCCTTACCTCCTCTCATGAAGTCTAATGCACATTTAGCATATCAAGATGCACAACCACATGAGAAAACATGAGTTTAATAAAAAATCCATTTGCATGCAACTAAGAGTCTTCAAAACATTCACAAGATAGGGCCAATTTAGACATGCACAACATATGAAGAACGTGCAACTTACACTTATATGCAAGACTCCCATCATGGACTAGCAACTAGGAACTATTTGGTTTCAAACGTGAGTAGAAATAAAAGGACAAGATAGACATATATACAACATTACTACTCACATCATCATCCCCCACTTAGGATGAAACCATTTTCGAGGGACTTATCTAAACCCTCAAGAGAATCTTAGCTCACCAACTTAAATACTAAGCACATAATCCAACTCTTGGGATCTAATCTTAAGCACACCTTCCATCCACATCACCTAAAAGTAATTCTCAACATACAGAAGTTCAAAGGAACTCAACATAGAAACATCAAGGGCACTTAAAATCTCACCATTTAGGCACATTATCCCCCAATTGGGATATGCCTAATAACATCATTCCCTAGACACCAAGGTCAAGGAAAATAAACACCAAACTTAATACTCCTTTGACAAGAAGGTTTAACATCTTTGAGGGTTCTCACTCCTAATCTCAATTCAAAGAGCCTACTAACTTACTCATCAAGAGGTACCACCTCAAGCCTCATCATTCTTCTAATCTCAACACCTAAAGGAAATCCATAACAATCAAGCTAGGTAATACTACCCAACCACATAAGTGTCACATCCGGGGAGCACCTCCTAGACCTAACCGTCGTCGTTGTCCTCTTTGAGGACTAAGAATGGCCTCTTAGATTACATCCTTACATTCACAGGTTAAAAATGTGGAAAATTTCAAAACTTTTCGTTGACTTCTACATTGAGGTTTACATAGACCTATACATACACATAATATACTCATATCGAGTATACATAGACCCTTCGTAGAGGAAGATTACATAGTCTTCTACTTTTGTTGCACATACATAATATAGAAATATAGATTCATAATAAGTCTAGAATACGTCTCATATTAAACTATATAAGTTGAATACAACATCTTGGGTTCAACCCATACTTCATTACAATAAAGGCCTCATATAGGAATATACAAAGTCAACAAAGAAAGGGAATGAACTAAATTGTCTTTAAGACTAAACAATATCAAATAGCAAGATAGTAATGTGAGGACCTACTGAACACTTCGGGAATATCCAAGTAGTCTTTAATGACCTTCCACTAAGATCAAGGGCCAGATCCTACAATTTGTAGTAAACATAAATGTGGGGTTAGTACACACTTGTACTAAGGAAGAGTTTATGCACATGAAACAATTAAAGTCATGCTAAAGGGGAGATTTGTTCAAAACAATGCTAAAGTTCTTTGAAAAGCCTTATGAACAATATAGAACTCATATAAGCCAATACTCACATAAGACATAAGTCAAACCCATGTACAAGAAAAGACCAACATCTACAAGATATATAAGCAAGACCCTTACCCATAAACCACCATTTAGACTACAAGTGCAATGACCAAGCAAAACCCCATAACCTTACTCAATCAAGTTAACCAAACAAAGGATCACAAATAATTCCTAAATCAACATAACATAGCATCAATAATAACCATCATCATATTTAGCAATATAGACCAATAGCATGTTCATAAATGAAACTAACATCATATAGGATCATCAACATGTGAAGTCATCATATTCATATCATATACATTATAAGAACACAAGAATAACCTCCTAATGATTCCCTCAAGGCAAACTAGTGCAAGACATAGGTATAGTACCATACCCCTACCTAGGCTAAGTCAAACCTCTCAAGTCACCCTAGTTAGTGTATAGTCCATTACTTCATTTTACTATCGGGAACACTTGACTTAACAGACATAGACCAAAAGAGAAATATGTGGAATCCGGTGTTGTAAAACCTTACACCAATGGAAGGTTGTCTAACGGCCAAAGTAGAACCGAACATAAACTTAGCTTTCTAGGTGTATCCACTAGCTAGTCTTCCTATGGTGGCAACATAGTTCTTGAACTAAAATATATGTATGAACCCTCTACATTCCTATATCATTGGAGCATCATCTCTTGGGAATCCATTGGGTGAGTGTCCCTCATACGGGAGTGAACACCTCATATAGAACTATAGGGTTAATCTTCCTCTATGGGAAGTCAACACCTCTTATTGTCAAGTTCACTCGGTGCTAATCTAAGTCTCTTTTTAAATGTGTTCATTTACAAACATCAATTAGTTTAGGTCATAGGGTCTATCCCTTGTATAATCATAGTCATTTAGCTCAATAGGTGTTGAATGAGAATATACTTTCATGGCAACCCTCATCATTGCATAACAATGCACATAGGCAAGTCATCACCAACCTTATATCATTTGATCTTAAGTATAATCTCACAATAAAATAGTCAAGACATTTTAATTCAACATTATACCAACACTTATGTAGGCTATTCATGTAACACTCCGGAAATGTCATGACATAGACTAGAGCTTAATCTATTAAATAATATTTGAAATTATATTTCCAGACCTATATTAATGTAATGAACTCATTTGGAAATGGTTAGATCCAAAACAACAAAGAAAGACCTTGACGTCCGAAAACTATCTAATTCGAACTAGTTGACGTCCCTATGTTTGGTGAAAGTTTTGTGTGTCAAATAAAGTTAAAAACTTGTAAAGAGACCTTGGAGAGATAATATGTAGTACAAAGGATCCAAACATTTGGTAACTACACACAAAGGACCACCCGAAGGGTCCTTGGGGAGGACCCAATCATGGGTGGGCAGGCTGCCTGGCAGCCTGCGAACAGACACGTTTGGAGGAACAGTTGTGCGACACGAGCTTGACACGAGGTGTTCTACCTCAAGAATTGAGAGGAAGCCTCCCGACGCGAGGCTGACATACACCTCACTGCCTCAACTCAAAATTTAATAAAATGACAGGATTTGGCCCCGCGACGCGCAGCTACTTCCCAAAATCATTAAAGTCGTATTTTTGGCAATTTAACTTCTTAAAAACACCCATTAAAGTGGAGGGTCTTTTGGATAATTAATAGGATTACTATATATTGATATTAGGTCTGTTTTAGACAACTTTTACAAGTCCAAATCAGATTAAAAAAAGTTTTCTCACATCTCTCTCAAAGAACACTCTCTTTTCCAAACTCCATTGAAGAACAAGAAGAGCTTAAGGGAGAAGACGAAGACTTCAAGATTTTTATCCAATTTTTGTGTATTCTTTATCAATAAGGTATGGTTTTTTCACTATTGGGATTCCTGTCCCCTAGAGGTCCTTTCAAGATAAATTTTCAAGAACTTAAAATACTAAGACTAGAATGAACTCTTAAATGACCCTTTCCTTTATCCTACATTATGCATTGATCTTGTATATGATTTGAAGACTTTTTCTTGATATGCTATTGATTATATCACTATATTATGCTTATGAATGTTGTAAGTTGAATGTAAGTTCTTGAATATGGAACTTGGAAGAAAGAGGTAAGTCTTCTAAAGTTGTGATTACTCTACAAAGTTTATGTTAGCCTATAAGTCATGATGCTATGATATGGAAGTATGTATGATGTTGCTATGTGAATATACTGGGCTATGAACATGTAAATTGTGAGATCATGATAAGATTACGAAAATGCATGTTTATGATATCCTCTTTTATACTTTACACAAGGTGAATATGTTATGTTAATCTAACATATGAAGGGTTATGATGAAAGGAAATTATCATCTAATCTTAAAGAGATCATGATCATGCTTATACAAGGAGTTAATGTCCTATGACCTACGATACTTTTATGATAAAAGACAACTTAAAGGTTATTCAAAAAAAGAGACTTACGCTAAGCACCGATGAACTAGATATGAGAGTTGTCCCTTGCCTAGTTGGAAGGTAGGTTCACAATGACTCTCATGAGATTGAGGCTGCCATGTAATGTGGAACTATGACTCTAATACATCTCCTAGTTCTTGAACTATATTGCCACCATAGGATACTAGATAGTGTATCCACCTAGAAAGCTATGTCATGTTAGGTTCTACTTTGGCCGATAGACCACCTTCTTTCGGTGTGGGATTTTATGACACCGGATTCCGTGTTTAGCTCACATGGTCTATGTCGGATAAGGAGAATGTTCCGTCATGTAAAATGAAAGACAAGTAAATATACGTGGACTAGGGTGACTTGAGAAGTCTAATTAGTATAGGTAGGGGTATGGGACTCTACCTATACATTGCACAAGTTGACTGTAAAGGAAGTCGTAGGAGATTGTTCTTATGTAATATGATAATATGAAAGATATATATTTATGGTACATGATGTTACTCTTATATGAATGTTGATGATTATGATGAATATGTTATTGGGTTTTATTGTTATATGAAGTGATGACTACTTATGTACAAGTTACATGAAGCAAAGTTTTACTTATGGTCTCCTATCTTATCTACTCGGTTGTGTGGGGTTATGGGGCTTCACATGACCATTGCACTTGTAGGTTGGGTATGAGATCATTGTATGTGTTTTCTATGTTATGTTATGTGATCTATTTAATATGAAAAGTTAATATGTCTTCGTTTATGATCATGCTTTAAGTGGTGGAATCCTTAACTTGTATATGTTATATGGTGTGTGCATTGAAGACTTTTTTTATGACTTATCATGTTTTCTAAAGAGATTATAAATGATCCCTTTCATTCATGTCCTTAAATTTTATGTGCATATACCCATACCTAGTACATATGGCGTACTAACCCCATTACTTTATATTACTACAACTGTAGGTTCCGGCCATTGAAGTTTAAGGAGGCCAATTTGAAGAAGCTTGGAACTCTTTCTCCATGTGTTGGTAGGTCCTCATATTTGCAACGCGATCATTCATATTCAAGCTTATGAAGACTTAGTAGATATTAGTAATATCCTATTTCCATTATGTTCTTTGGATTCTCTTGTACTAAGGCCTATATGGCATAATTACTATAGATTGGCTAGGTATAGATTTGCACTCTTTAGATGATTTTATAGATGTGAGACGGATTTTTAGAATATCGTGTGTCTTATGAATGTTAAGTATGAAGTCTAAGTATACTTCACATAATGTTTTAATTTTCCTCATTTTTTACTGATCACATGTTTTGACAAATGCTAAGGGATTTTCTGAGTCCTCTGAGAGGACGACGACGACGGTCTCATCTAGGGTACGCTCTCCAGGTGTGATAAATTGGGTATCAGAGCATGATGTTAAATATCCTTAGGATCAATGTCTCCTTAAATCACATTACATAGCGTCTTGTTCACGGTTGTGAAGCGCGCCACAATTATGGACCAGGGGCTACGTGATGATTAGTAAACTTCTCCTTTCTTGATATTTCTATGTCGTGCCTTTAGAGTTTTGACATTATGTGCCATTTATCATCTAATCCCTTTCTTGTATATATAGGCGATGAACACTGTCACAACCCGAGACCATACCCTAGAAGGTAGGGTGCAATCTTGGATTGCGACCGGCGTCATCGAACTCTCAGAGTTCTAAGACAAGCCTCATTCATATCATTCATCGCATATACATAATGAAAAGTAGTGCGGAATTAAAACTTTTCACTAAAACATAAAATAGTCTTTAAAACTCTTTCATATAGAAATACTAAGTCTCAATCTCATCAACTTACGACACAAGAGTACTTTAATACGAAAAATAGAAATAACATAGTCTTGTACAATACTTCATAAAAGAAACATAAAATGACATATATGCCCTCAAAACAATGAGGACATACTTGAACTCTTCTGGACGATTCTTCTAATGCCCAAGTCTTCTTCTCCAAGCTCCCTTACCTACCAAGGACTATAGATAGAAAATAAAGCATAGAATTAGTACAACCACATGTACTAAGTATGGCTATATGCATAAAAATCATGAAAACGGACTTTATTGGAAATATGCATCTTTCCATTTAGAAATCATAGTTTAAACATAAGAACATCATTTATCAATTAAGAAACACATAAGATAACATTAAATCAAAAATAACATTTAAAGGAACCCACTTTACAGTGAGCTCACTTCACTGTACAGTGAAGTCCCTTCACTGTTACAGTGAAGTCCCTTCACTGTTACAGTGAAGTCCAAACCTTCACCCTAAGTCTTCCTAGCATGTAATTCCCTCACTTAAAGTCTTCCTAAGATTCACTTAAGTCACAGAAAGAGAGACCGCCCATACACCCTCTCTAGATGTGCCTAAACGACCCTTAAGATTACCTACGATGAGTCACATACACACTTAGAAAACAACCTTAAGCATCTATGTAAGATTCCTCTACCAAAGGTGATTCTAAGTCTCACTTGAGTAAGTGTGGAGCGACCACCCATACAATCCCTTTCACACACACACAAGAGATCCTATAGACTACCTTAAATAGAATCATTCTCACTAAACACACCAACACTTAGATTAGAAGACATTCTCCTTCCAAACCCTATCAAAAGACCTACTTAAGTAAATCAAGAAGATATTTCCATAGTGCAATGATCTCTCCAAGATTACCTAAATAGTCCTTAAGACTTCCTAAGGTTTAGATCATGTCAACAAGATTAACCAACTTCCCTAACTAGAGTCATCCTCAAGACTTCCAAAGATAAGACATGAAGAGACCATCCTATCATGTCCTCCTCACACTTAAGCTAAGGAATGCTTAAGTCACTTAGATTAGGTACTTAATCATTTACATAGTTACCAACATAAGTCATTACTTCATTAGATCATTAAGACTCGTACATCACATAAGACACTCACATAAAGAATCACATAAGACACTCACATAATGGATCACATAATGGTCTTTGGACAAGACCTAGGAACTCCACATAAAACCTTCAAAGTCTATTGTGCAATGTCTAGATAGCGTCCCATACCACCACCTAAACGTCATAAACTTATCTAATGCTAAAAGGTATTCCACATGATGAGAATAGGCAATAATCCACATAGACCATGGTAGCAAGACATGGAATCAGAAGTTCTATCCTACTTCGATGAGGTTGTTCTACTTGCCAATGGTAGAACTTGGACACATCCCATGTAGGCACATGGTTAAGGAATATGAAGGGTTTCTTTGCAATCTAGTCTTGTGCTTCAATAGAATTACTTCCCTTACCATACTTACTCGGTGCTAGCCTTTGTTCTCATAGATTAGTTCACATTAAGGTTCACATAAATAGGTCCTTATCTAGTTCACGACCTCCTTTACATTCACCCTACCAAAGCAAGTTCCACTAGGGCATATCTCACTTTAGCGACAAGAAGCTCATCGCGACTTTCCTAAGGTATGATATGATGCCGTTCCAGCCAACCATCCCTAAGTCCATCACTCATAACATGAAGGATACCATTACGGCTAACTACTTCACAATTCATCACCTTGCCACTAAGTACAAGGTTCCACATAACATTGACCTTCTTATCATCAAGGTCTTACTTATATTATTCAAGACTCTTAACATACTAAGTCAAATCATCACATAATAACATTCATAAAAGCATCAAGCAAGGGACATAAGTCTACCTAAACAAGACACCACATATTTCACTTTAACATACAATATAAGTTATTCTAGAAGTATTTAGGAATAACATCTTATAACCTAACATAACTTCATATAAGAACACATATACTTTCACGTATAGATAGACATTATCATACATCACATAATCATCATATACTTCAAGTAATGCCGACAAGGCCATGATCATCATATTGCATAAAGTAACGCCGACAAGGCCACATCAGTTGCAAACTAAACACATAACACCGCCACCATAAGTGGACCATACCAATCACAATAGAATCAAAGTATAATTAATATCAAATTAAAGAAAATGGGGCAGCATACCTTCATCCCCATATCCACACCTCAATTCAATGCCAAATCAACCAATTTAACATCACAAGGCCCTTACCCATGGCCATGAACAACAATTCAAAGTATAAACCATAAAACTCAATGAATCTACATCAATTCAATCTAGGTTTAACAATATAATATCAATTACATATCAATTGAACACAATTCTTATATCATTAGAAAGCCCATAAGAAACTACACAACAATTCATCAACATAAGCTTAATATCAAGTAACCCAATAAGTAGTCAAAACTAGGGTTCATCAATTCACATCGGTTCATAGGTAATTTATGTTGAAATAATCAATACAATATCAATTAGATCATAATTCAATGTTTAGAAATCATTTATGCAAGAACCCATGGTAGAAATCCCGAAATAGGACAAATCTCTTTAGAAAGCTTTGAAAACATCTTTGAAAGTTGGGATCCTTGATGAAACGAGTTTCAAGGATCAAAAGCCATACCTTAAGGATGATAATCCTTCACTTTGATGAAGAATTTCCACTCAAAAATGTCACACCAAGCTGTTCTTCAATTTGGACTCCAATGGAGTCTTTGGGGGTTTCTAAGGGACTTTGGGGTTTTGTTTTGGGAGAATGAATTTCCCTAAGTGTTACACAATTAAAAACTCCTTTGAAATACCCAAATATCTCTTAATAAACCGTCCACACTCTTATTTAGTCATGGGGTGAATTTACAAGTTCACCCCTAACTTGGCAGAAAAATCTGTGCAGGAACTTGCTTGTGACGACCTGTCTGTGACGGACCGTCACGGGTAAATCGGTCCGTCATGGACCTCCATCTCCAGCTCCTATGGCTTGCCAAGGGTCCCCCCTACACCCTTGGACTAGGCCTTCATGACGGAACCCTTGTGACGGGGCGTCACAGCCATGACCGGCCGTCGCCAGCTCCGTCGCAAAGGCTGTTTGGGACAGTCTGCCAACTGATTTTGGGTCCTTTACTCAAGGACCCTTTGATTGTCCTTGGGGATAATTTCCAGGACTTTTTCAACCTAAACATTACCATATATGATTTTAACACCTCTCACATGAATTTCAACCAAAACGAATACATAAAAGTCGACGAAACTCACCTAGACGTACAAGGTCGACTCAAGGCACATCTTTCGAATGCCTTGGACGTTCTTGATCGTTTGAACTCCAAACTTCATGAAACTGTAACCACTGCCTATACATGCTATAATAACTCTATTTAGAACCTTAAAACACCATGAAACACATATAAACACATAGAACCACATTTTAGACATTTAGGAGACTTAGTCGTCAAACGTCTTAGTCATCCCTTGACGTTTGACTTCCAACACCCCTAATACTTTAGCTACTGCCTATATACCACATATTAAACACATTTAGGACCTTAGAACACTAAGACCAATATGTTAGACTCTAGAGCACTTAAGCTATTTTCAAGGTCTCACAATCTCCCCTACTTGGACAACATTCGTCCTCGAATGACACTTGCCACTCTCCAAACACTTCCAAGATTAGAGATTCAACTAGCATCACATAACCAAACCATACAACACATATTTAAGAAGAAATCATAATTTCACATAATCTAGAGATTCAGAACACAACAAGAAACTAGAAGACAATTCTATAACTCGTTATGCTACAAAACTCACATGCTTCAATCCAAATAGCAAAAACTCATTTTTTATTCAACATCATACTCATATACATCAGTTCTAATCACATAACAAGAATTTTAGACCAAAGAATCACTTAGTCATTTTCTCAAAAAAATTACAGTGAGCAGTTCACTAAGAAGCAGTGATTTTAGCATCTTTTCCCAAAAATGAAATCTTTACGCAATTCTTTATATAGACATGCTAGAATGCAAGATAACATCATGTAAACACATCATACAACATGCTCAAAGATTCATAAATCACACAATGCAAGAAGTAAATGAAATTCAATTTCAACCAAACTCCTAAACATCATGCACATGCAACAATTCAAGGAATTCTATCCCATCTACAAACTGTACTCCCCCACTTAGAAGGAACTCATACTATAAAAAGAGAGACAAAAACTTACCAACATCATCATCACCATCGTTCGACTTCTCAATTCTAGTTCGGAGTGCATAGAAACGCCTCTTAGTTGGAGCATCTTCCTTTGGAACACTAGGCTCAACTCTCTTGACCTCCTTCCTAGAAGCATTGTTTGGACAATCTCTCACTTTGTGCCCATGTTTTCCACATCCAAAGCAACTATCGGTACCCGATAAACACTCACAATAGTGTTTCTTACCACAATTTGCACAAGTAGGTTTGCTATCCTTTGAACCACCTCCTTCTCAAACTTCTTCTTAGGAACTCTAGGTACATCTTGAGTTTGAACTCTTTTCTTGAACCTAGGTTGCACTTGGTCACTAACAACACCCCTTTTCAAACTTGTAGCCATCCTTCTAAGTTTAGACTCCTCAATAGATTGTGCATACACCATGAGTCTAGATAAGGTCATATTATCATGAGGCATAGCGGTACGACATTCTTCCTTCACCAAATCGGCTACCCCGGTACAAAAGCGACTCATTTTATCTCTTGGATTGGACACAAGAGAAGGAGCATACCTAGACAATGTCGAGAATTTCAAAGAGTACTCCTCAACACTCATATTGCCTTGCTTGAGATTAATAAACTCCTCCACCTTGACTTCTCTTCTCTCTCGGGGAAAGTACTTGCCAAGAAAAGCTCCCTTAAACTCTTCCCACTCAATAGGACCCGAATCTTCCGGCCTATTGTCCTTCCATTGAGTGTACCAAATTTGAGACACATCTCTCAATTGGTATGAAGCCAACTCCGCCTTTTCCCTAGATGTAACCCCCATAGCACTCAACACTTTGTACACACCATCAAGAAATTCTTGGGGATCCTCATTCACCTTAGAGCCAAGAAATATTGGAGGATTCATCCTCACAAGGTCTCTCAACCTAGAAGTCATAGTGCTCTCCATAACCCTAGGCACCATACTCAAATTGATTTGAGTAGTTACGGCTTGAGCTAAAGCCATCAAAGCCTCTCCAATCACCTTATTAAACAAATCCGGCACCTCATCACCTCCATCCACATTAGGAACATGATCACCTTGGGGAGGCACTTCATCACCTTGCCCATCTTGGACACCTTGCTCATCTTGAGCAACTTGCTCAACTTGAGGAACCTCCTCATTCACCCTCTCCTCTTCAAATCTTCTAGCGGCCATCCTCCTAGTATTCATCTCCTAGCAAACACAAGGAAACTCATAAGAAGGATAATCATAACATTTACTCTACCGCACGATATAGGAGTAGAAAAGAAGGGAAACTCTATCGTCCTATAGCCTCTCGCCCATAGATGTGTCGCGACTCAAACCGATGGTCAAGACTCTACTAGACGTGACTTGATGAGACTTTTTGATACCTAATACTACTTTGACCAACCTATGCTCTGATACCAACTTTGTCACAACCCGAGACCATACCCTAGAAGGTAGGGTGAAATCTTGGATTGCGACCGGCATCATCGAACTCTCAGAGTTCTAAGACAAGCCTCATTCATATCATTCATCGCATATACATAATGAAAAGTAGTGCGGAATTAAAACTTTTCACTAAAACATAAAATAGTCTTTAAAACTCTTTCATATAGAAATACTAAGTCTCAATCTCATCAACTTACGACACAAGAGTACTTTAATATGAAAAATAGAAATAACATAGTCTTGTACAATACTTCATAAAAGAAACATAAAACGACATATATGCCCTCGAAACAATGAGGGCATACTTGAACTCTTCTACTCGGACGATTCTTCTAATGCCCAAGTCTTCTTCTCCAAGCTCCCTTACCTACCAAGGACTATAGATAGAAAATAAAGCATGGAATTAGTACAACCACATGTACTAAGTATGGCTATATGCATAAAAATCATGAAAACGGACTTTATGGGAAATATGCATCTTTTCATTTAGAAATCATAGTTTAAACAAAAGAATATCATTTATCAATTAAGAAACACATAAGATAACATTAAACCAAAAATAACATTTAAAGGAACCCACTTTACAGTGAGCTCACTTCACTGTACAGTGAAGTCCCTTCACTGTTACAGTGAAGTCCCTTCACCCTAAGTCTTCCTAGCATCTAATTCCCTCACTTAAAGTCATCCTAAGATTCAATTAAGTCACAGAAAGAGAGACCGCCCATACACCCTCTCTAGATGTGCCTAAACGACCCTTAAGATTACCTACGATGAGTCACATACACACTTAGAAAACAACCTTAACCATCTATGTAAGATTCCTCTACCAAAGGTAATTCTAAGTCTCACTTGAGTAAGTGTGGAGCGACCGCCCATACAATCCCTTTCACACACACACAAGAGATCCTATAGACTACGTTAAATAGAATCATTCTCACTAAACACACCAAAACTTAGATTAGAAGACATTCTCCTTCCAAACCCTATCAAAAGACCTACTTAAGTAAATCAAGAAGATATTTCCATAGTGCAATGACCTCTCCAAGATTACCTAAATAGTCCTTAAGACTTCCTAAGGTTTAGATCATGTCAACAAGATTAACCAACTTCCCTAACTAGAGTCATCCTCAAGACTTCCAAAGATAAGGCATGAAGAGACCATCCTTTCATGTCCTCCTCACACTTAAGCTAAGGAATGCTTAAGTCACTTAGATTAGGTACTTAATCATTTACATAGTTACTAACATAAGTCATTACTTCATTAGCTCATTAAGACTCGTACATCACATAAGACACTCACATAAAGAATCACATAAGACACTCACATAATGGATCACATAATGGTCTTTGGACAAGACCTAGGAACTCCACATAACACCTTCAAAGTCTATTGTGCAATGTCTAGATAGCGTCCCATACCACCACCTAAACGTGATAAACTTATCTAATGCTAAAAGGTATTCCACATGATGAGAATAGGCAATAACCCACATAGACCATGGTAGCAAGACATGGAATCCGAAGTTCTATCCTACTTCGATGAGGTTGTTCTACTTGCCAATGGTAGAACTTGGACACATCCCATGTAGGCACATGGTTAAGGATTATGAAGGGTTTCTTTGCAATCTAGTCTCGTTCTTCACTAGAATTACTTCCCTTACCATACTCACTCGGTGCTAGCCTTTGTTCTCATAGATTATTTCACATTAAGGTTCACATAATTAGGTCCTTATCTAGTTCACGACCTCCTTTACATTCACCCTACCAAAGCAAGTTCCACTAGGGTATATCTCACTTTAGCGACAAGAAGCTCATCACGACTTTCCTAAGGTATGATATGATGCCGTTCCAGCCAACCATCCCTAAGTCCATCACTCATAACATGAAGGACACCATTACGGCTAACTACTTCACAATTCATCACCTTGCCACTAAGTACAAGGTTCCACATAACATTGACCTTCTTATCATCAAGGTCTTACTTATATTATTCAAGACTCTTAACATACTAAGTCAAATCATCACATAATAACATTCATAAAAGCATCAAGCAAGGGACATAAGTCTACCTAAACAAGACACCACATATTTCACTTTAACATACAATATAAGTTATTCTAGAAGTATTTAGGAATAACATCTTATAACCTAACATAACTTCATATAAGAACACATATACTTTCACGTATAGATAGACATTATCATACATCACATAATCATCATATACTTCAAGTAATGCCGACAAGGCCATGATCATCATATTGCATAAAGTAACGCCGACAAGGCCACATCAATTGCAAACTAAACACATAACACCGCCACCATAAGTGGACCATACCAATCACAATATAATCAAAGTATAATTAATATCAAATTAAAGAAAACGGGGCAGCATACCTTCATCCCCATATCCACACCTCAATTCAATGCCAAATCAACCAATTTAACATCACAAGGCCCTTACCCATGGCCATGAACAACAATTCAAAGTATAAACCATAAAACTCAATGAATCTACATCAATTCAATCTAGGTTTAACAATATAATATCAATTACATATCAATTGAACACAATTCTTATATCATTAGAAAGCCCATAAGAAACTACACAACAATTCATCAACATAAGCTTAATATCAAGTAACCCAATAAGTAGTCAAAACTAGGGTTCATCAATTCACATGGGTTCATAGGTAATTTATGTTGAAATAATCAATACAATATCAATTAGATCATAATTCAATGTTTAGAAATCATTTATGCAAGAACCCATGGTAGAAATCCCGAAATGGGACAAATCTCTTTAGAAAGCTTTGAAAACATTTTTGAAAGTTGGGCTCCTTGATGAAACGAGTTTCAAGGATCAAAAGCCATACCTTAAGGATGATAATCCTTCACTTTGATGAAGAATTTCCACTCAAAAATGCCACACCAAGCTGTTCTTCAATTTGGACTCCAATGGAGTCTTTGGGGGTTTCTAAGGGACTTTGGGGTTTTGTTTTGGGAGAATGAATTTCCCTAAGTGTTAAACACTTAAATACTACTTTGAAATACCCAAATATCCCTTAATAAACCGTCCACACTCTTATTTAGTCATGGGGTGAATTTACAAGTTCACCCCTAACTTGGCAGAAAAATCTGCGCAGGAACTTGCTTGTGACGACCTGTCTGTGACGGACCGTCACGGGTGAAACGGTCCGTCATGGACCTCCATATCCAGATCATATGGCTTGACAAGGGTCCCCCCTACACCCTTGGACAAGGCCTTCATGACGGAACCCTTGTGACGGGGCGTCACAGCCATGACCGGCCGTCGCCAGCTCCGTCGCAAAGGCTGTCTAGGACAGTCTGCCAACTGATTTTGGGTCCTTTCCTCAAGGACCCTTTGATGGTCCTTGGGGATAATTTCCAGGACTTTTCCAACTTAAACATGACCATATATGAGTTTAACACCTCTCACATGAATTTCAACCAAAACGAACTCATAAAAGTCGACGAAACTCGCCTAGACGTACAAGGTCGACTCAAGGCACATCTTTCGAATGCCTTGGACGTTCTTGATCGTTTGAACTCCAAACTTCATGAAACTTTAACCACTGCCTATACATGCTATAATAACTCTATTTAGAACCTTAAAACACCCTTAAACACACATAAACACATAGAACCACATTTTAGACATTTAGGAGACTTAGTCGTCAAACGTCTTAGTCATCCCTTGACGTTTGACTTCCAACACCCCTAATACTTTAGCTACTACCTATATACCACATATTAAACACATTTAGGACCTTATAACACTAAGACCAACATGTTAGACTCTAGAGCACTTAAGCTATTTTCAAGGTCTCACAAACACAAGAAGGACAACCGCAAGAAGGGTAGGAGAAGAGATTGCGAATGCGGGAGCTACTCCCCAAGGCAATCAAAATGCTCCTTAAGTGAAAGCTGCTTCAAATGATCAAGTTTCGGTGAATCCTCCGGCTATGACGGATGGTGAGGTGAGGGCATCCCTATTACAAATGTCGCAAGCAATCACCACGCAAGCTCTGCACATTACGGCATAAGCTAACGGGGAGGTTGTTCCTCGAGAGAACGAACATTTTAGTACTCTGGCTATCCATTTGAGAGATTTTATGAGAATGAATCCTCCCATGTACTTTGGATCAAAAGTTGATGAAGACCCCCAAGATTTCCTTGATGAGGTCTACACGATTTTGTTTGATATGGGGGTGAGCACTACTAAGAAGGCTGAACTTGCTGCTTATCAACTCAAAGACGTTGATTATACATGGTACAATCAGTGGAAGGATAGTAGGGCTCTAGGAGATGGTCACGTGACTTGGGAGATCTTCAAAAAGGCATTTCTTGAGAGATTATTCCCAAGGGAACAAAGAGAATCTAAGGTAGAGGAGTTCATCAACCTTCGTCAAGGAGGTATGAGTGTCAAGGAATACTCCTTAAAGTTCATTAAGTTGTCCAAATATGCTTCTTCTTTGGTTTGTAGTGCTAGGGATGAAATGAGTCATTATGTAACGGGCGTGTCCGAAGAGCTTGAAGAATAATGTCTTACATCCATGCTTCATGAATATATGGATCTTTCTAGGTTGATGGTTCATGCTCAATGGGTTGAGGAGAGTCGTCTAAGGAAGAGGAATAGGGAAGATAAGAAGGCAAAGTCTTTTGAAAGTGGTTCTTCTAAGAACAGGATTGCTGTTCAACAGAAGCCTAAGTTTAAAAAAGGTTTTCAAACCAGGTTCCTTCAAATTTCTCCAAGAATTGCAATGATAGAGGTTCTAATCCTAAACCTCAAAAGGGGGGAAATGTTAATCCACCAAGAGAAATACCAACTTGTGGTATGTGTGGTAAGATACATGTGGGTGAATGTCCTGTAGGGACTAATAGTTGCTATGGTTGTGGCATAGGTGGACAGATGGTGAAAGATTTTCCTAATGTGAGAAGTCAAGGTAAGGGGAATAGCCAAACTCAATCAAGCGGTCCTAGTTCTTAATGTCCATAAAGGAACAATTTCTATGCACTCAAGGCTAGGGGTGAACAAGAAAGCTCTCCCGATGTTGTGATGGGTATGTTACAAGTTTTCTCTATTAATGTTTATGCTTTGCTTGACCCAGGTGCTACCCTTTATTTTGTTACACCTTTGTTAGCTAGGAAGTTTCATGTACTTCCCTATGTTTTGATTGAGCCCTTTTTCGTTTGTACCCCAATGGGTGATTCTTTAGATGCAAAGAGAGTCTATAGGAAATGTCCTCTGATGCTGCCCAATAGAGTTACTCTTGTTGATTTGGTAGAACTTGACATGTTTGATTTTTATATCATCTTGGGTATGGATTGGCTCCATGATTGTTTTTCTTCCATAGATTGTAAAACAAGGGTAGTGAAGTTTTAATTCCCTAATGAACACATTTAGAGTGGAAGGGGGGAAATTCTATGCCAAGGGGTCAAATCATTTCTTGTTTGAAGGTTAGTAAAATGATAGCCAAAGGTTGTCTATATCATGTGGTGAGGGTTAAGGACCTAGAATGTGAAACTCTTTCTATTGAGTTAGTCTTTGTAGTTAGAGAATTTAGAGGTTTTACCTAATGACCTTCGAGGAGTTCCTCCCGAACGAGAAATTTACTTTGGCATCGACTTAGTACCGGATGTGAATCCCATTTCAATTCGTCCATACAGGATGGCTCCAGCTGAATTGAAAGAGTTGAAGCTGCAACTCAAGGATTTACTCGACAAGGGTTTACCTAGTATTTCTCAATGGGGTGGTCCGGTCTTGTTTGTTAAGAAGAAGGATGGGTCCCTTAGAATGTGCATTGATTATCGCCAACTTAATAAAGTCACCATAAAGAACAGGTATCATTTCCCTAGGATGGATGATCGATTTGATCAACTACAAGGTCCTAGTTATTTTTCCAAGATTGACTTAAGGTCTTGATATCACCAAATTAGGGTGAGGGGAAAAGATGTTCCCAAAACAGCTTTCCAAAATAGATATGGTTACTATGAATCTCTAGTTATGTCTTTTGGGTTAACAAATTCCACGACAGCATTTATGGACCTAATGAATCGAGTTTTACGAGATTACCTCGACTCATTTGTGATTGTGTTCATTAATAATATTTTGATATACTCCAAGAATGAAGATTAGCATGAGAGTCACTTGAGGTTGGCCTTGCAAGTCCTCAAAGAACATCAACTTTATGCCAAATTTAGCAAGTGTGAATTTTTGTTGAGGTCAGTTGATTTTCTTTGCCATATTATCTCCGGTGATGGTGTAGAGGTTGATCCGAAGAAGACGGATGCGGTCAAAAATTGGCCTAGACCTTTGACTCCCACGGATATAAGGAGTTTCTTGGGTCTAGCCGTCTATTATAGAAGATTTGTTGATGGATTTTCGTCCATTGCTTTGCCTTTGACAACTTTGACCCAAACGAATGTGAAGTTTCAGTTGTTGGAAGCTTGTGAGAAAGGTTTTCAAAAGTTGAAAGATAAGCTTACCTCCGCTCCGATGTTGACCTTACCGGAAGGTAATGAAGGCTTTATAGTATATTGTGATACTTCATGCGTGTTCTTGGGATGTGTCCTTATGCAACATGGCAAGGTGATTGCTTATGCTTCTAGGTAACTGAAAGTTCATGAGAATAATTACCCAACTCATGATCTTGAGTTAGCTGCTGTAGTTTTTGCCTTAAAAATATAGAGGCATTATTTGTATGGCGTGCATGTTGATATGTTTGCTAACCATAAAAGTCTTCAATATGTGTTTACACAAAAGCAGTTGAACCTCCGACAGAGAAGATGGTTAGAATTGTTGAAGGATTGTGACATGAGTGTCCTTTACCACCCTGGCAAGGCCAACGTGGTTGCGGATTCTTTGAGTCGTATGACTACGGGTAGTGTGTCTCATGTGGAAGAAGATAAGAAAGAACTTGTGAAAGATGTTCATAGGTTGGCTCGCTTAGGTGTACGGTTAGAAGATTCTCCAATTGGTGGTTTTATGGTCCATCATAACTCTGACTCATCATTACTGGTGGAGGTGAAATCTAAGCAACATCTTGATCCTCTATTGATGGAGTTGAAGGAATCGGTACTTAGTAAGCTGAATGAGTCATTCTCCCAAGGGGGGGGGGGATGTTGTTATAAGGTACCAAGGGAGATTAGGTACCCGATGTAGAGGATTTGAGAAATCAAATTCTCGAAGAATCCCATGGTTCTCTCTATTCTATACATCGGGGTGCCACCAAAATGTAACATGATCTTAGGGAAGTTTATTGGCGGGATGGTTTAAAGAGGGACATAGCAGAGTTTGTTGCTAAGTGTCCAAATAGCCAATAGGTTAAAGCTGAGCATCTTAAACCGGGTGGCTTAACCCAAATCATGGATGTTTCTACATGGAAGTGGGAAGCTATCAATATGGACTTTGTTGTTAGGTTGCCTCGAACTATAAGGCAAAATGATTCTATATGGGTTATTGTTAATAGGTTGACCAAATATTCCCATATTATTCTGTTAAGTCTACTTATACTGCCGAAGATTATGCAAGAATCTACATTAATGAGATTGTGAGTGTTCATGGGATTCCTTTGTCCACAATTTCGGATAGAGATGCCCAATTCACTTCTCATTTTTGGAAGGCTTTTCAAAAAGGTTTAGGTACTCAAGTGAAACTTAGTACCGCTTTTCATCCTCAGACGGATGGTCAAGCGGAGCGATCCATTTATACCCTTGAGGAGATGTTGAGAGTATTTTTCATTGATTTCAAGGGAAGTTGGGATGATCACTTAACTTTGATTGAGTTCTCTTACAACAATAGCTATCATTCGAGCATCTCCATGTCACCATTTGAAGCTCTTTATGGTAGATGGTGTAGATCTCCGGTTGGATGGTTTGAGCTTGGTGAGTCCTCACTCCTTGGTCCAGAGATTATCTATGAGGCTATAGAGAATGTTCGAATCATAAGAGATAGATTGAAGACATCCTATAGTCGGCAAAAGTCCTATGCCGACAATAGAATAAGAGATCTTGAGTTTGAAATAGGTGATCATGTGTACTTGAAGATTTCACCTATGAAAGGGGTGATGAGATTCGGTAGAAAGGGGAAGTTAAGTCCCCGGTATATTGTTACTTAGGAGGTTTTACAACGAATTGGAAAGGTTGGGTATGAGTTGAAACTATCTAGTGAACTAGCTTCAGTTCATCCGATGTTTCATGTTTCTATGCTCAAGAAATGCATAGGTGACCCGGTGTCTATTCTACCTATAAAAGTATTAGGAGTGGATGAGAACCTATCCTATGAAGAGGTTCCGATTATGATCCTAGATCCCCAAGTCAAGAAGTTGAGAAACAAGGAGGTTGCCTCTGTAAAAGTTCTATGGAGGAACTATCTTGTTGAGGGTGCAACATGGGAGGATGATGCAGACATGAAGTCCCCCTACCCTCATATTTTTACTCCTTAAGGTTAGACATTGCTATTAATAGAGAAATTAATGAATAATCATGAAATTGACTTGTTTTCTAAATAGGTGCATGTTTTGGTAAAAGATAGTACCCAACTAGAATTTTAAGAAAATTCCTTCATACTCTATTCTTGCACTTATGTGAAATATGTATGCATGTGTTTTGTTGAGATTTTTGTTGTTTTGTTATTAACTTGAGAATATTTATAGCATGGTAACTCTTTTATGCATTTTGAGCTTATGATAAGGTTGAGAAGGAAATTCCTCACTGTGTGTTATCAAATATGGAGCTCCTATATGTTGTGTATCACGAATTGAGTGCTATGTGTCACTACACCATTTTAGGCCTACGACTACACTAAATCTGGACAACGCTTGTAAAGTGTTGTCTAAAATACTTTTGGCAACACTTTTAGAGCGTAGCCAAGAATTTTAACTTTTGTCTACAATAATATTGACAACGCTAGTAAAGCGTAGTCTTTAATGATATATGTTACATTTTATAAGCGTTGTTATAGTATGATATAATTGGCAACACTTATTTACATATAACACTACAATTTTAAAATGTCTTACTTTTATATTTGTAAAAACAACGCATTACAAGTAGGCCCTTAAACTTTTCATTAAAATTTTAACTCTCCCTCCAATATTTTTAACTCTCCCTCCCCTTTTTATTGGCCAAAAATGATAATTCATAGAACATTAATAATTAAGAAAAACAACACACATTTCTCTTTGTCTGATGAACGACACATTTTTCTCTGGACAACTTAACATCAAGCCGAGGAACATCGAGCTGAAGAAGAGCGATCTCAAGCTAAGAACTGAAGATCTGAAGCTATGGACTGAAGATCTAAAGGTATGGACTGAAGATCTGAAGCTAAGAACTGAAGAGCTGAAGTTACCACGATTCTCCGATACCGGATTTCGTCAACCGTAAGCACCTGATTCTTGATTCTTGGTTTCTGAGTTTATAACTATGTTTTCACAATTGTATGTATAATGTTTTATTGTAATAATCACCATGGGTTCTTGTACCTTAAGACCTCCAAGACCCAATCCTTATTCCCCACAAGAAATTCTTCCCCCCACTGGAAACACCAAATGTCGCTGAGACCCAGAAAGATAATGAAGCTAAAGGTCACCTCTACTTTGGCAAGGTTGTTTAAACACCCTTTTCATCCTCCTTCTCCAGCAAAGCATATTAAAGATTTGCTGTTGAGACGACATGGTAGGGTAAACCTAATGTTACAACTGATGGGGCTGACTTGGATAAGAGTTTTGGGTTTCTTATGCAATTTGCGAGTAAGTATGAAATTGGGGAGGAAGTTGGTAGAGACCATTTTGGGTATACTTCTTCTGCTATTGTCAAGAAGGTGAGCTTAAGGGTATGAAAGTTGTTAATGCCATTCCAAAAGCCTAGGTCACTTGTTCGCCTATCTGATTAGTCCTTCATGCATTGAAGTGTATTTGCATATTGAGTTATCTACAATATTTGATTGTTGAAGTACATGGTGGGAAACATTTGTCAATTTTATGAGTCCATTTTCTTTGATGTAAGTTCTGTTAGGGTTTTAGATTTATTCTCTCTGTATTTCATGAACACCATTTCATTAATGGTCTTTAATCATTGTGAGTTTAGATATGTTTGATAAACATGTAATGTAAAGTCATTTCATGGTCAGATTATGTTATAA
The DNA here is from genome assembly GCA_016801875.1 of Solanum sitiens. Classification (NCBI taxonomy): domain Eukaryota; kingdom Viridiplantae; phylum Streptophyta; class Magnoliopsida; order Solanales; family Solanaceae; genus Solanum; species Solanum sitiens. Next base: position 2,778,243 of record JABWTJ010000012.1, on the reverse strand, counting down.
AATATTAGTCGTAACATGCCCCAATTTCTTATAACATGCCCTGACAGGGATCCTGGCTATTCCTACCAAATGCTTGACATGTTCATATGCAAGAGGTTGGTGGGAAATGTTGAGGTTACCTTTATTGAAGAGACGGTATAGATTATTGCTCACAATAATTGCTTCCTCCTTTTTTCCTCTAGGTACATAAGTCAATCCATATAATGGAAATGTGGATAGTTTCTTGAACCTTGTTTAAGTTGTATATTGTTGTCCTGGACAGCGAGACCTTGCTTTACCTCAAGGAGCAGATGGAAGACGAGAAGAATTCTGAATGCCTTATGTGTAGTGATTTCTTTTGAATGTGGGTTGACAACTTCCCTTGTTTTATTTGTCAGGTTGCCGCTGTATATCTTGACTTGCAAGTTTCATCTGCCAGTGAAAATGCTATTAGTCTAATAAAGGTAAGAAGTGAATAAAAACATTCGTATCACTTATTTAATTATTTTTAACATCGTCATATGCAACCATTCTGAATACACCGTCTTACAGGGAATGAAATATTTGATAGCTTGTCATTTCATCTTTTCTGTTTCTTGTTGCTGTCTCTTTGTTCACGGGATCCTCGTAAGAGGCCAAAGACAATCGATGATCTTCAACATCCTTTCTTCCAGGTGGATTTAACTTCTAAATCAGAGGCCTAGTATTCTTTGCGCTAACCATTTTATATTTTACTTTCTTGAATTTATCTGTGAAAGAACAATTATTCTTTATAGCTACACACAAAAACTTACCTTCTTTATAGTGATTCTTATTCAATTTTTCCCACTGAAAATTCTGTAACAGGTGTACAAAGAAATCTTGATATGAATTATCAGTTATGTTTTCCTTGGAAACTATCATTTCTTATTTTTTCCATCTGACAAAAGAGATAAATGTTGGTGCTAGGCATAGGTGTAATCTCAATTGTTGATACGTTCAGAAATCTACGACTTATTCTCGAGTGTTAATACAATTATAGTGCACACATTGAATCTCCTATTCTAGTTTAATTGTAATTTATGCATATTGTAGGAAGAACAATGGATAAAGAACAACTCGCCTTGCACTTCTGAAGAAAATAGCTAAGGGTATGGCTATTATAATAGCCAAGGTAAGGAGAGGAACTTCTTAGCTCATCAAACAATTTTGCTGGATCAGGTCTCAAATCTTTGAGAAGAAAAGTAGTGAACAGGTGCACTCAACTGATACCATTGTTATCTTCCATTGTCTACATTTTGACCGTCTTTTATTTGATCCTTAAAAATCGAAGGGGCTTATCAAAACTTTTAAGAAAATAGACTGTTTTTCATGACTCAAGAAAAAAACCATATTTTGTTCTTATCTAAACTTGTGAAATTCATCTGTTGCAGCTCTTTGATGAAGTTATTAAGTTACCATGGAGGGCTACTGTTAGTAGTGATCCACTTCATTAAAAGTTGAGAGTCCACCCCCAAAATAATCTTCCTGTATCCATGTTGCAGGCACCAGTTAATTCCATATATCGCTGCTGGTAACTCAGCCGAGTCGTTGGTACCAATGCCAAGGGAAACAACAAATGCATACACCAACTTTCCTTGGTAATCTCTTAAAATTCCTCCTCCACTTATCTTGTCTGGATTATTGAGAGCACTCCCAGCTGTATTTAGCTTGTAAACACCATTACAAGGTCATTCTCAAAGAACTGATATAACCTTAATTTCATGACTACAGTTGAGTGACCACTGGATATAGGGGAAAATAGTGTTGAAAATTTGAAGGATTCACTCTCCTTGTGTTGGATTGTTTGGCACCATATTTTACTGCATATTGATTTTCCATAGGTTCCACAATATAATGATGGGAAGGGCCTGATTCATGAGCTTGTCAGACTCATTTTTATGCTGCATATTACCCCACCGCATAAGAAGATTTTCTTAGAGGAATAGGTGTATGAATCAGTGAAGCTGAGTAGAGTTCACACATGGCTAGCGAATTCCCAGAAATCATAATGTGGTCGACCTCACCCAAACAAGCTTGATAGCAACAATAACATTTAACAGGTTCAATCCCAAAAATATTGAGCTTTTTGTTTGTGGGAATTCAGCCTCTTATTGCTCTCCAAATTAGGAAGGATATATTAAATGGGATATTCTTGTGCCATATGTGCTTGTCCATCACTGTTTTGCTTCTCTCATTCCTGATCAATTCCCATGCAGAATTACATGAAAATTAAGCACTATCTTAAGGTGTCCATAAAGCCTCACTAACTTATATTTTTCTTTTTAATGTGCAGGAGAATGCCGGTAATTGAATTTGAATAGTGGCCTGAAGTAAAATCGATCTATTATAGTGAACGATGAAGAGTTTTTTTAATGTTGTCATATTTGTTTGAATGCATTTGGTTTTGTGGAATTTATTGATAGTAGAGATCTTTAAGCAATCACTTTCTAAGTATTGGTTGTACTAGACATGTTTTTCCAAGCTTATTCGAAATGTATAGCTTCGATTTATTTATTTGCTAATTTTGTACTTTAGATCATTTATATATTTAATTATGTGATTATATATTGAGTATATGCAATTTAGAAGTGTTGATGTAGGACGTTCAATGTTAAAGGTACACTTTATAAGAGTTGCTATGAGATATAAAAGGCAACAGTTTTGAAGTGTTGCGCTAGATGACCTATGAAAGGCAACACTTTTGAAGTGTGACCAATAAAACTGCAAAGGCAACGCTTTTAAGTGTAGTATAATAAAATATAGGTGTTGCTAATGCATCGCAACAAAGTGTGGCGTTATACTTCTTCGGCTACGCTTTATAAGTGTAGCCAAAAGTGGAGACATTTAATAAGTGTTGCCTAATGTCAAAGGTTACGCTTCTTTTGGCCACCCCCTGAAAAGTGTTGCCTAAAGTCCAAAAGTGTGGCCTTTTATTTTAGGCCACACTTTTTGCTAGTTTAGGCTACACTTAGTGGGGTGGCCGTAGACCTAAAATGGTGTAGTGTGTAAAGTTATGGTATGTGTTGTGTGGAGTTGTTATATACTCCTATGAGTTGTGACTCAATATGATTTTATGTTGTTGATTGGTTGGGATGCTAGTATTGAGTCTATTCTTACCCTCCAAAAGATTTCAGTGTCATTCGGGGACGAATGTTCCTAAGGGGGGGAAAATGTAACACTCCGGAAATGTCATGCCTTATACTAGAGCTTAATCTATTAAATAATGTTTAAAATTATGTTTCCAGACCTATATTAATGGTGAAGATTTTGAGGTGTCAAATGAAGTTCAAACCTTGTAAATAGACCTTGTAAAGAGACCTTGTAGAGATAGTATGTAGTTCAAAGGGTCCAAACGTCCGGTAACAACACCACAAGGACCACCAGAAGGGTCCTTGGGGAGGACCCGAACATGGGTGGGCAGGATGCCTGGAAGCCTACGAGCAGGCAGGTTTGGAGGAACAGGTGTGCAACACGAGGTTGACACGAGGTGTTATGCCTCAAGAATTGAGAGTAAGCCTCGCGATGCGAGTCTTACACGCACCTCACTGCCTCAACTAAAAATTTAATAAAAATGATGGTATTTGGCCCCGCGACACGCAGCTACTTCCCAGAATCATTAAAGTCGTATTTTTGGTAATTTAACTTCTTAAAAGGACCCATTTACGTGGAGGGTATTTTTGGTAATTCATAGGACGACTATATAATATATTAGGTCAGTTTTAGACCACTTTTACACGGCCAAATAAGATTAAAACAAGTTTTCTCTCATCTCCCTCAAAGAACACTCTCTTTCCCAAACTCCATTGAAGAACAAGAAGAGCTTAAGGAAGAAGACGAAGACTTCAAGATTTTTATCCAATTTTCGTGGATTCTTTATCTATAAGGTATGGATTTTTCACTGTTGGGATTCCTTTAACCAAGAGGTCCTTCCAACATAAGTTTTCAAGAACTTCAAATACTAGGGCTTTGACTCTAGAAAACGGATTTTCTTCCTAAGTCTAGATTTATGATTTTCAATGAAACGTAACTGGTTTCTATGGTTGATTTCACAAGGATTGATGAGTATGTGGTTATTTATGTTTGAATTTCGTGGGAAGTATGTTTTTATCTACATGATGGTTTCGTATGGTTGTTTCTACTACATGATGACACGTAAACATAGGGATTGGAATTGAGACTAGAATGAACTCTTAAATGACCCTTTCCCTTATCCTACATTATGCATTGATCTTGTATATGATTTGACGAGTTGTTCTTGATTATGCTATTGAGTATTTCACTATGTTATGGTTATGAATGTTGTAAGTTGAACGTAAGTTCTTGAATAAGGAACTTGGAAGCAAGAGGTAAGTCTTCTAAAGTTGTGATTACTCTACAAACTTTATGTTAGCCTATAAGTCATGATGCTATGATATGGAAGTATGTATGATGTTGCTATGTGAATATGCTGGGCTATGAACATGTAAATTGTGAGATCATGATAAGAATACAAAAATGCAAGTTTATGATATCCTCTTGTATGCTTTACACAAGGTGATTATGCTATGTTAATCTCACATATTAAGGGTTATGATGAAAGGAAATTCTCTTCTAATCTTAAAAAGATCATGATATTTCTTATACAAGGAGTTAATATCCTATGACCTATGATACTTTTATGATAAAAGAAAACTTAAAGGTTATTCAACCAAAGGTACTTATGCTAAAACAAATGAACTAGATGTGAGAGGTTTCCCTTCCACAGTTAGAAGGTAGGTTCACAATGACTCTCATGAGATTGAGGCTGCCATGTAATGTGGAACTATGGGTATCTAATACATCTACTTGTTCTTGAACTATGTTTCCACCATAGGATACTAGCTAGTGGATCCACTTTGAAAGTTATGTCATGTAAGATTGTACTTTGGACAGTAGACCACCTTCTTTCGGTCTGAGGTTTTATGACACAGAATTCCATGTTTAGCTCACATGGTCTATGTAGTATAAGGTGAATGTTCCCTCATGTCAAATGAAAGACAAGTAAATGAACGTGGACTAGGGTGACTTGAGGAGTCTACTTAGTATAGGTAGGGGTATGAGAATCTACCTAGACATTGCACAAGTTGACTCTAAAAGAAGTCCTAGGAGATTGTTCTTATGTAATATGATAACATGAAAGATATATATTTATGATACATGATGTTACTCTTAAATGAATGTTGATGATTATGATGAATATGTTATTGGGTTATATTGTTATATGAAGTGATTACTACTTATGTTACAAGATACTTGAAGAAAAGCTTTACTTATGGTCTCCTATCTTATCTACTTGGTAGTGTGGGGTTATGGGGCTTCACATGACCATTGCTCCTGTAGGTTGGAGATGGGATCATTGGTAATTGTTTTGTATGTTATGTTATGTGATCTATTGAATATGAAAAGTTAATAAATCTTTGATTATGATCATGCTTTAAGTGGTCGAATCCTTAACTTGTATATGTTATATGGTGTGTGCATTGAAGACTTTTTATGACTTAGCATGTTTTCTAAAGAGATGATAGATGATCTTTTTCATGCATGTCCTTAAATGTTCTATGCATATACCCATACTTAGTACATGTGGAGTACTAAACCCATTACTTTATATTACTACAACGGTAGGTTCTGGCCATTGAAGTTTAAGGAGGCCGATTTGAAGACGCTTGGAAATCTTTCTCCAAGTCTTTGTAGGTCCTCATGTTTGGGATGCTATCATTCATATTCTAGCTTATGAATACTTAGTAGATATTAGGAATATCATATTTCAATTAGGTTATTTGGATTCTCTTGTACTAAGGGCTATATGGATTAACTACTATATATTGGTTAAGTCCAGATTTGCACTCTTTAGATGGTTTTATGTATGCGAGACGAATTTTTAAAATATCGTATGTCTTATTAATGTTTAGTATGAAGTCTAAGTATACTTCACATAAGTATGTAAAAGTTTTAATATTCCGCAATTTTTACTGATCACATGTTATGACAAATGCTAAGGGATAGTGTGAGTCCTCTGAGAGGACGACGACGCCTGTCTCATCTGGGGTATGCTCTCCGGGTGTAATAATTCAGAAGGTATACTTCAATTAAACTACATCATCAATCACAAGCCATCATACTTTAAGTAAAGGTTAGGATCATGAAGAGTTACCAAATCTCGTTCAAAATTCATCATCATCGTATTACCATCAACCAACCAATTTGTCACATCCGGGGGCACCACCTAGAAGTAACACGACATACTTGACCTCTCGGAGGTCTTATACAAGCCCATAGTTATCATTCATCACATTAACATAGTAAATTTAGCAGAAAATTTAAAACTTTTCATAGCACATTATATGTTTGAAACTTCATCTCATCTATAGATAGAACATAAGCCATAATACATTTGTAGACCTTAAATCTCTTTGCCATCTTAGACTCAATAACTTAAAGTACATTAGGGACACGGCCCATAAGAAACATTACATAACTATACAATATTTAAAGACTTTATATTAAAGACATAAGTAGGACATCCTTGAACTTTAAGGATTCCTTTCATTGAGCTTGGGAATCATCTATCAAGCTCTTCACCATTCAAGACATCCTTAAGCATCCATGACCTACACTTTGTGTAAAAAGTAAAGAAGAATGGAATTAGAACAAGAATGTACTAAGTATGGCAACCATGCAAAAACATGCATTTAAAAGGGACATTTTCTTTGAAATCCTACTTCATGTCTTTTTGAGTAAATCATCATAACCTCCTTAACCAATAGCAGTTATATAATTCACATAAATCATATAAACATATTCAAAGATCAAACATTGCATAAGATCAAATATAGAATTTAATGCATTTTAAAAGCACATTACAGTAACCCCCTTTCCACTTTACAGTGAGCTCTTTTCTCCTTTATTCATTAATCTTCCAAGAATCCTTTAGTGATACTTGGTGCAATGCATCACCTTAAGGCCACAAGGAAACATACATATCATCTACACAAGAGACACATACCATCATAGAAGTATAGTACAACATAGACATAGTTAAGTCAAGACTATAAGGACATTACAGTGAACTCCTAATCGTTATGCACATATACTTATTTTACTTCACATAGAACCTTATAAGACATAACTCATGCTTCCAATCCAATTCTACTAGTGCAATGCACATGTAAGGCTCCAAAACCTCACATATACTTAGTACACCTATCATGAGACCACAAGCCTTTACATCCAAATCATATATCAACATAGTAAGAGAAGACAACTTTATTTATGTCGACAATCTTCATTATATAGTCATTAGGACTCTCATAGTGAATATAAGAATAAGACCATATCACATAGACTCCAAAATTGGTCAATTTCATGACAAGTAGACAATTACTATCATACCATGCATAAATACATATTCATAACCATACACCTTAGAACACCTTCCTAGGACTTTCTAAGGAGCCACTTGTGCAATGTCTAGATGGGTTCATTACTTCCACCTATACTAAGTAACTTACCTTAAGTCCTCCTAGTTAGGATCCTATTCATTTAATTCCATTGTCCATTTTACTATAGGGAAACCATAGCCTTAACCGACATAGACCATGGGTGCAAAACATGGAATCCGGTGTCATAAAACCCCACACCGAAAGAAGGTGGTCTACCGGCCAAAGTAGAACCAAACATAACATAGCTTTCTAGGTGGATCCACTAGCTAGTATCCTATGGTGGCAACATTGTTTATGGAACTTGGGGGATCCATGGAAATATCAACTCTACACCCTATGATGGGTCATGAGGCTATCCACCCCATGAGATTTATAATAGACCTACCTTCACACATTGGAAAGGGACACACACTCATATACAAGTTCACTCGGTGCTAATCTAAGTTCCCTTTATTGAAAAAGCCTTCATTAACATTTATTTCTAAAACATAGGCTTAGGAGAATCATCCCCTCATATGCTTAGCTCATAGGTCATAGATGAAATTTCATCAACCTAAATCAGGTGAGAAGATCCTTTCACATGGACATAGCATATGTATTAGCACTATCTAGTCTAGGATACACTTGAGAACACCTTTCAAGGATCCTCTATTGACTAGATAATCATTCATGTGTATGAGTGTATACATAGATGTGAGCAAACCTTTCACATCACCCATAATGTCACACATGTTCATATATCAATGCATGAGTCTATATGCATAACTTTTTGAGCAATCCTTTCATATAAACCCACTAAGACACTACGCACATTCATACTTCATCATTTCATATAAATCATATTCATAACATGTTCATATATTCATATTTCATATACATAGAAACCAAACCTAGGAACTATCCTATCAAGGTACACATGTGCAATGCATAGACAAAGTCCCATACCCTTGCCCACACTAGTACACCTATCAAGTCATCCTGGTTCAGGAAACATATCATACTTTCATATACATAAACTTAATATGCATAGTAGTAGAAACTTGTGAATATGAGAATTACCTTTCATTTAGACACCCTGAACCTTTACTACTTTTAAGCATGCATGAAGTGTGAGTGTGTGTACATTGGTCAACATGATCACATAATGGGTATCAACAACACATTGAGGCATCCACCCTTTTAGACCATAATACACTTTGAAGCATAGACCACACAACACATTTTGCATAGGAGACACGTCAACTACATGTTACACTTAAGACTCCATGCTTTGGCTATTCATGCATTGACATAGGGGTACATAGGTAAGGGATTATTAACCATTTTAACACATCAATCCCAGCACCTATACTTTACCCTAATATGAATATACACATTCTTATTAGCTATACAACCTATATCACAACTAGAATAGGAATAAGCTTCTCATAGTATCATCTTAAGCACATGTTCATAAGTTCATCAATTTGCCTTCAAGGCCATGGTCAACACATATATAATGACAATAAAGTAAGCACCGCCACCATAAGTGAACCATACCACACGATGCCATACAGGGCTTCATTAGCATTACTATAAAGAAAATAGAAAGGATAAGCATTCTTACCAAGTTCTTACCCTTTGGTAATCATTAACCAATACACCTTGTTTATCAACAATTCATATATAGGGCAGTATCTAAATGTACTTTGAGCATATAATAAACCATGTATAAGTCACTACAAGATCATGACACAACTAGTGCAAAACATTACCATTATTCTAGAGAATAGATAGGCATAGATCATCAATCAATTTCCCTAGTCTTACTCATAAATCATCATGTATCAATAATATACATTTAGGGCAGTAGCTAAATAGATATAAATCAAATCTAAATCATGCTTCATCTACCCTAGAATTAAGATCACATAGGGTTCACTACAACATTCAAATTGTAGACTAGAGGAACATAGATCAATTCATGCCAAGATTCCTTTTCTTTGATCATCAAGAATTCATACCCACAATCCACTAATATAATCAATATAAGGCATTATATAAGGACAATATGCTCTGCACGAATTCCCACTATCATTGGTATAACCTTTAGATCATAGTGAATATGCTATTTAAGTCACCAATGGAAAATAGAAGAATCATAGGCTAACCAACATTGATCAACATGAATCACCTAATACAATTCAACCAATTTATTAATCTAAGGCAGTAGCTACATGAACCACCACATAATCGATTTATTCTTTTATACCTTAAAAGGTCAACATTACAGTGATTCATTGATGGCTAGGCTAAACATGTTCAAATCTTCATACATTGATCCTCATGGATCCTTAAACATCAATTCAACATAAATTCATGTAAATAACAGTATATACAATCACTTCGACATAATAGAATCATAATTCAATCGATAGCAATTCAAGATCACAAAGCCCATGCAAGGCTAAATCGTTTTGGTGAAGGAGCATGGGTTCATCATGCAGTTGGAGTAAAATTAACGTTAAAACCACTGTATTAACTTCAATTAATCTGAATTCAATCGTTCAAAACCTTTTTAGAAAGAACCCATGGCAGATTGAAGAAGAAGAACTTTGATCATAAACTTTCTTTGAAAACAGTGAGAAGAACTCTCCAAGTTAAAGGTTACTTAGAGATGAAGGATCACCATACCTTTATACACATGAAAACCTCCAAGAATTCATGATTCATCCATGGAAAACCCAGATTAAACCTGATCTTGAGCTTCACCAACAATGGTGGTTTTAGAGAGAACATTTTTGGAGGGAAGAGCTTAAAACATGTGAGTTGATTTTAGAATGGGTTGATCAAGTTTTTGAGCACTTAAATACAATAAAAAATAACCAAATAAATCATTTGGGGCCAGGTTAGCACGTGGGGTGAATTTCCCATTCACCCCTTTAATGAAACAGACGCTGCCTGCAAAATACAGTGTACCATCGAGGGAGGCACCTACGAGGCGTCGTCCAGCCAATGGACCGTACCTAGGGCTCCGTCGATTGGTACTTAGCAAAATATTGGCTTGAGGCCTGGCCAAGGCATGTTCCAGTCGATGAGACCTAGCCAACGGGCCGTTGGTATACCAACGAGCGGTTGTTTGGTCCGTCAATGGACACTGCCCAGGCAATGTCTTCTACCAGCCTTGGGTCCATCATTTTGGGCCTCTTGTGGGGCCCTTTAGAAGTTGTACCCAGACATTTCCAACGTGATTATAAACCTTACAAAGTTAAAGACCTTCCACATAAATTTCATCCAAAACAAACACCTACAAGAATTCCAAACAGGCCAAGCCCCATCATTACACACGTTGAACGTCTTAAGGGCTATCTTTCAAATGCCTTGGACGTTCTTAGTCGTTTGACCTCCAAACTTCACGAAACTTCATATGCTATCCTTTAAATAATTATAAACTATTTGAAGAATTCATAAGCTCATGAATTACACATAATAACATAGAACCACATACGAGGCATTTAGGTGACTTAGTCGTCGAACGTTTCGGTCGACCCTTGACGTTTGACTTCCAAATCACCTCAAACTTTATACACTGCCTATAAACCATATTATAAGTCATTTTAGGAACTTATAAAATTAATAAGAACATTTTAAGCTCTAGACACCCTATCACATTTTGGGGTCTTACAATATCCCCCACTTGGGAACATTCTTCCTCAAATGACACTTAGAACACTTTAACCACAACAAGGACTACAAAGAATCATAGAGAAGTTTATCATATTCATAACATAATCATATAGAACTCAATTCACAAAACTTTAAATGGAACAAAACTTCACAACATTTAGCACTCAATGCACACAAGCAAGCAAAACTTCAATTCACTCGCCCCTTAATGCATTAATCAAAGAGGCTCTTATCATGTTCATAGGAGGAACATAATTTCCTAATCATAACATGGTCATTACACCTTAATTCATTAATATAGCATCTTGCAAGTCCAACCAAAGGCAGACTTCAACAAAACTCAAACCAAGTAGGCACTCATACTTCAATGCACATACACTTGAGTTAATTGCATCAACAAAAATCTTCATTGGTTAGACCTAGTGCCATGAAGGTCATTCTCAACCATACTATGCTTTGTGGTGTCCATGGAGGAATGTCCATCTCCTCAACACACTTACATGTATCATGAACATCACACCCAAGCAAATGCACAAAGGCCATATTTACAGTAATATGAGAAATTCTCACTTTCAAACCAAGACATGATCATGTTTTCTTCCTAGTGAAGTCTAAATGGTAAGTCACACCAAGTACATCACAACAAATAGGAAGCCATTTCACAAAGTTTCATTTTCTTGCATAGTACTCACCTTCACAGTAGGCATCATTTTATAAAAATAACACAAATTATAGGCACACACATTAACACTTAGCTAGACATGCTTTCATTCTTCAAAAGTGAGCCTACAATCATGCTTCCCAAACTATACAAGTCACATAATTTTCAAGAGACTCAACATATTTCATTTTAAAGAGACTCGACTTTTCATTATAAGGCTAAACATTTCACCTTACAAGTGATTAAAACCAAATTTCTTATTTTCCCTCATGAAGTCAAATTCACAATTAGCATGCTAAGATGCACAATGCACATGATAAAACATGGATTTTATCAAAATTTCCTTTCATGCACTTTGGAAATGTACTATATCTTTAAGGTAATGTCAATCAATACATACCAATCATATAAAGGTCATGCAACTCATGCTTTATGCAAGACTATATTCATGAACAAGACTACTAAGAATTCATTAGTTTCAAGTTCAACCCCAACTTAGGGTAAACCCAATTAAGAGCAACTTAACCCATCTTAAACAGGATTTTAACTTAACAATCTTCATTTTTTCATCATTTAAAAGTGATTACAACTTTAGAAGGATTTACAGTAAGTTAACATAGGAACACCAAGGTACTCTATGCCTTATCACCTAGGCAATTTACCCACAATTATCAAGTTAGGAATTCAACCACATAAGGTGTTCATAAAATACAATAGACACCAAGGTCAAACATCATTAGGGGGAGACAACAAGGAGACTTAGTCATAACGACTCTTTCTTTTCTTTCAACATTAAAGTAAGGTAACTTCTAGGCCAATCAACCCTCATCATCACCCTACAAAGATAAGAATACTACCCTCAATTCATTAAAGTAAGGTAACTTCTAGGCCAATCAACCCTCATCATCACCCTACAAAGATAAGAATACTACCCTCAATTCTAGGGGAAACATCACTTCCACAACATTAAGGGACTCACAACACAATAAGAAGTTAGAACAAATCTACGACTCATCACGCCATAAGACTCTCATTTTTCATTCAAAATAGCAAAACTCCTTTTTACATTCATTAATATGTTCATATACATCAACTCTATACACATTTTAACAGTATCTAATCAAAGAACAATTTAGTTGATTCTCCAAAAATGTTATAGTAAGCTGCCTAGCCTTATAGTAACCATGCTTCCAAATTCCAAAAATAAAACATTTAGGCAATTGATTGGAAAAGCATGAAAATATGAGATACCAAAACTTTACCAAGACAAGCATACTATCATCACATCTAGGATCAAGTCTATACAAAGAACTCCAATCCATACTAGGCAACTTATCAAGGACCACATGTATACAAAAGGAAACATTGAACACCTTTAAACACATATTCTTAGGGTAGCATGCTTTCATAGGTAGCCAATAAGCAATTCAAGTTCAAATCATAGCATAAGGCTACCATTATGCAACACAATATAGTAACACATTATTTCAAAAGAAACTCATGTCAACCATAATAGCTTCTAACTTGCTTTAACTATATCATAACATACATTTCTCAATATAACCAGCTTATTCACATAATCAAAACATGCCAAGATTCACCTTCACACATACTCATTCAACCATAAAACCAAGTTAATCATTACCTCACCTTTTTCTCCCTCAAGCATAGAGAACAATCTCATCCAAGCAATCACATCTAAAAGACCACCGGAAAAGAAAACCTAAGAGAGAGAACTTATAAAGTTAAGTTCTATGGCACAATATGATAATGATTAATAAGGGATACTCTATCGTCCAATAGCCTCTCGTACCATTTGATGTGTCGCGACTCACCACCAATGCTATGAGACTCTACTAGACGTGGCAATATGAGACTCTTACAACCTAAAACCACTTTATAAAACTGGCTCTGATACCACATTTGTCACTTCCGGGGGCACCCCCTAGAAGTAACACGGCTTACTTGACCTCTCGGAGGTCTTATACAAGCCCATAATTATCATTCATCGCATTAACATAGTAAATTTAGCGGAAAATTTAAAACTTTTCATAGCACATCATATGCTAGAAACTTCATCTCATATATAGATAGAACATAAGTCATAATACATGTATAGACCTTAAATCTCTTTGCCATCATAGACTCAATAACTTTAGAGTACATTAGGGACACGGCCCATAAGACACATTACATAACTATACAATATTTAAAGACTTTACATTAAAGACATAAGTAGGACATCCTTGAACTTTAAGGATTCCTTTCATTGAGCTTGGGAATCATCTATAAAGCTCTTCACCATTCAAGACATCCTTTAAGCATCCATGACCTACACTTTGTGTAAAAAGTAGAGAAGACTGGAATTAGCACAAGAATGTACTAAGTATGGCAACCATGCAAAAACATGCATTTAAAAGGGACATTTTCTTTGAAATCCTACTTCATGTCTTTTTGATTAAATCATCATAACCTCCTTAACCAATAGCGTTTATATCATTCACATACATCATATAAACATATTCAAAGACCAAACATTACATACGATCAAATATAGAATTTAATCCATTTTAGAAGCACATTACAGTAACCCCCTTTCCATTTTACAGTGAGCTCTTTTCTCCTTTATTCATTAACCTTCCAAGTAACCCTTTAGTGATACTTGGTGCAATGCATCACCTTAAATCCACAAGGAAACATACATATCATCTACACAAGACACACATACCATCATAGAAGTATAGTACAACATAGACATAGTTAAGTCAAGACTATTAGGACATTACAGTAAACTCCTAATCATTATGCACATATACTTATTTTACTTCACATAGAACCTTATAAGACATAACTCATGCCCCCAATCCAAGTCTACTAGTTCAATGCACATGTAAGGCTCCATAACGTCACATATACTTAGTACACCTATCATGAGACCACAAGCCTTTACATCCAAATCATATATAAACATAGTAAGAGAAGACAACTTCATTTATGTCAACAATCTTCATTATATAGTCATTAGGACTTTCATAGTGCATATAAGAATAAGACCATATCACATAGACTCCAACCATGCACAACTTCATGACAAGTAGACAATTACTACCATACCATGCATAGAGACATATTCATAACCATACACCTTAGAGCACCTTCCTAGGACTTTCTAAGGAGCCACTTGTGCAATGTCTAGATGGATTCATTACTTCCACCTATACTAAGTAACTTACCTTAAGTCCTCCTAGTTAAGATCCTATTCATTTACTTCCATTGTCCATTTTACTTTAGGGAAACTATAGTCTTAACCGACATAGTCCATGGGTGCAAAACATGGAATCCGGTGTCATAAAACCCCACACCGAAAGAAGGTGGTCTACCGGCCAAAGTAGAACCAAACATAACATAGCTTTCTAGGTGTGTCCACTAGCTAGTATCCTATGGTGGCAACATAGTTTATGGAACTTGGGGGATTCGTGGAAATATCAACTCTACACCCTATGTTGGGTCACGAGGCTATCCACCCCATGAGATTTATAGTAGACCTACATTCCCACATTGGAAAGGGACACACACTCATATACAAGTTCACTCGGTGCTAAGCTAAGTTCCCTTTATTGAAAATGCCTTCATTAACATTTATTTCTAAAACATAGGCTTAGGAGAATCATCCCCTCATATGCTTAGCTCATAGGTTATAGATGAAATTTGATCAACCTAAATCATGTGAGAAGATCCTTTCACATGGACATAGCATATGTATTCGCACTATCTAGTCTAGGATACACTTGAGCACACCTTTCAAGGTTCCTCTATTGACTAGATAATCATTCATGTGTATGAGTGTATACATAGATGTGAGCAAACCTTTCACATAACACATAATGTCACACATGTTCATATATCAATGCATGAGTCTATAGACATAACTATATGACCAATCCTTTCATATAAACCCACTAAGACACTATGCACATTAATAATTCATCATTTCATATACATCATATTCATAATATGTTCATATGTTCATCTTTCATATACATAGAAACCAAACCTTGGAACTATCCTATCAAGTTACACATGTGCAATGCATAGACAAGGTCCCATACCCTTACCCACACTAGTACACCTATCAAGTCATCCTAGTTGAGGAAACATTTCATACTTTCGTATACATAAACTTAACATGCATAGTAGTAGACACTAGTGTATATGAGAACCACCTTTCAGTTAGACACCCTAAACCTTTACTACTTTTAAGCATGCACTAAGTGTGAGTGTGTGTACATTGGTCAACATGATCACATAATGGCTATCAATAACACATTGAGGCAGCCACCCTTTTAGACCATAATACACTTTCAAGCATAGACCACACAACAATTTTGCATAGGAGACAAGTCAACTTCAGATTACACTAAAGACTCCTAGCTTTGGCTATTCATGCATTCACATAGGGGTACATAGGTAAGGGATTATTAATCCTTTTAACACATCAATTGCAGCACCTATACTTTACCCTAACATGAATATACTCATGCTTATACAATAGCTATACAACCTACATCACAACTAGAATAGGAAAGTAGGCATAAGCTTCTCATAGTATCATCCTAAGCACATGTTCATAATTTCATCAATTTACCTTCAATCCATGGTCAACACATATATAATGACAATAAAGTAAACACCGTCACCATAAGTGGACCATACCACACAATGCCATACAAGGCTTCATTAGCATTACTACAAATAAAATAGAAAGGATAAGCATTCTTACCAAGTTCTTACCCTATCGTCATCATTGACCAATACACCTTGTTTATCAACAATTCATATATAGGGCAGTAGCTAAATGTACTTGAGCATAGAAGAAACCATGTACAAGTCACTACAAGATCATGATACAACTAGTGCAAAACATTATCATTATTCTAGAGAATAGATAGGCATAGATCATCAATCAATTTCCCTAGTCTTACTCATAAATCATCATGTATCAATAATATACATTTAGGGCAGTAGCTAAATATATATAAAGCAAATCTAAATCATGCTTCATCTACCCTAGAATTAAGATCACATAGGGTTCACTACAACATTCAAATTGTAGACTAGAGGAACCTAGATCAATTCATGCCAAGATTCCTTTTCTTTGATCATCAAGAATTCATACCCACAATCCATTAATATAATGAATATAAGGCATTAGACAAGGATAACAAGCTCTACACGAAATGCCACTACCATTGCTATAACCTTTAGATTACAGTGAATATGCTATTTAAGTCACCAATGGAAAATAGAAGAATCATAGGCTAACCAACATTGATCAACATGAATCACCTAATACAATTCAACCAATTTATTAACCTAAGGCAGTAGCTACATGAACCACCACCTAATCGATTTATACTTTTATACCTTAAAAGGTCAACATTACAGTGATTCATTGATGGCTAAGCTAAACATGTTCAAATCTTCATATATTTATCCTCATGGATTCTTCAACAGCAATTCAACATAAATTCATGTAAATAACAGTATATACAATCACTTCGACGTAATAGAATCATAATTCAATCGATAGCAATTCAAGATCACAAAGCCCATGCAAGGCTAAATCGTTTTGGTGAAGGAGCATGGCTTCATCATGCACTTGGAGTTAAATTCACGTTAAAACCACTGTATTAACTTCAACTAATCATGATTCAATCGTTCAAAACCTTTTTAGAAAGAACCCATGGCTTAAAACATGTGAGTTAATTTTAGAATGGGTCGATCACGTTTTTGGTCACTTAAATACACCCAAAAATAACCAAATAAATTGTGTGGGGCCAGGTTAGCACGTGGGGTGAATTTCCCATTTACCCATTTAATGAAACAGCCGTTACCTGCAAATTACAGTGCACCATCGACGGAGGCACCTACGAAGCGTCATCCAGCCAACGGACCATACCTAGGGATCCGTCGATTAGTACTTAGGCAAATATTGGCTTGAGACCTGACCAAGGCATGTTCCAGTCGACGAGACCTGGACAACGGGCCGTTGGTAGACTAAAGAGCCATCATTTTGTCCGTCAATGGACACTACCCAGGCAGTGTCTTCGACCAACCTTGAGTCCTTCTTTTGGGGCCTCTTGTGGGGCCCTTTAGAAGTCGTACCCGGATGTTTCCAAAGTGATTATAAAACTTAACAATTTATAGACCTTCCACATAAATTTCATACAAAACAAAAACCTACAAGACGTCCAAACAGGCCAAGCCCTATCACGAAACACGTTGAACGTCTTAAGGGCTATCTTTCAAACGCCTTGGATGTTCTTGGTCGTTTGACCTCCAAACTTCACGAAACATCATATACTATCATTTTACATCATTATACACCATTTTAAGACTTCATATGCTCATGAATTACACATAATAAAATAGAACCACATACGAGGCATTAAGGTGACTTAGTCGTCGAACGTTTTGTTCGACGCTTGACGTTTGACTTCAAAATCACCTTAAACTTTATACACTGCCTATAAACCATATTATAAGTCATTTTAGGACCTTATAACATAATACGAACATGTTAGGATCTAGACACCCGATCTCATTTTGGGGTCTTACACAATTACATCCAATACTAGGTGAATTGCATCATCATTATCCCAATGAACATCAAATTCATAACCTAGGGTTAGGGGAATTAGGGTTCATCATAAATTCATCAAGATTTAGATCCCATCTAAACACTATATTACCCTAGTTAATCCGTACATGAATTAGAATAAATAAAACAAGTCTAATAATCAAATCATTCTTCAATTCCCATCAATTCAACATGAAATTGCAACAATTAATCAACAATCTATTCTCAATTAGTCATAGAAAATCACAATTCATCATCAATTTGAAGTTTAGAAGAAAACCCATTAGAATTGGAAAACCTGATGGAATTGGGTATTTAGAAATCAACTTTGAAAGGACATCATGGGGAAAGGAATCCCTAGAGAAATTGACCTTCTTCTTGTAGTTTTGTTCCTTCTTCAATGGAGGAATTTGGGGAGACAGAAAGTAGAGATAGGTGAGAGCTTTTGGATTTTGTTTTGGGAATTGGATTTGGGTGAGTGAAAAATGAAATAAAATTACCATTAGGCTATATATAATCACCCCCTAAATTTTCCAAAACACCCCTCACTTAAATTGGTCTTTTTATGAAGTCTAAATGTCAACAATACGATTTTACCAAATGTGGGAAGCGTCTCCGCGTCGCGGGGCCAACACAAAATTTATTTCCCAAAATAAATTTTGGGACAATGAGGTCAGTGTGGGCTGCGCGTCGCCCACTAATTCTTGACTTCGCAGGCTGCTTTGGCAACCTTCCCACCCATGTTGGTGTCCTCCTCCATGACCCTTCGGATGGTCCTTGGGGCACGTTATTGGACGTTTAGGCCCTATATACTAAACTCTACCTAACCAAAGTCTTTTTAAAAGTATTAGACTTCATTTGACCCTCCGAAACCATTCCCAAACATAGCGACGTCAACTAGTTCAATTAGGCTAGTTTACGGACGTCATGGACGTCCTTTGACGTCTTAAATCTAAAACTTCTCGGATGACTACTAAACATTATTTTAGCTCACAAAACAGTATCTAAGACTTTAGATACTAATGTTAGGCTCTAGATTAGGTCTTGACTTTTCGGAGTGTTACAATAAGGCCTTAACTACACCATGAATACAAAGGTTCATGAAAACCTCAGGGGAATAAATTGAGGAAACTTGGACATAAAAGTCACTTTCTTTTCTTTCAACACTAGTCAAGGTATATTCTAGGTCATTTCAACCCACATCATCACCTTTGGAGGAAACTCCCAACCAACCATGCCTAGGTATAATCTAAGCATCTTGCTCAAATAATCTTACTTAAGATTATCCAATAAAGGTAACTAACCACTTTAAAGTAGGTCAAGATCAATTATCCCCTTTTCTTTAAGGTTTAGGATATACATAATACCTTTTAAGTCAACCTTAGGCGAAAACATAGTTCCATCCTATGGAACAAAACCCTTTTTTGCCCTTTTTCCCCAATCTTAGAATATGTTCATAAGGGAAACTAGCCACCTCGTCAGGTTGCTCCCATTAACTAGCATACTCCACAATCACCTTGCAAGGTAAGCATAGTACCTTCACTTCTAGGATCAAGCCTATACCAAAAGTCTCCAATCCACACAAGGCAACTATAAAGAACTTTTCACATACAAAGGCAATAATGAAACTTTTACATATATACAAGGGAAAAATTTAATACATTACACCTATATAAAAGCCACATGCATCTTTAGCTATTTTCCACATTCCATATAGGCATTAAAAATTAAAACCATAACATTACATTGTCATCATATTAAATAATATAGCAACTTCTCATTCCAAAGGGAACTCCACTCTACTATATCAATTATTAGAAAGTTATAACCATATCATGATATAAATCCTCACATAACATGCAATATCTCATAAATCACATATATAGTGAGAAATGACATCACATCAACATCTATTCAAAATTCACATTCACACATACTCATCAAGCCACAAAAACAAAGTAAACATCAAACTCACCTTTTATCCCTCAAGTATTGAGATACCATCTCACTCAAGGAATCACATTTAAAAGGTCACCGGACAAGTAAACATAAGAAAGGAAGATCATATAGATTTAAATTCTATCGCCCGGCACAAGAGTAGTCAAGAAGGGAAACTCTATCGTCCTATAGCCTCTTGCTCAAAGATGTGTCACGACTCACCACCAATGAACATGACTCTACTAGATGTGGCAATATGAGACTTTGGACCCTAAAACCACTTTTATAACATTTATGCTCTAATATCACGTTTTTAACGACCGGGGGCACACCCTAGAAATAACATGGCATACTTGACCTCTCGGAGGTCTTATACAAGACCATAGTCATCATTCATCGCATTTTTATAGGTAAATTTAGGGGAAAATTTAAAACTTTCTTAGCACATAATATCCTAGAAACATCACTTCATATATATATATATATATATATATATATATATATATATATATATATATATATATATATATATATTCATAGTACATAGGTAGACTCTAAGTCTCTTTTTCCATCTTAGACAAAACATCAATAGAGTAGAATAGGGACAGGACCCTTATCAATATATAAGAATAACTAAGCTATTACATAATTATGAACATAAACATTACATAGGAAATCCTTGAATCATAAGAATCCATAACATACACTTTATGTAATAAGGTGAAGAAGAATGGTATTAGTACAATAATGTACTAAGTATGGAAACCATGCAAAAACAAGCTTTAAAAGAGGACATTTAGTTAGAATCAGACAACATGACTTTTAAAGAATCTTCATAAACATTGGAACAGTAAGTACATCGTATCTCATATACTTAACATAGGCATAGACACTATTCATAAAAATACAGCAAGCCACATAAATTGAATTTAAAGCACATTTAGCATTTCATAGTATTATATAATCTTTTACCTTAAGTCTTTAACCCCAAGTAACACTTGGTGCAATGTATAAATAGTGGCCCATTCCACTACTCACACTCAAGCATCACCTTAAGGTCACAAAGGTTAACATTTATGCAAGCTTCATTTACTTAAACATAGGCATTCATAGAAACATAGCATATCATAAGACACCTACTTCACATATGAACCAACATGTTCCATGAATCACATATAAGACTCATTCCAAGACAACATGCAAGTAAAGACTTTCAATAACATCATGTAAGACAAAAATCAACATTAACATAGTGGGACTTCGCTTTACTAAAACATCATAAGACCTTACTCATAATCCAAATCTAAGCCTACTAGTGCAATGTACACGTGAAGTCCCATTACCTCACCTATACTTAGTAAATTCACAAGAAGAGCACAAGCATCATCATTTATCTTATACATAAACATGACAACCATAATCAACTACATACAAAAGTAGCACCTTCATTAAATGACAATTAAAGTCAACATCATACATACAAGGCAAGACATTATCATATAGTCAATAAGACCAACATTATGCATCTAAAGAAGAAACTGATTATGTAGAAAATAATAGGACTCATACTATGCATATTATCATAAAAGTAAGTCTATACCATAAGGTTATGCATAAAAGACATATACATATATATATATATATATATATATATATATATATATATATATATATATATATATATATATATATATATATATATATATATATATATACGTTAAGAACACCTTCATAGATCTCCCTTCAAGAGTTACTTGTGCAATGCATCGGTAAAGTCCCATACCCTCACCTACAGTAAGAAACTTTCTCGTAGGTTATCCTAGTCAGGGTTCATTACTTTACTTCCATAGTAAATTTTACTTTAGGGCAATCCTAGCCTTAATATAACGCCCCAAAACAAACTAAGGTGAACTAGAGCCTCGTGGTTATTTCTTTAGTTGAGTTTAAGTTAAACTGAATTAGTTTAGTGTCCTTAGGCAGTGTGTGAAATTTGTTTTAGTTTGGAGTTCAATCGACCAAGAACATCCATGACGTTCAGAAGGTATTCCTTACAATGTACTTGTGTGTCTTGTTGTGTTTGGATGAGTTTTACGTTTTCGTTTTCCTTGAAACTAAGGTGGGATGTTCCTAAGACCTAGAATACTTAGTTTAGGGGTTTAACGTCTGGGTACAACCCCACCTAGGACCCACAAGGGGCCCTAGATGAAGGGCCCAAGACTTGGGCAAAAGTTCCAAAAAGCAGTGGCCATCGACGACCCTAAGGACGGTCCGTCGACCTAGGGCGTCGATTGGAATAGAAGGTCTTGGTGGACAGCCTCTATGTTTGAGCTAAGTATCCACCAACGAGACCCTACCAACGGTCCGTTGATGCACAGACGGTCCGTTGGAGAAGGTCTCGTTTGTGAGGGCCTGCGTGTCTATGAAGTTGCTGCCAACTTGGGGTGTTATATGTAAATACACCCCAAGTCTTTTAAGACCCTAGGTTTATAATTTTAGTGTGTTTTAGGTAATATTAAAATATTTTTAAACCCTAGACCTAGACAATACCCTCACTTCAACATTCAGACTCTCTCTCTCTAAAAAGAAAACTCTCTCAAAGTCACCATTGAAGCCAAGACTCAAGGAGGGGAAGGAGGGATGCTTTGGAAGTGTTTCTTAACCAAAATTACTGGATTTACTTCTCTTAAAGGTATGGTATCCATTATTGAATATCTTTTCAATCAAGAAGCAAACTTCCAAAAAGGTGTTCAAAAGGGTTTCTAAACTCAAACTTCTTCTAACTTTGATTTCTAGTATGGGTCTTGTTGTATTTAAGTTATAATGGTTTAAATGTATTTATGTTGGTTTGAATTGATTATTTTGATGTTAAAACTCCATGAAACTCTTGTTTATGCATACTTCAACTTTTGGTTTGAAAATGGGTTATGTGAGCATGATTTGAGTAGTGTATGAACTTGGGTCTTCTTGTATTTGTCATGTTGGTGTAGCTACTTCCCTAAGGGCCTTAATATGGTGAAATATTGATAAATTGCTTATGAGTTATGATGGTTTGATTTGATGTTGAGTTGCTTTCATTATATAGTTCTTATTATGAATTGATATTGAGTGGTGTGGTCCATTATATGGATGGCGGTGCTAATTGATGAACTTGATGTTATTTATTATGTTTTGAATATGTAATCTTTAAGGTCTAATATGTGAAATGAAAAGATATTGGAAATGGGTCTTGTATTGTGTTTGGTGTAGCTTGAATTGCATGTTTGACCTAGTATATGTCTAAATGATGAATATGATTATGAGAAGCATGTAGAGTGTGTAACTTGATGAATCAAGGTTAAAGTATGTGTAGAACTTTATGAGAATGAAATTATTCTTATATGCAAGGTGTGCACATGTACACACACACACTTTAAAGAATGTATTATGCCAAGTTGAGTAAAAAGGGGAATCTTGAGGTGGACTCACTTCGTGAGTTGAGATGTAGTGTCTAGTAGCAACCTCTCCATTCCTAGTGAGCTTTCTAATATAGACTATTATGTTAAGAAATCCATGGGTAGTTATGCCTAGCACCGAGAGGATATGAAGGGGAGGTGGACTGGACTTCGTGAGTTGAGATGTTGTAATCCAAAGTACCTCTTGAGATGAGTACTCCTCGTTAGTAGAGAGTGAGTTACTTAGTAGAAATCTCCTTATCCCTTAACTATGTGCCCGCATAGGTGTAGCTATTGGAAAAGCCATGTAAACGCTAATAAGCATGACCTTACACTAGGCAAGTAAGGATCCCTCATCTGATAGGGGTTAATATCGGGATTCCCTGCCTTTCTCTCATGGCCTTTGTCAGTGAAGCAAACCCCCCACAAAAGTAATGGAAATGATAAGTTGTCTAAATAATGTGTTACCTATGTGATTTTTGATTTACTAAGTCTTCTAAAGGAACGTGCTACTTAGGGTAGGTGGTGGTATGAGACGGTACCTATCCATTGCACTATGTAGGACATTTCGAAAGGGAAGATTTGGTGCCAAACCTTCTAAAAGAATATAATACTTAGGGTAGGTGGTGGTATGGAACTTCATCCTACTCGTTGCACTAAGTAGGCATTCCGAAAGGGAAGCCTTTGGTGTGTTGTTGGGTGTTCTTCTATTGTATTGCCAATGAGTGGGTGCTTGTTATCCCGAGGTGAGTATGCCGAAAGGAAGGAAGTCTTGAGGGTCGCTTTGGTGTGTATTGAAGAAGGTATATGTGTACTTTCTTCATGTCTTACCTTAGTGAGTCTTAGGAAGTCTTGAGGGTCGCTACGGAAATGATGCTTACTCCTCATTGGCAATGCTTTGGAAGTTTGACCATTTTGGAGTTGAGGTAGTTCACTGTAATGACCAATCTAGTTTACTGTAATGTTGGTTAAATTGTTGTGATGTGTTCAAATTCTTCAGAATCCATTAGGAGCACTAGTGGGAGTGGTAGTATGGGATGCTGCTCTCACATTGCACTTAGTGTGACCTAAGAGTCCTATTGGAGGAGAGTACTTATGTGAAATTGTACACTTCAGTCGGTTCACTGTAAGGTTTGATGTTGTCACTGTAAAGTATGTCCTTAAGTTAATGTTATGAAAGTTCTTCTTTAAGTGTTAAATGATGCTTCTTATGTTGTTTTGTTCATAAGTTCATGAATGTTTTATTAAATTGGCATGAAAGCTTATTTTGCTAAAAATATCCCTTTTCACATGTTTTTGCATATGCAATACTTAGTACGTTGTTGTACTAACCCCATATTTTTATATACCTTATGAGTATAGGTTAGAAGTCTTTTAGAGGATCGGAGTTGAAGCTTGGGAATTCTATGTCTCAAGGATTTGGTATGTCCTTATATATTTGAGGACATATTTTATGTTCCTTAGTTTCTTTATTAACACTTAAATTTGTATTTCCTTTTTTTTAGAAAGGGCCGTGTCCCTAAGATTGTAAGTTGTGTCTTTAAGTTGGCTTATGACAACAAGATTTTCTAGTATTTATGAAAAGACTTATTTTATTATTGCTATCGTGAAAAGTTTTAATTACGCACTAATTTTCATGCTTTATGTTATGAACGCTAGTTAGAGGGCTTGTACGAGACCCCAAAGGGTCAAGTACGCCCGGTCACGATTCGAAGGTTTTCCCTAAATTCTAGGGGGTGCTTTTGGGTCGTGACACTTAACTGATAATAAGACCATGTAACTAAACATGGAATCTGGTTTCATCCCCTCACACCAAAAGAGGGTATCTTACTTGCCAAGGTATGACATTAGTATCATGCTAGCATATTAGGTGATATAACTTGCTAGATCATATGGGGCAACATACTTATGCAAAACTTGGAGATATATATGGAATCCCTCTTTATGCCAATTGGGCAGTATAGTTATCCATCTCGTGAAGACTATGGTGAACAAGCCTTCCCTTTAGAAAGGGGAATGTAACAACCCTAAAAATGGATAAGATAAGAAATACTTAATGTGTCAAGAATGCCTATGATTAGACCAGGGTTCACACGGATTGATGCACGTAGAACCAGACCTTGGAAGCCTTGCTACAGCCAAGCCAACTAACTTGGGGAGTTAGTTGAGCTTGGAAAGGTTGGGTCCAACCATGTAGGGCTCTCGAATACGAAGATTTACTCGAAGGAGTCTTTACCGGACTTAAAAAGAAGAAATCTTAGGTTTGAAGGGTCTAGAGGTAAAATGGTCTTTTTCCTGGCTAAGGGTAGTATCGTAATTACCCTAAATATGTAGTTAATTATTTAATTAATAAAGAGGAAGGGCAATTTGGGGAGAGAGGGACGAAATTGAGCCCTTGAAATGAAGTCTTGCTCCACCCGGGTTCGAACCTAGGTAGGAGCAATAATTTAATGTAATTTTTTTTATGGGTGAATTAATTTAATAAATTAATAATTAATGGCTGATTTAAAAAGGAAAATCAGATTTTATTATTAATTATTATTTTTTTATTTATTTATTTTTTTTAAATTGACTAAGTCTTGCCAACTATCCTAGTTTTAAGAGGCACTATCTCACACAAACTCTCTCTCTCACGCCTAAATCTCTCTCTCTGTCGTCCAGATTGTTTTTCTTAGCTAAAAAAACAGAAGATAAAAACATTAGAAAGCAATCAAAAGTTCTCTACACTCAAAGAACTTACCAAAAAAATATACAAGCAAGCAAGCTAACTTACGAAACGAAAACTTTGCATCATCTTCTCGACGGGTTTGTATTGAAGGTTTAGGAGAGGATTTGGGCAGCACTTGGAAGGTCTGGAAAGCTACAACAAGGTATGGGTTTTCTCTCTTAAAATCCTTTCTCCAAGAGAAATTTCTTTCTACAAAATTCAACGTATAAAACTAGGGATGTCCCCTTTATTGTTTAATTCCTTGTCCCTAGTCTCCTTCCGATTTCAATCTAAATTAGGTTAGAAATCATGTTGTTGGTATGGTTGCTGGTAGCTAAGTGTGAAATATGATTTTCTTTGTGAGTTTGTGTTTGGAAATAGCAAGCATGTTCAATGATGTCAACCGAAAATGATGTGGTGCAATGTGTAAAATGTTTGTTGTTGTTCTCCGTTTTGAAGTCTTAAAATGGCTTGTTTGATGATTGGAAATATTGTGCATAAGGTGTGTAAATCGTGATGTTTAAATGAAGTGTAAGGTGGCTGATCTTAAGTGGAAAAATCTTATCTAAAACAACAATGAATCTACACCTAAAAACGCTTTAAACAAATTGTGAAAATACCACAAAACGGACGTATGAATGTTGTTTAATAAAGGCTAGAAAATTTAATAAAATTTCCAGCACTTGGTGATGGAGTTTTCGGCCAGAATACTTGAAGTTTGAGAAGTTTAAAAATGAATTAAAACAAGTGAGGTCATGGAGGATTGAACCCGTGACCTCACCATGTTAAAAACCATGAAAACTAAAGAAGTACAAAGAAATGTGGTGAAGGGGATTCAAACCCATGACCTTGGCTGAAAATGAATTATGAAAATAAGAAATGAGAGGAGTGGGATTCGAACCCACAACCTCTCAGACAGTAAAGGAGAAAGAAAAAATAAAAAGAATAGAAATGTGAGGTGTGGGAATCGAACCCACGACCTCTTAGGCAGATTTGAGGAGGAGAATAAAATAAAAATAAAGAGTGGCTGTGGGGGTTTGATCCCACAACCTCATGGTCAACTCAAGATAGTCAAGGAAAATTTAATAAAAAAATAAAAGGGGTTGTGGGGGTTCGAACCCACAACCCCTCGGCCAAAAGGAGAGAGTTTAAAGAAAAAGAAATTTAAAGAAAATGAGGTTGTGGGGGTTCGATCCCACATTCTCTCAATTCCATTGAGCGAAAAATGAAGAGAAAAACTAAGGGAAAAATAAAATGAAGGTGTTGGGGATCAATCTTGGGTTTCCAATGTCATGAGGATTAAAATAAAATCAAGGAAAAATGTAAGTGTTGTCCAAGGGATTCGAAGTTGGGTTCCCTTGCCCAAATTTCCGTATTGATACATAAGTCATACATGAATTAAATGTTCAAGAATAATGCAACCTTCTTAGATCGAAATAGAGATCTTGGCATACATACAAGATACATAAGTCTTGTACTAAATAATCTTAGGAAGATATGAGTCACTTAACGAACTATGAATGAAGCCTCATGGCTTGTATGTATAGACCCATAAGTCTAGCATACGTTTAAAAATAAGTGAACCTAAGATGTATGTAATGAAATGAAGTAACCCTAGAAGGGTTAAGTACGAGTGTAAAACACACTAAATGGCCAAGTGTATTGGCATACGATGAAATGAATATTATGTAATGAAATGATGTAACCCTAGAAGGGTTAAGTATGAGTGTAAAACAGACTAAATGGCCAAGTGCATTGGCATACGATGAAATGAATATTATGTAAGGAAATGATGAAACCCTATAAGGGTTAAGTAAGATTGTGAAACACACAAATGGCCAAGTGCATTTGCATATGATGAATGAACATTCACGTAAAATGGGGTGAGTAATTATGAAGAGCAAATATGCTAATGTTAATGAATGTGGTGACAACATGATATGAGGCTAATGTAAAAGATGAGAACAATCTCAAATGAGCCTAAGTAAATGTTACCAAAACGTACTCACCTATGAGAGTGTAAAGTTAATGAAGAGACCAGTCTCTATGAACACTCTAATGAAAGTATTGAGATTAACACACTTAATACTAATGATTAGATGAGAAATCATCTATTGAGCTATGATGTCCTCATACTAGAAGCCAGCTTCCATGATGTATGAGTTGAATGTAATGGAACTTTATACTGAGCACCGATAGACTACTATGAGCGGTGATGCCTTCTTTTGGGAAGGGCGGAGGTTCACGAAACTCTCATGAGATGAGACTGTCCGCCTTGCCGGGTATGGGTCTCCTTATATCTCCTGGTCTTCGAACCTATACTGCCAATATAGGGATCTGGTAGGGTTTAATTCCCATGTACGCTAGCATGTTTTGGGTCACTTTGGCGGGTGATTCCACCTCTTTTTTGGTGTGGGGGAGACACTGAATTTCATGATGCTCACATGATGTATGTCGGTTAAAGTTAAAGTTCCCAATGAATGAATGAGGCCAGCCTCAAATGATGCACATAATAAAATGAATGATACCAAAGGTGTTAGGTTAGGATAATCAAGAGGTGAGATAGACTCAAGTAATGACACTAGGTTATTCTTGATCATTGCACAGCAAACCCGATGAAAGTCTTAAACTACATCCTAGGTATAGCTGGTGTTCACACTAGCCTATGAACGAAATAAAATGAAGTACGTATGAATAAATGAAGCAGACTCTGTGTTTGCTAATGAAGACTCCCTAGTTGAGGTCCCATATGTTCAACCCTCATTTTGGAAAGTCTTAATGTCAAGTCCATGATTCCAAGGTCTCATGGAATATGAATGAATGATATGAAAGATGATATGTGCTATATGTAATATGATATGTGCTATGTGTAAGATGTTATGTGTTGTATGCAGTATGATAAGTATGATGATGCATGTTACTCTCATGGCATGACTTTCATAATCCAAATTTGGAAAGCTCACTGACTTTTCTAATCCAAATTTGGAAAGTTCACTGACTTTCCTAATCCAAATTTGGCAAGTCCACTGATTTGACTTTCCATAATCATGTTGTTAGGAAAGAGCTATTCTTACTCATGCACGTCCTTGGTGTGTGCTTGCAAATACCCATACTTAGTACAAGTGTGTACTAACCCTATACAACTCTACAATTTTAGGTGCAGGCACAGGTGGACGCTAGAGCTACAGGTTGACGCTGAAGCTATCCCGACGTCGAGCATTCATCCGGACTTGGTAGGCCCTCATGCTTTCGAGGATGCTTGCCCATTTATATTCTAACTTAGTCTTAGGATTGAGCTAGTGGAGTATTTTCCACTAGCGTTTCTTTCCCGTATTATTTCAGACATTGTATTGGTGCCATTTTGGCAAGTATTCAGTTATTGCTATATCAAACTATTTCTTTAATTTGATGATCTTAATGTTAGATGGTTGATGGTGAACAAATTATGAATTTATTAGAAATGATTAGTATGTTAAGAGACAAAAGTTTAAAATTTTCCGCTAAAATTAACCTAGCTGAAGTAAGAATGACGTAAGTAGGCTTGTCTGCGACCTCTGAGAGGTCAACGACGCCGGTCTCGTTTGGGGTCTAGATTCCGGTCGTGACAGGGAACCCCTCATCATCAAGTTCACGCTGTGCTAAGCTAACTTCCTTTTATTGAAAAGTCTTTATTAACTTTACTTCATAAAATGACTTTAGGAGGTTTAACTCCTCATATGCTTAGCTCATAGGTTATAGATGAGAATGTCCTTTCATCAATCTAAATCATGTGAAAAAACCTTTCACATAGACATAGCATATTCAAGCAATATCTAGTTTAGAGTACTACTAGATTATCATACATGCTTCATTTTATGCATTCATTTGTGTGAATGTGTACTTACATGATAAGACCTTTCACATAAACATATTTAGATACTACACATATGAATACTTCATCATAACATATAATTTCATGTTCATAGATTAATCATGCATTCGTATTCATGTACATAGAGTAATCACCGTAGGAGTTATTCTATCAACGTAGACAAGTGAATTGTATGGGCAAATTCTCATACCCTTACCTATACTAGTTAACCTATCAAGTCATCCTATTTAACATATATTATCACACTTTCATAAACATAGACTTTACATGCATCTTATTAGACAACAGTGCATATCAGAACCATCATTTCAATAGACACCATAAATCTATCCTATACATAAGCATGCATGAGGTGTGTGTGTGATTGGATAACATGATCACATAATTGCACTTAACATATTAGTGAGGCATCCACCCTTGAAGGATCACAATACACATTCATGCATAGACCACACACCACATTAAAGCATAGGAGACAAGAAATCATCAACTTTGAATTTAAACTCCTAACATTTACTAAGATCACTCATTCATATATGGGTACATAGGTATGGGGTCACTCATCAATAGTATTCATTATCATCAAAACCTCTAAACCCTACCTTACCCTAACATCATCATTCACATGAACATAATATCATCAATACACCTAGATAATTATACTATGATTAAAAACTACAGAAAATCATTCATACGTGTGAACATCATCACCACAATTCACATTGCATTACTTGCCTTCAAGGCCATGATCACAACCTATTTAGATAGATATACAAGAAGGTAAACACCGCCACCATAAGTGGACCATACCAATCAACACAATTCATTATCAATTCTATACTAAATAGAGAGATCTAAGTCAACTCACTAATACTTCCAATCTATGATCACCATTGATCAATTCTCAACAATTCATAATCAATTGACATAGATAAACATAAAATTAAGCAATTCATTACAATCTAATCATAATTCAATCATCATCTAATCAAGATCACAAGCCCCACATTATATCATATATTGATAAATTGGGGAGATCATTGGATCTTTATGGAATTTGATTTAAATGTATCTTAAAATAATTGATTAATCATAAATTCACCATTAGACTGCTTTTGAGATCAATTTGACAGTGAATCCATGGCTAAGTAGAAAATAGGGAATTTTGGTCATTGAATCACTTCTGAAATTCTTTGATTGAACTCCTTAGATGAAAGATAACTAAGGATAAATTATTACCATACTTTGTTTATTGAAGACCCATGAAAAATGGAGAAGAAACCATTGAAATCCAGACCCTATCTTGAACTTGAGTTTTAGCCTCAAATGGAGGTTTGAGAGAATTTGGAAGAGAAGATAGTTTTAGGATTTTGATTTCTTATTGGTTGTTGGGGTTTTGACTTTGGAAAGGGGTTATAAAAGTCCTAGAAACTCTTTATAACGGACTGTAAATTACCCAAAATACCCTCACACTTATTTGGACTTTTAGACATGATAAACTTAACTTTTATTTTCAAAATCTTCATCAGTGAACAAGTCTGTGAGTACACCCTAGGATAACGGAGCATTATTGAGCAATCACACGGCGTACTTCACCGCACGGAGGTCTTGCACAAGCCTCTTAGCTATCAGTCATTACATAAGATATCAAAAGTATTGCAGAATTAAAACTTTTCACACAATAATAATAAGAAACATCTTTTATAAAGTACTAAGGAATGGGTCTTATCGTCACAAGACAAGTTAAAGACACATGTTAAACATCCTATGTACACGGCCCTATACATTGAAAGAAATACATAACAAGTCTTTTAAAGTTTTAAAATGAGAAACTAAAGAAACATAGACTATGTCTTCGAATATATGAGGACATACCGAGTCTTGAGAGATTCAACTTCCCAAGCTTTGCCTCCTAACCTTCCACTTGCCTCCAACATATACTTATTGAGTATAGAAAATTACTAAGTATGACATTATGCAAAAACAAATGTAAAACAAGACATTTTAGTAGAAATATACAAGTCATCCTATTTTGATGAAACCTTCATGAATCAAGCTATAAAAAATAATATAAATCACCATGCATCCTATAAAGTAACTGTTACGACCCAAAGTACCCCCTAGGCGTAACCGGCGTCTTCGTCCTCTATGAGGACTAACACAAGCCTCTTAGCATTCATCATAGCAAATCACAAGTCAAAATCACGGAAAAATTAAAACTTTTGCTTATATAGCATGAAGGTTTACATAGACCTCAACATAGGAAGCATTATAGGCTTCTCGCAATAGACCATAACAACGGATAGGAAATTAGTCTAATACTTTATCTCATATCAACCATCTAAGAGAAGTCAAACAATCCGAGCAAAGCCGTTATACAAATTCATCATTACCACATAGGGCTTATATCAATATCTTCAACAATAAGAATGAAATGAATGTCTACTAGACAATACAAATATTACTATGACAGAGTGTGTGGTACCATCCTTGAACTAGAGGGCATACAAAAACATTAAGAATCTAGTCCAAGCCTTCTTGCTTTAATCTCAATGATACCTCAACGGCTCGAACCTACAATGTTTTGGGAAAAAGGAAAGAAATATGGGTTAGTACAAATCACATGTACTAAGTATGGTCCCTATGCATAAAAATCGTTAATGCATAAAAAAAGCACCATTTAGTTAAAACTATGCACAATGACCAACAATTCAATATACACATATAAGGAACATCGTAATCATATAAACATATAAGTAACTCAAGCAACACTTGTGCAATGCCAAGAATAAAGCCCCATAACCCTATTTAAAGCTAAGTATCACATTAGCAACCCATTTATACTTAAAAGATAGTATCATATATAACATGTTTCATATACCAATATTAGTCATAGCTTATCAACATAATCATAATCATAAAAGAACACTACTAGAATCATCCTATAGGATCCCACACGTGCAATGTGTAAGAGAAGTCTCATACTCTCCCTCACACTATGTAGTAACCTTTAAGACAACCCTAATAGAAGTTCACATACGTAACTTGTTCATACCTTTACATTAGGGAAATAAGTACCATAAACCACATGAGACAATGTGAGCTACATGGAATCCAGTGTTCTACTCCCACACCGAAAAGTGAGGGTTAACAATTGCCTAAGGTGCAACCATTCGTACATAGGTATATAGGTGGATCTACTAAGCTAGAGTCCAATGCGGGAACATATTTAAGGGATATTGCTTCTAGAAACCTTGACTTACCCACGAGAGGGTTTCCATCTCATGAGAAAACACATATATTGGGAAACGGGCTTACTAACGTAAATAAACCCATGTGGGAGGCCGAACTTACTAACGTGAGACCTCCATCTCATTTACATTCCCTTTAGGTGCTAAGCAATTATTCCTTTAGTAGTCATCATATATCATCGTACAAGTTCTCATTAGCCACTTCTAGACCCTTAGGTGAACATCTTATCATAATAGCTCATAGATGATCATAAGTGAGATATATCCTTTCACTTTTAGACC
Source organism: Solanum sitiens (assembly GCA_016801875.1). NCBI lineage: Eukaryota > Viridiplantae > Streptophyta > Magnoliopsida > Solanales > Solanaceae > Solanum > Solanum sitiens. Next base: position 2,744,336 of record JABWTJ010000012.1, on the reverse strand, counting down.
CAACATTACAATCATGAGAAACTACATTCAACCATATAATGATCATACAATAACATAATTATGTGCTTCATAGCCAATTCATAGATCTAGGGTTAGGGATGAGGGATCCTTGTCACCAATCATCACAATAACACAATTAGCTATAGCATCATCATCACATAAGTAGATTTCACCTTGCATAATTGAGATCAAATGAGAATCAAGATCATACCTCATTTCCCTTCATTGGACTTCATACTTCAATAACCAAGAACCCACAACCAATATATTAAATAGGGCAATTCATGAAGTATTAACATAACTAAAATCAAAGTAAACAAGTGACATGTTCATCACCCTCAACAATTCACCTTAATCAATCCAAGAAATTAGGGATTTAGGGGAAAGACATTGGTCAAGGGAAAACTCATAAGAATTCGTCAATTAACCATTAGTTCATACTGAAACAACATTAATTTATCATAATTGATCACAATTAACTCACTTCGTTTTAGAAAGAAGACCCATGTGAGGAGAAAAACCCTTGTTTTGGGGGAATTAGAAATCATATTTTGAAGGAACTCTTGGGGAAAGGATTCCTAAGAGTCAAAGAAACCACACCTTATAGATGAGAAAACCACGAAATTGACTTGGAAAACTTGAAGGCTTTATCTTCTTCTTTGAGCTCTTTTAGTCTTCAATGGAGTTTGGGAGGATGAGATTTTTGAGTTCAACTTGTGGGAATTGATTTGAGTGATGAAATTGACATAAAACTGACCCTAATACATTATATAGTCATCCATTAAATTATCCAAAAGATCCCTCACTTAAATGAGTTTATTTGTGAAGTTAAAACACCCAAAATACGATATTTTACAAATCTGGGAAATGGCTCCGCATCGCGAGGCCAACACACAATTCTTATTTGGAAAATAAAATTTGAACCAATGAGGTTCGTGTGGGCTGCGCGTCATGCAGCATCCCACAGAATCCTGACTTATGCAGGCTGCTTTAGCAGCCTGCCCACCCATGTTGGGGTCCTTCCCAAGGACCCTTCTGGTGGTCCTTGTGGTGTCTTTATCTAACGTTTAGACTCTCTATACTACACTCTACCTATAAAAAGTCTTTTTACAAGTTTTAGACTCCAATTGACCCTCTGAAACCTTCCCTAAACATAGGGATGTCAACTAGTTAAATTTTGCTACTTTCCGAACGTTAAGGCTTTTCTTTAATGTTATGGCTCCGAAAGTTCTCAAAAAAGTTATTTACAGTTATTTTGACCTAAAACCATTATCACTTGACATATTAAGCTCTAGTATAGGTCATGGAAATTTCCGGGTGTGTCAATACTCCCCCCTTTAGTAATATTCTTCCCCGAATGACACTCTAAACCTTTTTATAGGAGGAAAAACTCAAGACTAGCATCCAACCAACCAACAATATCATAATGAGTCATATATCATTGGAGGAAATATCAATTCCTTTCAACATATAAATATAGCATTAACAAATAGGAACTTAATCCACACATACCATAACAAAAGCTCAACTTTTCATATCACATAAGGAGGTACTACCTTCTCAATTTCAATATGAGCTCAATATGAACATTAAAAGTTGACATGTTGATTTATTATCAAAACAATATCAATTATGCTCATTATAATGTTCCATGAACACTTATAGCACACAACACACTCAAGTGAAAGCCAAAATAATAAACATATTTCATCGAAAGATAAGAACTCCACTTATGCATGAATTTCTACTATACTATGCACATATTTAGAAAAAAATGATAAGTTAAACATTATTCACAATATTAATATATGGAATTACTAACCTTAATCTTTTCTAGGAGTAAGGGGAAAAAGATGAGGATAACGGGTCTTCATGTCGTCCTCGACCTCCCATGTTGCACTCTCAACAAGGTGGTTCCTCCAAAGAACATTTACGTAGGCAACCTCTTTATTCCTAAATTTCATAACTTGGCGATCTAATATCTCAACCGGGACCTCCTCATATGAAAGGTCCTCCTTTACCCCCAAACCTTCTAGAGAAAGAAGGGACACCGGATCGCCTATACATTTCTTAAGCATATATACATGGAATAATGGATGAATCATGGACAACTCAATTGGAAATTTCAACTCATAGGCAACACTCCAAATCCTCTTCAAAATTTCGTACAGCCCCTCATAATGGGGACTAAGTTTCCCTTACATTCCAAACCTCATCACCCCTTTCATGGGTGAAATTTTCAAATAGACCCAATCTCCTACTTCGAACTCAAGTTCCCTTTTTCTATTATCAACATCGGATTTTATCGACTTTGAGCTGCTTTAAGTCATCTCTTATAACCGAACCTTCTCGAGATCTTCATAAACCAAATGGGGACCAAGTAGAGCAAACTCACCTACCTTCTACCACCCAACCGGGGATCTACACCTCCTCCCATAGAGTCCTTCAATGTGTGCCATGGAGATAGTAGAGTGGTAGCTATTGTTATAGGAGAATCTATCAAATATAGGTGGTCATCCCAATTGCCTTTGAAGTCGATGTCCCAAGCCTTCAACATGTCTTCAAGGGTTTGACTAGTGCGTTCTGCTTGACCATCCGTCTTGGGATGAAAGCGGTACTTAGTTTCACCTTTGTACCAATCCCAATTTGGAAAGCTTTCCAAAAATGGAAGGGAAATTCAGTACCTCTATCCGAAATGATGGACAAAATGGTTCCATGAAATCTCACTATTTCATTGAGGTACAATTTGGCATAATCTTCCGCTGAATATCTGACTTTGATGGGAAGAAAATATACGGACTTGGTCAACCTATCCACAAGAACACATATCGAGTCATGTTGCCTTCGGGTACGAGGAAAACCAACTATGAAATCCAGGTTAATATCCTCCCACTTCCATGTGGGAATGTCTATATTTTGAGTCAAACCACCCGACCTTTGGTGCTCTACTTTTACTTGTTTTAAATTCGGACACTTAGCAACAAAATCCGCTATGTCCCTTTTCATACGATTCCACCAATATGTTTCTCGTAAGTCATGGTACATCTTTATGGCACCCGGGTGAATGGAATATCGGGAGCCATGAGTCTCTTCCATGATCAATTCCGTCAACCCATCCACATCCAGTACACACAATCTTCCTTGGTGCCTAATCACCCCAGCTTCCCCTTGAGAGAAGGACTCATTATCTATACTAAGGACCGTTTCCTTTAACTCCATCAATAGAGGATCAAGGTGTTGTTTGGATTTCACCCCAACCGCTAGAGACGACTCGGAGTTATGCCGAACAATGACACCACCTTTTAGTTAATCTTGTATTCGGACACCCAACCGGTCCAACCTATGAACCTCTTTCACCAGCTCTTTCTTATAATCTTCAACATGTGTCACACTACACATGGATTCTCGACTCAAAGCATCTGCCACCATATTATCTTTCCCGGGATGGTAAAGGACACTCATATCATAATCCTTTAAAAGCTCTAACCATCTTCTTTGGTGTAAATTCAAGTCTTTTTGGGTGAATAAATATTCTAGACTCTTATGATCCGTGAACATGTCAACATGGACCCCATATAGATAGTGTCTCCAAACTTTAAAGTAAATACCACGATCGCAAATTCAAGGTCGTGTGTTGGATAATTCCTCTCATGTGGCTTGAGTTGTCTAAAGGTATACGATATGTCTTTGCAGCGTTGCATAAGCACACATCCTAGACCCACTCGGTAGGCATCAGAATAAACCATAAACCCATCGATACCCTCCGGTAAAGTCAATACCGTAGCAGAGGTGAGTCTATCTTTCAATAATTGGAAGCTCTTCTCACAAGATTCCGACCATTTGAACTTGGACTTCTTTGGGGTTAAGGCCATTAGTGGAGATGTGATAGATGAAAATCTCTCAACAAACCATTTATAGTAGCCGGCCAATCCTAGATAACTCTGAATATTGGAAGGACTCAAATATCTCGACCAACTTTTGAGCACTTCTGTCTTCCTTGGATAAACCTCTACCCCTTCACTAGAGAAAATGTTCCCAAGAAAATCCACCGACCTCAACAAAAACTCACACTTTCTAAACTTAGCAAAAATTTGGTTATCTTTGAGAACTTGCAAAAATATTTTCAAATGATCCATGATCATCCTCACTCCTTGAGTATATCAAAATATAATCAATAAAGAAAATCACGAACAAATCAATACACTTTTTTAAAACTTGATTCCTGAGGTCCATGAAAGGCATTGGGGCATTGGTTAGGACAAATGATTTAACAAGGAATTCAAAATGACCATATCTTGTTTGAAATGCCATTTTTTGAATATCAACCTCCCTCACCCGAAGTTGGTGATAACCCAATCTTAAGTCAATCTTTGAAAAGTAGCTAGCTCCTTGGAGTTGATAAAACAAGTCAACAATCCTAGGGAGAGGGTACTTATTATTTATAGTGACTTTGTTCAATTGGAGAATATCGATACATATTCTCAAAGACACTTCCTTCTTATTTACGAATAATTCCGGGGCACCCCATGGAGATATGCTCGGTTGAATGAAACCCTTATCTAGCAAATATTTGAGTTGAGCCTTTAGTTCTTCCAACTCGGTCGGGGCCGTCCGATAAGGAGGCATTGAAATAGGTTGTGTATCTGGTAATAGATCTATACCGAAGTCAATCTCCCGTTTGGGAGGAATTTTGGGAAGATCATCGGGGAAGACTTTCGGAAATTCCCTCCCCACGGGTACCGACTCTATGGAAGGGACCTCAGATTCAAGATCCATTACTCTTACTATGTGATAGAGACAACTCTTTGCAATTAACTTGCAATAAGACACGGAATGATCTTACCTCTAGGATTTGAGTTTCCTCCCTTCCACTCAAAAACAGGTTCATTCAGAAATTGAAATTTGACCACTCTTGACCTACAATCAATAGAGGCAAAACACGCATACAACCAATCCATTACTAATATAATATCTAAATCTAGCATATCAAGTTCGGTCAAGTCAACCAACACAAATCTATTGGGCAAGAAAATAGGACACCCTTTATAGACTCTTTTTACCACTATAGAATCACCCACCGGGGTAGAAGCCGAGATAGGCTCATCTAAGATAACAGGTAGTATATCAAATTTCAAGGGTACAAGAGGAGTCAAAAATGACAACGTAGCTCCCAGATCCAATAAAGCATATAAATCAAAGGAAAATACTTCTAACATACCGGTGACCACGTCCAGTGAGCTCTCTCGATCACTTCGGGATTGGAGAGCATAGAAGCGATTCTTCTTAGGAGAATTCGGGTTTGGAGCACTTACTTGAGCTTGAGAATTTTCCCTTCCTTGAGTCCTCATCATAGGGAAATCTCTCTTGACGTGACCACTTTTTCCACAATTATAGAAATTACCCGAACCAAAAAGGAGCTTTCCATCATCTATTCTACCACATTTAGAATAGAGAGGCCTATCAACATAAGAACCACCACCTTTTCCCTCTTGGGGCTTGGGAGTAGGGACCTTACTCTTAATTTCCCTTGAAGCACTATAAGATCCTTGATTAGAAAAGCCCTTCTTGAACCTTGGTTTGTCTTGAACCTCATACCTATTCTTAGAAGAATTTCCCTCTTCGTTCTCGCCTTCTTCAAATCCCTACAAACTTGCTTAAGCTTTTGTTCGTCAATTTGCTCGGCATGAACCATGTGACGAGAGATTTCTATGCTAGGAATCAACATATCCGACCTCCATTCATTAACCATACTGTGAGCATGCTTTGATTGTTGGGTGAATTTGAGGCTATACTCTTTCACGCTCGTACCCCCTTGATGAAGTTTGATGAATTCTTGAATTTAGTTCCAAGGAAAAAAATTTTTCAAGAAAAGTCCTTTTGAAAGCTCACCAAGAAATCCGACCTTTAATAACCGGCCTCTCATCCTTCCGGTTCGCATACCACTCTTGAGCCATAGTTTTGAGTTGGTAGACATCTACTTCCGCCTTTTCTTGAGAAGAAACACATATAGCATCAAGAACCTTGAACACTTCATCAATAAACCCTTGTGGGTCCTCCTCTACCTTAGAACCATAGAATATAGGGGGATTCATCCTTGTGATATCCCTAATCCTTGAAGCTATGGTATTAGCATTGGGGTTCACTTGCACCCTTGTATCCCTAGCAACTTGGGTAACCAACACTTGAGTCAAGATATGAATGGCCGACCTTATCTCAACATTAGACATAGCCCCTCTTCAATTGGAACTTGAGGGTTTTGAGGAGCTTGAGGGGGAACCGCCTAATTTAAATTCTCCTCTCCGGCCCTTCGAGCATAGTTCCTTCTTGTATTCATTTCTAATAGGCATAAATAAAGGATTAGATGAAACGATTAGATAGATCTAAGACTCTTAGGCATGACCAAGGAATAACAAGAGAGTGAAAGTTCCTAAGCATCAAATAGTCTCTCATTCATAAGTGTGGCGCGCTTCACAATTATGAATAAGACCCTACATAGACGTGGTTTATTGATACATCCATCCTAAGAAGATTTATCCTCATGCTCTGATACCAAGTTTGTTACGACCCAAAGTACCCCTAGGACAAACCGGTGTCGTCGTCCTCTATGCGGACTAAGACAAGCCTCTTAGCATTTATAATAGCAAATCATCAATAAAAATCACGGAAAAATTAAAACTTTTGCTTATATAGCATGGAGGTTTACATAGACCTCTACATAGGAAGCATACAAAGGCTTCTCGCAATAGTCTATAAGTACGCATAGTATATTAGTCTAATACTTTGTCTCATATCAACCATCTAAACGAAGTCAAACAATGCTAAGTATCACATTAGCAACCCATTTCATACTTACAACATATTCTCATATATAACATGCTTCATATACCAATACTTGTCATAGCTTATGAACATAATTATAATCATAAAAGACCACTACTAGAATCATCTTATAGGATCTCACATGTGCAATGTGTAAGAGAAGTCTCATACCCTCCCTCACACTATTTAGAAACCTTTAAGACAATCCTTATATAAGTTCACATACATAACTTGTTCATACCTTTAGTTTTGGGAAATAAGTACCATAACTGACATGAGACCATGTGAGCTACATGGAATCCGGTGTTCTACTACTACATCGGAAAGAGAGGGTTAACAGTTGCCTATGGTGCAACCATTCTTACGTAGCTATCTAGGTGGATCCATTAAGCTATAGTCCTATGCGGGCACATAGTTAAGAGACAATAATATTGCTTCTAGAAACCTTGACTTACTAACGTGAGGGTTTCCATCTCATGAGACAACATTATATTGGGAATCCGGACTTACTAACGTGAAGAATCCCATGTGGGAGGCGAGACATACTAAAGTGCGACCTCCATATCATTTACATGACCTTTTAGTGCTAGCATATTTTTCGCTTTAGTAATCATCATATATCATCGTACAAGTTCACATTAGCCTTTCTAGACCCTTAGGTGAACATCTTATCATAATAGCCTATCGATGATCATAAGTGAGAACTATCCGTTCACTTTTAGACCCAACATTATAATCACGAGAAACTCCATTCAATCATATAATAATCATACCATAACATAATTACGTACTTCACAGCCAATTCATAGATCTAGGGTTAGGGATGAGGGATCTTTGTCACCAATCACCACAATAACAGAATTAGCCATAGCATCATCATCACATAATTAGATTTCACCTTTGCATAATTGAGATCAAAGGAGAATAAAGATCATACCTCATTGCCCTTCATGGGACCTCATACTTAAATTCCCAAGAACCCACCACCAACATATGAAATAGGGCAATTCAAGAAGCAAGTGACATGTTAATCACCCTCAACAATTCACCTTAATCAATTCAAGAAATTAGGGATTTAGGAGAAAGACATGGGTCAGGGGAAACTCATAGGAATTAAACAATTAACGATTAATTCATACTTAAACAACATTACTTCACATTACTTTTATTTACAACATTTAATGACACATTCATGCATTTTCATATAATGACACGCCAAGACTCCTTCCAAATGTGTACAGGTTGAATAGATAGATAGCGTCCCATTCCACCACCTACCCTAAGTAGTACACCCTTAAGAAGACTTAGTTCATTTACATTCATTTGTGGGGTCTAGCTTTAAACGACATATACAATGAGTACTAGACATGGAATCCCGGTATTAACCCCTACCGGTTGAGGGCTCCCTACTTGTCTATGGTAGGGTCATAAGTCTTTAGCCTTTACATGGATTCTTCAATAGCTACACCTACGCGGGTGCATAGTTAAGGGATAAGGAGATTGCTACTAAGTAACTCATTTTATACTAACGAGGAGCATTCATCCCAAAAGGTACATTGCATACAACATCTCTACTCACAAAGCGTACCCATCCCATCTTCAAATCCTTTCAGTGATAAGCATAACTCCCCCACGGAGTCTTAAACATTCATAGACTATATGTTAAGGGTTAGCTATTTAGTACCACATGTCATAAACGAAAGGTACTTATCCCTAGAGGTTACTTTTGAATAACGCATCTCAACTCATGAAGGGTATCAACCTCCAACCTATCTTTGAAAGCTCATTCGGAATAGTGAGGTTGCTACTAGACACTTCATATGAACTAATGAAGAGTGTTCACCCAAAATTCCCCCTTTTCATACTATAGGAATAGTAGGGATGGTCTATACACTTCATCTATATTGGCGAAGAGTGTCTACCCTATAAATCCCCTATTTCATTCATAACTTCATTCATAGTGTATGTGTGTGAGTACATTTGAACACATCTTCCACATAATCACCATAACTCATAACTTTGACTTGTAGAAATGTTCATACCTAAATTCATCATACTTATACACTATCAGGCTTCAGATGAACATATACTTCATTTAGACCTAACATCTTCAAGATACAGATTTTCAACTTCCTAAAACACATCATGCATAAACATCACAATTGTAATACCTCTGAAACAACATAGGTGAAACTAGAGTCTAACATGTTTGTCATGAGGGTATAAGGTCCTAAAATGGTTTATAATGTGGTAATGAGCCAGTGTCTAATGATTTAGGTGATTTGGAAATGTAACGTCAAGGGACAACCAAGATGTTCGACTGCTAAGTCACCTATGTGCCTTATGTGTTTTATTTGTTTATGTGTGTGTCATAAGATTATGAGGTCCTTATATGAGTAAAAATACTATTTATAGGCAGTGTGCTAAGTTTCATGAGTTTTGCAGGTCAAACGTCCAAGAACGTCCATACGTTCGAAAGGTTTGCTTTAAAACAACCTCGTGTGTCTTAGCATGTTTCGTCAAGTTTTATGTGTTTGTTTTGGATGAAATTTATATGAGAGGTCCTAAACTCGTATACGGTCATATTCGAGTTGTAAACGTCTGGTCAAACATCCCCAAAGACCAGCCAAGTTTCCTTGAGGAAGGACCCATCTTGGTGGTCAAAACTACCTAAAGCAGTCCCACCTACGGAGGCAATTGACACCCAGTAGGCTGGTCAACGCCCCATAGGTGAGGGACGTTAGTCAAGAGTTAGGTGTGGGAGGATGGCCTTCCAAGGACTACTCATTGACTCAAACCACGGACCGCCATAATGGTCCGTTGGTTGGGAGACGATCCGTCGATTATCCAGGCATCGATGGTACATGCCTGCAACTTCGCAGTTCACTGTTAATTGCAAGGGTGGATTGGTAAATTCAACCAACGTCCAAATAATTAATTTGGCAGTTTCCTAAGGGTGTTCTAAGTATTTTAATAGGGTTTACAAGTCCTAAACACCTAGATTAATTCATTCTTCAAAAATCAAAACCCAAAACCTCTAAAGAGACCTCTAGAACTCCATTGAAGCTTTAAGGGAGATTGAAGCTTGAAGGTTGACTTCTCCAAAAAATTCTATCTATTTTCGTGGATTAACATCAGTTAAGGTATGGTTCTTAATCCTTGGAACTCTTTTCTTGAAGGAGGTAATCTTCAAAGTATTTTTCAAATACTTCTCAAAAGATGAATTTTCTAAATTGAAATCTATCCAAGGTTTCTTGCATTAAATGTTTTGAACCGTTGAATATTCATTGAATTGTGGTTAGTTAGATTATTTTAACTTAAATTCTTCATGAACCCATGCAAAACCTAGATTCTTCAAATTGTCTATATTATGGGTGTGATGGTCATGTCTCAATGCTTATGAATTCTAGTGTAATTTTCGTTGGGTTTTAGAATAATGTAAGAATTGTATTAGATTAATGTATAGGCTGTCTTATATTGATAAACCTATATTTAATTAATTTAGATTCATTGAGTATTATGATGTTTGTATTGAATGGATGATCATGCCCATGGTAAGCACCTTTTGGTATTGTATTGGATGATTTAGCTATGGATTCTGTCACGACCCGAAAGCACCCCCTAAAAGTTAGGGAAACCTTTGAATCATGACCGGGAGTACTTGACCCCTTTGGGGTCTCGTACAAGCCCTCTAACTAACATTCATAACATAAAGCATGAAAAGTAGTGTGGAATTAAAACTTTTCACGATAATAATAATAAAAGGAGTCTTTTCATAAATACTAGGAAATCTTATCGTCACAAACCAACTTAAAGACACAACTTGGAATCTTAGGGACACGGCCCTTTACAATAAAAGTAAATACATTTTTAAGTCTTAATTAAGAAACTAAGAAACATAAAACTATGTCCTCGAATATATGAGGACATACCCAATTCTTGAGAGATAGAATTCCCAAGCTTCAACTCCGATCCTCCAAAAAGTCTTCTAACCTATACTCATAAGGTATATAAAAGTATGGGGTTAGTACAACAATGTACTAAGTATGGCATATGCCAAAACATAATAAAAGGGACATTTTAGTAAAATAACTTTTCATGCAATTAAAGCAATATTCATGAATCTAGAAACAAACAAACATAAGAATCGATGATCAACACTTTATGGCAACTTTACTAAAACTTAGAGTAATCAAAAGGAACATTTCAATGAACTTACTAAACTTACAATGACAATTGAATAAAGAATCACAGTGAATACATTGGATTCTAACAATGAAGACCTTACAGTGAATGGCATGGTCCAAGTCATATGAACTCTTTTCCATTGAAGTTTCCCTAACCCAAGGTTATCCTAAGACTCCCTAAAGTGAGCTAAGATGGGATTTTCATTACACCTCCCTTCAAAGCACACCAAAGCGACCTTTAAACTACCAAATCTTAGGCTTACTTCGTTGGAAATCAAATCCACGCCCTTGGCTAACATATGTAAAACACTCAAGGAAATATAGGTCATACCAAGTGCAATGTGAGAGTAGCATCCCATACTACCACTCCCACTTAGTACTCCTAATGGATTCCATTTACTCAAGTACTCCACAATAATCCTCCATAACACTACGCCATAGTACTTATTCACACGGACTTCATGAAGGTACTCTTCTCCCATAGTAGGTATAGGTCACACCAAGTGCAATGTGAGAATAGCATCCCATACTACTACTCCCACTCAATGCTCCTACTCGGTAACTAATGTGGATTGAGCACTTCACGACATAAATACACAAATTCAACAATATACAAGATAATTAGTTTCAAATCAATTCTTTGTGGGAGTTAGCTTAACCGACAAACACCATGAGAGCTAGACATGGAATCCCGATATTAACCCCTATCGGATGAGGGATCCTTACTTGCCTAGTGTAAGGTCATGCTTCTTAGCGTTTACATGGCTTTTCCAATAGCTACACCTATGCGGGCACATAGTTAAGGGATAAGGAGATTGCACTAAGTAACTCACTCTCTACTAACGAGGAGTACTCATCTCAAGAGGTACTTTGGATTACAACATCTCAACTCACGAAGTGCAATCTACCTCCCCTTCATATCCTCTCGGTGCTAGGCATAACTCCCCACGGATTTCTCAACATAATAGTCTATCTTAGAAAGCTCACTATGAATGGAAAGGTTTCTACTAGACACTACATCTCAACTCACGAAGTGTGTCCACCTCAAGATTCCCCTTTTTGCTGAACTTGGCATAATACAAATCTTAAAAGAGTTTGTGCGTACATGTGCACACCTTGCATAAAAGCATCGCTTCATTATCATCAAGTTCTACACATACTTTAACCTTAATTCATCAACTTACACACTCTACATGCTTCTCATAATCATACACTTCATTTAGACATAAACTAGGTCAAACATGCAATTCAAGCTACATCAAACACAATACAAGACCCATTTCCCATATATCTTCATTTCACATATTAGACCTTCAAGATCACATACTCAAAACATACTAAGTAACATCAAGTTCATCAATTAGCACCACCATCCATAAGGTGGACCATACCACTCAAATAGAAATTCATAATAAGAAATTTACATTGAGAGCAACTCATCAACAAATCAAAACATCATCACCCATATGTAATTTATCAATATTTCACCATATTAAAGCCCTTAGCGCAGTAGCTACACAAACATGACAAATACAAGAATACCCAAGTTCATACCCTACTCAAATCATGCTCACATAACCCATTTTCAAGCCAAAAGTTGAAGTATGCATATACAAGAGTTTCATGGAGTTTTTACATCAAAATCATCAATTCAAACCAAAATAAATACATTTAAACCATTAGAACTTAAATACAAGAAGACCCATACTAGAAATCAAAGTTAGAAGAAGTTTGAGTTTAGAAACCCTTTTGAAAACCATTTTGGAAATTGGCTTCTTGAATGAAAATATATTCAAGAATGGATACCATACCTTTAAGAGAAGGAAATCCACTAATTTTGATGAATAAACAAGCCCAAAGCAGCCCTCCTTTCCCTCCTTGAGCCTTGGCTTCAATGGTGACTTTGAGAGAGTTTTCTTTTTAGAGAGAGAGTTTGAATGTTGAAGTGAGGGTCTTGTCTAGGTCTAGGGATTAAAACTCATTTAATATAACCTAAAAATCCCTTAACAAACCGTCCAAACTCTTATTTAGACGTGGGGTGAATTTACAATTTCACCCCTGACTTGGCAGAAAAATTTGCGCACAGGGACAAGACTTGCGACGACCTACTTGTGACGGGGCGTCACGGGTGCAACGGCCCGTCCTGACCATCCGTTGCAAACTTAAGAGGCTTGAAAAGGGTCCCCGCTACACCCTTGAACAAGTCCCCCACGACGGAACCTTGTGACGGGGCGTCACAGCCATGACTGGTCGTTGACTGCTCCGTCGCCAAGGATGCCTGGGACAGCCTGCTTACAAGGTTTTGGGTCCTTCATCAAGGACCCTTCGATGGTCCTTGGGGATAATTTCCCGGACGTTTCCAACACAAATGTGATCATCTATAAGTTTAACACCTCTCACATGAATTTCATCCAAAACGAACACATAAAACTTGACAAAACTTGTCTAGACGTTCAAGGTCGACTCAAGGCATATCTTTCGAATGCCTTGGACGTTCTTGGTCGTTTAACCTCCAAACTTCACGAAACTTTGCACACTTCCTAAGGACACTAAACTAACTCCTTTTTACTTAAAATCAACTCAATAAACAATCATGAGTCTCTAGTTCACCTTAGTTCATTTTGGGGCGTTATATTCTCCCCCACTTGGAATAACATTCGTCCTCGAATGACAATTAAATTTTTAAGAACAACAAGGACTCTCTTGGCATCATATAATTCACTTAGATCATGATCAAAACATCAACAATAAAAGCATCAATTAGCAATGAACATCATTTCACACTTTCAACACTTATCAACATAGACAACTTTTGCCAAACTGCACAAAGTCAAAAATCAACCTTAAACTTCTTTTATGGAGGAACTACCTTATCCAACTTTAAACATGCTCATAACCAATACCTTTACACACATTGAAACTAAAATTCAAGAAAAAACAATTTTCTTCAAAATGCCAAAATTTTTAGAGTGATGTTCACTGCCAAGTTACCAAATTTTTTAAAAAATTCACTCTTTAAGAAATTCATCAAGATGACATGATCATATGGACTATAAAACCATATAAACTCATCTCATAACACAAAAGCAACAATAACAGAGAGTTGAGACTTACCAAAACCATCAAGCCGGATTAATTATCCTTTCTAGCCCCCATCCCATAGGAAAGGTTCTTCTTGGGAGCATTAGGATGTAGGGAAGCTTGATTGACATCTCTCCCCCTTGATTTAAGGTTTGGGCAGTCCCTCATCTTGTGGCATTTATTACCACATGCAAAACAACCATCCGATCCGGCAGACACTTACCCCCATGTTGCTTGCCACAAGTAGGGCACCTAGCCCTTTCATAGGAATGACCACCACCTTGAGAAAGTTGATATGGAGACCTATCCTTGTTTCCCATAGAAGAATCTTGGGGATAAAACCTCTTCTTAGGCCTTTGGTGACTAGAATCTTCCGACCTAGGTCTCTTGCCCTCTTGCCTTATCTCCCTAATTTTGGACTCCTCAATTAGTTGTGCATAAACCATGAGCCTAGAGATATCCATGTCATTAAGAAGCATAGCCGTACGACACTGTTTTTCCACCAAGCTAGACACGCCCATCACAAACTTGTTCATCCTAGCCCTAGGGTTGGCTACCATGGTTGGGGCATTCTTAGAGAGTTGGGTGAATTTGAGAGAGTACTCTTGCACACTCATTCCCCCTTGACGAAGGTTTATGAATTCAACCATCTTCTTCTCCCTCCACTCTAAAGGAAAGAATCTATCTAGGAAAGCCTCTTTGAATTCCTCCCAATCAACCAGTCCTCTTTCTAAGGGTCTCTCACCCCTCCATTGCTCATACCACACTTGAGCAACATCCTTAAGTTGGTAAGCGGCCAATTCCGCTTTCTCCCTAGGGGTCACACCCATAGAATCTACCACCTTGAAAACCTCATCTATGAAGCCTTGTGGATCTTCATCCACCTTAGTGCCATGAAAAGTAGGAGGGTTCATCCTCATGAAATCTCGAATCCTAGAAGTGGGAGTACTAACATTTTGTTGGGGCCTATCTCCTAGGTTAGCTTGGCCCACAAAGTGATTGTTGACAACTTGAACTTGAGCCGTCATGAGTTGGGTCAAGTTCATTAGGGCAGCCCTCAACTCCGCATTAGTCATATCACCCTCAACAAAAAGAGCTTGAGGCATAGGAGGCATAGGAGGCACTTGAGGTCCTTGAGGTTCAGGAGGCACTTGAGGTTCTTGAAGAGGAACCTCCTCATTTTCCTCCCCTAAGACAACAATAGGAACTTGGTCAACACGGGGAAGGACTCTCTCATTTGGTACACCTCCCTCCTCCCTTCTAGCGGTTGATCTCCTCGTATTCATGTCCTAAAAACACAAAAAAACGAGGTTGAGAATAGACACCTTATATACTCAACTCTAAGGCACGATACTAGAATAGAGAAGAAAGTGAAACTTCTAGCATCCTATAGCCTCTTGTACATGGATGTGTCGCGACTCACACCAATGACCAAGATACTACTAGATGTGGCTGGTGAGACTTTCAGACCTTAAACTATTTCCCAAAACCTTATGCTCTGATACCAAGTCTATCACGACCCGAAAGCACCCCCTAAAAGTTAGGGAAACCTTTGAATCATGACCGGGCGTACTTGACCCCTTTGGGGTCTCGTACAAGCCCTCTAACTAGCATTCATAACATAAAGTATGAAAAGTAGTGCGGAATTAAAACTTTTTACGATAATAATAATAAAAGGAGTCTTTTCATAAATACTAGGAAATCTTATCGTCACAAGCCCACTTAAAGACACAACTTGGAATCTTAGGGACACGGCCCTTTACAATAAAAGTAAATACATTTTTAAGTCTTAATTAAGAAACTAAGAAACATAAAACTATGTCCTCGAATATATGAGGACATGCCCAATTCTTGAGAGATAGAATTCCCAAGCTTCAACTCCGATCCTCCAAAAAGTCTTCCAACCTATACTCATAAGGTATATAAAAGTATGGGGTTAGTACAACAACGTACTAAGTATGGCATATGCAAAAACATACTAAAAGGGACATTTTAGTAAAAATAACTTTTCATGCAATTAAAGCAATATTCATGTATCTAGAAACAAACCAACATAAGAATCGACGATCAACACTTTATTGCAACTTTACCAAAACTTAGAGTAATCAAAAGCAACATTTCAATAAACTAACTAAACTTACAATGACAATTGAATAAAGCATCACAGTGAATATATTGGATTCTTACAATGAAGACCTTACAGTGAATGGCACGGTCCAAGTCATATGAACACTTTTCCTTTGAAGTTGCCCTAACCCAAGGTTATCCTAAGACTCCCTAAAGTGAGCTAAGAAGGGATTTTCATTACACCTCCCTTCAAAGCACACCAAAGCGACCCTTAAAACTACCAAATCTTAGGCTTACTTCGTTGGAAATCAAATCCACGCCCTTGGCTAACATATGCAAAACACTCATGGAAATATAGGTCATACCAAGTGCAATGTGAGAGTAGCATACCATACTACCACTCCCACTTAGTACTCCAAATGGATTCCATTTACTCAAGTACTCCACAATAATCCTCGATAACACTACACCATAGTACTTATTCACACGGACTTCATGAAGGTACTCTTCTCCCATAGTAGGTATAGGTCACACCAAGTGCAATGTGAGAATAGCATCCCATACTACTACTCCCACTCAATGCTCCTACTCGGTAACTAATGTGGATTGAGCACTTCACGACATACATACACAAATTCAGCAATATACAAGATAATTAGTTTCAAATGAATTCTTTGTGGGAGTTAGCTTAACCGACAAAGACCATGAGAGCTAGACATGGAATCCCGATATTAACCCCTATCAGATGAGGGATCCTTACTTGCCTAGTGTAAGGTCATGCTTCTTAGCGTTTACATGGATTTTCCAATAGCTACACCTAAGCGGGCACATAGTTAAGGGATAAGGAGATTGCTACTAAGTAACTCACTCTCTACTAATGAGGAGTACTCATCTCAAGAGGTACTTTGGATTACAATATCTCAACTCATGAAGTGCAATCCACCTCCCCTTCATATCCTCTCAGTGCTAGGCATAATGTAATATTTCGAAATCCCAAAGTCAGGTGGTAGGACTTAAACAGGCTCCTTAAGGTCTAAGCTATTCATCCTGGACAAATTAGGCATAGATGGAGTCGTTGAAGTGTTTTGGAACCAAAATGTTCATAATGTCCGGTAAGTTGGTTCATAAGAGGGCTAGAGTGTCCTTTTAGTTTAACCAAGTTAAAGAGTCGGAATTTAGTAAAAGTTTGTAACAATAAGTGTAACACATAGTGTGGGATGGTTTCATGTTGGAAAAGTCAGGGTACGACTCCCCGAGGATCGACTAAGGGCCCTCGAGGAGGACCCTTGAGACAGT
This sequence comes from Solanum sitiens, assembly GCA_016801875.1. Lineage (NCBI taxonomy): Eukaryota > Viridiplantae > Streptophyta > Magnoliopsida > Solanales > Solanaceae > Solanum > Solanum sitiens. Next base: position 2,726,886 of record JABWTJ010000012.1, on the reverse strand, counting down.
AGGCCACGACGGACACCATGACGTGGCGTCATAGGCGCGATGAAGCGTCGAGGCCACCGTCATGCCAGCCTTAGCTGCTGGGAAGAAAGCCTACGCCTGCACAGTCTCTGACCAACGCGACAGACGTGCAGGACGGAGGGTGGCCTGTCCGTCACGCCCACGATGGCTCGTCGGCGGGGAGTCGGCGGGGAGGGCCTATAGTGTTTTCAGGGATTTAAGTTTTAGTTAATTATTTTATTAAGTGTCTTAGGGGTAATTAGGGGGTTAAGGGAAGACTAATTAAGTGACTTAAGACCCCACTATAAATACGCAACCTTCATTAACCTAATCATAATTCTCCAAACAAAACTCACTTCCTTTTCTCTACTTTCTCTCTCTATTGGAAGACTCCATTGGAGAACAACTTGGGGAGATCATTGGGTTTGATTTAGCACGAAATTCACCATTAAAACGTCATCAAACCTTAAGATATGGGATCTAATTCACCTTTGAGACTTCTTTCCTCAAAGGGCTCCTTCAAAGATTTTCCAAAAGTTGAGTTTCATATGGGTTTCGTCCAATTTCGAGCTTGTTGTTATGAATTGAGTTGTTTATGTATTCTTTGGGTTATGATGAATAGATTATCATGTATTGTAGCTTGATTATGATGAATTTATATGGTTTGGTCTAGATTGTGGGAGATGACCCTAACCCTTAACCCTAGGTATTGGGATTGATATGAATTTGGGGTGGATGATGTAATTGATCTAATTATTGTTTAAATCATATTTAATGGTTGTTATTGCATTGATCATGAGTATAATGTAATGAATGGAAGTTCTTCATGCCTATTTCTTGAGTATTGAATATAGGGTAAGAAGATAGACTTTGATATCATGTTACCAAGCTTTGATTTAGTATTGCCTTGTGGTATAATGCTTTCTCTTAAATTAGTTCTTATGTTGACTATTGAATTACATTTGTATGATGACCCAAATTGGGTTGGTCTATTTGTTGATGTTAAGGCCCTTATTGTTGAACTATGGAAAAGTATTGGTAAGTCTTGATTATCCTAATCCTTACTTCAAATTGTGAATTATTTGTCATCAAGTGATAAGGTTGTGTTGAAGTATACCTTGTTTAAGGTGATAGGTTGGTATGATGATTGAATTGAAATGCTTAGGTTGGTTGTGAGGTTGCCTAGGAGTACATGATGTAGGGAAGTTGTTATGTAAAGATGTGCCCTATTGTGATGAGATGTGTAAGGGCTAACTTCACCTATATGAATTGTTAATGAAAGGATTATTTCTCATACAATTCTTATTGAGCTATGATGATGAATATACAAAGGTTTGACCCTACTATCTAAACTAATTGAGAAGATTAATAAAGTATTAAAGACCTCTTTAAATTGGGACTTAGCTTAGCACCGAGCGAACTGGACAATGGGAGGTGATGACTTATCCATAGAAGGAAAGAATCATCCTAAAGTTTCCCATGTGATGTTAACTCCCTTGTTTATGGGACATGTCATTTAAGGGATTCCCATTAGGAGCGGCCCACTTTACCTAATGGTATGAATAGGGATATCTACCTCTTAGTTCTTGAACTATGTTTCCACCATAGGATACTAGCTAGTGGATCCACCTAGATAGCTACGTTTACGTTAGGTTCTACTTTGGCCGGTACACAACCTTTAATCGGTGTAAGGTTTCATGACACCGGATTCCACATTTGCTCATGTGGTCTATGTCGGTTATGGCAAGGTTTCCATAAACTAAAATGAATGAATAAGATATAGAACAATCGAAGTAACTTGAAAGGGTTTGGCTATAGCTTAGGTAGGGGTATGGGACTCTACCTAAGCCTTGCACTAGTTGGCCTTGATGGGAGCTTTGAGAGATCAATATTATGTATGTAAAGTAGTGATGTAATGTAAATGACTTTGTACATTGAATAACATGCTTATGAGTATAAGGTTTTTGCTTTTGATTAAAGAAGAATGTTTTCATGAAATGGAAGAGTATGTTAGGTAAGGTTGATTGCTAATTGTAGTCTTGATAGGTTACTTGATTAAGTAAGAGTTATGCGAATTTACTTGATCATTGCACTTGTGACTTTATGAAGGGTATATTTAGTATGTTTTTCTTTACAATGCTTCACTTGTATACATGTTTTATAATGATTTTCTTAAATGTCCCTTTTTAAGTATATTTGATTGGTAATTGTATATGTGGTTCCATACTTAGTACATGTGGAGTACTAACCCCATTTCTTTCCCTTTTCCCAAACATTTTAGGTTCGGGTCATTGATCTTGCTCCGAATTGCTGGAAAGGAAGACTTGGATCTCTAACCATCCAAGTGGTAGGTCCTCATTCTCCCGAGGGCGTTGCCGACATCTTACTCCTATGTTACTTAGTTACTATAATTCTGTTTTGGCTTATTTACTCATTTGAGACGATGTTGTATATGGCCTACATGTGGATTTTTGTATTGATGTAGGGCTATGCCCAAGATTTATTCTCTTTGATAGATGGTTTATGAGATGAGACAGCTTTTATGACTATTACTTCTCTATTTATAATGTGTGAAATAAAAATAGAAGACTATGTAATCTTCGTATATGAACAAGTATATGTATACTTAATATAAATATGACTATGTATATGTAGCGGTCTATGTAAACCTCCGAGTAGTTATAGATAAAAAGTTTTAAATTCCTTCACATTTTTAATCGATGAATGCTATGACGAGGCTAAGAGGCTTGTCTTAGTCCTCAAAGAGGACTACGATGCCGATTACGTCTGGGGGGTAAACCCGGATGTGACAAACTTGGTATCAGAGCATGAGGTTGAATATCCTTGATAATAGCGTCTCTCTCAACCACGTTATATAGGTTTGTATTCATAATTGTGAAGTGCGCCACACTTATGAATAGAAACTTATTTGATGCTTAGGAATCACTCTCATTGTTGGAAATCCATATCGTGCCTCTAGAATGTACATCGTATATGTATTTGCCTAAACCTTGTGTTTTGGTTATAGGAGATGAATACTAGAAGGAATGCAGCTAAAAGACTTGAGTAGGAGATTGCTGCTGCGAGAATCCCTCCCCGTGGTTATCCAGTTCCTCCTCTTGAAGAGATTGTTGTTGATGAGCAGGTTCCCGATGATTCTCCATCTATGACAGAGGCTCAGATGAGGGCTATTCTTGCTCAAATGGCTCAATCCATGACTACTCAAGCTCAAGCCGCAATGGTGCAAGCCCAACCCATGACTACCCAAGCTAATAGGGATTTGGCACCTAGTGTTCATGAGCAAACTATGACTTCCCGACTTGGGGACTTCACCCGAATGAATCCTCCTATTTTCTATGGGTCTAAGGTTGATGAAGACCCTCAAGAATACATTGATGAGGTTTATAAGATCTTATGTGCTATGGGGTTGTCTTCTAATGAGAATGCCGAGTTGGCCTCATACCAACTCAAGGATGTGGCTCAGACATGGCATGTGCAATGGAAAGATAATAGGCCACTTCAAAGTGGGCCAGTGACTTGGGAGTTGTTCAAAAGGGCTTTTCTTGATCGGTTCTTCTCTAGAGAGATGAGAGAAACTAAGGTGGTGGAGTTCATCAATCTCCGCCAAGGAGAAAAGAGTGTTCATGAGTACTCTTTGAAGTTCATTCAATTGGCTAAATATGCTCCTTCCTTGGTCTCCGATCCTAAAGACGAGATGAGTCGATTCGTGACAGGTGTGTCGGATGATTTTCAAGAAGAATATCAATCGGCTATGTCAATCAGGTTGAGGAGGCTAGAGCAAAAAGGAAGGATAAGGATGTCACGACTGGAATCTAGACCCCAGACGAGACCGGTGTCGTTGACCTCTCAGAGGTCGCAGACAAGCCTACTTACGTCATTCTTACTTTACATAGGTTAATTTTACAGGGAAATTTGAAACTTTTTGTTTCTAAATATTGGTTACTAAACATTTCTAATACATTCGTAATTTGCTCACCATCAACCATCTAACATTAAGAGATAATCAAATGAAAGGAATAGTTCAATAAATCCTAATTGTATAATTGCCAAAACGGTCCAATACAAAGTCTGAATCAAAATAGGAAAGAAACGCTAGTGGAACATGCTCCACTAGCTCAACTCTAAAACTAAGCTGGAATGTAAAACAGTAGCATCCTCGAAAGCATGAGGACCTACCAAACTCCGGATGAATGCTGACGTCCGGATAGCTGCAACAATGATCCTGTAGCTCTATCGCCTACCTGTGCTTGCACCTAAAATAGTATAGATGTATAGGGTTAGTACACACTTGTACTAAGTATGGGTATATGCAAGCACACACCAAGGACATGCATGAGAAAGAATAGCTCTTTCCTAATGACATGATTTTTGGAAGTCAAGTCAGTGGACTTGCCAAATTGAGATTAGGAGGTTCCCAAATTTGGATTAGGAAAGTCAATGAGCTTTCCAAATTTGGATTAGGAAAGTCAGTGAGCTTTCCAGATTTGGAATAGGAAGCTTATGCCATGAGAATAACATACATCATCATACTTTTCACATTTGCAAACAACACATAACATTTACACGTAGCACATATCATATAGCTTACAACACACTTTGTATGTAGCACATAACTCCTTTAATATCATTCATTCATATGCCATGAGACCTCGGAATCATGGACTTAACATTAAGACATCCCAGAAATGAGGGCTCAACAGATGGGACCTCAACTAGAGAGTCTTCATTAGCAAACACAGAGTCTGCTTCGTTCATTCATACGTACTCCATTTCATTTCGTTCATAGGCCAGTGTAAACACCAGCTATACCTAGGATGTAGTTTAAGACTTTCATTAGGTTCGTTGTGCAATGACCAAGAATGACCTAATGTCATTACTTGAATCTAACTCACCTTTTGATTATCCTATTCTAACACCTTTGGTATCATTCATTTCATTATGTGCTTCATTTGAGGCTGGCCTCATTCATTCATTGGGAACTTTAACTTTAACCGACATAGATCATGTGAGCATCATGAAATCCAGTGTCTCCCCCACACCGAAAAGAGGTGGAATCACCGGCCAAGGTGACCCAAAACATGCTAGCGTACATGGGAATTTAACCCCGCTAGATCCCTATATTGGCAGTATAGGTTCGAAGACCAGGAGATATAAGGAGACCCATACCCGGCAAGCCGGATAGTCTCATCTCATAAGAGTTACGTGAACCTCCGCCCTTCCCGAAAAAAGGCATCACCGCTCATAGCTAGTCTATCGGTGCTCAGTATAAAGTTCCATTACATTCAACTCATACTTCATAAAAGCTAACTTCTAGTATGAGGACATCATAGCTCAATAGATGATTTCTCATCTCATCATTAGTATTAAGTGTCTTAATCTCAATACTTTTATTAGAGTGTTCATAGAGACTGGTCTCTTCATTAACTTTACACTCTCATAGGTGAGTATGTTTTGGTAACAATTACTTAGGGTCATTTGAGATTGTTCTCATCTTTTACATTAGCCTCATATCGTGTTGTCACCACATTCATTAACATTAGCACAATTGCTCTTCATAATTACTCACCCCATTTTACGTGAAAGTACATTTCATCATATGCCATGTACTTGGCCATTTGCGTATTTCACACTCTTACTTAACCCTTCTAGGGTTTCTTCGTTTCTTTACATACATCTTAGGTTCACTTATTTTTAAGCGTATGCTAGACTTATAGGTCTATACATACAAGCCATGAGGCTTCATTCATAGTTCGTTAAGTGAATCATATCTTCCTAAGATTATGTAGTACAAGACTTATGTATCTTGTATATATGCCAAGATATCGATTTCGATCTAAGTAGGTGGCATTATTCTTGAACATTTAATTCACGTATGATTTATGTATCAATACGGAAATTTGGGCAAGGGAACCCAAGTTCAAATCCCTTGGACAATACTTACATTTTTCCTTGACTTTATTTTTAGTCTTCATGATATTGGGACCCTAGGTCGAACCCCAACATCAACATTTCTTTTTAGTTCCTTTTCTCTAGAACTTCTATCCTTTGGCTGAGGGGTTGTGGGTTCGAACCCCCACAGCCCCCTCTTATTTTCCCATTTATTTTCCTTGTCCATTTTGGCTTAACCAGGAGGTTGTGGGATAAAACCCCCACAGCCTCTCTTTATTTATTTTTTCTTTATTTCTCTTGGGACTTAGAGGTTGTGGGTTCGAACCCCCACAGCCTCCTTATTTTCATTTTTATTTAAAAGTTAACTACTTAAGTGTTGGCAGTGAGGTTGTGGGATCGAGCCCCCACAGCCTCACTTTATTTTCTTTTTAATTTCTCTCTTTGTCTCCTTCTTCAGCCAAGAGGTGGTGGGTTCGAATCCCACTCCTCCCATTATTTTTATTAATTTAAAATTCCCCTCTTACTCTCTTGTTTGACCGAGAGGTTGTGGGTTCGAATCCCACACCTCTTTTTTTTTCCAGCTTTCATGTAGTGAGGTCTTGGGTTCAATCCCCACTGACCTCACATATTTTAAATATATTTTTAAACCTCTCAACCTTAAGTATTCTGGCCGAAAATTCCATCACCAAGTGCTGGAAATTTTATTAAATTTTCTAGCCTTTATTTAACAACATTCATACGTTCGTTTTGAGGTACTTTCATGATTCGTTTAACACATTCTTAGGTGTAGATTCATTGTTGTTTTAGCTTAGATTTTTCCACTTATGATCATCCACCTTACACTTTATTTAACATCACAATTTACACACCTTATGCATCATAATTTCAATCATCAAACAAGTCATTTTAAGACTTCAAAACGGAGAACAACAACAAATATTTTACACATTGCACCACATCATTTTTGGTTGACATCATTGAACATGCCTGCTATTTCCAAACATAAAATCACAAGGAACATCATATTTCACACTTAGCTACCAGCAACCATACCAACAACATGATTTCTAAACTAATTTAGATTGAAATCGGAAGGAGACTAGGGACAAGGAGTTCAACGTTCAAGGGGACAACCCTTGTTTCATATGTCGACTTTTGTAGAAAGAAATTCCTCTTGGAGAAAGGATTCCAAGAGATAAAACCCATACCTTGTTGTAGCTTTCCGCACCTTCCAAGTGCTGCCAAACTCCTCCCCTAAACCTTCAACACAAACCCGTCGAGAAGATGATGCAAAGTTTTCGTTTCTTAAGTTAGCTTGCTTGCTTGTATATTTTTTTTTGTAAGATCTTTGAGTTTAGAGAACTTTTGATTGCTTTCTAATGTTTTTATATTCTGTTTTTGCAGCCAAGAAAAATAATTTGGATCAGAGAGAGAGAGATTTAGGCTTGAGGGAGAGAGATAGTGTGAGATAGTGCAGAATAAAACTAGGATAGTTGGCAAGACTTAGTCAATTTAAAAAAAACATTAATTAATAAGTAAATAAATAATAAATAATAATAAAATCTGATTTTCCTTTTTACTCAGCCATTAATTATAAATTTATTAAATTAATTCACCAATAATAAAAAAAATCATATTAAATCCTTGCTCCCACCTAGGTTCGAACCCGGGTGGAGCAAGACTTCATTTCAAGAGACCAATTTCGTCTCTCTCTCCCCAAATTGCCCCTCCACTTTATTAAATAACTAATTAATTATATATTTAGGGTAATTACGATACTACCCCTAGCCTGGTAAAAGACCATTTTACCCTTAGACCCTCAAAACTTAAAATTTCTTCTTTTTAAGTCTTGTAAAGACTCCTTCGATTAAATCTTCATTTTCGAGAGCCTTACTTGGTTGGTTCCAACCTTTCCAAGTTCAACTAACTCCCCAAGTTAGTTGGCTTGGTCGTAGTAAGGGTTCTGAGGTCTGGTTCTACGCGTATCAATCCGTGTGAACCTTGGTCTATTCGCAAGCATTCTTGACACCTTAAACATTTAGCTTATTCATTTTTTTAGGGTTGTTACATTATCCCCCCCCCCTTAGGAACATTCGTCCCCGAATGACACTACTCTTTACTAACAATAAGTATGTCATCTATAGAACGTACACATACGTAGGTACTTCAATACTTCCATTGGTGAATATCTGATTCACATCTTAACATGATGGTACACATCCTTGAAACCTACTAGTAGCTTCACATTAATAGACTAAGGAATTCTTCCCTAAACTAGTCTCATCAAAGCATACATCATAAGTCAACATAAAAGTCATATAAATCAGCAACCAACATGATGACTTCAAACATATTAACCTCATACTAGGGCATAAACACCATACACAGTAAAATATATGAAAGGCTAATTAAGGATACGCACCCGAGGCTTCATCAGAAGTGCCTTCCCCTGCACCCCTAGAGTTGAGTGCGAAGAATCGTTGCTTCCTTGGAGCCTCTTCATTGGGCCATTAGTCTGAACTCTCTCCTTCTCTTGTTCTTGACTTCTTCTATTCGAACAATCCTTCACCATGTGTCCCGGTTTACCACAGCTGTAACAAGCGTTAGAGCCCATCATACACTCTCCTCCATGCTGTCTGCCACACTTTCTGCAAGGTTGCCTTTCCTTAGGTGTATATACTTCATTATTTCTCTTATCTCTGGACTCGGAATCCCTATCATAGAGACCACTAGATGAACTTGACTCCCTTTGGTGGGAGAGTCCCTTCTTAAACCTTGGCTGCTCACAGATGCCAAAGTTGTTTCTGTGGCCTCCGTGGCTGGGACCTGCCTGATCTTGAGGCCTAGGCCTCCTAACATCACGAATACCCCTCTTTCTACGGTTGTCCTCCACCTGGTGTACATGCGCCATCAACCTGGAAAGGTCCATATTATCATGGAGCATCGCAGACCGACATTCCTCTTCTAGGTCTCCATTGATTCCTGTGAGGAACCTACTCATTTCATCCCTGATGTTCGAAACCAGGGAAGTAGCATACTTGGATAATTCAACAAGCCTCAATACTCTCCTCAATCTTGCTATTAAATACTAAGGAAAGTAATATACCTGGATAGCTTAACAAACTTCATGGAATACTCCCTGACTGTCATGGATCCTAGTTTAAGGTTGATAAACTCTTCAACCTTGGCTTCCCTCATCTCCCTGGGAAAGAACCTCTCCAGAAATGTTGTCCTGAACAGCTCCCAAGTGACTGGCACTCCAACTAAGACACAGCTATCTTGCCACATCTTGCACCAAGTCTGTGCAACATCCTTGAGCTGATAGGAAGCTAGCTCAGCCTTCTCAATATCAGTGCCCCCCATAGCCACCAGGATCTTATGCATCTCATCTACAAACTCTTGAGGATCCTCCGATGTCTTATCCCCTGTGAATATGGGAGGGTTCATCCTCGTGAAATCTCGCAGTCTGTCAGCCATGCTGCGAACCGGTGGGTTCTCCCTCTGAACATCCTGTCGGTTGAGTTGGGCAGTCATAGCCTGAGCCTGCATCGTGATGGCCTGTGCCATCTGGGCCAAAGATGCCCTCACCTCAGCATAGGTCAACCCAGCTGGGTTAACCGGCATGGCCACTCCTTCAACTGGGGCCTGGGGTGGAACTCGATTACCCCCAGCAGCTGCCCCCCTCCTCCTCTGACAAATAGCCCTCCTAGGGTTCATTCTCTGAAAAACAACATGGGTTGATGTTAGACACGTTCATAACACCAAGAACTCAGACATTAGTAAAAGAACGATAAGATTAGAAGAAGGGAAATTTTCCTACGCATCATGCAGTCTCTAATTCAGGATAGTGGTGCACTTCACTACCATGACTTAGAAAGTACTCAATGTGGTTGATGTGAACTCATTATTCTCGGAATTTAACCTTGCTCTGATACCAACTTTTTCACGACTAGAATCTAGACCCCAGACGAGACCGGCGTCGTTGACCTCTCAGAGGTCGCAGACAAGCCTACTTACGTCATTCTTACTTTACATAGGTTAATTTTAGCAGAAAATTTGAAACTTTTTGTGTCTAAATATTTCTTACTAAACATTTCTAATACATTCGTAATTTGTTCACCATCAACGATGTAACATTAAGAGATAATCAAATGAATGGAATAGTTCAATAAATCCTAATTGTATAATTGCCAAAACGGTCCAATACAAAGTCTGAATCAAAACAGGAAAGAAACGCTAGTGGAACATGCTCCACTAGCTCAACTCTAAAACTAAGCTGGAATGTAAAATAGTAGCATCCTCGAAAGCATGAGACCTACCAAACTCTAGATGAATGCTGACGTCCGGATAGCTGCAACAATGATCCTGTAGCTCTATCGCCTACCTGTGCCTGCACCTAAAATAGTATACATGTATAGGGTTAGTACACACTTGTACTAAGTATGGGTATATGCAAGCACATACCAAGGACATGCATGAGAAAGAATAGCTCTTTCCTAACGACATGATTTTTGGAAGTCAAGTCAGTGGACTTGCCAAATTGAGATTAGGAGGTTCCCAAATTTGGATTAGGAAAGTCAATGAGCTTTCCAAATTTGGATTAGGAAAGTCAGTGAGCTTTCCAGATTTGGAATAGGAAGTTTATGCCATGAGAATAACATACATCATCATACTTTTCACATTTTCAAACAACACATAACATTTACACGTAGCACATATCATATAGCTTACAACACACTTTGTATGTAGCACATAACTCCTTTAATATCATTCATTCATATGCCATGAGACCTCGGAATCATGGACTTAACATTAAGACATCCCATAAATGAGGGCTAAACAGATGGGACCTCAACTAGAGAGTCTTCATTAGCAAACACAGAGTCTGCTTCGTTCATTCATACGTACTCCATTTCATTTCGTTCATAGGCCAGTGTAAACACCAGTTATACCTAGGATGTAGTTTAAGACTTTCATTAGGTTCGTTGTGCAATGACCAAGAATGACCTAATGTCATTACTTGAATCTAACTCACCTTTTGATTATCCTATTCTAACACCTTTTGTATCATTCATTTCATTATGTGCTTCATTTGAGGCTGGCCTCATTCATTCATTGGAAACTTTAACTTTAACCGACATAGATCATGTGAGCATCATGAAATCCAGTGTCTCCCCCACACCGAAAAGAGGTGGAATCACCGGCCAAGGTGACCCAAAACATGTTAGCGTACATGGAAATTTAACCCCGCTAGATCCCTATATTGGCAGTATAGGTTCGAAGACCAGGAGATATAAGGAGACCCATACCCGGCAAGCCGGATAGTCTCATCTCATAAGAGTTACGTGAACCTCCGCCCTTCCCGAAAGAAGGCATCACCGCTCATAGCTAGTCTATCGGTGCTCAGTATAAAGTTCTATTACATTCAACTCATACTTCATGGAAGCTGGCTTCTAGTATGAGGATATCATAGCTCAATAGATGATTTCTCATCTCATCATTAGTATTAAGTGTGTTAATCTCAATACTTTTATTAGAGTGTTCATAGAGACTGGTCTCTTCATTAACTTTACACTCTCATAGGTGAGTACGTTTTGGTAACAATTACTTAGGGTCATTTGAGATTGTTCTCACCTTTTACATTAGCCTCATATCATGTTGTCACCACATTCATTAACATTAGCACAATTGCTCTTCATAATAATCACCCCATTTTACGTGAAAGTACATTTCATCATATGCCCTGTACTTGGCCATTTGCGTATTTCACACTCTTACTTAACCCTTATAAGGTTTCTTCGTTTCTTTACATACATCATAGGTTCACTTATTTTTAAGGGTATGCTAGACTTATAGGTCTATACATACAAGCCATGAGGCTTCATTCATAGTTCGTTAAGTGACTCATATCTTCCTAAGATTATGTAGTACAAGACTTATGTATCTTGTATATATGCCAAGATATCGATTTAAATCTAAGTAGGTGTCATTATTCTTGAACATTTAATTCACGTATGATTTATGTATCAATACGGAAATTTGAGCAAGGGAACCCAAGTTCGAATCCCTTGGACAATACTTACATTTTTCTTTGACTTTATTTTTAGTCTTCATGATATTGGGACCCTAGGTCAAACCCCAACATCAACATTTCTTTTTAGTTCCTTTTCTCTAGAACTTCTCTCCTTTGGCTGAGGGGTTGTGGGTTCGAATCCCCACAACCCCCTCTTATTTTCCCATTTATTTTCCTTGTCCATTTCGGCTTAACCAGGAGGTTGTGGGATCAAACCCCCACAGCCTCTCTTTATTTATTTTTCTTTATTTCTCTTGGGACTTAGAGGTTGTGGGTTCGAACCCCCACAGCCTCCTTATTTTCATTTTCATTTAAAAGTTAACTACTTAAGTGTTGGCAGTGAGGTTGTGGGATCGAGCCCCCACAGCCTAACTTTATTTTCTTTTTAATTTCTCTCTTTGTCTCCTTCTTCTGCCAAGAGGTGGTGGGTTCGAATCCCACTCCTCCCATTATTTTTATTAATTTAAAATTCCCCTCTTACTCTCTTGTTTGACCGAGAGGTTGTGGGTTCGAATCCCACACCTCTTTTTTTTTTTCCAGCTTTCATGTAGTGAGGTCTTGGGTTCAATCCCCACTGACCTCACATATTTTAAATATATTTTTAAACCTATCAACCTTAAGTATTCTGGCCGAAAATTCCATCACCAAGTGCTGGAAAGTTTATTAAATTTTCTAGCCTTTATTTAACAACATTCATACGTTCGTTTTGAGGTACTTTCATGATCCGTTTAACACATTCTTAGGTGTACATTCATTGTTGTTTTAGCTTAGATTTTTCCACTTATGATCAGCCACCTTACACTTTATTTAACATCACAATTTACACACCTTATGCACAATAATTTCAATCATCAAACAAGCCATTTTAAGACTTCAAAACGGAGAACAACAAATATTTTACACATTGCACCACATCATTTTTGGTTGACATCATTGAACATGCTTGCTATTTCCAAACATAAAATCACAAGGAACATCATATTTCACCATTAGCTACCAGCAACCATACCAACAACATGATTTCTAAACTAATTTATATTGAAATCGGAAGGAGACTAGGGACAAGGAGTTCAACGTTCAAGGGGACAACCCTAGTTTCATATGTCGACTTTTGTAGAAAGAAATTCCTCTTGGAGAAAGGATTCCAAGAGATAAAACCCATACCTTGTTGTAGCTTTCCACACCTTCCAAGTGCTGCCAAACTCCTCCCCTAAACCTTCAACACAAACCCGTCGAGAAGATGATGCAAAGTTTTCGTTTCTTAAGTTAGCTTGCTTGCTTGTATATTTGTTTTGGTAAGTTCTTTAAGTTTAGAGAACTTTTGATTGCTTTCTAATGTTTTTATCTTCTGCTTTTGCAGCCAAGAAAAATAATTTGGATCAGAGAGAGAGAGATTTAGGCTTGAGGGAGAGAGATAGTGTGAGATAGTGCATCTTAAAACTAGGATAGTTGGCAAGACTTAGTCAATTTAAAATAAAACATTAATTAATAAGTAAATAAATAATAAATAATAATAAAATCTGATTTTCCTTTTTACATAAGCTATTAATTATAAATTTATTAAATTAATTCACCAATAATATAAAAAATCATATTAAATCCTTGATCCCACCTAGGTTCGAACCCGGGTGGAGCAAGACTTCATTTCAAGAGACCAATTTCGGCTCTCTCTCCCCAAATTGCCCCTCCACTTTATTAAATAATTAATTAATTATATATTTAGGGTAATTACGATATTACCCCTAGCCTGGTAAAAGACCATTTTACCCTTAGACCCTCAAAACTTAAAATTTCTTCTTTTTAAGTCCGGTAAAGACTCCTTCGATTAAATCTTCATTTTCGAGAGCCTTACTTGGTTGGTTCCAACCTTTCCAAGTTCAAATAACTCCCCAAGTTAGTTGGCTTGGTCGTAGTAAGGGTTCTGAGGTCTGGTTCTACGCGTATCAATCCGTGTGAACCTTGGTCTAATCGCAAGCATTCTTGACACCTTAAACATTTAGCTTATTCATTTTTTTAGGGTTGTTACAAAGGATAAGGATAAGGATTCAAGAAGGGCAAGGTCTTTCGAGGGTGGAACTACTAAAGATAGGTTTGGAATTCAAGATAAGCCTAGATTAAAGAAAAGGTTCTCAAATCAAGTTCCATCCAAATTTCCCAAGACTAGGGATTCTAAAGCCCCTAGACCAAAAGTTGCAAAGGGAAAAGGTGGAAACTTATCTAATGAGAAGCCTACTTGTGCTAAGTGCGGAAAGGAACATTATGGTGAATGCTTGATCGGAACGGGGAATTGCTTTAGTTGCGGAAAGAGTGATCACAAGGATAGGGACTGCCCTAACATAAGGAACCGAGACAAGAATGTGCAAGAACAAGCAAGTGAGGCTCCGAAAAAGAACCGCTTTTATGCTCTTCGTTCGAGAGATGACCAAGAGGCCTCTGCCGATGTGGTGACCGGTATGTTACAAATCTTTGCTATTGATGTGTATGCTCTGCTTGATCCGGGTGCTACTTTGTCTTTCTTTACTCCCTTAGTAGCTAAAAAGTTTGTTACTTTACCCGATATTTTGTATGAACCTATTTTGGTGTCTACTCCGGTGGGTGAGTCAGTGGTATCAAGAAGAGTCTACCGATATTGTCCTATCTCTATGCCCCATAGAGTTTCTCTTGTAGATCTAGTTGAACTAGACATGTATGATTTTGATGTCATTTTGGGTATGGACTGGTTGCATGCTAGCTTCGCTTCTATTGATTATAGGACGAGAGTTGTGAGGTTTAGTTTCCAAAATGAACCCATTTTTAGTGGAAGGATGGGAATTCTCTTCTTAGAGGTCGATTCATATCATGTCTAAAAGCGAGTAAGATGATCTCAAAGGGATGTCTTTATCATATTGTGAGAGTCGAAGAAGTTGATTCCGAAATTCCTCCTATTGAGTCGGTCCCCGTGGTGAGTGAATTTATGGAGGTCTTTCCTGATGACCTTCCCGGCATTTCTACCGAACGGGAAATCAATTTCAGTATTGATTTGCTACTGGAAACAAACCCTATCTATATTCCTCCTTATAGAATGGCTCCGGCCGAGTTAAAGGAGTTGAAGGCACAACTTAAAGATTTGCTAGACAAGGGCTTTATAAGGCCTAGCATTTCTCTGTGGGGTGCTCCGGTTTTGTTCATGAAAAAGAAGGATGGGTCCTTGAGAATGTGTATTGACTACCGCCAACTCAACAAGGTTACTGTCAAGAACAAGTATCCTCTTCCTCTGATTGATGATTTCATTGATCAACTCCAAGGAGCGAGTTACTTCTCTAAATTTGACTTTAGGTCAGGGTATCACCAACTTAGGGTGAGAAATGAAGATATTCCAAAGACGGCCTTTCGGACTAGGTATGGGCATTATGAGTTCGTGGTTATGTCCTTTGGTCTCACAAATGCTCCGGCGGCATTTATGTACCTAATGAATAGGGTGTTTCATAGTTACCTTGATGCATTCGTTATTGTATTTATCGATGATATCTTGGTGTATTCGAAGAATGAGGTTGATCACATGGGTCATCTAAGGGTGGTATTGCAAACCCTTAAAGAGCATAAATTGTTTGCCAAGTATAGCAAGTGTGAGTTTTGGCTAAAGTCAGTGGCGTTTCTTGGGCATATCATCTCTAGTGAGAGAGTTGAGGTTGACCTAAGGAAAACTGATGCGGTAAGAAACTGGCCTAGACCCTTGACCCCAACTGACATTAGGAGTTTCTTGGGTCTAGCTGGCTATTATCGAAGATTTGTAGAAGGTTTTTCATTCATTACATCTCCATTGACTTCATTAACTCAAATGGGTAAAATGTTTGAGTGGTCGGAGGCCTGCGAGAAGAGTTTCCAATTATTGAAAGACAGGCTTACTTCCGCTCCGGTGTTGACCCTACCGGAAGGTTCTACAGGGTTCGTGGTTTATTGTGATGCATCCCGCATAGGTTTGGGGTGTGTTCTTATGCAAAATGGGAAGGTGATTGCCTATGCTTCACGGCAACTTAAGGTGCATGAGAAGAATTACCCTACCCATGACCTTGAGTTAGCGGCCGTGGTGTTCGCTTTAAAAATATGGAGACATTACTTGTATGGTGTTCATGTAGATGTTTTCATCGATCATAAGAGTCTTCAATATATGTTTACTCAAAAAGAGTTGAATCTCCGACAAAGAAATTGGTTGGAATTGTTGAAAGATTATGATATGAGTGTCTTATATCATCCCGGCAAGGCCAATGTGGTGGCGGATGCTTTAAACCGTATGACTATGGGTAGTGTGTCTCATGTAGAAAGAGACAAGAAAGATCTAGTGAAGGATGTTCATGATTTGGCTAGATTAGGGGTGCGGTTGGAGAGTTCTCTAAATGGAGGTGCCACGATTCATTATAGCTCTGAATCATCATTGGTGGTTGAGGTAAAGTCCAAACAACACCTTGATAAACTATTGATGGAGTTGAAGGAATCTGTTCTTGGTAAGATGAATGAGTCTTTCTCCTTAGGAGGAGATGGTGTGTTGAGGTACCAAGGGAGGTTATGTGTTCCTGATGTCGATGGATTGAGGGATCGGATCCTTGATGAAGCCCATGGATCCCACTATTCCATCCATCCGGGTTCTACTAAGATGTATCATGACCTTCGAGAAATATATTGGTGGGAAGGTTTGAAGAAGGACATAGCGGAATTTGTTGCTAAGTGTCCAAATTGCCAACAAGTGAAGGCGGAACATCAAAAGCTGGGTGGCTTACTACAAGAGATCCAAATTCCTACTTGGAAGTGGGAAGACATAAATATGGACTTTATGGTAGGATTGCCTCAGACTCAAATGTCATATGATTCTATATGGGTGATTGTTGATAGATTGACTAAGTCCGCTCATTTTATTCCCGTCAAATCTACGTATTCGGCGGAGGATTATGCGAAGATCTTCATAGATTAGATTGTGTGTGGCCATGGTATTCTGTTATTCATCATTTCGGATCGGGGTGCACAATTCACTTCTAGGTTTTGGAAGTCTTTCCAAAAAGGTTTGGGTACTAAGGTGAAATTGAGTACCGCCTTTCATCCTCAAACGGATGGTCAAGCGGAACGAACAATTCAAACTCTTAAGGATATGCTTAGAGCTTGCAAATATTGATTTTAAAGGGAGTTGGGATAAGCACATGCCGTTGATAGAGTTTGCATACAATAATAGTTTTCATTCGTCCATCTCCATGGCTCCCTATGAAGCCTTATATGGTAGGAGGTGTAGGTCTCCTATAGGATGGTTTGAAGTTGGTGAACCATCAATCTTTGGTCCCGACTTGATTTATAAGACATTGGAGAATGTGCATATCATTAGAAATAGGTTACAAACAGCCTATAGTCGACAAAAGTCCTATGCCGATAATAGGAGAAGAGATTTGAAGTTTGAAGAGGGTGACAAGGTGTATTTAAAAATCTCACCTATGAAAGGGGTGGTAAGATTTGGCAAGAAAGGGAATTTGAGCCCTCGTTACGTGGGTCCTTATGAGATTTTGGAAAGGGTTGGTAAAGTTTCCTATCGCTTTAGACTACCTAACGATTTAGCTTTGGTGCATCCGGTTTTCCATGTCTCGATGTTGAAGAAGTGTGTTGGGGATCCCGAGACTATTCTCCCTATTGAAGGTCTTGGAGTCAAGGATAACCTCTCTTATGAGGAGGTTCCTATCCAAATCCTTGATAGGCAAGTGAAAAGGTTGAGGAACAAGGAGGTGGTTTCCGTATAAGTGTTATGGAAGAACCACCTAGTTGAGGGTGCAACATGGGAGGCGGAGGCCGACATGAAAACCCGCTATCCTCATCTTTTTGATGATTAAGGTTAGTTATTCTTTCTAATGATATAATTATGCTAGATATTGTGAATCTTTGATGTTTTGGTGAATTTCTTCAAAAATCTTAGTTTTTGAGACTTCACAATTGAAGTCACTGTAAGGTGACCCTAAATAAATTTGAAATTTGTTTTGCTTCTTGCATATTTGAGTCAAGTCGTGTATTGTGATATAGTGAATCCTTGTAAATGTTATATTAAGCATATTGATAAAATGACCCTTGTGCTAATCGACTTGTATACCAAATGATTGAGCTCATGTGTGTTGTGAGTAGAAAGTATCTCATGAGGAAACTTTGAGATAATCTATGATAAATTGATATTTTGAAGTGTTTTATTAAAATAATGTGATTCATGATATTGTAAAATTGATGAGCTGCTAGTCTTGAGTCTTTTCCCTCATTTAAAGAGTGTTTAGTGTCATTCGGGGACGAATGTTCCTAAGGGGGGGATAATGTAACATTTCGAAATCCCAAAGTCATGTGGTAGGACTTAAACACGCTCCTTAAGGTCTAAACTATTGATCCTTGCCAAATTAGGCGTAGATGAAGTCATTGAAGTGTTTTGGAACCAAAACGTTCATAATGTCCGGTAAGTTGGTTCATAAGAGGGCTAGAGTATCCTTTTAGTTTAACCAAGTTAAATAGTCAGAATTTAGTAAAAGTTTGTAACAATAAGTGTAACACATAGTGTGGGATGGTTTCATATTGGAAAAGTCAGGGTACGACTCCCCGAGGATCGACTAAGGGCCCTCGAGGAGGACCCTTGAGACAGTAGGCCACGACGGACGCCATGACGTGGCATTACAGGCGCGACGGGGCATCGAGGCCACCGTCGTGCCAGCCTTAGCTGCTGGGAAGAAAGCCTCCACTTGCACAGTCTCTGACCAACGCGACGGACGTGCAGGATGGAAGGGGGCCTGTCCGTCATGCCCACGACGGCTCATCGGCGGGGAGTCGGCGGGGAGGGCTGTAGTGTTTTCAGGGATTTAAGTTTTAGTTAATTATTTTATTAAGTGTCTTTGGGGTAATTAGGGGGTTAAAGGAAGACTAATTAAGTGACTTAATACCCCACTATAAATACCCAACCTTCATTAACCTAATCACAATTCTCCAAACAAAACTCTCTTCCTTCTCTCTACTTTCTCTCTCTATTGGAAGACTCCATTGGAGAACAACTTGGGGAGATCATTGGGGGATGATTTAGCACGAAATTCACCATCAAAACGTCATCAAACCTTAAGGTATGGGATCTAATTCACCTTTGAGACTTCTTTCCTCAAAGGGCTCCTTCAAAGATTTTCCAAAAGTTGAGTTTCATATGGGTTTCATCCAATTTCGAGTTTGTTGTTATGAATTGAGTTGTTTATGAATTCTTTGGGTTATAATGAATAGATTATCATGTATTGTAGCTTGATCAGGATCAATTGATATGGTTTGGTCTAGATTGTGGGAGATGACCCTAACCCTTAACCCTAGGTATTGGGATTGATATGAATTTGGGTTGGATTGATGTAATTGATCTAATTATTGTTTAACTCATATTTAATGGTTGTTATTGCATTGATCATGAGTATATTGTAATGAATGGAAGTTCTTCATGCCTATTTCTTGAGTATTGAATATAGGGTAAGAAGATAGACTTTGATATCATGTTACCAAGCTTTGATTTAGTATTGCCTTGTGGTATAACGCTTTCTCTTAAATTAGTTCTTATGTGGACTATTGAATTACATTTGTATGATGACCCAAATTTGGTTGGTCTATGGGTTGATGGTAAGGCCCTTATTGTTGAACTATGGAAAAGTATTGGTAAGTCTTGATTATCCTAATCCTTACTTCAAATTGTGAATTATTTGTCATCAAGTGATAAGGTTGTGTTGAAGTATACCTTGTTTAAGGTGATAGGTTGGTATGATGATTGAATTGAAATGCTTAGGTTGGTTGTGAGGTTACCTAGGAGTACATGATGTAGGGAAGTTGTTATGTAAAGATGTGCCCTATTGTGATGAGATGTGTAAGGGCTAACTTCACCTATATGAATTGTTAATGAAAGGATTATTTCTCATACAATTCTTATTGAGCTATGATGATGAATATACAAGGGTTTGACCCTACTATCTAAACTAATTGAGAAGATTAATAAAGTATTAAAGACTTTTCTAAATGGGGACTTAGCTTAGCACTGAGCGAACTTGACAATGGGAGGTGATGACTTATCCATAGAAGGAAAGAATCATCCTAAAGTTTCCCATGTGATGTTAACTCCCTTGTTTATGGGACATGTCATTTAAGGGATTCCCATGAGGAGCGGCCCACTTGATGGGAGCTTTGAGAGGTCAATATTATGTATGTAAAGTAGTAATGTAATGTAAATGACTTTGTACATTGAATAACATGCTTATGAGTATAAGGTTTTTGCTTTTGATTAAAGAAGAATGTTTTCATGAAATGGAAGAGTATGTTAGGTAAGGTTGATTGCTAATTGTAGTCTTGATAGGTTACTTGATTAAGTAAGAGTTACGGGAATTTACTTGATCATTGCACTTGTGACTTTATGAAGGGTATATTTAGTATGTTTTTCTTTACAATGCTTCACTTGTATACATGATTTATAATGATTTTCTTAAATGTCCCTTTTTAAGTATATTTGATTGGTAATTGTATATGTGGTTCCATACTTAGTACATGTGGAGTACTAACCCCATTTCTTTCCCTTTTCCCAAATATTTTAGGTTTGAGTCGTTGATCTTGCTCCGAATTGCTGGAAAGGAAGACTTGGATCTCTAACCATCCAAGTGGTAGGTCCTCATTCTCCCGAGGGCGTTGCCGACATCTTACTCCTATGTTACTTAGTTACTATAATTCTGTTTTGGCTCATTTACTCATTTGAGACGATGTTGTATATGGCCTACATATGGATTATTGTATTGATGTAGGGCTATGCCCAATATTTATTCTCTTTGATAGATGGTTTATGAGATGAGACGACTTTTATGACTATTACTTCTCTATTTATTAATGTGTGAAATAAAAGTAGAAGACTATGTAATCTTCGTATATGAACAAGTCTATGTATACTTGATATAAATATGACTATGTATATGTAGCGGTCTATGTAAACCTCTGAGTAGTTATAGATAAAAAGTTTTAAATTCCTTCACAATTTTAATCGATGAATGCTATGACGAGGCTAAGAGGCTTGTCTTAGTCCTCAAAGAAGACGACGACGCCGGTTACGTCTGAGGGGTAAACCCGGATGTGACACATAACTCCCCACGGATTTCTCAACATAATAGTCTATCTTAGAAAGCTCACTAAGAATGGAGAGGTTGCTACTAGACACTACACTTCAACTCACGAAGTGTGTCCACCTCAAGATTCCCCTTTTTGCTCAACTTGGCATAATACAAATCTTAAAAGAGTGTGTGTGTGTACATGTGCACACCTTGCATAAAAGCATCGCTTCATTATCATCAAGTTCTACACATACTTTAACCTTAATTCATCAAGTTACACACTCTACATGCTTCTCATAATAATACACTTCATTTAGACATAAACTAGGTCAAACATGAAATTCAAGCTACATCAAACACAATACAAGACCCATTTCCCATATATCTTCATTTTACATATTAGACCTTCAAGATCACATACTCAAAACATACTAAGTAACATCAAGTTCATCAATTAGCACCGATACCCATAAGGTGGACCATACCACTCAAATAGCAATTCATAATAAGAAATATACAATGAGAGCAACTCATCAACAAATCAAACCATCATCACCCATATTCAATTTATCAATATTTCACCATATTAAAGCCCTTAGGGCAGTAGCTACACCAACATGACAAATACAAGAAGACCCAAGTTCATACCCTACTCAAATCATGCTCACATAACCCATTTTGAAGCCAAAAGTTGAAGTATGCATATACAAGAGTTTCATGGAGTTTTTAAAATCAAAATCATCAATTCAAAACAATATAAATACATTTAAACCATTAGAACTTAAATACGAGAAGACCCATACTAGAAATCAAAGTTAGAAGAAGTTTGAGTTTAGAAACCCTTTTGAAAACCATTTTTGAAATTGGCTTCTTGAATGAAACGATATTCAAGAATGGATACCATACCTTTAAGAGAAGGAAACACACTAATTTTGATGAAGAAACAAGTCCAAAGCAGCCATCCTTTCCCTCCTTGAGCCTTGGCTTCAATGGTGACTTTGAGAGAGTTTTCTTTTTAGAGAGAGAGTTTGAATGTTGAAGTGAGGGTCTTATCTAGGTCTAGGGTTTAATACTCATTTAATATAACCTAAAAATCCTTTAACAAACCGTCAAAACTCTTATTTAGACGTGGGGTGAATTTATAATTTCACCCCTAACTTGGCAGAAAAATCTGCGCACAGGGACAACACTTGCGATGACCTGCTCGTGATGGGTCGTCACGGGTGCAACGGCCCGTCCTGACCATCCGTTGCAAGCTTCAGAGGCTTGCCAAGGGTCCCCTATACACCCTTGAACAAGTCCCCCACGACAGAACGTTGTGACGGGGCGTCACAGCCATGACTGGCCGTCGACTGCTCCGTCGCCAAGGCTGCCTGGGACAGCCTGCTTACCAGGTTTTGGGTCCTTCCTCAAGGACCCTTCGATGGTCACTGGGGATAATTTCCCGGACGTTTCCAACACAAATATGATCATCTATAAGTTTAACACCTCTCACATGAATTTCATCCAAAACGAACACATAAAACTTGACAAAACGCGTCTAGACGTACAAGGTCGACTCAAGGCATATCTTTTGAATGCCTTGGACATTCTTGGTCGTTTGACCTCCAAACTTCACGAAACTTTACACACTGCCTAACGACACTAAACTAACACCTTTTAACTTAAAATCAACTCAAGAAACAATAATGAGGCTCTAGTTCACCTTAGTTCATTTTGGGGCGTTATAGATTTATGGGGTGAGAATGGATTGGTGGTACGCTGCCCTAATTCTCTTTATATTATTTAAATTAGGTCTTGAATTATGTTGTGATTGGTATGGTCCACTTATGGTTGCGGTGCTATGTTCTTTACTTGTAGCTAATGTGGCCTCATCGGTGTTACTTTATGTATTATGATGATCATGCCCTTGTCGGCATTTCTTGACATATTATGACGATTTGTGTAGTTGATTTATGTGAAGTATGATCACATATATCTACATGTGAGTAATGTAAAAGTATGTGTTCTTCTCTTAGCATTAGGTGATCATGTTAGACTATGGCTATGTCTTTATGAGTGTAGCTTAGAGTTGATGCATGATTCTTCCTAATTGATTATGCGATTCTTATGATGTTTATATTGATGATATTATAGAAGTTTGTAGGATGACTAGTAAGTATGCTTAGTTAGTCTTATGTTCTTCTAGAATGATATGTTATATGTGAAGTATGTTGTGTCTTGTTTTGGTAGACTTGTGTCCCTTACTTAACATATGTATAATGAGAATATGACTTATTGACTTAGGAAGATAGAGATTCTTAGTATTGTATATATGAATTCCATGTGACGTTGAATGTTGCTAAGAGGGTCTTTTATGTGGAGCCTTTAACCTAGTTGTAAGGTAATTATATCCTTGAAGTCAAAAGTCGTAATGGTATCCTTCTTGTGTGAATGGTGGACTTAGTGATTGATTGGCTGGAATGGTATAAAATCATCCTTAGTAAATTCATTAACCTATCTTATTGACCATTGTAAGGCAACCCTAGGGTAACACTTTGGTAACGTGAATGTGATTGGGTTATAAACTAGATATAGAACCTCTTCATGTACTCCTTTACTGTACTCTGTGAAAACAAAGGCTAGCACCGAGTGAGTATGGTAAGGGGAGTATCTCTAGTTAGGAATTAGGCTAGAGTACAAAGTAACCCTTCATATTCCCTAACCATGTGTCTACATGGGATGTGTCCAAGTTCTACCATTGGCGAGTAGAACACCCTCCATCACAGTAGGTTACAACTCCGGATATCATGCTTAGCTACCATGGTCTATGTCGGTTATTTCCTGTTCTATTCACATGGGATACCCTCTAATATTTGTGAAGTTGTATAAAGTTTAGGTGGTGGTATGGGACGTTATCTAGACATTGCACGATTAGGGTTTGAAGATGTTAGTGAGCGATTCCCTAGGTCTTCGCTAATATCATAACTTGAATGTACTTATATGTGATAAATGTCTTTTAAATAAACTAAAAGAGATGATGACTTATGTTATAAAACATGTTAAATGAATAAGTACTTACCTAGAGTAGGTTAAGGGTTGTCTAGATAAGGTGTCAAGGGGGCATATGAATGGTCACTTCATATCTTACCTAGGTAAGTCTTAAGAAAGACTATAGATAGGAAAGTTTGTTGGTACATTAGACATAATCCAAAATTAGGTAGTCTTAAGGATTATTTTGGTAATCTTTGAGAGGTCAAGTAAACGTGTAGGTGGAAGGTGAGAAGGATCTTGAAGGAAAGCTTGGATTCTAGTTATCGTTGAAGCAAAGTTGAAGTAAGTCCTGACATGACTCGAGGGCATAGTCGTCTTTAGATGACTTTTATTTCAAAATATTGTAATAGACTAAGTATTTCTATATTCGTATTGTATGGGTCGCGTCCCAAGTATTCTTGAGTCTAAGAATGACATATGTTGAGATTTAGTGTTTTTCTATGATTTTAGTATGAAAGATGTTTTAAGATGTTTCGTGTTAAAAGTTTTAATTCTGCACTACTTTTCTTATATGTATTCGATGAATGATTACAAAGGGATTGTACAAGACCTCCGATAGGTCAAGTACGCCTTGTTGCGACCTAAGGAATACCCTAACTTCTAGTGTATAGGTGCGGGTCGTGAGAACAATCATCACCTCAAATCACATACTACTTCAAGGACATAAATAACAATATACATATATATTCACATAGTTCAATTAAACACTGCCACCAAAGGTGGACCATACCACTCAAGATCATTTCATAATAAGAACTAAGAAAGATTAGAACAACTCACCCTTTATCCAAGCCTTTACCATCTCTTCTTAGCATAACCAACAATTTTATCATAATAAAGCAATTTAAGGCAGTAGGTAATAACAATATTAATTAAGAAAATCATAGTTCTAACATTATCTAATCATTTACATTAAACCTACTTCATAAGTAAAAAGTTGATAAATTTAATTAGCATGGGCTCATTGTGGTTTTGACCTTAAATTCATCAACTAACATTTAATAATATCATAATATATTCATTAAAACGTTTTCATAAAATACCCATGCTTAGAGCCAAATATAGAAGAGTTTGGAGTTCTGAAATCTCTTTGGAATGCCTCCTTGAATGAAAGAAGGTTAAATGATGAACTACCGTACCATAATATGAAGAATCCAACAAGATTTGGTGAATAATCTTGAATGATTTGGCCTTCTTCCTTAGAGCTTGAAGTTCTCCAATGGAGGTTTCAACTTAGAGAGAGTTTAGATGGAAGGGAAAACAGGAAAAATTTTGGGGTTTTTGATTAGGGTAAAGGGTATTTGATGACATAAAATAAATATATAAAACACCCCAAAAATACCCAAAACATCCCTACATCAATTGGACCATCTTAGACAAGTCAAACTTTACTTAAACTTTCAGAATTATCGTCGGGAAACAAGTCCGCGATGCAGAGCTGCTCCCGCAAGATTTTTGAAAATAAATTTTGAGACAGGGGTGTATGTGACGTGTCTGCGTTGCACACCAAGATTTTGGCCTATGGTGTACCAAGTCTGTGACGCGAACTAGTTTCACCATAGCACAATCTTGGCTGCCTTGGGCAGCTTGTTGGTCCAAGGGTTGGGTCTCCTCAAGGACCCCTAGGTTGGTCCTTGGGGAGTTGTAACTGGACGTTTTGACCCTAAACATGTCCTTCAAGGTTTTAGGGTCATCCCCAAAACTTTTAGATTCCAAAAAACCCATAAAATAACTTACAACATACAAGGACACACTAGTCGCACACACAAGGCTAATCTCCGGACGTCTTGGTCGTCTCTTGACGTTTGACTTCCAAACTTCACCAACTGACTTCTAATGCTGAAATACATCATTTTTACTCATTATTAACTTATCAAACACATGAGAAGCTCTAGTTTGACCTATTTCATTTTGAGTGTCGTAACAGTTCCCACATGAATTTTGGAATTAATTCTTGGGGCAGTAGAGTCTGATACACGTCCGCGACACGGAGAAATCATTTCGACCTTAAAGACCCTAGTCCACGACATGGGAATGTTTCAAGTATGCACAATTATATGCTTCCCTTTGGCATCTTGTTTTCCAAAGGTTGGGTCCTCCTCAAAGACCCTTAAGGCGGTCTTTGTGGAGTCGTGCCCTAACGTTTCGACCAAAATACACTCATATACATTTTTGAAACCCTCCTTATAAATTTGTGCACCAAACAACACATAAAACATACAAAGGCATACTAGCACGTATCAAGGGTAACTTTCGAACATCATTCACGTTCTTGGACGTTTGACTTCTAAACAACTTCAAATCAATCATACCTCCTATAAAACACTTTATTAACATGTTATTAACATTTTTAGGCACATGTGAGTCTCTTGACACCTAAAATCATTTTGACAGACCATATAGAGTGTTGAAACAGAGATACTTGTACACATAATGCATAATCAATAAGTGAAAAATGAGGATTTCTTTTGAAGTAAGGGAACTAGTTGCGTTATCTGAAAGTTGGTACCTAGGTGAGTGGAAAAATAGTATAAGTGTCTACTGCATCGTTAATTTGTGTCATGATGTGATCCGTATGAGTTAGCTTGCCGAGCCTAAGAGAGTAAGCCTGCACTCAATCAAGAAAGAGTTGGGATTCATAGTCATGTTATTTCTAGTGCTTAAAAATTTATATTTCTATACAATTGTCATTTAGGGTCATAGTGCCTCGCTTTAGGACAAATAACTAATTTAAGTTGAGGATGTTGATGTTTCGTGATTTCACGAGATTTTTAATGCATTTCACTTTAAAGTTGGGTTTGTCTAAAGACTTTTTGTAGTGATGTTAACCAGTTTTGTATTTTTATTTGCTGGAAAGATGTTAAGGCGGCAAGAGAAGAAACCAACTGAAAAACTGTGCAGAACAAGACTATGGAAGCAATCGATGGTCTGTCATTCAATCGACGAACCGTAGGTGTTATCGTCGATGAGTAGCTCAGGAAATTGAAGGAAAATCAGGGATCTAACTAAGTGTTGAACCAGGAGAGACAACGACGGTCAATTGATTGATCAAAAGACCGTACTGGTGAACTATCATTTGGTTTTGAGAGGGTTCCAGTACCTGATATTTTGAACATTCTACGTATGGAGCTACAGAGGAGCATCAATGTCCCGTATGTGGATTGACGGACCGTGTTGTTGGTCTGCCGTTTGATTCAGAGAAGGTGTAATTCGAGTAGAGAAAAAATATTCTAAGGCCTGACTGACGAAGGCAGTCCACAGACCTTCGATTCAGTTGGTTCGTCAATTGAGGACGTGTGACCTCAACAAAACATTCCTTATATTAATTCATTTATCTTTAAGACTTTGTTATCAATATATAGGGTATTAAAACCTCGTTTTGGCGGTTTGTTACTATTACATTTTGTTCTTAATTGTGTATTGGATATTGGGTTTTTGCACCTTTAGTAATTAATCGATTTTAGGATTGGGTTTGAACGATTTTTGTTGAATTTTCAAGTGAAGATTTCTTGGTTTATTATTCTTGTTAAAGTAATTTCATGATTTCTACATCTAACAATATGAATTGTGATCTTGCTAACATGGGTAACTAAATCCACCACTAGGATTGTGGGGACCATGGATAATTAGAAAGGTATAACTAGCAATTAAGCAATTGCCTAATAGTGTTTTTGCATGCATTGATAATTATTTCGGTTAGAAGACTTTTTAACGAGTGCACGCGTTAGAACTCACCTTGTTGCTACCTTCCAAACCAAGGAGGTAGTGATAAGAAAAGAATTATCAACATATATTTAGTATGATACTATCCAATAGGAAAGTGTCGATTGGTGCGAAGTAATAACTAAGTCATACATCCATTATGATGTCTAATATGAGGTAAAGGTAAGGTTTAGTAAATTATACATACTCAACCGGACTAATCTGCGGGGTGAAATTCTCTAGATGTCGGACCAAGGATATAGAGATACCTAACTTATCACTTTGCATGTAAAATACTAGGAAAGAGTTCTTATTGTTAGGAATACGACATTATGAACATGTGGGGAACACATATATCCTATCTACTCTCTCATCTTGATAACAACCAAAGTCTACTTTTGCTTACTTGTTAAATTTATACTGTTTAAGGAATATGTTTCACAACCCCCCCCCCCCTTATTTACTTGTTTTCAGAAACACCTTAATTAAACGGACATAATTGTGAATTGAAGTTAAGTCTAAACCATTTTCCTCATGGGATCAACCCCAAACTACTAGTTGGGTTCTTTATTTGATAATGATGGCTTATACATCTTTAGGGAGGTGTAATTTCAGCGTATCAAACCCGCCTCAACTTACGTGAGGGTATCCATCCAAACCTTCATTCATTTAAAAGATCTTAGGAATATGGACAATTTTACTAGACACTCAACCTATAATCACAGGAGAATATCCATATCAAATCCCTCATCATTCATTAGTGTACAATTGAGAAAACCTTTAAATAGAATCACAGTATTACATCATTAGCTTCATTTATTCATCTGTGTGTTTGTGTGAATATGTGAGGAAAGCCATTCAAATAACTATTACAATTCTTAACATTATGTTCTAAATATGATCATACTAAATTCATCATAATCACACATAAATATACTTCACATTCACATTAGACTCTAGTAACCATTCTAACTTTAAGAACAACACACATAACCTTCATGATATGCCTCCATACATACACATCATGATAATACTTTACTAAATCATCTAATACCATCAAGTCAATGATCACAACACATACAAGAAGTAAGCAGCTCCACCATAAATGGATCAAACCAATACAAGAACAATTCTATTATAGTTAAGATGTTAAGTCATCTTAGCCCTCTCAAATTCCATGATCACTATTAATAAATTTCCTAATAATTCATCATCAATAGGTATAGATAACAATAGAATCCAACAACAAAATTCAATCAAAGCATAATTCCATCTGCATGCAGTCATAATCACAAAAACCACTTCATAAGACAATTTAAGAGTTTAGGGAAATCATGGGTTCTTCAAGAAATTTCATGTAAAATCATCTTAAAAAAATTATTCAATACAATGCCTTTGAAAATACTTTACCAATTGAAACACTTTTGAAAACCTTTGATTGGGCTCCTCGAATGAGAGGTGATTCAAAAATAAAGGATCACCTACCTCACTAGTTAAAAGCCCACGAAAATTGGAAAACAAATCACTTGAAATTTCCTCTCATAGCTTGACCTTGATTTGGCCATCAATGGTGTTCTAGAGAGGACCTTTTGGAAGGGAAGGGCTTTGATTTTTGATGTTCAACTCTAAATGAGCGCTTAATTGATTTAATACTCTTAATATACCATCCATGTATTTATTTATCCAAGGGGAAAATTTACCAAACGAACCTTGGCTTGGCCAAATATAAGACAACAAAACAGTGGAGACTTACTAGCCCCCACCTACGGACCATAGGTGGGGTTACAGGCAGTCCTACACTTCGTAGATGGTTACTAAGACTTGGACATGGGAGCTAAGGATACCTAGTCTAAGTCTTGACTTACGGAGAGGGACTTACTATCCATAAGTGGACCTACTGGCCGTAAGTCATGGTCGTAGATGACCCCCTTTTTTAGCAGTTTTGGCATTTCACTTAGAGTAATCCTTGGGGAGTCATACCGGGATGTTTAACCCCTACAAATCTCCAATAAGGTACTAGTGTCTTTTCTACATGTCTAGACTCCAAAAAACGCACCAACTTCCATAACACCAGAATAGAACACAATAGCACCAAACGACTAGTTTCTGATTATCTTGGTTGTCCCTTGACGTTTTACCTCAAAACTCTTTAAAAAAAACATTAAAAGCTACTAATAATCATTTTTACAAGTTACCAACTCATTAAACACATGTGATGCTATAGTTCATCCTATTTCATTTTTTAGGTCATCACACTTTTTAACCATAAGATCGAAAAACTTGATTAAAATTACGGGTAGTCTATTGTCTCACATGTCAATCTAATACATCTTGAAACCAAAGTAGGGTCACAGAACTTACAATTCAAAGTCTAAAAATTGTCAGGTACAATCAAACAAATGAAACGATAATAAAGCACTTGTTGTAGGATTCATGAGGACTTACCAAAAGCTTGATGAATAGTGAAGGCAATCTTGAACTAGAAGAAATCACCTTAAACACCGGAACCTACACTTATAGAAAAAATGTAGAAATACGTGTAAGCACACTAAAATGTACTAAGTATTATAGCCATGCTAAAACAATGCCTAAAAAATACATTTTGGTTTAGAACCATGCTATATGCCAATTTTGAGAAACATCATGAACTTTAGTATAAAAAGCATAAAATGCAAACATAATCAACATATAAGCCATTACTTAACATTATAGCCATCACCTAAAGTAACCCTAAGCTATACTAGTGCTATGTAAGAGTTGCATCCCATACTACCCTTCATACTATGTACCACTTTGAGGCCACCTTAGATGAACTTTCATTTTTCACTCATCTTTAGTCAATACTCATGCATAAAGAACATTAACATTTAGTAAGTCATGACAAGGAAAGTAGCTCATAGTAACATTACTAGTAAAGCATTCATCATTTCACTAAGCCTTCAGTCAACATTCTCATTAGTTTCATTAAGAGCACAATCATTTCATTAGACATTAAGACATAGAAGAATCACACGATAGCCCTCTCAAAGCCTACTCGTGCGATTAATGAATAGAATCCAATGCTACAACCCACACTTCATAGAAAATCTTGAGTAACCATATCATATATCTCACATGATGGGAATAAGAATTAAATGA
Organism: Solanum sitiens; assembly: GCA_016801875.1. NCBI lineage: Eukaryota > Viridiplantae > Streptophyta > Magnoliopsida > Solanales > Solanaceae > Solanum > Solanum sitiens. Next base: position 2,695,941 of record JABWTJ010000012.1, on the reverse strand, counting down.
CATAGACCATGTGATCTTAACATGGAATCCATTGTATGTCCCACACCATAAAGGGTTGGTCTACTAGCCTAAGGTATGACCGGTAAAATTTTAGCTTAGGTTGATCCACTTTCTAAAAACTTATGCAGGCACATACTTATGGGATAAAAAAGTTGTTCATTGAAACCCGGCCTAACGTAGGGAGCGCTTCCATCTTACCATATCAGCTTGGTACTATGTTTGCATTCCCATAGAGTAGTTCATTCTCATTAACATTATTATACTTGAGAGGGCTACAACCATTAAGTCTACTAACTCATAGTACATTTACACATGAAAGGGCCACCATGGGTCTACTGATTCAAGGTGCATTATTAGAGTAACTCATTGAATCCTAATGAAAGGGACACCACCCATAGTTCTAACGATGCAAGGTCCATCATTACATTTGGCCATGTTAAAACATGCTTAAAAAGGAAATTTTATTTGAAATCATGCTTTTATACCAATTAGATAAAACTTCATAAACATAAATATAAGGGGCATAATATACAAACATAATCAACATAAAAGTAATTTCCTCACATTTAGGAAATAATCAACCATATAATACATTTCATCACACGACATAATATCTTAGGGACCCGGCCCTTTACATTAAAAGAGAAATACATAATAAGTCTTTAAGTAAAGAAACTAAGAAAAGGACTACGCCCTCGAATATATGAGGACATACTTTGTCTTGAGATTAAACTTTCCCAAGCTTTGCCTTCTAGCCTTCAACCTTGCTCCAAAATCCTATACTTATAGAGTATAGAAAAGTATGGGGTTAGTACAAATAATGTACTAAGTATGGCATATGCAAAAACATGTAAAAATGGACATTTTAGTAAAATAGCTTTTCATGCCAAATACTTAAAATATTCATGAATTTAGAAGCAAAGCAAAATAAGAAACATCATTTAACACTTAGATAGGATATCCATAATTTTGAACCAAAGGAAGAAATTTACAGTAAAGAAACCAAATCTTACAGTAAGCCTTCTACATTTTACAGTGAACTAGTGAAACCATACAATGAACCAATTTTTACTACAAAAATTGTGAACTTCCAAGGTATTTCCAATGAGGAAGTGAGCTCATTTCCGTAGGAGTTTCCCTAATCGAGGTTATCCTAAAACTCTCCAAGGTAAGACATGAAGGAAACGTCTAAACCCCTCCTTCAATGCACACCAAGCGAATCCTTAATACTACCCACCATAGGCTTACTGCACTCGGGAGAACAAGTCACCACTCAATCACAAGACATTAGAAGAACACTCAACCAACAACCAAGACTTCCCTTTCGTAATACCTACTTAGTACAATGAGTAGATGACGTCCCATTCCACCCTCTATCCTAAGTAGTACACTCTTTTAGAAGGATTGGCACCAAGACTCCCATTTCGGAAGGTCCTATCTAGTGCAATGGATAGATAGCGTCCCATACCACCACCTACCCTAAGTAGTACGTTCTTTTATGAGACTTAGTTCATTCAATTCATATAAAAATCACCAAGACTCCCTTTTCGAAATTCCTACCTAGTGCAATGGATAAATAGAGTCCCATTCCACTACCTACCCTAAGTATCACACTCTTTTAAAAGACTTAGCACATTCATTACTTTTGTGGGAAATAGCTTAACCGAAATAGACTACGAGAGCTAGACATGGAATCCCGATATTAACCCCTATCGGATGAGAGATCCTCACTTTCCTAGAGTAAGGTGATTCTTTTAGCTTTTACATGGCATTCCCAATAGCTAGACCTACGCGGGCACATAGTTAAGGGATAAAAAGATTGCTACGAAGTAACTCATTCTCCACTAACGAATAGTACTCATCTCAAGAGGTACATTGAAATACAACATCTCAACTCACGAAGTGTAACCACCCCCTCTTCATATCTCGGTGCTAAGAATAATTCCCCACGAATTCTCAACATTTTATAATATAGGTTAAGAATAACTAGTGAGCACCACATCTCAACTCATGAAGGTATTTATCGTTCAACCTATCTTAGAGAGATCTTAGGTTGTAGTGAGGTTTATACTTAACACTTCATCTCAACTCACGAAGAGTGTTCACCCCGAAACTCCCCTTTTTCCTCAACTTAGCATCATTCATTCAATTAAGTGTGTGTGTGTACATGTGAGCACACTTTCCACATAAGCATCATTTCATTCACATTAACTTCTATACATGCTTTAGAAATTCATTCATCAAATCACACACTTTACATGCTTCACATAATCATATACTTCATTTAGGCATAATATAAGCCAAATATGCAATTCAAGGTTCATAATACACAATACAAGACCCTTCTTCAATATCACTTCATTCCACATATTATTCCTTCAAAGCCACACTCACAATACATACTAATTATAATCAAGTTCATCAAGTAAACACCGCCATCAAGAAGGTGGACCTTACCACTCAAGAGCATTTTTTATAATTAAAGCTAAAACAATATAACCAACTTACCCTTTAATCAAATCTTACATCACCTATGTCATTTTACTCAACAATTCATCATAAATTAGCCCTTAGGTCAGTATCTATACATCAATAACAACATAAGTAAAGCAAAGCTCAAAGACTATAAATCTAAGCTCATTTAACTCATTTCTTAAGCCAACATTTGATGAAAAGCTATAACATGTTTTCATTGAAGTTTTGACCTTAAAATCATCAACTAACATTAAAAACATCATTATTAAGTCATTCAAATCATAGTCATGCAAGACCCATGATTAGAGTTGAAGATAGAAGAAACTAGGGTTGAAAACCCTTTTAGAAAATCCATTAAAAGTGACTCCTTGTATAGAAGAGAGTTCAAGGATGTATACCATACCTAAAATTCAATAAAACCCATTATTTTTGGTGAAGAAACACTTCCGAACCAGCCCTCCTATTTCTCCTTTAGTTTTAGCTCCAATGGTGACTTTGAGAGAGTTTGTCTTTGGGGAGAGAGTTGAATTTTGAAGTGAGGGGTCTTGTCTAGGTCTAGGACTTAAAACTAATATAATATAACTTAAAAACCCTAAAAATATCATCCTATGGTCCTAAAAGACTTGGGTTGAATTTGCACAAAACACCCTAAGCTGGCAGCAGGCGAGATAGCTTTTGCAGGCCCCCATCGACGCCTCTCAACAACGGATCGTTGATGCATTGACGTCCAGTTGATGAGGGCTCGTGGTTTTGGTTTGCATCTCCCAAACCTTCAGAATTCATGTACAAACAACGGAAAAGGTCGACGAGCCGTCGCCTGGCTCATCGATGGATACTTTTTTTTCGCAGTTTTTGTCTTAAAGTTGGGGTCCTCTTCTACGGCCCCTCGTGTGTCCTATATGGAGTCGTGCTTGGAATTTAAACCCATATACTAAGTCATCTCGGTCTTAGGAACAACTCGCACCGATTTCAAGCAAAACGAACACGTAAAACTCACACAAACACATAAAGACACACAAGAACTTTCTAAGATATATCTTCCGAACGTCATGGACTTTCTTGGACGTTTGAACTCCAAACTTAACCAAACTTTACACACTTCCTAAGAACACTAATGTAAATCATTTTAACTTAAAATTGACTCAATAAACAATCACTAAGCTCTAGTTCACCTTAGTTCGTCTTAGGGCGTTACATTCTCGCCCACTTGGAATAACTTTCGTCTTCGAATGACACTAAAACTCTAAGACCATCAGGGAATTCATTAGACTCACATAAAACATTACAATCATGATCAATACACTCAAAATCAAAGAATCAACTAACAAGGAGCACCATTTCACACTTTGTACATAAGCAACTTTTGTGAAACTTCATAAACTCAAAATTCATCTTTATCCTTATTTTATGGAGGATCTACCTTATCCAACATTAATCATGATAATATTCAAAACTTTTGCACACATTGAAACTTCAATTCAAGACAAAATATTTTTTCTCAAAATTCAAGAATTTTACAGTGAGCATTAACAGTAACACTGTGCAAAATGCTAAAGTTTCAAAAATTCATTCTTTGAGCAATTCATCCAGATGACATGATCATTCATAAAACCATAAAAATTCATTTCATAACATAAAAAAATAATCATAAAGTTTCAAGACTTACAGGGAGTATCAAATCTGGATTAGTTCTCCTTCCTAGCCCCCATCCCATAGGAAGGGTTCTTCTTTGGAGCATTGGGATCTAGGGAAGCTTGATTGACCTATTTCCCTCTTTCTTTGATGCTAGGGCAGTTCCTCATTTTGTGGCCTTTGCTACAACAACTAAAACAACCCTCCATTCCGGCAAGATGCTTACCCCACCTAGTCCTCTAAAAAGTATAGCCACCACCTTGGGAATTTTTATTTGGAGCCCTATCCTTGTTTTCCAAGGAAGAATCTTGGTGATAGAACCTCTTCTTAGGTTTTTAGTTACTAGAATCATCCGACCTAGGACTCATACCCTCTTGCCTTATCTCCCTAATTTTGGACTCCTCAATTTGTTGTGCATAAACCATGAGCCTAGAAATACCCATGTCATTAAGAAGCATTATCGTACGACACTCTTTCTCCACCAAGCTAGACACTCTCATCACAAATTTGTTCATCCTAGCCCTAGGGTTGGCTACCATGGGTATACTTAGAGAGTTGGGTGAATTGGAGAGAGTACTCTTGCACACTCATTCCCCCTTGACGAATGTTCATGAATTCATCCATCTTATTCTCCCTCCTCTCTAAGGGAAAGAACCAATCTAAAAAAACCTCTTTGAATTCCTCCCAATCAACTAGACGTATTTCTAAGGGTCTCTCACCCATCCGTTGCTCATACCACACTTGAACCACCTCCTTGAGTTGGTAAGAGGCTAACTCCGCTTTCTCTCTAGGGGTCACACCCATAGCATATACCACTTTGAAAATCTCATCTATGAAACCTTGTGGATCTTCTTCAACCATAGTGCCATGAAAAGTAGGAGGGTTTATCATCACGAAATCCCAAATTCTAGAAGCGGGAGTACTAGCATTAGGTTGAGGTCCAACTCCTTGATTATCTTGGGCCACAAAGTGAATATTGACGACCTGAGCTTGAGCCGTCATGAGTTGGATCAAATTCATTAGGGAATCCCTCAACTCTGTATTAGACATATCTCCCTAAACAAAAGAAGATTGAGGCATAGGAGGCCCTTGAGGCTCTTGGGGTTCCAGGGGCAATTGAGGTTCTTGAAGGGGAGCCTCCTCATTCTCTTCCTCTAGGCCAACACTAGGAACTTGGTCAACACACGTAGGGATCCTCTCACTAGCTACACCTCCCTCCTCCCTTATAGCTGTTGATCTCCTCGTATTCATGTCCTATGAACACAAAGAGAAGAGGTTGAGAAAAGACATCTTATAGAACTAAACTCTAAGGCATAACATGATAATAGAGAAGAAAGTGAAACTTCTATCATCCTATAGCCACTTTTCCATGGATGTGTCGCGACTTACACCAATGACCAAGATACTACTAGACGTGGCTTGTCATACTTTTCGACCTTAAACTATTTCTCATAACCTTATGCTCTGATACCAAGTCTATCACGATCCGAAAGAAAACCCTAGAAGCTAGGGAGAACCCTTGGATCGTGGCAAGACGTACTTGACCCTTTGGGGTCTTGTACAAGCCCTTTAACTATCGTTCATTACAAAAGGCATGAAAAGTAGTGCAGAAATTAAATCTTTTTACGAATAAATTAATAAATGTAAATCTTTCATGAATACTTAGAGAATGTAATCGTCACAAGCCAGCTTAAAGACACAACATAATTGTAACAACCCTAAAAATCAATAGGATCAAGACTTAGGTTTTTCAAGAATGCTTGCGATTAGACCAAGGTCCACACGGGCTTATACGCATAGAACCAGACCTCAGAACCCTTACTACGACCAAGCCAACTAACTTGGGGAGTTAGTTGAGCTTGGAAAGGTTGGAACCAACCAAGTGAGGCTCACAAAAACGAAGATTTAATTGGAAGAGTTTTTACCCGACTCAAAAAGAAGAAATTTTGAATTTTGAGGGTCCAAGGGTAAAATGGTCTTTTCCAAGCCAAGGGTAATATTGTAATTACCCTGACGAATTAATTATTTAATAAATTAATTTAATTAATTAAGGCAATTCGGGTGGGCCAACCTGAAATGACCCATTTTCGCAAATGGGAGTCACTCGGGTTCGAGCCCCACCAGAAGCAAGGATTTAACTTGCTTTTATTTAATTTGATAAATTAATTTAATTAAATAATAAATATTAGCTGATTTAGGAAAAAGAAAAATCAGATTTTTTATTTAAAATTTGAAAGAGTCCTAGTTGACTAAGTCCTTACCTAAGCCTAAACTACCTTGCACGTTTAACTCTTTCCTTCTCTCACGTCAACATCTCTCTTCTCTTTCACGATTATTCTCTACAAAACTAAGGTGAAGAACTGAAAATATATCAAGAGTTCTTCACACTTGAAGAACTCACACAAAATTTTAAGAAAAACAAAGTAACCAAAACGATAAAGCAAAGAGAAGTTGTTGTCGGGTAGTGTGGAAGATTGAGGAAGCTTGGACTGATTTTTGGAGAGGATTTTGGGCAGCAATTTCGTGGTTTATGAAGGAAATTAAGGTATGGGTTTTCTTACTCTTGGTCCATTTCCCAAGAGACCCCTAAGATTCAGAATATTCGGCTCAAAAACTAGGATTGTTTTCCCCGTTGCATGTCCCTGTCATTAGCTCCCAACGAATTTGTAGGTTGGTATGAATGCTGGTAGACTTAGGAATGTGTGATGTTTGTGCTGAATGTGAATGTGTTGAATGTACGTTAAATTACGAAAATGACAACCCATGAATGTGTTCGGAATTATGTGTAATTGTGTGCAAGTGTGTGACCATGACAAGGGTCTCGGTCTTGATGCTCTAAATTGTTAATGTTGTGGTTGTTAATTTACGTACGAACTCATGAAGATCGTGATGTTCATAAATAGGAAATGTGGCTGATTTGAATAAGAATCCTATAGCCAATTAATTCTATGAATGATGCACTTAAAAATACGTTAAAACGGATCCATGAATGTAACCTTGAACTAAGTAATGCATTGATGTTATGAGTTAGAAAGTGACTAAAATTTCCAGCATTTTACAAGTTAGTTTTAAGCTAAATGTTAATGCATAAGAATCTGGAAATTTAATATAAAATAAAAGAATGAGGCCACTAGGAATTGAACCCGTGACCTCATCCTTGGGCGAAATAATCCACGGAAATGGGTGAGGGTTGGGGGGGTCGATCATGGGTGCAGACGGAGAGATGAATGAGTAAAATAAATGAGGGGAGTGAGATTCGAACCCACCACCCCTCGGTCAGAACTCAAGAAGAACAGAAAATAAAATAAAAAGAAAAGGATGTGAGGCGTGGGAATCGAACCCATGACCTCAAGGCTGGGAATAGAGGGGGCGAAAATAAATATTAAAGCAAGTGAGGCTGTGGGGGTTCGATCCCACGACCTCACTGCCAATGCCCTCAACCTAGCGAAAAATAAAAGAAAAATATATATGGGGCTGTGGGGGTTCGAACCCACCACCTCACAGCCCCTAGCGAAAATGAATTAAAAGTAAGGAGGTTGTGGGGGTTCGAACCCACAACCTCCCTACTTAGGCGAATTAAAGAACAAAATAAAAGAGGTTGTGGGGGTTTGATCCCACAACCTCTTGATTTAGGCGAAATTGGACAATAAAAAGGTTAAGGAAAAATAAGAAGGGGTTGTGGGGGTTCGAACCCACAACCCATCGGCTAATTTAAGAGAAAGGTTAAGTAGAAAATCCCCATGTACGCTAGCATGTTTTGGGTCACCTTGGCCGGTGATTCCACCTCTTTTCGGTGTGGGGGAGACACTGGATTTCATGATGCTCACATGATCTATGTCGGTTAAAGTTAAAGTTCCCAATGAATGAATAAGGCCAGCCTCAAATGAAGCACATAATGAAATGAATGATACCAAAGGTGTTAGAATAGGATAATCAAAAGGTGAGTTAGATTCAAGTAATGAAATTAGGTCATTCTTGGTCATTGCACAACGAACCTAATGAAAGTCTTAAACTACATCCTAGGTATAGCTGGTGTTTACACTGGCCTATGAACGAAATGAAATGGAGTACGTATGAATGAACGAAGCAGACTCTGTGTTTGCTAATGAAGACTCTCTAGTTGAGGTCCCATCTGTTGAGCCCTCATTTCTGGGATGTCTTAATGTCAAGTCCATGATTCCAAGGTCTCATGGCATATGAATGAATGATATGAAAGAAGTTATGTGCTACATGCAAAATGTGCTGTATGTTATATGATATGTGCTATGTGTAAATGTTATGTGCCGTGTGCAAATGTGATAAGTATGATGACATATGTTATTCTCATGGCATAACTTTCCTAATCCAAATTTGGAAAGCTCATTTACTTTTCAAATCCAAATTTGGAAACTTTCCTAATCTCAATTTGGCAAGTCCACTAACTTGACTTCCAAAAATCATGTTGTTAGGAAAGAGCTATTCTTTCTCATGCATGTCCTTGGTGTGTGCTTGCATATACCCATACTTAGTACAAGTGTGTACTAACCCTATACAAACTCTACTATTTTAGGTGCAGGTACAGGTGGACGATAGAGCTACAGGATCATCGTTGCAGTTATCCAGACGTCCAGCATTCATCCGGAGTTGGTAGGTCCTCATGCTTTCGAGGATGCTACTGTTTTATATTCTAGCTTAGTTTTAGAGTTGAGCTAGTGGAGCATGTTCCACTAGCGTTTCTTTCCTATTTTTATTCAGACTATGTGTTGGTGCCATTTTTGCAATTATACGCTTTATAAGTATTGAACTATTCCTTTCATTTGATTATCTCTTAATGTTAGATGGTTGATGGTGAACAAATTACGAAATGTATTAGAAATGTTTAGCAAGCAATATTTAGAAACAAAAAGTTTCAAATTTTCCGCTAAAATTAACCTATGTAAAGTAAGAATGACGTAAGTAGGCTTGTCTGCGACCTCTGAGAGGTCAACGACGCCGATCTCATCTGGGGTCTAGATTCCAGTCGTGACAAAGTTTGTATCAGAGCACTATGTTAAATTACGAAAATAATAAGTTCACATCAACCACATTGAGTAGTTTCTAAGTCATGGTAGTGAAGTGCACCACTATCCTGAATTAGAGATTGCATGATGCGTAGGAAAATTTCCCTTTTTTCTGATCTTATCGTGCTTTTCTGAATGCCTGAATTCTTGGTGTTATGAGCGTGTCTAACATCAAAATTTTTTGTTTTTCCAGAGAATGAACACTAGGAGAGGAAATGGTCAGAGGAGAGGAGGAGCAGCTACTAGGGGTAATCAGGATCTACCCCAGGCTCTAGCTGAAGGAGTGGCCATGCCAGTTAACCCAGTTGGGTTGACTGATGCTGAGGTGAGGGCATCTCTGGCCCAAATGGCATAGGCCATTACTATGCTGGCCCAGGCTATGACTGCCCAGGTCAACCGACATGATGTTCAGAGGGAGAACCCACCGGTTCGTAGCATGGCTGACAGACTGAGGGATTTCACGAGGATGAATCCTCATATTTTCACCGGGTCTAGGACATCAGAGGATCCCCAGGAGTTTGTGGATGAGATTCATAAGATCCTGGTGGCTATGGGGGCCACTGATATTGTGAAGGCTGAGCTGGCTTCCTATCAGCTCAAGGATGTTGCACAGACTTGGTGCAAGATGTGGCAAGATAGCCGTGTCCTAGGTGGAGTGCCAGTCACATGGGAGCTGTTCAAGACAGCACTCTGGAGAGATTCTTTCCCAGGGAGATGAGGGAGGCCAAGGTTCAGGAATTCATCAACCTCAAACAAGGCTCTATGACAGTCAGGGAGTATTCCCTGAAGTTTGTTAAGCTGTCAAGGTATGTTGTTTTCCCTAGTATTTAATAGCAAGAATGAGGATGATATTCACTTTGTTGAAATTACCCAGGTATGCTACTTCCCTAGTTTCTAACAGCAGGGATGAGATGAGCAGGTTCCTCACAGGAATCAATGGAGACCTGGAGGAGGAGTGTCGATCTGCTATGCTCCATGATAATATGGATCTTTCCAGGTTGATGGTGCATGTCCAGCAGGTAGAGGACAGCCGCAGAAAGAGAGGTGTTCGTGATGCTAGGAGGCCTAGTCCTCAAGAACAGGCAGGACCCAGTCATGGAGGCCACAGGAACAACTTTGGCGTCCGTGAGCAGCAAAGGTTCAAAAAGGGGCAACAGAGTTCTGGGAATTCTAATCCTCAGAGGAGTGCTACACCTAGAGGAGGCAGACCTGAGCCCAAGAAGGGCAATGGAGGTGAGATGCAGCGTCCTAAGAAGAATTGTGCTAAGTGTGGCCGAGCTCACAGTGGAGAGTGCAGACAGGGCACTAATGCCTGCTTCGGTTGTGGTAAGAGTGGACACATGGTCAGAGACTGTCCACAGAACAGAGGTCAGGCCGTAGGTAATACTCAGCCTAGGCCTAATCCACAGGGTGCAGCAGCAGCCGAGCCTCCTAAGAGGAACAGGTTCTATGCCCTGAAAGGCATAGAGGAGCAGGAGAAGTCCGCTGATGTGGTCACAGGTATGCTGCAAGTGTTCTCAACTTCTGTTTATGCCTTACTTGATCCAGGGTCTACACTTTCCTTTGTAACTCCTCTGCTTGCTCTTACTTTTGAGATATTGCCTGAAGTTCTACATGATCCTATAGTGGTTAGTACACATTTAGGAGAGAATGTAAGAACTGATAGAGTATACAAGGATTGCCCAATAGTTATGAGTGGTAAAACTATGTGTGCAAACCTGGTTGAGTTACCCATGCATGATTTTGATGTTATTCTTGGTATGGATTGGCTTCACAGTTGTTATGCTTGCTTGGACTGTCGTAGTAGAGTGGTGAGATTTCGCTTTCCTAACGAAGAGGAGTTAGTCTGGGAGGGGTACAATTCGAGTCATCCTAACCCCTTGATTTCAAATCTTAAGGCTAATAAAATGATGTCCAAGGGGTTATTGTGTCATCTTGTGAGTGTTAATGATTTAGATCATAGACTCAGTGTCTGTAGTGAATGAGTTCTTAGATGTGTTTCCTGATGATTTACCTGGAGTCCCTCCCCTTCGAGAGATTGACTTTGGTATCGATTTAGAACCCGATATAAACCAATTTCAATTCCTCCTTATAGAATGGCCCCAGATGAGCTCAAAAAGTTGAAGCTGTAGTTAAAAGATCTCACTAACAAAGGTTTCATTCAGCCGAGCATATCCCCTTGGGGCGCTCTAGTGTTGTTTGTAAAGAAGAAAGATGGAACCCTTAGAATGTGTATCGATTATTGGCAGCTCAACAAAGTCACTATAAAGAATAAGTATCCACTCCCCAGAATAGATGATCTGTTTGATCAACTCCAAGGGTATAGTTTCTTCTCTAAGATTGATCTTCGTTTAGGGTATCATCAGCTTAGAGTTAGGGATGGAGATATTCCAAAGACAGCCTTTCGTACCCGCTATGGTCACTATGAGTTTCTAGTCATGTTATTTGGTCTCACGAATGCACCTGCTGCATTTATGGATCTCATGAACAGGGTCTTCCGTAAATACCTTGACTCTTTCGTCATAGTATTCATTGATGACATTCTCATTTACTCTAAGACCAAGGAAGAGCATGAACAACATTTGAGACTAACCTTGCAGGTACTTAGACAGCATCAGTTGTATGCCAAATTCAGCAAATGTGAATTCTGGCTGAGATCAGTGACCTTCCTAGGTCATGTTGTGTCCGACGAGGGCGTGGAGGTGGATCCCAGGAAGACTGAGGCTGTGAAAAACTGGCTAAAGCCTCTTACTCCTACTGATATCCGTAGCTTTTTGGGATTGGCTGGTTACTACCGCAGGTTTGTGGAGGGCTTTTCTTCCATTGCTGCCCCATTGACAGCTTTGACTAAGAAGAAAGCCATGTTTGAATGGACGGAGACTTGTGAGAAGAGTTTCTAGGAGCTCAAGGACAGACTCACTTCAGCCCCGGTGCTTACTTTTCCTAAGTGTGGTGAGAATTACACTGTTTATTGTGATGCATCTAGGGTTGGTTTGGGTTGTGTTCTTATGCAGGTTGGTAAGGTGATAGCCTATGCATCTAGACAACTCAAGGTTCATGAGAAAAATTATCCCACTCATGACCTGAAGTTGGCAGCTGTGGTGTTTGCACTGAAGCTGTGGAGGCATTATCTGTATGGAGTGCATGTAGATGTGTTCACAGACCATAAGAGTCTCCAGTACGTGTTCACACAGAGGGAGTTGAATCTACGTCAGCGAAGATGGTTGGAGCTGTTGAAGGATTATGACATGAATGTGCACTACCATCCAGGTAAGGCTAATATTCTAGCTGATGCTTTGAGCATGTGAAGTACAGCTCACGTTGAGGATGGGAAGAAGGAGCTGGTAAAAGATGTACACAGACTGGCCAGACTGGTTGTGCGTTTGGTTGACTCCACTAGTGGGGATGTCTCAGTTCATCCTAGTTCTGAATCATCCTTGGTAGTTGAAGTCAAGCAGGGTCAGCATCTAGATCCCGTGTTGATGGAGCTGAAGGACTCAGTGCTGATGAAGATGAACGAGTGTTTTGCTTTGGGAGGTGATGGCATACTTAGGTATCAGGACAGGCTGTGTGTGCCAGATGTGGATGATTTGCGGACCAGGATTGTTGCAGAGGCCCATGGTTCCAGATATTCTATACATCCAGGTTCCACCAAGATGTATCATGATCTCAAGCAGATTTATTGGTGGGATGTCATGAAGAAGGACATTGCAGAATATGTGGCCAAGTGTCCTAATTGTCAGCAGGTTAAGGCAGAGCATCTCAAGCCTTGTGGTCTGACGCAGATTATTGAGGTTCCGACTTGGAAATGGGAGGCCATTAATATGGACTTCGTGGTTGGGCTTCCGAGGACTAGGAGGCAGCATGACTCTATATGGGTTATTGTGGACAGATTGACTAAGTCTGCCCACTTTATCCCTGTGAAGTCTACTTACAGAGCCGAGGATTATGCGAGACTCTACATTGATGAGATTGTGAGATGGCATGGGATTCCCTTGTCTATTATTTCAGACAGAGGAGATCAGTTTACTTTTCATTTCTGGAGATCTTTCCAGAAGAGCTTGGGCACGCAGGTGAAGCTTAGCACTGCCTTTCACCCTCAGACAGATGGGCAGGCAGAGCGCACCATATAGACATTGGAGGATATGTTGAGAGCATGTGTGATTGACTTCAGAGGTAATTGGGATGACCATCTTCCTTTGATAGAGTTCTCGTATAATAATAGCTATCACTCCAGCATTGGGATGGCACCGTTTGAGGCACTGTATGGTAGGAGGTGTAGATCTCCAGTTGGGTGGTTCGAGGTTGGAGAGTCATCCATTTCGGGTTCGGAGATCATTCATGAGGCCTTAGAAAAGGTCAGAATGATTAGGGACAGGTTGACTACTGCTTACAGTCGGCAGAATTCATATGCTGATAACAAAAAGCGGCCCTTAGAGTTTGATGTTGGTGACCAGGTTTACTTGAAAATATCGCCTATGAAAGGGGTGATGAGATTTGGTAGAAAAGGGAAGCTGAGTCCGAGGTATGTTGGGCCATATGAGATCCTACAGCGTGTGGGTGAGGTGGTCTATGAGTCAGCATTGCCTACAGAACTAGCTTCTGTTCATCCAATCTTTCATGTCTCTATGTTGAAGAAGTGCCTAGGTGATCCAGCATCAATATTACCTGTTGAAGGTTTGGGGGTTGGTGAAGACTTGTCTTATGAGGAGGTACCTGTTGAGATCTTAGACAGACAGGTCAAGCGGCTGAGGAACAAGGAGATTGCCACAGTGAAGGTATTGTGGAGAAATCATCTTGTTGAGGGTGCTACGTGGGAGGCTAAGGCCGACATGAGAGCCCGCTACCCTCACCTGTTCAGCTCTTGAGGTTAGACTTCATACTCTTAAACCTATGTTCCCTTACCTCCCCGTATTTTGTCGCTATTGATTGACTGTGTATAGTGCTTTTATTATGATCTGACTGGCATTACAATGTGAAGTAGTAGTGTCATTCGGGGACGAATGTTCCTAAGGGGGGATATAATGTAACAACCCTAAAAATGAATAGGATCAAGACTTAGGTTTTTCAAGAATGCTTGCGATTAGACCAAGTTCCACACGGGATGATACACGTAGAACCAGACCTCAGAACCCTTACTACGACCAAGCCAACTAACTTGGGGAGTTAATTGAGCTTGGAAAGGTTAGAACCAACCATGTGAGGCTCACGAAAACGAAGATTTAATCGAAAGAGTTTTTACCGGACTCAAAAGAAGAAATTTTAAGTTTTGAGGGTCCAAGGGTAAAATGGTCTTTTCCAAGCCAAGGGTAATATTGTAATTACCCTGAGGAATTAATTATTTAATAAATTAATTTAATCAATTAAGGCAATTCGGGTGGGGCAACCCGAAATGACCCATTTTTGCAAATGGGAGTCACTCGGGTTCGAGCCCCACTACAAGCAAGGATTTAACTTGCTTTTATTTAATTTGATAAATTAATTTAATTAAATAATAAATATTAGCTAATTTAGGAAAAAGAAAAATTAGATTTTTTATTTAAAATTTGAAAGAGTCCTAGTTGACTAAGTCCTTACCTAAGCCTAAACTACCTTGCACGTTTAACTCTTTCCTTCTCTCACGTCAACATCTCTCTTCTCTTTCACAATTATTCTCTGCAAAACTAAGGTGAAGAACTGAAAATATATCAAGAGTTCTTCACACTTGAAGAACTCACACGAAATTTTAAGAAAAACAAAGTAACCAAAACGATAAAGAAAAGAGAAGTTGTTGTCGGGTAGTGTGGAAGATTGAGGAAGCTTGGACTGATTTGTGGAGAGGATTTTGGGCAGCAATTTCGTGGTTTAACAAGGAAATTAAGGTATGGGTTTTCTTACTCTTGGTCCATTTCCCAAGAGACCCCTAGGATTCAGAATATTCGGCTCAAAAACTAGGATTGTTTTCCCCGTTGCATGTCCTTGTCATTAGCTCCCAACGAATTCGTAGGTTGGTATGAATGCTGGTAGACTTAGGAATGTGTGATGTTTGTGCTGAATGTGAATGTGTTGAATGTACGTTAAATTACGAAAATGAAAACCCATGTATGTGTTCGGAATTATGTGTAATTGTGTGCAAGTGTGTGACCATGACAAGGGTCTCGGCCTTGATGCTCTAAATTGTTAATGTTGTGGTTGTTAATTTACGTACACAAACTCATGAAGATCGTGATGTTCATAAAAAGGAAATGTGGCTGATTTGAATAAGAATCCTATAGCCAATTAATTCTATGAATGATGCACTTAAAAATACGTTAAAACGGATCCATGAATGTAACCTTGAACTAAGTAATGCATTGATGTTATGAGTTAGAAAGTGACTAAAATTTCCAGCATTTTACAAGTTAGTTTTAAGATAAATGTTAATGCATAAGAATCTGGAAATTTAATATAAAATGAAAGAATGAGGCCACTAGGAATTGAACCCGTGACCTCATCCTTGGGCGAAATAATCCACGGAAATGGGTGAGGGTTGGGGGGTTCGATCCTGGGTGCAGACAGAAAGATGAATGAGTAAAATAAATGAGGGGAGTGGAATTCGAACCCACCACCCCTCGGTCAGAACTCAAGAAGAACAGAAAATAAAATAAAAAGAAAAGGATGTGAGGCGTGGGAATCGAACCCACGACCTCAAGGCTGGGAATAGAGGGGGCGAAAATAAATATTAAAGCAAGTGAGGCTGTGGGGGTTCGATCCCACGACCTCAATGCCAATGCCCTCAACCTAGCAAAAAATAAAAGAAAAATATATATGGGGCTGTGGGGGTTCGAACCCACCACCTCACAGCCCATAGCGAAAATTAATTAAAAGTAAGGAGGCTGTGGGGGTTCGAACCCACAACCTCCTTACTTAGGCAAATTAAAGAACAAAATAAAAGAGGCTGTGGGGGTTTGATCCCACAACCTCTTGATTTAGGCGAAATTGGACAATAAAAAGGTTAAGGAAAAATAAGAAGGGGTTGTGGGGGTTCGAACCCACAACCCATCTGCTAATTTAAGAGAAAGGTTAAGTAGAAAATTAATATTTCAATGTTAATATTGTGATTTAACTTAGAGTCATAATGTTATGAATATTAGAATAAAATCAATTAAAAATATAAATGATATCCAATTGGTTTAAGACTTGGGTTTCCTTGCTCAAGCTTCCGTATTGATACATAAGTCATACGTGAATAAAATATCTGAGAATAATGCAACATACTTAGATCAAAATCAAGATTTTGGCACATATACAAGATGCATAAGTCTTGTATCACATAATCTTAGACGAAATATGAATGAAGTGTCATGACTTGGATGTATAGACGTGTAAGTCTAACATACGTTCAAAGTAAGTGAATCTAAGAAGTATGTAATAAAATGATGAACCCTAGAAGGGTTAAGTATGAGTGTAATATACACTAAATGGCCAAGTGCATTGGCATATGATGAAATGAACGTTCACGTAATAAGAGGTGAGTAAGTATGAAAAGCAAGGGTGTTAATGATAATGAATGTGGTGACAACATGATATAAGATTAATATAAATGATGAGAGTAATCTCGAATGAGCCTAAATAAATGTTACCAATATGTACTCACCTATGAGAGTGTAAGATAATGAAGAGATCAGTCTCTATGAACACTCTAATGAAGGTATTGAGCTTAACACACTTGATACAAATGATGAGATGAGAAATCATCTAATGAGCTATGATGTCCTCATACTCGAAGTCAGCTTCCATGACGTATGAGTTGAATGAAATGGAACTTTATACTGAGCACCGATAGACTAGCTATGAGCGGTGATGCCTTCTTTCGGGAAGGGCGGAGGTTCACGTAACTCTCATTAGATGAGACTGTTCGGCTTGCCGGGTATGGGTCTCCTTATATCTCCTAGTCTTCGAACCTATACTGCCAATATAGGGATCTGGCGGGGTTAAATTCCCATGTACGCTAGCATGTTTTGGGTCACCTTGGCCGGTGATTCCACCTCTTTTCGGTGTGGGGGAGACACTAGATTTCATGATGCTCACATGATCTATGTCGGTTAAAGTTAAAGTTCCCAATGAATGAATAAGGCCAGCCTCAAATGAAGGACATAATGAAATGAATGATACCAAAGGTGTTAGAATAGGATAATCAAAAGGTGAATTAGATTCAAGTAATGAAATTAGGTCATTCTTGGTCATTGCACAACGAACCTAATGAAAGTCTTAAACTACATCCTAGGTATAGCTGGTGTTTACACTGGCCTATGAACGAAATGAAATGGAGTACGTATGAATGAACGAAGCAGACTCTGTGTTTGCTAATGAAGACTCTCTAGTTGAGGTCCCATCTGTTGAGCCCTCATTTCTGGGATGTCTTAATGTCAAGTCCATGATTCCAAGGTCTCATGGCATATGAATGAATGATATGAAAGAAGTTATGTGCTATATGCAAAATGTGTTGTACGTTATATGATATGTGCTATGTGTAAATGTTATGTGCCGTGTGCAAATGTGATAAGTATGATGACATATGTTATTCTCATGGCATAACTTTCCTAATCCAAATTTGGAAAGCTCATTTACTTTCCTAATCCAAATTTGGAAACTTTCCTAATCTCAATTTGGCAAGTCCACTGACTTGACTTCCAAAAATCATGTTGTTAGGAAAGAGCTATTCTTTCTCATGCATGTCCTTGGTGTGTGCTTGCATATACCCATACTTAGTACAAGTGTGTACTAACCCTATACAAACTCTACTATTTTAGGTGCAGGTACAGGTGGACGATAGAGCTACAGGATCATCATTGCAGTTATCCGGACGTCCAGCATTCATCCAGAGTTGGTAGGTCCTCATGCTTTCGAGGATGCTACTGTTTTATATTCTAGCTTAGTTTTAGAGTTGAGCTAGTGGAGCATGTTCCACTAGCGTTTCTTTCCTGTTTTTATTCAGACTATGTGTTGGTGCCATTTTGGCAATTATACGCTTTATAAGTATTGAACTATTCCTTTCATTTGATTATCTCTTAATGTTAGATGGTTGATGGTGAACAAATTACGAATGTATTAGAAATGTTTAGCAAGCAATATTTAGAAATAGAAAGTTTCAAATTTTCCGCTAAAAATTAACCTATGTAAAGTAAGAATGACGTAAGTAGGTTTGTCTGCGACCTCTGAGAGGTCAACGACGCCGGTCTCGTCTGGGGGCTAGGTTCCAGTCGTGACAATAATATCTTAGGGACATAGCCCTTTATATTAAAAGAGAAATACATAATAAGTATTTAAGTAAAGAAACTAAGAAAAGGAATATGCCCTCGAATATATGAGG
Source organism: Solanum sitiens (assembly GCA_016801875.1). NCBI lineage: Eukaryota > Viridiplantae > Streptophyta > Magnoliopsida > Solanales > Solanaceae > Solanum > Solanum sitiens. Next base: position 2,677,464 of record JABWTJ010000012.1, on the reverse strand, counting down.
ACATACTTTGTCTTGAGAGAAACATTCCGAAGCTTTGCCTTCTAGCCTTCAACCTTGCTTCCAGAAACAAATACTTATAGAGTATAGAAAAGTATGGGGTTATTACAAATAATGTACTAAATATGGCATATGCAAAAATATGTAAAAAGGGACAGTTTAGTAAAATAGCTTTTCATGCCAAATACTTAAAACATTCATGAATTGAGAAGCAAATCAACATATGAAACATCATTTAACACTTAGATAAGGATATCCATATTTTGAAACCAAAGGAAGCAATTTACAGTAAAGTAACAAAATCTTACAGTAAGCCTTCTATAATTTACAGTGAACTGGTGAAACCTTACAGTGAACCAATTTTGACTCCAAAAATAGTGAACTTCAAAGGTATTGCCAATGAGGAAGTAAGATCATTTCAGTAGGAGTTTCCCTAACCGAGGTTATACTAAAACTCTCCAAGGTAAGACATGAAGGAAACGTCTAAACACCTCCTTAATTTCATACAAAGGGAATACTTAAGACTACCCACCATAGGCTTAATCCACTCGGGAGAACAAGTCACCTTTTAATAACAAGACATTATAAGAACACTCAACAAACCATCAAGACTTCCCTTTCGGAATGCCTACATAGTGCAATGAGTAGATGGTGTACCATTCCACCACCTACCCTAAGTAGTACACTATGTTAGAAGGATTGGCACCAAGACTCCCCTTTCGGAAGGTCCTACCTAGTGCAATGGATAGATTGCGTCCCATACCACCACCTTATCTATGTAGTACGTTCTTAGTTCATTCAATTCATATAAGACAAACCAAGACTTCCCTTTCGGAATGCCTACCTAGTGCAATGGATAAATAGCGTCTCATTCCACTACGTACCCTAAGTGGCACACTCTTTTAGAAGCCTTATCACATTCATTAATTTTGTGGGAAATAGCTTAACTTACATAGACCATGAGAGCTTGACATGGAATCCCGATATTAACCCCTATAGGATGAGGGATCCTCACTTGCCTAGAGTAAGGTAATTCTTTTAGCTTTTACATGGCTTTCCCAATAGCTACACCTATGCGGGCACATAGTTAAGGTATAAGGAGATTGCTACTAAGTAACTCATTCTCTACTAAGGAGGATTACTCATCTCAAGAGGTACATTGGAATACAACATGTGTAACCACCCCTTCTTCATATCCTCTCGGTGCTAAGCATAATTCCCCACAGATACTCAACATTTTATAATATAGGTTAAGGATAACTAGTGAACACCAGATCTCAACTCACAAAGGGTATTCATCCTTCAACCTATCTTAGAAAGCTCTTAGGTTGTAGTGAGGTTGCTACTAAACACTTCATCTCAACTCACGAAGAGTGTTCACCCCAAAACTCCCCTTTTACTCAACTTAGCGTCATTCATTCAATTAAGTGTGTATGTACATGGCATCACACCTTGCACATAAGCATCATTTGATTCACATTAAGTTCTATACATGCTTTAGACATTCATTCATCAAATCACACACTTTACATGCTTTACATAATCATATACTTCATTTAGGCATAATGTAAGACAAACATGCAATTCAAGCTTCATAATACACAATACAAGACCCTTCTTCAATATCACTTCATTCCACATATTATTCCTTCAAAGCCACACTCACAATACATAATAAGTATAATCAAGTTCATCAAGTAAACACCGCCATCAAGAAGGTGGACCTTACCACTCAAGAGCATTTTTTATAATTAAAGCTTAAACAATATAACCAACTTACCCTTTAATCAAATCTTACATCACCTATCGCATTTTACTCAATAATTCATCATAAATTAGACCTTAGGTAAGTATCTAAACATCAATAACAACATAAGTATAGCAAAGCTCAAAGACTACAAATCTAAGCTCATTTAACCCATTTCTTAAGCCAACGTTTGATGTAAAGCTATAACATGTTTTCATTGACGTTTTGACCTTAAAATAATCAAATAACATTAAAAACATCGTTAGTAAGTCATTCAAAACGTTTTCATGCAAGACCCATGATTAGAGTTGAAGATAGAAGAAACTAGGGTTGAAAACCCTTTTTAAAATCCATTAGAAGTGACTCCTTGCATAGAAGAGAGTTCAAGGATGGATACCATACCTAAAATTCAAGAAAACCCACTATTTTTGGTGAAGAAACACTTCCAAACCATCCCTCCTATTTCTCCTTGAGTTTTAGCTCCAATGGTGACTTTAAGAGAGTTTATCATTACGGAGATAGTTGAATTTTGAAGTGAGGGATCTTGTCTAGGTCTAGGACTTAAAACTAATCTAATATAACTTAAACACCAAAAAAATATCATCCTAGGGTCCTAAAATACTTGCGGTGAAATTACACAAAACACCCCAAGTTGGCAGTAGGCGAGACAGCTTTTGCAGCCCCTATCGACGCCTCTCAACAACGGATTGTCGATGCATTGACGTCCCATTGATGAGGCATCATGGTTTGGGTATTAAACTCCCAAACCTGTAGGCATTCATATCAAAATTATGGAATAGGTTGATGAGCCGTCGCCTTGTCTATTGGCCGTCGACTGGCTCGTCGATGGACACTATTTTTTGGCAGTTTTTGTCTTAGAGTTGGGGTCCTCTTCTAGGGCACCTCGTGGGTCCTAGATGGAGTATTGTATGGAATATAAACCCCTATACCAATTTATCTAGGTCTTAGTAACATCTCACACCAATTTCAAGCAAAACAAACACTTAAATCTCACTCAAACACATCAAGACACACAAGCACTTTCTAAGACTTATCTTCCGAAAGTCATGGAAGTTCTTGGACGTTTGACCTCCAAACTTAAGAAAACTTCACACACTGCCTAAGAACACTAATGTAACTCATTTTAACTTAAAATTAACTGAATAAACCATCATGAAGCTCTAGTTCACCTTAGTTCGTTTTAGGGTGTTATAGTTCAAAACCTAATCTAGAGCCTCACATGAGTGTATAAGCTTTATAACACTGATTTAAGGTCAATAATAATGTATAAATGTAATTTAGGAAGTTTTAGAGTCAAAATGTCAATGAACGTCCACAATTTCCGGAGACTAGTGAAAAAGATGCTAGTGTTCGGTGAAAAAGTTTCTAACACATATTAGAGTAGGTTTAGGGTCAAAAAGTCTGTGTACGACTCCCCAAGGATCAATCTAAGTGTCCTTGAGGAGAACCCTTCCATTTTGACCAAAAAGTTGTCATGGACAGTGTCTACCTACGACTTGCAGGCGACAAGGCATGGTCCAATCAATGGGTCCTCGATTGCCTCAGTCAATGGTCACTTAAATTTTTTTCAAAAAGTCCATTTTGGAAACTCTCTAACCAAAATGATGGTTGTACATGACAGTGGGGGTCCTTGCCGTTGACTGACCTACGCCTATACGTCGGGGCCTCGTAGGTCAGGCCTGCACTTTTCTCTGAAGTTTTAGTTGGTTCGTTAAATTAAGTTAGTTAGTTAGGGGTTTAATTAGTGATTAATGTTTGGTTAATTAGATTAGTTAATGAACTATATAACCTACCCTAAGTCTAAAACCTCACTTAACACCTCTCAATTCCCAAACCCAAATTGCTCTAACTTCTCTCTACTTTCTCTCTTCCAAAAAGATGAAATCCATTGAAGGGCTAGGTCAAGGTCTTTAGGACATCAAGAAGGGTGCTTTTCTCCATCAATATTAAATAATTAACAAGGTATGGAAATTCTTCACTTTTGGGATTCCTTTCCCTAAAAGGTTCTTCCAAAATTGGTTTTCAAAAAGATGAATTCTTATGGGTTCTTTCCAATACGAATTTGATGTTCTAAATTGTATTGTCTATGGTTTATTTTGGTTATTGTGCTTAGATTATAATGTATTATGATTCAATTATGCTAGATCTTGGCGAGTTAATCTAGCATGTGGAATAGATCATGAAATTGACCCAAGTTTTTAACCCTAGGTTATGAACTAATGTTGAATTAGGTGATTGTGATATAATTGACTTCATTATTGTGTTATTTACTATTAATTGATGTAATTACAACTAATATTGGATTGAATTTGTTGGTTGACGGTAAGACAAAGATGATGGCTTTTGAAGGAGATTGGGTATGTCTTGATATCTTAAACCTTTTGCTTCAATTATGATGTTTTGTACAAGATAATGAATTTCAATTGAAGTTATCTTCTATTTGATTAAGTATGTTTCGTATGATGATAAAATTGAGATGTCTTGATTTTAAAATTATGAGATTATGCTTAAGATTAATTGATATAAGGTTTTTTATGAAGTACCAATGTGCCTTATTATATTATGGTGTTGTTAATGTGCTAATCTCAAATGTGAAGGGTTGTATTAAAAGGAGTTCTCATGCAATTGCTATTGAGCTAATGAGTATGACTATATAAAGAGCTATTCTCCTATGACCTAAACTAAGATATGATTGTTAAAGAAAGGCATTTCAAAAGGGACTCTATCTTAGAAATGAGTGAACTAGTAGTGAGGAGTGTCCCTTCCACATAGGGAAGGTAGGATCATTATTTTACTCATGAGATTGGAGACTATAATGCATGTAGCATAAAGAGGGTCCCAAACACATCTCCTAGTTCTTGAACTATGTTTCCCCCATAGGAATACTAGCTAGCGGATTCACATAGATGTTATGTTCATGTTTTGGTACCACCTTGGCAAGTAGTCCACTTTCTTTCGGCGTAGGGTTTCATGACACCGAATTCCACATTATCCATGTGGTCTATGTCGATCAAGGCATGATGTTCCCAAAGGTTAAAAAAAATAAAGTAATAAAGTGAACTCTAACTAAGAGGACTTAAGGGGTTTGACTTAGTCAAGGTAGGGGTATGAGACTCTACCTATGCATTGCACTAGTTGGCCTTGAGGGAAATCCTAGGAACTGATTCTTATGTGTTATTCTCTTCTGAAATAAATTTTATGCTTATGTCGATTGTTCATGTTAATGTTCTATATTTTTAATTAAAGGATGAATACTTATAATAATATGATATGTGAAGTGGGACATTATTCATAGTCCTTTGGCTAGTTTGCTTCGTTGAGTGAGGTTATGGGGCTTCACTTGACCATTGCACTAGTAGACTTGGTGAAGGGTTATGGATAAGTGTTATGACCCGAGGGTATCCCCTAAAAGTTATGGTATTCTCGAATCTTAACACAGCGTTGTCGACCTCTCGGAGGTCTAAGACAAGCCTCTGAATGTACCTTCATTGCATACTCATAAAAATAGAGGAAAATATAAAACTTTTCATAGCACATCATATGCTAGAACATTACTTCGTATATATATAAAAATATCATAATACAAGTTAGATTCCAATATCTCTTTGCAATCTTAAGACACAACTCAATAGAATAGAATAGGGACCCATCCCTTAACAAGATAAAATATAAGTCTAAGCTATTATATAAACTTAATGAAACATCTTGACATAGGCAACACTTGACACATAAGGGCTCCTTTACTTGAACTAGGGATATCTATCCAAGATCTTCACTTAGGGAACATCCTCTAGCTATCAGCACCTACACTTGGCGTAAAAAGATGAAGAAGAATGGTATCAGTACAAGAATGCACTAAGTATGGCAACCATGCAAAAACATGCATTTAAAGAGGACATTTCGTTTGAAATCATGCAACATGTCTTTTTAGTAAACTTCATGAAGATAGGCACATATAAGCTCAATATAGTTCACATACTTCATATAGACATGGATAATACTTATATAGCACATAAAACCATTTATCATACTTATAAGCATATTCAATACACCTCATACATTACCTCTCTTTTATTTTACTTCTTTTCTTAAGTAACCCTCAAGTGTACCTAGTGCAATGTATCCCCTTGAGGTCACCTTACAATAGTCTTTCATAATATGCTTCGTAAACACAACCACATATATTCACAAGTCATAAGCACATCAAAGACATCAACTTCACATAAGGACCATCACCTAAGACAACTCCTAAGTCACACTAATGCAATGTGTAGGTAACATCCCATAATTCTACTTCCACCAAGTGTACCTAAGAAGTCACGCTAGACTAGGCATAACGTACTAAACAATTCACCACATATTAAACAAGTCATAAAATATTCAACAAGTCATAACATATTCATTTACAACTAGAAATAAGTCCACACGCTTCATATCATCATATAAGGACTCATCATACTTCATAACATCATAGGATGAAATCATCATGCTTCAAACACTTTAGTCATAGACTTACTTAGTTCGTATAATAACTAAACCACCCTCACAACCCCTTCATAAGCTTACTTTTGCAATGTACACATGGAGTCCCATACCCCCACATATACTAAGTAAACCCATTTAGAAACCACAAACTTTCACATGCATAGTCATCATTCATATCTTAAAATAACAAAGTCACTTAACATGCATTCATACAAGTCATACATAACATAAGTCTTCACTTCATAAGGGTCTCCAATCCTATCATTTCTTGAAGTCATCTAGTGCAATGTATAGTAGGGCCACAGTCCTCCCATACCAAGTACACTTCTCAAGGAATTTAGATTAGAGTTCATATTCTTATCTTAGTTAATTATTAACCTTCAGGAGACATAGACATAACCGACATAGACCACGTGAGCTACATGGAATCCAGTGTTCTACTCCCACACCAAAAAGAGAGGGTTAACACTTGCCTAAGATGTAACCATTGGTAAATAGTTTATCTAGGTTGATCCACTAAGCAAGAGTCCTATGTGGGCACATATTTAAAGGACAAGGAGATTGCTTCTAGAAACCTTGACTACTTATCGTGAAGGTTTCCATCTCATGAGACAACATATACCTTAGGAATCAATACTACTAGTCGTGAAGAAACCCCTGTGAGAAGCCGTACTTACTAACGTAAGACCTCCATCTCATTTATATGCCCTTTCGGTGCTAAGCAATAACTCCCTTTTTAAACAACATTAAGCCTTTAGATAACATTAGTTCATTAAGAATAGGCCTTAGGGACTTACTCCCTCATATATCATATAGCTTAAAGGTACATAGGATGAGAATTCTACGTTCATCATAGAACCTACATTATGTGAGAATGTCCTTTCACATAATCGTATCAAATTCATACATAAATGTGTGTGTGTACATATATTTGAGATATACCTTGACATAAACACCTTTAGGAACACATGTTCATAACTTCATAAATCATATACTTTACATGCATAGAAATAGGTAATGCTGCATAGGAGAACTATCATTTCCTTAATCATCATAAATCTATCCTAATCATAGATATGCATGAAGTGTGTGTGTGTGTGTACATTTGTCAATATGATCACATAATGTCTATCACATAGTATTGAGGAAGCCACCCTCTAAAGAGCACAACACATGTACAACATTCTTCAAGTCTCAAGTCATACACATATATAGAGTACTGAGGACTATAGAGTACACACACTCACATTACATCATGGGAGGCAAATACATATTCAACAATAGAATATAAGACTCCTAGCATACTTTGATCACACATTCATATAGGTTTCATATGGATAGGGGTCATGCTTCAAGGATATTCATTATCATTAGCCATATAGACCACACCTAACCTTAACATGATCATCACACATATACATATAACATCATCTCCACACCTAGATTAAACATGTTGTGTTGAATACTATACACATAATATGACATAACATCAATTCACTTAGACATGATATTAAAATCACGGCTAAATACTTCAACTTCCTAAAATAGATATAACCATATCAATTTCATATTGTATCTAATGACTTCAAGGACATGATCATAACACATAAATATGTACAAGAATATAAACACCGCCACCAAAGGTGGAACATACCAATCAACATGATTCAATGTACATTCTAGGCTAATTAGAGGAAATAAGTCAACTTACTAAATCTCCAAGATAATGATCATCTTTGATCATTACTCCACAATTCATATTCAATTGATATAGAAAGTAATAGCAATAAGCGATTCAATACAATCTAATCATAATTCTATAAATATCAAGTCAAGATCACAAGACCCACATCATAGGCTAATTAAAAAAATTAGGAGGATCATGGGCTCTTCATAAATTTGGATAGAAATTCATCATAAAATCAGTAATTAAACATATATTCATCATTAGAATGCTTTTGAAATCAATTTGAGAATGAACCCATGGCTAGATTCAAAATATGATTTTTGACTGAGAATTCATGTTTAGAGAACGTTTGTAAGGACTCCATAGATGAATAGTTATCTATGGATGAAGAATCACCATACCTTATACATTAAAAAGCCCATGAAAATCTGAAATAAAGCTCCAAGAATCCAACTCCATAGCTTGTTCTTCAGCTTGGTCTTCAATGGAGGTCTTGGGGCTTTCGGAAGAGAACAAAACATTGGGAATTTGATTTCATAATGGGTATTTGGGTTTTGGATTTGGAAAGGGTTTTAAAAGGTCCTAAAATACGTTAATAAAACGTCCCCCAAGTTACCAAAACACCTCCACACGAATTGGGGCTCTTAGACATGTTAAAATTGACTTAAAAGTGATGCAACCGAATCTGGGAGTGAGCTGCGCATCGGGGAGCAGCCTTCCCATTCTGCCACAAATAAAATTTGAGGTAGTGAGGTGCGTGACAGGCGCGCGTCGCGAGGGCAAGGTCCAATTCTTGGACCTGCTCGCTGACTTGGGCAGCCTCTTGTTAAAGGTTTGGGTCCTCCTTGAGGGCCCTTTGGGTGGTCCACGGTGAGTCGTACCCGAACATTTTGACCCTTAACATGTATATTATGGTACTAAAGTCAACTAAACTAACTTTATACTCAAAACAACACATGAAAACAAGGCCAACATACAAGGACACACTAGCACATCTAAAAGGCTAACTTTAGAACCTCTTGGACGTTATTGATTGTTTGACCTCCAAACTTCATGAAACTTACCACACTGCCTATAAACATCATTATAATTCATATAAGGACATCAAGAGCCCATGACACACACATAAGCACATAAAAACATCTAAGGCACTTTTGTGACTAGTCGTCGAACGTCTTGGTCGTCCCTTGATGTTTGACTTTCAAATCACCTCAAATCAAGTATACATACTATAAAACACTTAATGAAAATATTATTAAACTTTTTAGGCACATGTGATGCTCTAGCTACCTTAGTTCATTTTTAGGGCGTGTCAATACTCCACCTTTTTGGACAACATTGGTCCTCGAATGACACTAAAACATTTTAAACACTTTCAAGGACTCAATGACTTCCATAGCAGCTCACAACACTTCAACATGTTATCACATAGAAGTCAATGCATCAAACATACAAAGAACACAAACTTCATTCTGGCATGCATTCAAGTCAGCATAATCAAGCATAGACTACTTCTATAATTCATTTCATGCATACATACTTCTTCATATACAATGCCATTTGGAGGAACTACCTTTTCCAACTTTAGGCATGTTCATTATTTCATCACAAGGTTAAGCATAGTATGGATTTTAATTGCACAGTTAGGCATAATCCACACTTCAACTCATGAGAAAATTTAAACATTTCATTTAGGTGCACAAGTATCATGAATAAGGTAGATTAACTACAATCATATAGTCTAGACATAATACCATCAAGGTCATATATGACATTACCATGCTTAGCTTTGTTTAAGGAGGAACTACTCTCTCCTAGTCACAACATACACACATGGCATTATAAAGTTCATATAAAAGTAATGCATAGAGGTTAATCATACTAAGGAGCATTTCTTTTCTCCAAACCACATTATGCTTATACTCCCGTACTTATGAAATCAACATGGTAGGTCACACCAGGCACCTCACAATATTAGGAAGTAAATTTACAGCTTTCTATTTATAGCAGATCACTACATTTCATTAGCATGCATCATTTAGGTAAATTTATTACAATTTATAGGCCCATCAACAACATAGGCTAGACCAACCATCACTTCTCAAGAGTGAGCCTATAATAACACTCCCCAAAATTTAAAAGTCACACATTTTTAAAAAAGACTCATCTGTTCTTAATTAAAGGAGACTCCATATCTCATAGTGAGGCAAAAACACCATATAATATGAGTGACATCAGGCATGCTCATTAAGCTATCTCATGAAATCAAATTGCCTATTTATCATATAAGTATGCACAACATCATGAGAAACATGCAAATTTATAAAAATTTCCTTTTTCATGCAAGAATGACCTTTCATAATATGCATAACATAGTGTCTTTTAGGACAAGCATAACATATGGATAACATGAAACTTATCACCTTATTCAATACTCCTATCATGAACAAGCTACTTAGGAACACTTTTGGTTTCAAGCTTGAGTAAGAATAGAAGGAAAAGATAGGTATATCTACAACCTTACTACTCAAGTCATTATCCCCCACTTAGGGTAAACCCATTTAAGATCAACTCCTCTAAACTCTAGGGGAATTATATCTTACCAACCCTATTATCTAAGCACATCATCCCTTTCTTGGGACCTATGCTTATGAACATCTTTCTTACCAACACTTCAAGGTGATTTTCAACCTAGAGAAGTTCAAGGGAACTCAACATAGGGTCTTCAAGGGAACATAAAATCTTATAATCTATACACATTATACCACACTTGGGCTAAGCCTAAGCACATCATGTCCTCAAACATCAAGGTCAAGGCAAGTCAAGACAAACCTACAAGGGTAATCACTTTTCGTGGAACTTTCCAACCAACCATGCCTAGGTACACTCTAAGCACTTTCTCAATTGACCATATTTAAATTCAAGCTTAAAAGAAAACTAACCACTTCAAAGTAGGTCAACCTAAATTCTCTCCTTCTCTTCAAGAGCTAAGAGGTACATACCATACATCCCCCTAAGTCAACTTAGGGTAATCATACTTCCCACTTAAGGAATAAAATTACTTTTTCCCCTTATTAGGATCAAACCTATACAAAAGGTTCCAATCCACACAAGGACAACTATGAAGCATTTCACATATCCAAAGACAACATTCATCTTTCTCACTATTCACCACATTCTCCGAGACTTTTCAAGCCTATATCCTAACATCATGCTACCATCTTACATAATCATAAGGCATTCTATCGTTCCATGGGGAACTCCATTCAATTATAACAACTACGAACAATCTATAACCATACCTTATCATAAATCTTCTCAACATAACATCTCATTCCTCATAAATCATCTATAGACATAAATGACACCACATCCTCATACACTAAATTCACCTTCACATATGCTTATCAACCATAAAACCAAGGTAGGTATAAAAAAACTCACCTTTTCTCCCTCAAGAATTGAGAAATCATCCCTTCCAAGAAATCACATCTAAAAGACTACCGGACAAGGAAACATAAGAGAGATCTTATAGCGTTAAGTTCTAATGGCACGACATGAGAATAGTGAAGAAGGGATACTCTATCGTCTTATAGCCTCCCGTACCATTTAATTTGTTGCGACTCACCACCAATGTTACGAGACTCTACTAGATGTGGCAATACGAGACATTGAAACCTAAGGACAAAACACAAAAGCTTATGCTCTGATACCACGTTTGTTATGACGCAAGGGTATACCCTAAAAGTTATGGTATTCTCGAATCTTAACACGGCGTCGTCGACCTCTCAGAGGTCTAAGACAATCCTGTTAACGTACCTTCATTGCAGACTCATAGAAATAGCAGAAAATTTAAAACTTTTCATAGCATATCATATGCTAGAACATTACTTAGTATATATATAAAAATATCATAATACATAGTTAGACTCTAATGTCTATTTGCCATCTGAAGACACAACTCAATAGAATAGAATAGAATAGGGACATGGCCCTTAACAAGATAAAATATAAGTCTAAGCTATAATATAAACTTAAAGAAACATCTTGACATAGGCATCCCTTGAATCATAAGGGCTCCTTTACTTGAACTTGTGAGATATATCCAAGCTCTTCACTTAGGGAACATCCTCTATCCATAACCACCTACACTTGGTGTAAAAATATGAAGAAAAATGGTATTAGTATAAGAATGAAATAATTATTGCAACAATGCAAAAACATGCATTTAAAGAGGACATTTCGTTTGAAATCATGCAACATGTCTTTTTAGTAAACTTCATGAACATAGGCACATATAAGCTCAATATAGTTCACATACATCATATAGATACGGATAATACTTATAATATCACATAAAACCATTTATCATACTTATAAGCATATTCAATACACCTCATACATTACCTCTCTTTTATTTTACTTCTTTTCTTAAGTAACCCTCAAGTATACCTAGTGCAATGTATCCCCTTGAGGTCACCTTACAATAGTCTTTCATAATATGCTTCATAAACACAACCACATATATTCACAAGTCATAAGCACATCAAAGACATCGACTTCACATAAGGACCATCACCTAAGACAACTCCTAAGTCGCACTAGTGCAATGTGAAAGGTAACATCCCACAATGCTACTTCCACCAAGTGTACCTCAGAAGTCACACTAGACTAGGCATAACATACTAAACAAGTCACATCATATTCAACAAGTCATAAAATAGTCAACAAGTCATAACATATTCATTTACAACTAGAAATAAGGCCACATGTTTAATATCATCATATAAGGACTCATCATACATCATAACATCATAGGAAGACATCATAATGCTTCAAACACTTTAGTCATAGACTAACTTAGTTAACAGAATAAGTAAACCACCCTCACAACCCCTTCATAAGCTTACTTGTGCAATGTATACATGGAGTCCCATACCCCCATATATACGAAGTAAACCCATTTAGAAGCCGCAAGTGTAATTTACATACATAGTCATAATTCATATCTTAACATAACAAAGTAACTTAACATGCATTCATACAAGTCATACATAAAATAAGTCTTTACTTCATAAGGGTCTCCAATCCTATCCTTTCTTGAAGTCATCTAGTGCAATGTATAGGTAGGGTCCATAGTCCTCCCATACAAAGTACATTTCTCAAGGAATTTAGATTAGAGTTCATATTCTTATCTTAGTTAATTAATAACCTTCGGGAGACATATCCATAACCTACATAGACCATGTGAGCTACATGGAATCCGGTGTTCTACTCCCACACCGAAAAGAGAGGGTTAACACTTACCTAAGGTGCAACGATTAGTACATAGCTTATCTAGGTGGATACAATAAGCTATAGTCCTATGTGGGCACATAGTTAATGAACAAGGTGATTTCTTCTAGAAACCTTGACTACTAATCGTGAAGGTTTCCATCTCATGAGACAACAATACCTTGGGAATCAACACTACTAGTCGTGAAGAACCAATGTGGGAATCCGTACTTACTAACGTAAGATCTCCATCTCATTTACATGTCCTTTCGTTGCTAAGCAATAAGTCCCTTTTTAAACATCATTAAGCCTTTAGATAACATTAATTTATAAAAAATAGGCCTTAGGGACTTAATCCCTCATATATCATATAGCTCCAACGTATCTAGAATGAGAATTCTACATTCATCATAGAACCTACATTATGTGAGAATGTCCTTTCACATAATCATATCATAATCGTACATTCATGTGTGTGTACATAAATGTGAGATCTACCTTCATATAAACACCTATAGAAACATATGTTCATAACTTCATAAATCATATACTTTACATCTATAGAAATAGGTAATGATGCATAAGAGAACTATCATTTCCTTAATCATCATAAATTTATCCTACTCATAGATATGTATGAAGTGTGTGTGTGTACATTGGTCAATATGATCACATAATGGCTATCACATAGTATTGAGGAAGCCACCCACTAAAGACCACAACACATGTACAACATTCTTTAAGTCTCAAGTCATACACATATATAGAGAATTGAGGACTATAGACTACACACACTCACATACATCATAGGAGGCAAGTACATATTGAACAATAGAATATAAGACTCCTAGCATACTTTGATCACACATTCATATAGGGTTCATATGGATAGGGGTCATGCTACAAGGATATTCATTATAATTAGCCAAATAGACCATACCTAAACCTAACATGATCATCACACATATAAATATAGCATCATCTCCACACTTAGATTAAACATGTAGTGTAGAAGACTATACACATAACATCACATAACATCAATTCACTTAGACATGATATTAAAATCAAGACTAAATCCTTCAACTTCCTAACATAGAAATCATCATATCAATTCATTTTGAATATAATGCCTTAAAGACCATGATCATTAGACATAAATATGTACAAGAATGTAAACACCGCCACCAAAGGTGGACCATACCAATCAACACGATCCAATGTACATTCTTGGCAAATCAAAGGAAATAAGTCAACTTACGAAATCTCCAAGATAATGATCATCTTTGATCATTCCTCTACAATTCATATTCAATTGATATAGAAAGTAATAGCAATAAGCAATTCAATACAATCTAATCACAACTCTATGAATATCAAGTCAAGAACACAAGACCCACATCATAGGCTAATTTGAGAAATTAGGAGGATCATGGGTTATTCATAAAATTGGATAGAAATTCATCATAAAATCAGTAATTAAACATATATTCATCATTAGAATGCTTTTGAAATCAATTTGAGAATGAACCCATGGCTATATTCAAAAATAGGATTTTTGACATAGAATTCATGTTTAGAAAAACTTTGAAAGGACTCATTATTTGAATGGTTATGTATGGATGAAGGATCACCATACCTTATATATTTAAAAACCCATAAAAATCTAAAAGAAATCTCCAAGAATCCATCTCCATAGGTTGTTATTGACCTTGGTCTTTAATGGAGGTTTTGGGGCTTTTGGAAGAGAACAAAACTTTGGGAATTTGATTTCTTAATGAGTATTGGGGTTTTGGCTTGGGAAAGGGTTTAAAAAGGTCCTAAAATAAGTTAATAAAACGTCCCAAAAGTTACCAAAACACCCCCACAAGAATTGGGGCTCTTAGACATTTCAAAATTGACTTAAAAATAACGCAACCGAATCTGGTAGTGAGCTGCGCATTGGGGAGCATCCTTCCCATTCTACCTTCCAATTCTTGGACCTGCTCGCTGCCTTGGGCAGCCTCTTGTCCAAGGTTTGGGTCCTCCTTGGAGGCCCTTCTGGTTGTCCCCGGGGAGTCGTACCCGAATGTTTTGACCCTTAACATGTCTATTATGGTACTATAGTCAACTACACTGACTTTATACTCCAAACAAAACATGAAAACAAGGCCTACATAAAAGGACACACTAGCACATCTAAAAGGCTAACTTTAGAACCTCTTGGACGTTCTTTAACGTTTGACCTCAAAACTTCATGAAACTTAACACACTGACTATAAACATCATTATTACTCATATAAGGACCTAAAGATCCCAGGACACACACATAAGCACATAAAAACACCTAAGGCCCTTTTGTGACTAGTCGTCGAACGTCTTGGTCGTCCCTTGACGTTTGACTTCCAAATCACCTCAAATCAAGTATACATGCTATAAAACACTTAATGAACATATTATATGACTTTTTACGCACATGTGAGTCTCTATCTACCTTAGTTCATTTGAGGGCGTGTCAATACTCCACCACTTAGAACAACACTCATCCTCGAATGACACTAAAACATTTTAATCACTTTCAAGGACTCAATGACTTCCATAGCAGATCACAACACTTCAACATGTCATCACATAAAAGTCAATGCACCAAACTTACAAAGAACACAAACTTCATTCTAACATGCATTCAAGGCAACATAATCAAGCATAGACTGCTTCAATAATTCATTCCATGCACAAATACTTCTTCATATCCAATGCCATTTGGAGGAACTACCTTCTCTAATATTAGGCATGTTCATATTTCATCACAAGGTTAAGCATACTACGGATTTTAATTGCACAATTAGGCCTAATCCATGCTTCAACTCATGAGAAAATTTAAACATTTCATTTAGTTTCACAAGAATCATGAATAAGGTAGATTAACTACAATCATATAGACTAGACATAATACCATTAAGGTCATATATGACATTACCATTCTTAGATTTTTTCAAGGAGGAACTACTTTCTCCTAGTCACAACATACACACATGGCATTATAAAGTTCATATAAAAGCAATGCATAGAGGTTAATTCATACTAAGGAGCATTTCTTTACTCCAAACCACATTATGCTTAAACTCCCTTACTTATGAAATCAACATGGTAGGTCACACCAAGCACCTTACAATATTAGGAAGTAAATTTACAGCTTTCTATTTATAGCACATCACTAGATTTCATAAGCATGCATCATTTAGAGAAATTTTTTACAAGTTATAGGCATATCAACAACATAGGCTATACCAACCATCACTTCTCAAGAGTGAGCCTATAATAACACTCCCCAAAATTTAAAAGTCACACGTTTTACACAAAGACTCATCTTTTCTTATTTAAAGGAGAATTCATATCTCATAGTGAGGCAAAAACACCACACAATATGAGTGACATCAGGCATTCTCATTAAGCTATCTCGTGAAATCAAATTGCAAAGTTATCATATAAGGATGCACAACATCATGAGAAACATGCAAATTTATAAAAATCTCCCTTTTCATGCAATAATGACCTTTCATAATATGCATAACATAGTGTCTTTTAGGACAAGCATAACATATGGAGAACATGAAACTTATCACCTTATGGAAGACTCCTATCATGAAAAAAGCTACTTAGGAACACTTTTGGATTCAAGCTTGAGTAAGAATAGAAGGAAAACATAGGTATATCTACAACCTTACTACTCAAGTCATTATCCCCCAATTAGGGTAAACCCATTTAAGAGAAACTCCTCTCAACTCTAGGGGAATAATATCTTACCAACCCTATTAACTAAGCACAAATCCCTTTCTTGGGATCTAGGCTTATGAACATCCTTCTCACCAACACTTAAAGGTGATTTTCAACTTAGAGAAGTTCAAGGGAACTCAACATAGGGTCATCAAGGGAACAAAAAATCTTATCATCTATACATAATATCCCCCACTTGGGCTAAGCCTAAGCACATCAAGTACTCAAACATCAAGGTCAAGGCAAGGCAAGACAAACCTACAAGGGTTATCACTTTTTGTGGAACTTTCCAACCAACCATGCCTAGGTACACTCTAAGCACTTCCTCAATTGACCATATTTAAATTCAAGCTTAAAAGACAACTAACCACTTCAAAGTACGTCAACCTAAATTCTCTCCTTCTCTTCAGGAGCTAAGGGGTACATACAATACATCCCCCTAAGTCACCTTAGGTTAATCATACTTCCCACTTAAGGAATAAAATTACTTTTTGCCCTTCTTAGGAGCAAACCTATACGAAAGGTTCCAATCCACACAAGAAGCATTTCACATATCCAAAGACAACATTCATCTTTCTCACTATTCACCACATTCTCCGAGACTTTTCAAGCCTATATCAGAACATCATGCTACCATCTTACATAATCATAAGACATTCTATCATTCCATGGGGAACTCCATTAAACCATAACAACTACTAACAATCTATAACCATACCTTATCATAAATCTTCTAAACATAAAATCTCATTCCTCATAAATCATCTATAGACATAAATGGCACCACATCCTCATATGCTAAATTCACTTTCACATATATTCATCAACCATATAACCAAGGTAGGAATACAAATTCTCACCTTTTCTCCCTCAAGAATTAAGAAATCATCCCTTCCAAGCTGTAACATTTCGGAATAATCATATGTCTAATGAAGAGCCCAGTAAGTCAGTTAGAATGCATATTGGGGTACATAGGCATCCCAATTTCCAATATTGAGAAATATTGGGCATATTATAGAATATTGTCTAAGGGGTGTTAGCCAATTTCTATGTATGCACAAGTACTTAAAATAACAATATCCTTCATATATAATCACATTGATTTAATAAGTATCCTAATGACCAATATTGAGAAATATTAGGCATAATGTAGAAAAAATTGGCTAAGGGGTGTTAGCCAATTTCTATATAAAACCCAAATAAGCAAAATATAATCATATTAGAAAATATTGGTTTATAGGGGTGTTAGCCAATTTTCTTACATTAACGAGCTTGTTTAAGAAATGTACCTGCAAGGAAGACCCTAAGCTAAAAATCATGTTTCAGAATACTAACACAAAGTACTAGGCATCCAAGTGTCAAGCCTAGTACCATAGCACATGATCATTTAAAATGATCATGTAAATTAAGCAGTGCCCAAGGACATAGTGAGGGTCCTTGGGACAATAAGTAAATATTCCCAAATGAACCATAAATAATAGTTAGTTAGGGAAGTACAACCAACCCATGTGCAAGCACATGTGCAAGACATGTGAAGAAGCTGCCAAAGGAGGGGACCACCCTAACCGAAATCGGTTAGGGTAGTTAGGGGGAAAAACGTGCACAAGGGACCACTCCATGTGGGGCCTAACCTCCTAACCAACTTTAGGTCCTAACTAACTGTCCTAACTATATAAATAACCTAGGACTAACCGAAATGGACCAATTAGTGCACCCGACAACCTAGGACCAAAACCGGGTTGACACTAACCTAGTACTAGTTAAAGAGACAACCTAGTACTTAACCTAGGATGGTCCAAAAGGTTAGTTATGGTCCTAACAACTTAGAGGTACTTTAGTAATTCTCCTAGGTTACCTAATTAAATAATTTAGCAAATTAATTAACTAATTTAAAAGGGCTAAAACCGAAACTACAAAGTAAATTTTCAGATTTTAGTTAACACAAGAAAGGGACAACCTAGTACCTAACCTAGGATAGTCCAAAGAGTTAGTTAAGGTCATAACAACCTAGGGATACTTTATTAATTATCCTAGGCTACTTAATTAATTAATTTAGAAACATAATTAATTAATTTAATGGGGCAAAAACGAAATCACAAAGCAATTTCCAGATTTCGGTTAAAACAAGAAAAGACAACTTAGTACCTAACCTAGGATGGTTCAAAGAATTGGTTATGGTACTAACGACTTAAGGGTACTATAGTAATTAACTTAGGTCACGTAATTAATTAAATTAGAAATTTAATTAATTATTTTAAATGATCAAAAAGAAATTCTTACACTAACCTAGTACAACTCAAGAAACATCCTAGTACTTAACCTAGGATGGTCCAAAAGGGTTAATTTTGGTTCCAATGACTTAGGGGTACTTTAGTACTTACCCTAGGTACCTAAATTAATTAAATTAGGGATTTAATTAATTAATATAAAATCAAAATGTTGACCAAAATCATAGTCAACACAAATTTCCAAATTTGACTAAGTGTTATGTTCTCCTATGTTTAGTAAACTTAGGAGGGGCATTTTGGTAATTGGTTAATTAGTTTATTAAATTAACTTATTAAACATATGTTGTATAATTCAGATTTGACTAAGTGTTATGTTCTCATAGAAAATGCAACGCAAAAATAGCAAGAAACGAACGCAAGAAAAAGGCAGAAAATTCCATTGATTCTCCTAGGCGATTTCAAGGTTTCTCCAAGTTTTCGTTCAAGATGGTCTTCGTAGATTAAGTTCTACTTAAGGTATGCGTTTCTCCCCTGGAATTCTTTCTCCAAGAGTATTTTCCTTCGAACGATTCACAAGATCTTGAAAACTAGGGTTGTTCCCATCGTTCTCGTCGAACTTCCCTTCCCTAGCATCCTTTTCGATATCAATGTTGAATAGGTTAGAGATCATATTGTTGGTATGTGGTGCTGGCTGTTCTTAACATATATTGTTCTTGAATGATGAGTATTGAATGAACTTATGAACTTGTAATTGCGTAAAGTTAATCTTATCATGATAATTAAGGATCGATAATATGCTAAGATAAGTCCGTGATGTGTTAAGTGAATTATGTGCCTTTAGCTGAATGTTGACTTCCTGTTGTTCTGATGTTATGAAGATGCTAAAGCCCTAAAATGTTAATATGTTTCTGTCCAATATGTTCTTAAAACGTGACACTAAAAGCTATAAACTAAGAATTGACTCAAAGGCATCTATGAAATCATATCTTGAATAAATTGGCTATCTGATTCCAATAAAGTTGGCTAACTCTATTTGGTCAAAATTAATATATGCTATTGGCTAGGAACTTATGTAAATGATTAAAAGATTGGGTAATGGTTCATACATATGGCAATTTAAATATGAACATACGTAAAAATAGGCTTATGCCAAAAAGAATGAATTTGTTAGTGTAACATCCCAAATCTTGAGCCAATACTAATCATATGTCAATTCATGTGTAGCAAGAGTATCAAATATATATTAAGCACTTCTAAAGTAATATCAATGAATCTATAACCAAGGTTATGACATTCATTGGGACAACTCCCAACATGTTCCACAAGAATGAAGTATGAACACATGAAACTCATTGAATGAAGTGCTCATCATCCATAAACGGTTATATGAATCTACTACACTAAAGTAAGTAAGTAACATGAGTTATAACATAATTAAAGGATTCTAAATTAAGTAAGTGACCAGAATGGGGTGTTAAAGGAAGTGAGACAAGTCTTACTTACACCAAAGCTAATTTGTTAAAAGAATACTCACGAATGAAGGTGTTAGAATGTGTGAGACTAGTCTCATTAACACCTAAGGATGATATGTAAGGACAATTCACATTCATCAATGTAAAGTAAGGATAATATGTAAGGACAATTCACATTCATCAATGTAAAGTAAGAAAGATATGTAAGGACAATTCACATTCATCAATGTAAAGTAAGGATGATATGTAAGGACAATTCACATTTCATCAATGTAAAGTAAGGATGACAAGTCATCAAAAGAGTAAATAAGTCTCAATCATACTCTATATGTAAGTGTAAGGAGAGTTCATACTTAATACTAATGATGAGATGAGAAATCATCTAATGAGCCATGATGTCCTCATGCTAGAAGCCAACTTCCATGATGTATGAGTTGAATGTAATGGAACTTTATACTCAGCACCGATAGGATAGCTATCAGCGGTGATGCCTTCCTTCGGGAAGGGCGGAGGTTCACGTAACTCTCATGAGATGAGACTGTCCGGCATGCCGGGTATGGGTCTCCTTATATCTCCTAGTCTTTGAACCTATACTGCCAATATAGGGATCTAGTAGGGTTCAATTCCCTAAATACGCTAGCATGTTTTGGTTTCACCTCGGCCAGTGACTCCACCTCTTTTTGGTGTGGGGAAGACACCGGATTTCATGATGCTCACATGATCTATGTTTGTTAAGGTTGGAGTTCCTCAAAGTATGAAAGATAATGAAATGAACGATACCGAAGGAGTTTGTGCAAGACAATCAGGAGGTGAAATCAGATTGAAGTAATGACATTAGGTCATTCTTGGTCATTACACTTCATGATCCCGATGAGAGTCTTAAACTTCATCCTAGGTATAGCTGGTGTTTACATCAGCCTACGAATAAATGAAATGAATAACGTGAAGTACGAATGAACGAATGAAGCAGACTTTGTGTTTGCTAAAGAAGGCCCTCGGGTTGAGGTCCCATATGTTGGGTCTTCACTTGAGATGTCTTAATGCTATATCAACAATTCCAAGGTCTCGTTTATATGAAATGTATAATATATAAAACATGAAAGTAATGAAATGAATGGCATAACCAATAGAGAATGGCTTATGAAATGTAATGAATACTTGATGTCATGAATAACTTGTTGTAAGGAGAGTCAAATCGTGTTCAATAAAGTTTACAACAAGTAAAGGGCATAACTAATAATGAATCCTCATGTTATGAAAATGATAAAGCCAAATAAATTGGCTTATAATGATTTTATATAATTGGCAAAAGATATTAGCCAACTAAGATTGGCTTATACATTAGGCCAATAATACAATAATAGGAATAGTCACTAAAGAATGGTTTATAAAGAATTCATGCCCAAGGTAAGCAAGATCATAAGCTTTAATGATATGCCCCAAGATCTATGCACATTATGCAATCAACTAAAGAATGAGTATAGTCAATAAGTATTGACTTATAAATATATTCATTCCCCAAATTGTAGTTAAGTCATTTCCTTAATCTCTTGAATTACTTACTTGATTCATTGTGGGTATGAGACTACAATGAATCACTGCACTTGTAAGTAAAACATAGAACCAAAGGAGTTATTGAACTACACAACAAGAAGAAGAAAAACACTGAAAAATAATCTAAGTGTACAAAGAGGAGCTCTCGGGTTTGGAGGATCAAAAATTCAAATCTTCGCCCGAGTGGTTCTAAAATTATGTTGATGATACTAATGTCTTGTAATCACATAGAAAATAAGTTGTGTGCTTTGAATGCATTAAAATACATCATATTCATACCACAATTCACAAGTAACGAATTAGGAAAGTCTAATGACTATTCTTTCCTGAAATGACATGTTTCTTAGGAAGAGCTTTCATTGATCATGCATAGCTTTATGTGTATGTGTGAATACACCCATACTTAGTACAAGTGGTGTACTAACCCCCTACTATTTACTATTTTTATAGGTGCAGGTCAGAGTACAGGTTGATGACACTTGCAGCGGTTTGGACTTCAGCGTTTCTCCAAACCATTAGGTAGGTCCTCATGATTTCGAGGATGCTACAATTTTAGTCTAGCCTTAGTCTTAGACATAGCTAGTGGATGTTGTCCCTAGCGTTTCTTTTGTACTTTCATTTGGAAGCTTTGTAATAAAGCCGTGTTTGGCAAACTATTTATGATATATTCATCTTCAGTTTTGAATTGATTCTTTATAATAGATGGTTGTTCTATTGATGTTGAGCTTAGTATATAATGTTTAATACGTAATGACTATATGAAGTCTAAGTAAACTTCATACGTTTAAAAAGTTTTAAATTTTCCGCAAATTTAACTAGATGAATGTGATGAATGCAAGATGAGGCTTGTTTGCGACCTCTGAGAGGTTAACGACGCCGGTGGCAATTCGGATTCAAGAATCCGGGTCGTTACAAACTTGGTATCAGAGCATGAGGTTAAATTACCTAGGAAATAAAGATCAACACAACCACGTTTCTAACTTATGGTTGTGAAGCACGCCACAATCATGATTTAGAGACTACGCGATGATAAGATATCTTCCCTTCTTCAACTCTTTATTGTGATTTCTAGACCTTTAACACTTTGTGTCATTATATGTATCTAACTTCCTTCTTGTGTGAACGCATAGAAGAATACACACAAGAATTAGAATGGTCAGGTGGTCTAAGGCGCCAGACTCAAGAGCTGGCCTTTCAAAGAAGGGCAATGATAGAAATGCCCAGCGCGACCAAAAGACGTGTAGTAAGTGTGGTCGTTCGCATGGAGGTGAATGCATGGTAATGTCTAAAAGCCTGCTATGAGTATTGATAAGGAGGAGAAGGATAAGTTGGTTGCATACCAACTCAAGAATATGGCTTAGGCATGTATTTGCTCCATAAGTGTTATGCTACGATAGATTGTCGAAACAGGGTAGTGAGACTTCAGTTTCCAAATGAGTTAGAGATGGAATGGGAAGGGCGTGGTTCAAATATTAAGGCCAACAAGATGTTATCTAAGAGGTTAGATATACTCTTACTAAGTCTGGTTTATGTTTAAGAAACTCTAAGTTTAAGTGCTTTAGTGGATTTGGTGTGGTAAGTCCCTAATCGTATGTCTTATAATAGCACTATGTGAGTTAAAACGAAGTTATATTGAATTTTATGTTGCTGTTTTTGTGTAGCATAGGCATGTTTTCTCTGTTGCATTATTTGTGATGTGCATTAAGTTAAGTGGGATTGAGAAGCAAATTCCTCAATCTCAAATATGAAGCTTCAGATAAGCTTGAATGATATGCATCATCCAAATAAGTGTGAATCAGACATTCAAAAAAGAGAAACGTTTAAGCATGATAAAGTAACTTTAAAAAATCACCCTCTTTGTTTAAATGATGTGTAAGTGTCATTCGGGGACGAATGATCCTAAGGGGGGAGATAATGTAATATTTCGGAATAATCATATGTCTAATGAAGAGCCCAGTAAGTCCGTTAGAATGCATATTAGGGTACATAGGCATCCCAATGCCCAATATTGAGAAATATTGGGCATATTATAGAATATTCGCTAAGGGGTGTTAGCCAATTTCTATGTATGCACAAGTACTTAAAATAGCAATATCCTTCATATATAATCAAATTGATTTAATAAGTATCCTAATTCCCAATATTAAAAAATATTGGGCATAATATAGAAAAAATTGGCTAAGGGGTGTTAGCCAATTTCTATATAATACCCAAATAAGCAAAATATTGGGCATATTAAAAACTATTGGCTTAAAGGGGTGTTAGCCAATTTTCTAACATTAACGAGCTTTTTTAAGAAATGTACCTGCAAGGAAGACCCTAAGATAAAAATCATGTTTTGGAATACTAACACAAAGTACTAGGCATCCAAGTGTCAAGCCTAGTACCATAGCATATGATCATTCAAAATGATCATGTAAATTAAGCAGTGCCCAAGGACATAGTGAGGGTCCTTGGGACAATAAGTAAACATTCCCAAATGAACCATAAATAATAGTTAGTTAGGGAAGTACAACCAACCCATGTGCAAGCACATGTGCAAGACATGTGAAGAAGCTGCCAAAGGAGGGGACCACCCTAACAGAATTCGGTTAGGGTAGTTAGGGGGAAAAACGTGCACAAGGGACCACTACATGTAGGGCCTAACCTGCTAACCAACTGTAGATCCTAACTAACTGTCCTAACTAGCTAAATAACCTAGGACTAACCGAAATGGACCCATTAGTGCACCCGACAACCTAGGACCAAAACCGGGTTGACACTAACCTAGTACTAGTTAAAGAGACAACCTAGTACCTAACCTAGGATGGTCCAAAAGGTTAGTTATGGTCCTAAAAACATAGCGGTACTTTAGTAATTCTCCTAGGTTACGTAATTAATTAATTTAGCAACTTAAATAATTAATTTAAAAGGGCTAAAACCGAAACTACAAAGGAAATTTTCAGATTTTAGTTAAGACAAGAAAGGGACAACCTAGTACCTAACCTAGGATGGTCCAAAGAGTTAGTTAAGGTCATAAAAACCTAGGGATAGTTTAGTAATTACCATAGGATACTTAATTAATTAATTTAGCAACTTAATTAATTAATTTAAAGGGGAAAAAACGAAATCACAGAGCAATTTCCAGATTTCGATTAAAACAAGAAAAAGACAACCTAGTACCTAACCTAGGATGGTTCAAAGGATTGGTTATGGTCCTAACGACTTAAGGGTACTTTAGTAATTAACTTAGGTCACCTAATTAATTAAATTAGCAATTTAATTAATTATTTTAAATGATCAAAACGAAATTCTTACACTAACCTAGTACAACTCAAGAAACATCCTAGTACTTATCCTAGGATGGTCCAAAAGGGTTAATTTTGGTTCCAATGACTTAGGGGTACTTTAGTACTTACCCTAGGTACCTAAATTAATTAAATTATGGATTTAATTAATTAATATTAAGTCAAAATGTTGACCTAAATCATAGTCAACACAAATTTCCAGATTTGACTAAGTGTTATGTTCTCCTATGTTTAGTCAACTTAGGAGGGGCATTTTGGTAATTAGTTAATTAGTTTATTAAATTAACTTATTAAACCTAATTTTTATAATTCAATATCAGTTCATAAACCTAAAAATCACGTTCAAACTCATAGAAAAGGCAACGCAAAAATGGAAAGCAACGAACGCAAGAAAAAGGCAGAAAATTCCATTGATTCTCCTAGGCGATTTCAAGGTTTCTCCAAGTTTTCGTTCAAGATGGTCTTCGTAGATTAAGTTCTACTTAAGGTATGGGTTTATCCCCTGGAATTATTTCTCCAAAAGTATTTTTCTTTGAACGATTCACAAGATCTTGAAAACTAGGGTTGTTCCCGTCGTTCTCGTCGAACTTCCCTTACCTAGTATCCTTTTCGATATCAATGTTGAATAGGTTAGAGATCATGTTGTTGGTATGTTGTTCTGGCTGTTCTTATCATGTATTGTTCTTGAATGATGAGTATTGAATGAACTTATGAACTTGTAATTGCATAAAGTTAATCTTATCTTGATAATTAAGGATCGATAATATGCTAAGATAAGTCCGTGATGTGTTAAGTGAATTATGTGCCTTTAGCTGAATGTTGACTTTCTGTTGTTGTGATGTTATTAAGTTGCTAAAGCCATAAAATGTTAATATGTTTCTGTCCAATATGTTCTTAAAACGTGACACTAAAAGCCATAAACTAAGAATTGGCTTAAAGACATCAATGAAATCATATCTTGAATAAATTGTCTATCTGATTCCAATAAAGTTGGCTAACTCTATTTGGTCAAAATGAATGTATGTTAATGGCTAGGAACTTATCTAAAATGATTAAAATATTGGCTAATGGTTCATACATATGGCAATTTAAATATGAACATACGTAAAAATTGGCTTATGCCAAAAAGAATGAATTTGTTAGTCTAACATCCCAAATCTTGAGCCAATACTAATCATATGTCAATTCTTGTGAAGCAAGAGTATCAAATATATATTAAGCACTTCTAAAGTAATATCAATGAATCTATAACCAAGGGCATGACATTCATTGGGACAACTCCCAATATGCTCCACAAGAATGAACTATGAACACATGAAACTCATTGAATGAAGTGCTCATCGTCCATAAACGGTGATATGAAGCTACTACACTAAAGTAAGTAAGTAACGTGAGTTATAACATAATTAAAGGGGTCAAAATTAAATAAGTGACCAGAATGGGGTGTATAAGGAAGTGAGACAAATCTTACTTACACCAAAGCTAATTTGTTAAAAGAATAATCATGAATGAAGGTGTTAGAATGTGTGAGACTAGTCTCATTAACACCTAAAGATGATATGTAAGGACAATTCACATTCATCAATTTAAAGTAAGGATGATATGTAAGGACAATTCACATTCATCAATGTAAAGTAAGGATGATATGTAAGGATAATTCACATTCATCAATGTAAAGAAAGGATGATATGTAAGGACAATTCACATTTTATCAATGTACAGTAAGGATGACAAGTCATCAAAAGAGTAAATAAGTCTCAATCATACTCTATATGTAAGTGTAAGGACAGTTCACACTTAATACTAATGATGAGATGAGAAATCATCTAATGAGCCATGATGTCCTCATGCTAGAAGCTAGCTTCCATGATGTATGAGTTGTATGTAATGGAACTTTATACTCAGCACCGATAGTCTAGATATGAGCGGTGATGCCTTCCTTCGGGAAGGGCGGAGGTTCACGTAACTCTCATGAGATGAGACTGTCCGGCATGCCGGGTATGGGTCTCCTTATATATCCTAGTCTTTGAACCTATACTGCCAATATAGGGATCTAGCAGGGTTCAATTCCCTATATACGCTAGCATATTTTGGTTTCACCTTGGCCAGTGACTCCACCTCTTTTCGGTGTGGGGAAGACACCGGATTTTATGATACTCACATGATCTATGTCGGTTAAGGTTGGAGTTCCTCAAAGTATGAAAGATAATGAAATAAACGATACCGAAGGTGTTTGTGCATGACAATCAGGAGGTGAAATCAGATTCAAGTAATGACATTAGGTCATTCTTGGTCATTGCACTTGATGATCCCGATGAGAGTCTTAAACTTCATCCTAGGCATAGCTGGAGTTTACATCAGCCTACAAATGAATGTAATGAATAACGTGATGTACGAATAAACGAATGAAGCAGACTCTGTGTTTGCTAAAGAAGGTCCTCGGGTTGAGGTCCCATATGTTGGGTCCTCACTTGAGATGTCTTAATGCGATATCAACGATTCCAAGGTCTCGTGTATATGAAATGTATAATATATAAAATATGAAAGTAATGAAATCAATGGCATAACCAATAGAGAATGGCTTATGAAATGTAATGAATACTTGATGTAATGAATAACTTGTTGTAAGGATAGTAAAATCGTGTCCAATAAAGTTTAGAATAAGTAAAGGGCATAACTAATAATGAATCCTCATGTTATGAAAATGATAAAGCCAAATAAATTGGCTTATAATGATTTTATATAATTGGCAAAAGATATTAGCCAAATAAGATTGGCTTATAATGACTTCTTACATCAGGCCAATAATACAATAATAGGAATAGTCACTAAAGAATGGTTTATAAAGAATTCATGCACAAGGTAAGCAAGATCATAAGCTTTAACGATATGCCCCAAGATCTATGCACATTATGCAATCAACTAAAGAATGAGTATAGTCAATAAGTATTGACTTATAAATATATTCATTCCCCAAATTGTAGTTAAGTCATTTCCTTAATCTCTTGAATTACTTACTTGATTCATTGTGGGTATGAGACTACAATGAATCACTGCACTTGTAAGTAAAACATATGAACAAAGGAGTTATTGAACTACACAACAAGAAGAAGAAAAAAACTGAAAAATAATCTAAGTGTGCAAAGAGGAGCTCTCGGGTTTGGAAGATCAAAAATTCAAATCTTCGCCCGAGTGGTTCTAAAATTATGTTGATGATACTAATGTCTTGTAATCACATAGAAAATAAGTTGTGTGCTTTGAATGCATTAAAATACATCATATTCATACCACAATTCACAAGTAACGAATTAGGAAAGTCTAATGACTATTCTTTCCAGAAATGACATGTTTCTTAGGAAGAGCTTTCATTGATCATGCATAGCTTTATGTGTATGTGTGAATACACCCATACTTAGTACAAGTGGTGTACTAACCCCCTACTATTTACTATTTTTATAGGTGCAGGTCAGAGTACATGTTGACGACACTTGCATCGGTTTGGACTTCCGCGTTTCTCCAAACCATTTGGTAGGTCCTCATGATTTCGAGAATGCTACAATTTTAGTCTAGCCTTAGTCTTAGACATAGCTAGTGGATGTTGTCCCTAGCGTTTCTTTTGTACTTTCATTTGGAAGCTTTGTAATAAGGCCGTGTTTGGCAAACTATTTATGATATATTCATCTTCAGTTTTAAATTGATTCTTTATAATAGATGGTTTTTCTATTGATGTTGAGCTTAGTATATAATGTTTAATACGTAATGACTATATGAAGTCTAAGTAAACTTTATACGTTTAAAAAGTTTTAAATTTTCCGCAAATTTAACTAGATGAATGCAAGATGAGGCTTGTCTGCGACCTCTGAGATGTTAACGACGCCGGTGGCGATTCAGATTCAAGAATCCGAGTCGTTACATGAGCAATCACATATAAAAGACTACCGAACAAGGAAACATAAGAGAGAGATTTTATAGCATTAAGTTCTAATGGCACAACACGAGAATAGTGAAGAAGGGATACTCTATCGTCTTATAGCCTCCCGTCCATTAGATGTGTCGCGACTGACCAACAATGTTACGAGACCCTACTAGATGTGGCAATACGAGACATTAAAACCTAAGTACAAAAAACAAAACCTTATGCTCTGATACCAAATTTGTTATGACCCGAGGGTATACCCTAAAAGTTATGGTATTCTCGAATCTTAACACGGTGTCGTCGACCTCTAGGAGGTCTAAGACAATCCTCTTAATGTACCTTGATTGCATAGTCATAAAAATAGCAGAAAATTTAAAACTTTTCATAGCACATCATATGCTAGAACATTACTTAGTATATATATAAAAATATCATAATACATAGTTAGACTCTAATGTCTCTATGACATCTTATGACACAACTCAATAGAATATAATATAATAGAGACACGACCCTTAACCACATAAAATATAAGTCTAAGCTATAACATAAACTTAAAGAAACATCTTGACATAGGCAACCCTTGAATCATAAGGGCTCCTTTACTTGAACTTGGGAGATATATCCAAGCTCTTCACTTAGGGAACATCCTCTAGCCATCACTACATACACTTGGTGTAAAAATATGAATAAGAATGGTATTAGTACAAGAATGCACTAAGTATTGCAACCATGAAAAACCATGCATTTAAAGAGGACATTTTGTTTGAAATCATGCAACATGTCTTTTTAGTAAACTTCATGAACATAGGCACATATAAGCTCAATATAGTTCACATACATCATATAGACATGGATAATACTTATAATAGAACATAAAACAATTTATCATACTTATAAGCATATTCAATACACCTCATACATTACCTCTCTTTTATTTTACTTCTTTTCTTAAGTAACCCTCAAGTATACCTAGTGCAATGTATCCCCTTGAGGTCACCTTACAATAGTCTTTCATAATATGCTTCATAAACACAACCACATATATTCATAAGTCATAAGCACATCAAACACATCGACTTAACATAAGGACCATCACCTAAGACAACTTCTAAGTCACACTAGTGCAATGCATAGGTAACATCCAATAATGCTACTTCCACCAAGTGTACCTAAGAATTCACCCTAGACTAGGCATAACATAATAAACAAGTCACAACATATTCAACAAGTCATAACATATTCAACAAGTTTTAACATATTCATTTACAACTAGAAATAAGGCCTCATGCTTCATATCATCATATAAGGACTTATCATACTTCATAACTGTAACGCCCTAAAACAAACTAAGGTGAACTAGAGCTTTGTTGTTGTTTCTCGAGTTAATTTTAAGTTAAAGTGAGTTACTTTAGTGTTCTTAGGCAGTGTGTGAATTTTAGTTTAGTTTGGAGGTCGATCGACCAAGAATGTCCATGACGTTCGGAAGGTGTGCCTTAGAAAGTACTTGTGTTTCTTTAGGTGTTTGGGTGAGTTTTACGTGTTTGTTTTACTTGAAACTTGCATTAGATGTTCCTAAGACCTAGAAGACTTAGTTTAGGGATTTAAAGTCTAGGCACGACCCCACCTAGGACCCACAAGGGGCCCTATATTAAGGGCCCAAAGACTTGGGTAAAACTCCCAAGAACACTGCTCCATCGACAAGGTAGTCTACGGGGTGTAAGCCCATCGACGCCCCATCGACTGTGGGCATAGTCCCATACTTAGTGGGAAGTCTATCCCCCCATTATGCAGTCTCCGAAGCCATCAACGCCAAGCAGGATGGGCCATCAACCCATCGACGCCCAGTAACTTGGGTCGTCGATTAGATCCTTAAAAAGTTGCTGAAGCTTGCTGCCAACTTGGGGTGTTTTGTGTAAATTCACCCCAAGTATTTTATAAACCTAGGTCAATACTTTTATTGTTTTTAAGTTATATTAAGTTTGTTTTAATACCTAGACCTAGACAAGACCCCTCACTTCAAAATTCAAACTCTATCTCTCTAAAGACAAATTCTCTCAAAGTCAACATTGGAGCTAAAACTCAAGGAGGACTAGGACGGATGTTCGTGGTCGACTTATTCACAAAATATCTTTGGGATTTACCTTAGCTAAGGTATGGTATCCATCCTTGAACCCTCTTCCATTCAAGGAGTCAATTCCAAAAGATTTCAAAAAGGTTTTTCAAACTTTATTTTCTTCTATCTTTGATTCTAAGTATGGATCTTGTTGTAAAAGTGTTTTAATGATTCAAATGTGTTTATTCTAGCATTAATTTATGATTTTAATGTAAAAAACCTTATGAATTCATGTTTATGCATATTTCAAACTTTTAGCTAGAGAAATGGGTTAAGTGAGAATGTTTATGTAGAGAATGAACTTTTGTTTTCTTGTGTTGTAATGTTGGTTTAGCTACTGCTCAAAGGGACTTATGATGATCAATATTGAGAAAATGCTTATAGGTTGTTATCGATTGTTAAAATGAAGAGTTGCTTATATTGTATTGTTCTTATTATAAATTGATCTTGAGTGGTATGGTCCATCTTCTTGGTGGCGGTGTTTATTTGTTGAATTTGTTTCGTTTAGTATGTATTGAGATTGTGATATTGAAGGTCTAATATGTGAAATAAAGAGATATTAGAAATGGGTCTTGTAGTGTGTTTTGGTGAATATTGAAATGTATGTTTGATCTAGATTAGGTCTAAATGAAGAATGTGATTATGTGAAGTATATAAGATGTGTGAGTTGATGAATGAAGGTTTAAAGCATGTTTAGAAGTAATGTGCATGAATGATGCTTATATGAAAGTTGTGCTCACATGTACACACAAACTTTAAGTGAATGAATGAAGCTAAGTTGAATAAAAAGGGGAGTCTTGGGGTGGAAACTCTTCGTGAGTTGAGATGAAGTGTCTAGTAGCAACCTCACTATTCCTAATGAGCTTTCCAAGATAGGTCGGAGGATGAATGCACTTCGTGAGTTGAGATGTGGTATTCACTAGTTATCCTTAACCTATAGTCTATAATGTTACGAATCCGTGGGGAGTTATGCTTAGCACCGAGAGGATATGAAGAAGGGGTGGTTACACTTTGTGAGTTGATATGTTGTATTCCAATGTACCTCTTAAGGTGAGTACTCCTCGTTAGTAGAGAATGAGTTACTTAGTAGCAATCTCCTTATCCCTTAATTATATGCCCACATAGGTGTAGCTATTGGGAAAGCCATGTAAAAGAAAAGAAGCATGACCTTACTCTAGGAAAGTGAGGATCCCTCATCCGATAGGGGTTAATATCGGGATTCCATGTCTAGCTCTCATGGTCTTTGTCAGTTAAGCTAACCCCCCACAGAATTAATGAAAATAATAAGTCTTCTAATTAATGTGATATCTATGTGAATTGATTGAACTAAGTCTTCTAAAAGAACGTACTACTTAGAGTAGGTGGTGGTATGGGACGCTACCTATCCATTGCACTAAGTAGGACCTTCCGAAAGGGAGGACTTGGTGCCAAACCTTCTAAAAGAGTGTACTATTTAGGATAGGTGGTGGTATGGGACACTATCTACTCATTGCACTAAGTAGGCATTCAGAAAGGGAAGACTTTGGTGTTTTGTTGGGTGTCCTTCTAACGTGTTGTGATTTGAGTGGTGACTTGTTCTCCCGAGGCGAGTAAGCCGAACGGGGTAGTCTTGAGGATCCCTTGGTTGTGAAATGAAGGAAGTGTTTAGACGTTTTCTTCATGTCTTAACTTGGAGAATCTTAGGATTATCCTTAGGTAGGGAAACTCCTATGAAAAAGAATTCGCTTCCTCATTGGCAATTCCTTGGAAGTTCACCATTGTTGGAGTCTTTAGTTAACTATAAATCTTTTAAACTCACTATAATGTCTTTAAAGTGGTTCACTGTAATGTTTTATATGGATCACTGTATTGTTTGTTTAATTGTTGTAAAGTGCTCAAATCCTTGGGAATCCATTAGGAGCGCTAAGTGGGAGTGGTAGTATGGGATGTTACTCTCACATTTCACTTAGTGTGACCTAAGAGTTCTATTGGAGAAGCGTACTTATGTGAAATTTGTATACTTCAGCAGTTCACTGTAAATGGTCATTTAGTTACTGTAAAGTTTTGGATGTTTACTGTAAATGCTTCTTTTGGTTTATAATTATGGAAAACTCTTATCTAAGTGTTAAATTATGGTTCTTATGATGTTTGCTTTTAGATTCATGAGTGTTTTAATTAATTGGCAAGAAAGGTTATTTTATCAAAATGTCCTTTTTACATGTTTTTGCATATACCATACTTAGTACATTGTTTGTACTAACCCCATACTTTTCTATACCTTATAAGTATAGGTTGGAAGCTTTTGGAAGGTTGAAGTTGAAGCTTGGGTACTCATATGTTCCAGGACATAGTTTATGTTTCCTAGTTTTACTATTAAGACTTATTATGTATTTTTCCTTTAATTTACAAGGGGCCGTGTCCCTAAGGTTCTAAGTCGTGTCTTTAAGTTAGCTTGAGATGATGAGATTCTCTAAGTATTTATGAAAGACTTCCTTTATTTTATTATTCGTGAAAAGTTTGAAATTCCGCTTTACTTTTCATGTCTTATGTAATGAACGAGAGTTGAAGGGCTTGTATGAGACCCCAAAGCGTCAAGTACGCCTTCCCACGATCCAGGAGTTGTCCCTAGCTTTTAGGGGGTACTTTTGGGTCGTGTGAGACTTGGTATCAGAGCATATGATTTTGGGAAATAGTTTAGGTTCCAAAAGCCTCACAAGCCACATCTAATAGTATCTTGGTCATTAGTGTGAGTCGCGACACTTTCATGCACAAGAGCCTATAGGATGCTAGAAGTTTCACTTTCTTATCTATTCTAATGTCGTGCCTAAGAGTTGAGTTATATAAGGTGTCTTTTCTCAACCTATTCTCTTTGTGTTTATAGGACATGAATACGAGGAGATCGACCGCTAGAAGCGAGGAGATCGACCGCTAGAAGGGAAGAGAATCTAGAGGTTCCTCTTCAAGAATCTCACGTTCCTCCTATGACTCAAGCTGATTTTGTTGAGGGATATATGACCAATGCGGAGTTGAGAGCTGCCCTAATGTACTTGACCCAACTCATGATGGCTCAAGCTCATGTCGTCAACAATCACTTTGTGGGCCAAGCTAATCAAGGAGATAGGCCACAACCAAATGCTAGTACTCTCACTTCTAGAATATGGGATCTCATGAGGATGAACCCTCCTACTTTTGATGGAACTAAGGTGGATGAAGATCCACAAGGCTTCATAGATGAGATTTTCAAAGTGGTAGATGCTATGGGTGTGACCCCTAGGGAGAAAGCGGCGTTAGCCGCTTACCAACTTAAGGATGTTGCTCAAGTGTGCTATGAGCAATGGAGATGTGAGAGACCCTTAGAAAGAGGTCCGGTTGATTGGGCGGAATTCAAAGAGGCTTTCCTAGATAGGTTCTTTCTTTTAGATTGGAGGGAGAAGAAGATGGTTGAATTCATGAACCTTCATCAAGGGGGAATGAGTGTGCAAGAGTACTCTCTCAAATTCACCCAACTCTCTAAGTATGCCCCAACCATGGTAGCCAACCCTAGGGCTAGGATGAACAAATTTGTGATGGGAGTGTCTATCTTGGTGGAGAAAGAGTGTCGTACGGCAATGCTTCTTAATGACATGGATATCTCTACACTCATGGTTTATGTACAACAAATTGAGGAGTCCAAAATTAGTGAGATAAGGCCAGAGGGTAAAAGTCCTAGGTCAGATGATTCTAGTCACCAAAAGCCTAGGAAGATGTTCTAACACCAAGATTCTTCCATGGGGAACAAGGATAGGGCTCCAAACCAACATTCTCAAATTGGTGGCCATACTTTTGAAAGGGCTAGGTGTCCGACCTGTGGAAAGCAACATTCGGGTAAGTGTCTTGTCGGGACGGATGGTTGTTTTACATGTGGTAATAAATACCACAAGATGAGAAACTGCACTAACCTCAAAGCAAGAGGGAAAGATGTCAATCAAGCTTCCCTAGATCCTAATGCTCCCAAGAAGAACCCTCCCTATGGGATGGGAGCTACGAAGGATAACTAATCCGGATTTGATGATCTTGGTAAGTCTTGACCCTTTTTTATTGTTGTTTTTATGTTATGAAATAAGTTTATGTGATTTTATAGTTCATATGATCATGTCATCTTGATGAATTCCCCAAACAATAGAATTTTAATAATTTTGGTATGTTTGCAGTGGTACAGTGATGTTCACTGTAAGTTTTGTGAATTTTGAGAAAATTTGTTTTGTCTTTAATTGAAGTTTCAATGTGTGCAAAAGTGTTGTATATGGACATGTTTAATGTTGAAGAAGGTAGTTCCTCCATAAAAGAAGGTTAAGAATGAGTTTTGGAATTTGTGAAGTTGGTAAAAGTTGCCTATGTTGCTAAGTGTTTGAAAGTGTGAAATGATGCTTCTTGTTAGTTGATGTTTTGATTTTTGATTTTTTGATCATAAGTGTAATTGTCTATGTGATTATAAGTGAGTCCCTGATGGTCCTAGAGTTTTAGTGTCATTCGAGGACGAATGTTCTTCCAAGTCGGGGAGAATGTAACGCCCTAAAATTAACTAAGGTGAACTAGAGATTTGTGGTTGTTTCTCGAGTTAATTTTAAGTTTAAATGATTTAATTTAATGTTATTAGTAAGTGTGTGAAGTTTGATTAAGTTTGGAGGTCAATCGACCAAGAACGCCCATGACGTTCGGAAGGTGTGCCTTAAAAAGTACTTGTTTGTCTTGAGGTGTTTGAGTGAGTTTTACGTGTTCGTTTTACTTGAAACTTGCATGAGATGTTCCTAATACCTTGAAGAATTATTTTAGGGCATTAAAGTCCGGGCACGACCCCACCTAGGACCCACAAGGAGCCCTAGATGAAGGGTTCAAAGACTTGGACAAACCTGCCAAGAACACTGCTCCATCGACGAGGTAGTCTACTGGGCGTAAGCCCATCGACACCCCGTTGACTGGGGGGAGTATTCCCATACTTAGTGGGAAGTATAGCCCCCCATGATTCACTATCTAAAGCCATCGACGCCCAGCAGGATGGGCCATCGACCCATCGATGCCCAGTAGCTTGGGTCGTCGATTGGCTCCTTCAAAAGCTGTTGAAGCTTTCTACCAACTTAGGGTGTTTTGTGTAGATTCACCTCAAGTGTTTTATAACCGTAGGTAAATATGTTCATTGTTTTAGGTTATATTAAGTTAGTTTTAAGCCCTAGACCTAGACAAGAGTCCTCAGTTCAAAATTCAAACTCTCTCTCTCTAAAGACAAACTCTGTCAAAGTCACCATTGGAGCAAAAACTCAAGGTGGACTAGGAGGGATGTTGGTGGTCGACTACTTCACCAAAAATCTTTGGGATTTCCGTTAGCTAAGGTATGGTATCCATCCTTGAACCCTCTTCCGTTCAAGGAGTCAATTACAAAAGATTTCAAAAACGGTTTACAAAATCTATTTTCTTCTATCTTTGATTCTAAGTATCGGTCTTCTTGTAAAAGTGTTTTAATGATTCAGATGTGTTAATTCTAGCATTAATTGATAATTTTAATGTCAAAAACCTTATTAACTCTTGTTTATGCATATTTTAAACTTTTAGCTAGAGAAATGGGTTAAGTGAGCATATTTATGTAGAGAATGAACATTGGTTTTCTTGTGTTGTAATGTTTGTTTAGCTACTGCCCTAAGGGCCTTATGATGATGAAATATTGAGAAAATGCTTAGCGGTTGTTATGGCTTTTTAAAATGAAGAGTTGCTTATATTGTATTGTTCTTATTATAAATTGATCTTGAGTGGTATGGTCCATCTTCTTGGTGGCGGTGTTTATTTGATGAATTTGTTTCGTTTAATAGGTATTGAGAATATGATTTTGAAGGTCTAATATGTAAAATGAAGAGATATTGGAAATGGGTCTTGTATATTTTTTTGGTGAAGCTTCAAATGTATTGATCTAGATTAGGTCTAAATGAAGAATGTGATTATGTGAAGTATGTAAGGTGTGTGAGTTGATGAATGAAGGTTTAAATCATGTTTAGAAGTAATGTGCATGAATGATGCTTATATGCAAGGTGTGCTCACATGTACACAAACATACACTTTAAGTGAATGAATGAAGCTAAGTTGAATAAAAAGGGGAGTCTTGGGGTGGACATTCTTCGTGAGTTGAGATGAAGTGTCTAGTTGCAACCTCACTATTCCTAGTAAGCTTTCTAGGATAGGTCGAATGATGAATGCACTTCGTGAGTTGAGATGTGGTATTCACTAGTTATCCTTAACCTATAGTCTATAATGTTGAGAATCCGTGGGGAGTTATGCCTATCACCGAGAGGATATGAAGAAGGGGTGGTTACACTTCGTGAGTTGAAATGTTGTATTCCAATATACATCTTGAGGTGATTACTCCACGTTAGTAGTGAATGAGTTACTTAGTAGCAATCTCCTTATCCCTTAACTATGTGCCCATATAGGTGTAGCTATTGGGAAAGCCATGTAAAAGCTAAGAAGCATTGCCTTACTCTAGGCAAGTGAGGATACCTCATCCGATAGAGGTTAATATCGGGATTGCATGTCTAGCTCTCATGGTCTTTGTCGGTTAAGCTAACCCCCCATAAATGTAATGAAAATAATAAGTCTTCTAATTAATCTGATATCTATGTGAATTGATTGAACTAAGTCTTCCAAAAGAACGTGCTACTTAGGGTAGGTGGCGGTATGGGACGCTACCTATCCATAGCACTAAGTAGGACCTTCTGAAAGGGAAGACTTGGTGCCAAACCTTCTGAAAGAGTGTACTACTTAGGGTAGGTGGTGGTATGGGACGCTATCTACTCATTGCACTAAGTAGGCATTCCGAAAGGGAAGATTTTGGTGTTTTGTTGGGTGTCCTTCTAACGTGTTGTAATTTGAGTGGTGACTTGTTCTCCCGAGGTGAGTAAGCCAAACGGGGTAGTCTTGAGGATCCCTTGGGTGTGAAATGAAGGAAGTGTTTTGACATTTTCTTCGTGTCTTACCTTGGAGAATCTTAGGATTATCCTTAGGTAGGGAAACTCCGACGGAAAAGGGTCCGCTTCCTCATTGGCAATTCCTTGGAAGTTCACCATTGTTGGACTCTTTAGTTCACTATAAATCTTTTAAACTCACTATAATGTCTTAAAAATTGTTCATTGTAACGTTTTATATGGATTACTACAATGTTGGTTTAATTGTTGTAAAGTGCTCAAATCCTTGGGAATTCATTAGGAGCGCTAAGTGGGAGTGGTAGTATGGGATGCTACTCTCACATTGTGTGACCTAAGAGTTATATTGAAGAAGAGTACTTATGTGATATTTTTATACATGAGCAGTTCACTGTAAATGGTCATCTAGTTGCTGTAAAGTTTTGGAAGTTTACAGTAAATGCTTCTTTTGGTTAAATATTATGGAAAACTCTTATCTAAGTGTTAAATAATGGTTCTTATGATGTTTTTCTTTTAGTTTGAGTGTTTTACTTAATTGGCATGAAAGGTTATTTTTTCAAAATGTGCCATTTTACATGTTTTTGCATATGCCATACTTAGTACATCGTTTTTAATAACCCCATACTTTTATATACCTTATAAGTATAGGTTGAAAGCTTTTGGAAGGTTGAAGTTGAAGCTTGGGAATTCTACTATCTCAAGATTTGTTATGTCCTCATATATTCGAGGACATAGTTTATGTTTCCTAGTTTTACTATTAAGAGTTATTATGTATTTTTCCTTTAATTGTAAAGGGGCCATGTCCATAAGGTTCTAAGTCGTGTCTTTAAGTTGGCTTGTGACGATGAGATTCTCTAAGTATTTATGAAAGACTTCCTTGATTTAATTATTCATGAAAAGTTTTAAATTCCGTACTATTTTTCATGTCTTATGTAATGAACAAGAGTTGAAGGGCTTGCATGAGACCCCAAACGGTCAAGTACGCCTTGCCACGATCCAGGAGTTGTCCCTAGCTTCTAGGGAGTGCTTTCGGGTCGTGACAATAAAATCATAGGTAGACATCATCATACTTCAAACACTTTAGTCATAGACTTACATAGTTCATATAATAAGTAAACCACCCTCACAACCCCTTCATAAGCTTACTTGTTTAATGTACACATGGAGTCCCAAACCCCAAAATATACGAAGTAAACCCATTTAGAAGCCACAAGCGTAATTCACATGCATAGTCATAATTCATATGTTAACGTAACAAAGTCACTTAACATGCATTCATACAAGTCATACATAACTTATGTCTTTACTTCATAAGGGTCTCAAATCCTATCCTTTCTTGAAGTCATCTAGTGCAATATATAGGTAGGGTCCACCGTCCTCCCATACCAAGTACACTTCTCATGAAAGTTAGATTAGAGTTCATATTCTTATCTTAGTTAATTATTAACCTTCGGGAGACATATCCATAACCGACATAGACCATGTGATCTACATGGAATCCGGTGTTCTACTCACACACCGAAAAAAGAGGGTTAACACTTGCCTAAGGTGCAACCATTCGTACATAGCTTATCTAGGTGGATCCACTAAGATAGAGTCCTATGTGGGAACATAGTTAAGGGACAAGGAGATTGCTTCTAGAAACCTTGACTAATAATCGTGAAGGTTTCCATCTCATGAGACAACATATACCTTGGGAATCAACACTACTTGTCCTAAAGAAACCCATGTGGGAAGCCGTACTTACTAACGTAAGACCTCCATCTCATTTACTTTCGGTGCTAAGCAATAACTCCCTTTTTAAACATCATTAAGCCTTTAGATAACATTAGGTCATAAAAAATAGGCCTTAGTGACTTACTCCCTCATATATCATTTAGCTCAAAGGTATCTAGAATGAGAATTCTACATTCATCATAGAACCTACATTATGTGAGAATGTCCTTTCACATAATCATATCATATTCATACATGCATGTGTATGTGTACATATATGTGAGATCTACCTTCATATAAACACCTTTAGGAACACATGTTCATAACTTCATAAATCCTATACTTTACATGCATAGAAATAGGTAATGATGCATAGGAGAACTATCCTTTCCTTAATTATCATAAATCTATCCTACTAAAATCTTTTGGAAAGATGGACTAGACTCAAGACTAGCAGCACAACTAACAACAAAACATCACAACATGATTTACAATTCAATCATGGTATATTTATACATAACAATTCAAAATTTTTGATTACCACACATAAGGTTCAACAGACATTTTGAGGAATTTGTTTCTCACAAAAAAAAAAGCTCAACATACCATATATGAGTCAATTATGCCTAAACACAACTTACAAACATGCTCAACATCATTTCATAAAGACTAACCATATCAAAATGCACAACATAACTCAAAACTAGAGGAAATGCAATTTTCAAGTCAAAAAGTACACTTCCCTGTACTTCATTGTAACATAAGCATTTTTTTGCATAACTTCACCAAAAATCAAAGTAACTTCAAGTTTACTCATTATTTTCATTATTACCAAGAGCAACTAACCTTCACTAGTAAAGAGATGAAGATAACAGGACTTCATGTCGGTGTCGGACTCGCATGTTGCTCACTCAACTAGGTGGTTTCCCCATAACACTTTTATGGAGACCACCTCTTTGTTCCTCAACCTCTTCACTTGACGATCAGGGATTTTTACCGGGACCTGCTCGTAGGAGAGGTTATCCTTTACAAAACCCCCTGAATAGGAAGAATTGACTTGGGATCACCGATACACTTCTTAAGCATAGAAACATGGAAAACCGGATGAACTGAAGCTAATTCACTAGGGAGTTTCAACTCATAGGCAACCTTACCAACCCTTTGCATGATTTCATAGGGACCCACATAACGAGGAATCAACTACCCTTTCTTGCCAAATCTAACTACCCCTTTCATAAGCAAAATTTTCAACTACACCTTATCACCTACTTCAAACTCTAATTCTCTTCTACTATGATCGGCATAAGACTTTTCCGACTATAGGCTATTTGCAACCGGTTCCTTATGATATAAACTTTCTCCAAAGTCATATAAATCAAATCGGGACCAAGAAGCGAAGACTCACTAATTTCAAACCTTCACACCAAACACTTTCCGAAGGTCATTGTACATCTTTGTCGAACCCGGATGAATGGAGTAACGGCACCCATGATTTTCCTCAAGAATCCGGTTCCTAAAACCATCTATATTGGTAACACACAACCTTCCTTGACACCTCAAGACACCATCCCCCCCCTAAGGAGAATGACTCATTAATCTTAGCAAGAACCGATTCTTTCAACTCCATCAATGGTTTATCAACGTGTTGTTTGGACTTAACCTCAACCACCAATGAAGACTCGGAGTTATTATGGACCATAAAACCACCATTTGGAGATCCTCCTAACCTAACATCAAATCTAGACAACCTATGAACATCTTTCACTAGGTCTTTTTTCGCTTCC
Source organism: Solanum sitiens (assembly GCA_016801875.1). Lineage (NCBI taxonomy): Eukaryota > Viridiplantae > Streptophyta > Magnoliopsida > Solanales > Solanaceae > Solanum > Solanum sitiens. Next base: position 2,635,501 of record JABWTJ010000012.1, on the reverse strand, counting down.
TCTACATGAGCCACACTACCCATGTTCATACGACTTAGAGCATCCACAACCACATTGGCCTTGTCGGGGTGATAGAGAACACTCTTTTCGTAATCTTTCAACAACTCTAACCACCTTCTTTGTCAGAGATTCTTTTTCTTTTGAGTAAACACATATTGGAGACTCTTGTGGTCGATATACACATCAACATGAACACCATACAAGTAATTACTCCATATTTTCAAGGCAAATACCACGACCTCTAAATAAAGATCATGAGTTGGATAGTTCCTCTCAGGCACCTTAAATTGTCTAGAAGCATAGGACACTACCTTCTCATGTTGTATAAACACACACCCTAAACCTACTCGGGATGCATCACAATACACGATGAAGACCTTTGTACCTTCCAATAAAGTCAACATCGGGGCAGAAGTAAGACTATCTTTGAAGATTTGGAAGCTTCTCTCACATGCCTCCGACCACTCAACGTTTTACTCTATAGGGTCAAAGTAGTCAAGGGAGATGCCATAGACGCAAAAAAATCCACAAACCTCCAATAATAACCCGCTAGACCCAAGAAACTCTTAATGTCGGTTGGAGTCAATGGTCTAGGCCAATTTTTCACTGCCTCAGTTTTCCTTAGATCAACCTCAACTCCCTCACTAGAGATGATATGACCAAGAAACGCCACCGACCTCTACCAAAACTCACATTTGCTATACTTGGCAAATAATTAGTTCTGCTTAAGCACTTGTAACACCACCCTCAAATGGTCTATGTGTTCACCCTCATTTTTCAAATATTCCTCAATGTCGTCAATGATGACAATGATAAATGAATCTAGGTAACTTCGAAACACCCTATTCATAGGATCCATAAATATCGTCGGGGCATTATTGAGACCAAAGGACATTACTAAGAACTCATATTGTCTATATGTAGTCCGAAATGTCATTTTTGGTATTGTCCTCACCTCTCACACTAAGTTTGTGATACCCCGATCTCAAGTCAATCTTAGGAAACTAGCTTGCCGCTTAGAGTTGGTCAATGAAGTCGTCAATCCAAGGAAGTGGATACTTGTTCTTAATAGTGACCTTATTGAGTTGGTGATAATCGATACACGTTCTAAGGGACCCATGGAGAAATAATAGGTATAATGAAGCCTTTGTCTAGTAAATCTTTGAGTTGAGCCTTCAAATCTTTCAATTCGTCCGGAGCCATCCAATAAGGAGAATTGATATGGGATTTGTATCTGGTAACAAGTCGATACAAAAATCAATTTACCGCTCAGGAGAAATAATAAGGAAAGACCTCCGGAAATTCCCTCACAACGGGGACCGACTTAATGGGAGGAATTTCGGAGTCTAAATCATGGACTCTTACTATATGATATAAGTACCCTTTAGAGATCATTCTACAAGCCTTAAGACAAGAGATGATACTACCTCTAGGAATAGAATTTTCCCCCTTCCACTCTAAAATGGGATCATTTGGAAAGTTAAACTTAACCACCCTTGTTCTACAATCTATAGAGGCAAAGTTAGCATGCGACCAATCCATACCCAATATGACATCAAAATCAAACATATCAAGTTCTACTAGTTGAACATAAGTAACTCTATTGGGCAACGTTATAGGAAAATTTTTATACACACTTTTTGCAACCACCGACTCACTGGGTAGACACCATAAAAGGTTCATTCAAGATATTGGGAAAAAAGTCAAACTTTTTAGCTACTAGAGGAGTAATAAATGAAAAGGTAGCATCGGGAGAAGTCCCTTGCTCACCTCTAGAGCGGAGATCTTAGAAGCAGTTCTTCTGCAGAGCATAAACATTAGAACCACTTGCTTGAGATTGACCACTAACCTTGTCTTGACCCTTCACATTAGGGCAATCCCTAACCTTGTGGCCACTCTTGCCACAACTAAAAGAATTGCCCGTTCCAACAAAGAATTCTCCTAAATGACCCTTTCCACACTTGGCACATGTAGGCTTCTTGTTTGGAGAGATAGTACCTTTTCCTTTTTGAGGCTTATGTTAGACAGCTTATCATCACGAGTTTTTGGGAACTTTGTATAAACTTGATTAGAAAACCTCTTCTTAAACCTAGGCTTGTCTTGAATTTCAAGCCTACCCTTTGAAGAATCACCATCAAAAGATCTTGCCCTCTTTGCATCTTTACTCTTCCTCTTAGCCCTTGACTATTCCACTTTTTTAGCATGAACCATGAGAAGAGAAATGTTCATATTTTCATGTGGCATAGCCAAATGACATTCCTCTTGAAATTCATCCAACACTCCCGTCACAAAATGGCTCATTTCATCCCTAGGATTGGAAACGAAAGAAGGAACATACTTTGACAATTTAGTGAATTTCAAATAGTATTCTAGTACACTCATACCTCCTTGATGAAGGTTGATGAATTCCACCACTTTGGCTTCCCTCTTCTCCCAAGGAAAGAACCGATCAATAAAAGCCTTCTTGAAAACCTCCCAAGTCACCGGTCCACCCCCCTAGAGGTTTGTTGTCTCTTCATTGAACGTACCATGTTCTGGCCACATCCTTGACTTGATAAATGGATAACTCGACCTTCTCACTAGTAGTCAACCCTATAGCATAAAGGATCTTGTAGACTTCATCAATGAATTCTTGGGGGTTGTCACGACTGGAATCTAGACCGCAGACGAGACCGGCGTCGTTGACCTCTCAGAGGTCGCAAACAAGCCTACATACGTCATGCTTGCCAAAAATTCTTAAAATTTTATAATCGTTCATCATCAACCATCTAACATTAAAGAGATAAACAACTGAAAGAAATAGTTCATAAGTCTTAATTGTATAATTGCCACAATGTCCCAAATACAAAGTCTGAATAAAGAGCATGAAAGAAGCGCTAGTGGAACATGCTCCACTAGCTCAACTCTAAAACTACGCTAGAATATAAAACAGTAGTATCCTCGAAAGCATGAGGACCTACCAAACTTCGGATGAATGCTGACATCCAGATAACTGCAACAATGATCCTGCAACTCTATCGACCACCTGTGCCTGCACCTAAAATAGTATAGATGTATAGGGTTAGTACACACTTGTACTAAGTACGGGTATATGCAAGCACACACCAAGGACATGCATGAGAAAGAATAGCTCTTTCCTAATGACATGATTTTTGGAAGTCAAGTCAGTAGACTTGCCAAATTGAGATTAGGAAAGGTAGTGAACTTTCCAAATTGAGTTAGGAAGGTCATGCCATGAGAGCAATATGCATCATATTGAATATCGTATTGCACACAACACATATCATGTTCATATAGCACATATCATAGCACATAACACATAACACATAGCTTCATTTATATCATTCATTCATATGCCATGAGACCTTGGAATCATGGACTTAACATTAAGACTTTACAAAATGAGAGCTCAACATATGGGACCTCAACTAGGGAGTCTTCATTAGCAAACACAGAGTCTGCTTCATTCATTCATACGTACTTCATTGCATTTCATTCATAGGCCAGTGTGAACACCATCTATACCTAGGGTGTAGTTTAAGACTTTCATCGGGTTTGCTGTGTAATGATCAAGAATAACCTAATGTCATTACCTGAGTCTAGCTCACCTCTTGATTATCCTATCCTAACACCTTCGGTATCATTCATTTCTTTATGTGCTTCATTTGAGGCTGGCCTCATTCATTCATTGGGAACTTTAATTTTAACCGACATAGATCATGTGAGCATCATGAAATCCAGTGTCTCCCCCACACCAAAAAGAGGTGAAATCACCGGCCAAGGTGACCCAAAACATGCTAGCGTACATGGTAATTTAACCCCGCCAGATCCCTATAATGGCAGTATAGGTTCGAAGACCAAGAGATATAAGGAGACCCATACCTGGAAAGACGGACAGTCTCATCTCATGAGAGTTACGTGAACCTCTGCCCTTCCCGAAAGAAGGCATCACTGCTCATAGCTAGTCTATCGGTGCTCAGTATAAAGTTCCATTACATTCAACTCATACGTCATGGAAGCTGGCTTCTAGTATGAGGACATCATAGCTTAATAGATGATTTCTCATCTCATCATTAGTATTAAGTGTGTTAATCTCAATACTTTCATTAGAGTGTTCATAGAGACTGGTCTCTTCATTAACTTTACACTCTCATAGGTGAGTACGTTTTGGTAACAATTACTTAGGCTCATTTGAGATTGTTCTCATCTTTTACATTAGCCTCATATCATGTTGTCACCACATTTTTCATTATTTGCACCTTTGCTTTTTATAGTTACTCACCTCTTATTACGTGAAGGTTCATTTCATCATATACTAATGCATTAGGTCTTTTAATGTATCTTACACTCATACTTAACCCTCCTAGTGTTCGTCATTTCATTACATACCTCTTAGGTTCACTTACTTTTGAACATATGATAGACTTATGTGTCTATACATACAAGCCATGGGGCTTCATTCATAATTCGCTAAGTGATTCTTACTTTCCTAAGATTATGTAGTACAAGACTTATGTATCTTGTACATATGCCAAGATCTTAATTTTTGATCTAAGTAGATGGCATTATTTGGGATATTTTACTCACGTATGACTTATGCGTCAATACGAAGTTTTGGGCAAGGGAACCCAAATCTTGAATCACTTGAATATCATTTGTTTATTTCTAATATTCATAACATTAGATTCTAAATTAAATCTCAACATTTATATTGAAGCATTAATTTTCTATTTTAATTTCACTCTTAATTAACCAAAGGGTTGGGGGTTCGAGCCCCCACAACCTCTTAAATTTTAATTTTAATAAAATTCACTGCAATGGGGAGGTTGGGGGTTCGAACCCCCACAGCCCCCCTTATTTTCGTTGAATTTCGCTGAGGAGGCTGTGAGGTGGTGGGTTCGAACCACCACAGCCCCTCTATCCTTATTATTTTTTTTCTTTTCTCTTACCTTCGCGCGCACTGGGAGGTCGTGGGTTCGAATTCCACGCCTCCCCTTTAATTTTTTTTTCATTCCTTTTCGCAAGGGCAGGGGCTGGTCGCGAGTTCAAACCCCCAGCCCCCCTTTATTTTTCTTTTCTTTTTGTGAGGGCAGGGGCTGGTCGCGAGTTCGAACCCCCAGCCCCCCTTTATTTTTCTTTTCCTTTTCTTTTCGCGAATCCACAGGTGGGTCGCGAGTTCGATCCCTCCCCAGCCCCCTTTTTTTTTCTTTTTTTCTCGCGGACACAGTGACTTAAGAGTGAGGTCACAGGTTCGAAACCTGGTGGCCTCACCTCTTTAAAAACGTGTAATATTTCCAGATTTCTGGGTTCAACTTTAGCCTAAAATAATGAGGCATAGTTGCTGCAAAATTTTCATCATTCCTCAATCCATTTTCATCAATGTTTTCACATGATTTTCAAGGTGCTTTCATAAGTCATTTAGACACATTCTTAAGCATATCTTTCATGGATACTTTTGGCTAAAGATTATTACTCATTCAACCTAATTACATTAAAATGAACATCCCAATATACACATACATCACACATAAAATACACAAGAAGAATATGTCTCAAACGACCCCAAAACAGTGGCTAAAGCCACTGCCCACGAGCACACATACACACACCAACTTTTCGGTCACACTTTGAATATCATTTTCGTAATTTCCCTCACATAAACATTTTCACATTTAATATATATACGTCAATCATGCCTAAATCTAGCAGCACAACATACCCATCCTATGAATTCGTTTGGGAGTTAAGGACAAGGAAATACAAAAGGGGAACAACCTTTGTTTCAAGAGTTTAAGAAACGTTCGAAGGAAAGTACTCTTGGAGAAAGAATTCCATGAGAGAAACCCATACCTTTGGACGTTATTCAATCGTGAAGCTGCTGCCCGGAAACTCCTCCAAACCACGCCCAATTCACTTCAACGTACACCCTACTTGATGAACCTCTCTTAGCCTTGACGTTTTGATTACTTTGTCTTTTACTTAAAAATTCTTGTGAGTTCTTCAATTGATGAATTTTTTTTTCTAGTTTTTGATGTGTTTTGCAGAACAATGTGAGAGAGAGATTGAGAACGTGAGAGAGAGTTGAGAAATGTGAGGGAGGGTGTTGTTTTAGGATTAGGAGACTAAATTTAAGACTTAGTCAAAAATAGGATTTTAATTAACTTAATAAAAATCTGATTTTCCTTTTTATTAAATCAGCTTAATAATTAGTAATTAATTAAATTAATTTATCAACCTTAAATAAAAGTAATTTAAATCATTGCTTCCACCTAGGTTCGAACCCAGGTGGAGCAAGACTCTACTCCAAGAGTTAAATTTCGGCTCTCTCTCCCAAAATTTCCCCTCCGTCTTATTAAATAATTAATTAATTATATATTTAGGGTAATTACGATATTACCCTTAGCCTGGTAAAAGACCATTTTACCCTAGACCTTCAAAACTTAAGATTTCTTCTTTTAAGACCGATAAAGACTCGTTCGATTAAATCTTAGTTTTCGAGAGCCTTACATGGTTGGTCCCAATCTTTCCAAGCTCAACTAACTCCCCAAGTTAGTTGACTTGGTCGTAGGAAGGATTCTAAGGTCTAGTTCTACGCGTATTAGTCCGTGTGAACTTTGTTTTAATCGCAAGCATTCTTGACACCCTAAGTCTTGATCCTATTCATTTTTAGGGTTGTTACATTATCCCCCCTAAGGAACATTCATCCCGAATGACACTACCACTTCACATCGTAATGCCAGTCAGATCATAATAAATCACTATACATAGTCAATCAATAGCAACAAAACACGGAGAGATAAGGAGCCATAGGTGTAAGAGTAGGAAGTCTAACCTCAAGAGCTGAAAAGGTGAGGGTAGCGGGCTCTAATGTCGGCCTCAGCCTCCCACGTAGCACCCTCAACAAGATGATTTCTCCACAATACCTTCACTGTGGCAATCTCCTTGTTCCTCAGTCGCCTGACCTGTCTGTCTAAGATCTCAACAGGTACCTCCTCATAAGACAAGTCTTCACAAACCCCCAAACATTCAACAGGTAAGATTGATGCTGGATCACCTAGGCACTTCTTCAACATAGAGACATGAAAGACTGGATGAACAAAAGCTAGCTCCGCAGGCAATGCTAACTCATAGGCCACGTCACCCACACGCTGTAGGATCTCATATGGCCCCACATACCTCGGACTCAGCTTCCCTTTTCTACAAAATCTCATCACCCCTTTCATAGGTGATATTTTCAAGTAAACCTGGTCATCAACATCAAACTCTAAGGGTCGTTTTCTGTTATCAGCATATGACTTCTGTCGACTGTAAACAGTAGTCAATGTGTACCTAATCACTCTGACCTTCTCTAAGGACTCATTAATGATATCCGGACCTAAAATGGATGACTCTCCAAGCTCGAACCACCAAACTGAAGATCTACACCTCCTACCATACAGTTCCTCAAATGGTGCCATCCTAATGCTGGAGTGATAGCTATTATTATACGAAAACTCTATCAAAGGCAGATGGTCATCCCAGTTACCTCTGAAGTCGATCACACACGCTCTCAACATATCCTCCAATATCTATATGGTGCGCTCTGCTTGCCCATCTGTCTAAGGGTAAAAGGCAGTGCTAAGCTTCACCTGCGTGCCCAAGTTCTTTTCTGGAAAGATCTCCAGAAATGAGAAGTAAACTGAGCTCCTCTGTCTAAAATAATAGACAAGGGAATCCCATGCCATCTCACAATCTCATCAATGTAGAGTCTTGCATAATCCCCGGCTCTGTAAGTAGACTTCACAGGAATAAAGTGGGCAGACTTAGTCAATCTGTCCACAATAACCCATATGGAGTCATGTTGCCTCCTAGTCCTCGGAAGGCCAACCACGAAGTCCATATTAATGGCCTCCCACTTCCAAGTCGGAACCTCAATAAGCTGAGTCAACCACAAGGCTTAAGATGCTCTGCCTTAACCTGCTGCCAATTAGGACACTTGGCCACATATTCTGTAATGTCCTTCTTCATGCCATCCCACCAATAAATCTGCTTAAGATCATGATACATCTTGGTGGAACCTAGATGTATGGAATATCTGGAACCATGGGCCTCTGCAACAATCCTGATCCGTAAATCATCCACATCTGGCACACACAGCCTATCCTGATACCTCAGTATGCCATCACCTCCCAAAGCGAAAGACTCATTCATCTTCATTAGCATTGAGTCCTTCAGCTCCATTAACACAGGATGTATATGCTGACCCTGCTTGACTTCAACTACCAAGGATGATTCAGAACTAGGATGAACTGAAACATCCCCACTAGTGGAGTCAACCAAACGCACACCCAGTCTGGCCAGTCTGTGTACATCTTTCACCAGCTCCTTCTTCTCATCCTTAACGTGGGCTGTACTTCCCATGCTCATCCTGCTCAAAGCATCGACTACAACATTACCCTTACTTGGATGGTAGTGCACATTCATGTCATAATCCTTCAACAGCTCCAACCATCTCCGCTGAGGTAGATTCAACTCCCTCTGTGTGAACACGTACTGGAGACTCTTATGGTCTGTGAACACATCCACATGCACTCCATACAGATAATGCCTCCACAGCTTCAGTGCTAACACCACAGCTGCCAACTCCAGGTCATGAGTGGGATAATTCTTCTCATGAACCTTGAGCTGTCTGGACGCATAGGCTATCACCTTACCAACCTGCATAAGAACACAACCCAAACCAACCCTAGATGCATCACAATAAATAGTGTAATTCTCACCACACTTAGGCAAAGTAAGCATCGGGGCTGAAGTGCGTCTATCCTTGAGCTCCTGGAAACTCTTCTCACAAGTCTCCGTCCATTCAAACTTTGCTTTCTTCTTAGTCAAATCTGTCAATGGGGCATCAATGGAAGAAAAGCCTTCCACAAACCTGCGGTAGTAACCAGCCAATCCCAAAAGCTACGGATGTCAGTGGGAGTAAGAGGCTTTGGCCAGTTCTTCACAGCCTCAGTCTTCCAGGGAGCCACCTCCACGCCCTGATTGGACAAAACATGACCCAGGAAGGTCACTGATCTCAGCCAAAATTCACATTTGCTGAATTTGGAATACAACTGATGCTGTCTAAGTACCTGCAAGGTTAGTCTCAAATGTTGTTCATGCTCTTCCTTGGTCTTAGAGTAGATGAGAATGTCATCAATGAATACTATGACGAAAGAGTCAAGGTATTGACGGAAGACCCTGTTCATGAGATCCATAAATGCAGCAGGTGCATTTGTGAGACCAAATGACATGACTAGAAACTCATAGTGACCATAGCGGGTACGAAAGGCTGTCTTTGGGATATCTCCATCCCTAAACCTAAGCTGATGATACCCTGAACGAAGATCAATCTTAGAGAAGAAACTAGACCCTTGGAGCTGATCGAACAAATCATTTATTCTGGGGAGTGGATATTTATTCTTTATAGTGACTTTGTTGAGCTGCCGATAATCGATACACATTCTAAGGGTCCCATCTTTCTTCTTTACAAACAAGACTGGAGCGCCCCAAGGGGATATGCTCAGCTGAATGAAACCCTTGTCACTGAGATCTTTTAACTGCAGCTTCAACTCTTTGAGTTCAGCTGGAGCCATTCTGTAAGGAGGAATTGAGATTGGTTTAGTATCGGGTTCTAAATCGATACCAAAGTCAATCTCTCGAAGGGGAGGGACTCCAGGCAAATCATCAGGAAACACATCTAAGAACTCATTCACTACAGGTACTGAGTCTATAGAAGGAATGTCATGATCTAAATCATTAACACTCACAAGATGACACAATAACTCCTTGGACATCATTTTATTGGCCTTAAGGTTAGAAATCAAGGGATTAGGACGACTCGAATTGTACCCCTCCCAGACTAACTCTTCTTCATTAGGAAAGCGAAATCTCACCACTCTACTACGACAGTCCAAGAAAGCATAACAACTGTGAAGCCAATCCATGCCAAGAATAACATCAAAATCATGCATGGGTAACTCAACCAAGTTTGCACACATAGTTTTACCACTCACAACTACTGGGCAATCCTTGTATACTCTATCAGTTCTTACATTCTCTCCTAAAGGTGTACTAACCAGTATAGGATCATGCAAAACTTCAGGCAATATCTCAAAAGTAAGAGCAAGCAGAGGAGTTACAAAGGAAAGTTTAGACCCTGGATCAAGTAAAGCATAAACAGAAGTTGAGAACACTTGCAACATACCTGTGACCACATCAGCGGACTTCTCCTGCTCCTCCCTACCCTTCAGGGCATAGAACTTGTTCCTCTTAGGAGGTTCGGCTGCTGCTGCACCCTGTGGATTAGGCCTAGGCTGAGCATTACCTCCAGCCTGACCTCTGTTCTGTGGACACTCTCCGACCATGTGTCCACTATTACCACAACCGAAGCAGGCATTAGTTCCCTGTCTGCACTCTCTACTGTGAGCTCGGCCATATTTAGCACAATTCTTCTTAGGACGCTGCATCTCACCTCCATTGACCTTCTTGGGCTCTAGTCTGCCTCCTCTAGGTGTAGCACTCCTCTGAGGATTAGAATTCCCAGAACTCTGTTGCCCCTTTTTGAACCTTGGCTGCTCACGGACGCCAAAGTTGTTCCTGTGGCCTCCATTACTTGGACCTACCTGATCTTGAGGCCTAGGCCTCCTAGCATCACGAACACCTCTCTTTCTGCGGCTGTCCTCTACCTGCTGGACATGCACCATCAACCTGGAAAGATCCATATTATCATGGAGCATCGCAGATCGACACTCCTCCTCCAGGTCTCCATTGATTCCTGTGAGGAACCTGCTCATCTCATCCCTGCTGTTAAAAACCAAGGAAGTAGCATACCTTGATGATTTCAACAAATTTCAGTATTGTTCTCATTCTTGCTATTAAATACTAGGGAAAATAACATAACTTGACAACTTAACAAACTTCAGGGAATACTCCCTGACTGTAATAGAGCCTTGTTTAAGGTTGATGAATTCCTCAACCTTGGCCTCCCTCATCTCCCTGGGAAGAATCTCTCCAGAAATGCTGTCTTGAACAACTCCCATGTGACTGGCACTCCACCTAAGACACGGCTATCTTGCCACATCTTGTACCAAGTCTGTGCAACATCCTTGAGCTGATAGGAAGCCAGCTCAGCCTTCTCATTATCAGTGGCCCCCATAGCCACCAGAATCTTATGCACCTCATCCACAAACTCCTGGGGATCCTCTGCAGTCCTAGACCCTGTGAAAATAGGAGGATTCATCCTCGTGAAATCCCTCAGCCTGTCAGCCATGCTACGAACCGGTGGGTTCTCCCTCTGAACATCCTGACGGTTGACCTGGGCAGTCATAGCCTCGGCCTGCATAGTAATGGCCTCTACCATCTGGGCCAGAGATGCCCTCACCTCAGCATCAGGAAACCCAGCTGGATTAACTGGCACAACCACTCCTTCAGCTGGAGCCTAGGGTAGAACTCGGTTGCCCCCAGCAGCTGCTCTTCCTCTTCTCTGACCAATAGCCCTCCTAGGGTTCATTCTCTGAAAACAACAAAAATTAATGTTAGATACGCTCATAACACCAAGAAATCCGACCTTCTGAAAAGCACGATAAGATCAGAACAAGGGAAATTTACCTACGCATCATGCAGTCTCTAATTCAGGATAGTGGTGCACTTCCCTACCATGACTTAGAAACTACTCAATGTGGTTGATGTGAACTTATTATTTTCGTAATTTAACCTAGTGCTCTGATACCAACTTTGTCACGACTGGAATCTAGACCCCAGACGATACCGGCGTCGTTGACCTCTCAGAGGTCGCAAACAAGCCTACTTACGTCATACTTACTTTACATACGTTAATTTTAGCAGAAAATTTGAAACTTTTTATTCTTTAAACATGCTTGCCAAAAATTCTTAACATTTTATAATCGTTCATCATCAACCATCTAGTGGAACATGCTCCACTAGCTCAACTCTAAAACTACGCTAGAATATAAAACAGTAGTATCCTCGAAAGCATGAGGACCTACCAAACTCCGGATGAATGCTGACATCCGGATAACTGCAACAATGATCCTGCAAATCTATCGACCACCTGTGCCTGCTAATAAAATAGTATAGTTGTATAGGGTTAGTACACACTTGTACTAAGTACGGGTATATGCAAGCACACACCAAGGACATGCATGAGAAAGAATAGCTCTTTCCTAACGACATGATTTTTGGAAGTCAAGTCAGTACACTTGGCAAATTTAGATTAGGAAAGGTAGTGAACTTTCCAAATTGAGTTCGAAAGGTCATGCCATGAGAGTAACATGCATCATATTAAATATAGTATTACATACAACACATATCATATTCATATAGAACATATCATAGCACATAACACATAACACATAGCTTCGTTCATATCATTCATTCATATTCCATGAGACCTTGGAATCATGGACTTAACATTAAGACTTTACAAAATGAGAGCTCAACATATGGGACCTCAACTAGGGAGTCTTTATTAGCAAACACAGAGTCTGTTTCATTCATTCATATGTACTTCATTGCATTTCATTCATAGGTCAATGTGAACACGAGCTATACCTAGGGTGTAGTTTAAGACTTTCATCGGGTTTGCTGTGCAATGATCAAGAATAACCTAATGTCATTACCTGAGTCTAGCTCACCTCTTGATTATCCTATCCTAACACCTTCGGTATGATTCATTTCTTTATGTGCTTCATTTGAGGCTGGCCTCATTCTTTCATTGGGAACTTTAACTTTAACCGAAATAGATCATGTGAGCATCATGAAATCCAGTGTCTCCCCCTCACCAAAAAAAGGTGAAATCACCGGCCAAGGTGACCCAAAACATGCTAGCGTACATGGTAATTTAACCCCACCAGATCCCTATAATGGCAGTATAGGTTCGAAGACCAAGAGATATAAGGAGACCCAGACCCGGCAAGCCGGACAGTCTCATTGTTAGACCTTGAAAATAGCTTCAGTGATCTAGAGCCTAACATGTTGGTGTTAGTGTTCTAAGGTCCTAAATATGTTTACTATGTTGTATAGAGGCAGTAGCTAAAGTATTAGAGGTGTTGGAAGTCAAACGTCTAGGGATGACTAAGACGTTTGACGACTAAGTCACCTAAATGTCTCTTATGTGGTTTTATGTGTTTATGTGTTTTTCATTGTGTTTTGAGGTTCTTAATAGAGTTATTATAGCATGTATAGGCAGGGGTTAAAGTTTCGTGAAGTTTGGAGTTCAAACGACCAAGAACGTCCAAGGCATTCGAAAGATATGCCTTGAGTCGACCTTGTATGTCTAGGCGAGTTTCGTTGAGTTTTATGTGTTCGTTTTGGATGAAATTCAAGTTAGAGGTGTTAAACTCATAGACGATCGTATTTGGGTTGGAAACGTCCGGGAAATTATCCCCAAGGACCATCAAAGGGTCCTTGAGGAAATGACCAAAAATATGATGGCAAGCTGTCCCAGGCATCCTTGTCGACAGAGCTATCAATGGCCAGTCATGGCTGTGACGCCCCGTCACAAGGGTTTCGTCGTGGGGGCCTTGTCTAAGGGTGTAGGGAATGGAGGTCTTGCCCCGTCCACTAGAGCTTGCAACGGAGGTCTATGACGGGACGTTGCACCCGTGATGCCCCGTCACAAGAAGGTCATTGCAGCCATGTCCCTGTGCGCAGATTTTCTGCCAAGTTAGGGGTGAACATGTAAATTCACCCCACGTCTAAATAATAATTTAGGTGGTTTATTAAGGGTCTTATGGGTATTTTAATTAACTATTTAAGTGGTTAAGACCCTAGAGACTTGATTATTCTGCTAAAATCAAAACCCAAAGTCTCTTAGAAATCCCAAAACCTCCATTGAAGACTCCATTGAAGAGGCAGCTTGGTGAGGGGTTCTTGAGTGGAAATTCTTCATCAAAGTGAAGAATTATCATCATTGAGGTATGGCTTTTGATCCTTGAAACTTATTTCATCAAGGAGCCCAATCCTTAAAGTGTTTTACAAAGTTTTCTAAAGTGAATTGTCCAATTTCGGGATTCTACCATGGGTTCTTGCATATATGATTTCTAAACATTGAATTATTATCTAATTGATATTGTATTGATGATTTCAACATAAATTACCTATGAACCCATGTGAATTGATGAACCCTAGTTTTGACTACTTTTTGGGATACTTGATATTAAGCTTATATTGATGAATTGTTGTGTAGTTTCTTAAGGGCTTTGTAATGATATAAGAATTGTGTTAAATTGATATGTAATTTATATTATATTGCTAAACCTAGATTGAATTGATGTAGATTCATTGAGTTTTATGGTTATTGCTATGAATTGTTGTTCATGGCCATGGGTAAGGGCCTTGTGATGTTGAATTGGTTGAATTGGCATTGAATTGAAGTGTGGATATGGGGATGAAGGTATGCTGCCCCATTTTACTTAATTTGATATTAATTATACTTCAATATTATTGTCATTGGTATGGTCCACTTATGGTGGCGGTGTTATGTGTTTAATTTGCAATTGATGTGGTCTTGTCGGTGTTACTTTATGCAATATTATGAGCATGGCCTTATTGGCAACTATTTGAAGTTATGTGTCTATTTGTGTGGTTGATGATGTGAGTATGATATTACTTATCTACATGTGAAGTTATATAGTCATGTATGTATTCTTCTAGTTATGTTGCCTTAAAGTGGTCATGTTAGATTTTGTCTTGACATTATGAGTATAGTGTTAGGGTTAAGTCTTGGTTATTCCTACTTGACTTTATGAGTCTATGTGGAGTATATTAATGATGTTATGATGATATATAGGATGACTTGAAGATGTTAGGTTGTTTTAGAAGTGTTTCTAGAATAGCTTGTATTATGTGTTAAAAGTGAAGTATGTGATGTCTTGTCTTGGTTGACTTGTATCTCTTGCTTGATGTATATATGATTATGGATATTTGATGTCTTGATATAGGGTAGTATAACTCTTAGTCTTGAATAAATAAATATAGGTGAGACTATAATGATAAGAAGTTCAATGTTATGTTGAACCTTGAACCTAGTGGCGAGGTTATGAATTGTGAAGTAGTTAGCCGTAATGGTATCCTTCATGTTATGAGTGATGGACTTAGGGATGGTTGGCTGGAACGGCATCATATCATACCTTAGGAAAATCGCTATGAGCTTCTTGTCGCTAAAGTGAGATATGCCATAGTGGAACTTGCTTTGGTAGTGTGAATGTAAAGGGGGTCATGAACTAGATAAGGACCTATTTATATGAACCTTAATGTGAACAAATCTATGAGAACGAAGGCTAGCACCGAGTGAGTATGAGTAGGGTTAAGTGGATTTAGTTAAAGAACAGACTGAATGATTATTAAGCTCTTCATATTCCTTAACCATGTGCCTACATGGGATGTGTCCAAGTTCTACCATTGGCAATTAGAACAACCTCATCGAAGTAGGATAGAACTTCGGATTTCATGTCTTGCTACAATGGTCTATGTCGGTTATTGCCTATTCTCATCATGTGGAATACCTATTAGCATTAGATAAGTTTATGAGATTTAGGTGGTGATATGGGACGCTATCTAGACATTTCACAATAGACTAAGAAGGTGTTATGTGGAGTTCCTAGGTCTTGTCCGAGACCATTATGTGAGTGTCTTATGTGATGCTTTATGTGTGTAAGACCTCAAAAATGAGATAAGGTGTCTAGAGCCTAACATGTTCGTATTAACGTTATAAGGTCCTAAAATGCCTTATTATGTCATATAGAGTCAGTGTGCAAAGTTTGAAGTGATTTGGAAGTCGAACGTCAAGGAACGTCCAAGACGTTTGACGAATAGTCGCTTATGTGCCTCATGTGTGTATGCATGCCTAAGTTGTGTGAACTGAGTCAAATAAGTCTTGAAATGGTGTTAAATGATGTTTAATGTTATTGTATGAAGTTTCATAAAGTTTGGAGGTCAAACGCCCAAGAACGTCCAAGACGTTCGAAAGATAGACCCTAAGACTTTCATCGTATGTCATGTGGGGGTCAAGGATATTTGGACGTCTTGTAGGTGTTTTTTTTGGATTAAACTTATGTGGTAGGTCTATAACATGTTAAGGTTTGAAATCGCGTTGGAAACGTCCGGGTACGACTTCTAAAGGGCCCCACAAGAGGCCCCAAAAGAAGGACCCCAAGGCTGCCTATACACTGCCTGGGCAGTGTCCTTGACGGACCCAATGACGGACCGTTGGGCCACCAACGGACGGTCAAGCAGGTCTCGTTGAAGGAGACTTGACTTGGGCAGGTCTTAAGCCAAGAATTGGCTAAGTCCCCTGCGACGGATGGCTGCCACGGCCCGTCATGGCCATGACGCCCCATCATGGTCCTCGTCGCGACTGCCTGCGAGTTGGCTGCCTGCGTGCTGCCACTTAAAGGGGTGAATGGTAAATTCACCCCACGTCCTAACCTGACTATAATAGGTTTAATTAAGTAATTTTAGGTGTATATAAGTCTTTAAAAACGTGATCAACCCATTCCCAAACCCTCTCACATATTTTAAGCCTTTTTCTCCAAAAATGTTCTCTCTAAAACCACCATTGTTGGGGAAGCTCAAGAACAGATTCAAGATGGGTTTTTCATGGATGAATCATGAAGTTTTAGAGGTTTTCATGTAGATAAAGGTATGGTGATCCTTCATCTCTAAGTAACCTTTCACTTGGAGAGTTCTTCTCAATGTTTTCAAAGAAAGTTTATGATCAAATTTCTTCTTCTCCAATCTAGCCATGGGTTCTTTCCCAAAACGTTTTTATTGATTAAATCATGATAAATTGAAGTTAATACAATGGTTTTAATGTGTTTTCACTCCAATTGCATGATGAACCCATGTTCCTTCCAAAATTGGTTTAGCTCTTGCATGGGCTTTGTGATCTTGACTTGTTATCGATTGAATTACGATTCCCTTACGTTGAAGTGATTGTATATACAGTTAATTACATGAATTTATGTTGAATTGATGTTGAATGATACATGAGGATCAATCTATGAAGATTTGAGCATGTTTAGCCTAGTTTTCTATAGTCACTGTAACATTGGTTTTCTTGTGATCCAAAGTGAGTTTCGATTAAGTTGTGGTTCTTGTAGCTACTGTTTTAGGTTAATACCATGGTTGAATTATGGATATAAATCATGTGTGACAAAAGTAGAGAAGGCTTGGTTTGAATTAATCTAGGTTCTTCTTGTCTATGAAGTTGTAACTTGTGATCTTGACGTTAGGTTAGTCGCTATAAGAATTGATTATGGTTAATGTCTATAGCTGCTGCCTATAATGAAATATGAGGATGAATTATATGTAATTAATACAATATGGGTCAATTGTATTAGTGTATGCTTTTGGGCTCTGATACCAAGTTTGTCACAACCCAAAAGCATACCCTAGAAGATAGGGTACAATCTTGGATTGTAACCGGCGTCGTCGACCTCTCGGAGGTCTAAGACAAGCCTCTCATATCATTCATTGCATTGACATAGTAAATTTAGCGGAAAATTTAAAACTTTTCGCAGCACATCATATGGTAGAAACATCACATCGTATATATATAAAACATAAGTCATAATAAATAATTAGACTCTAAGTCCCTTCGCCATCTTAGACTCAATAACTTTAGAGTACATTAGGGATAAAACCCTTAAGACATAATACAAAGCTATACATTACTAAATAGACTTTACAATAAAGACATTAGTAGGACATCCTTGAACTTAAAGGATTCCTTTCCTTGAGCTTGGGAAATCACCTATCAAGCTCCCCAATCATAGACCTTCTTTAAGCATTCCAATACATACACTTTGTGTAAAAGTAAAGAAGAATGGGATTAGCACAAGAATATACTATGTATGGCAACCATGCGAAAAGATGCATTTAAAAGGGACATTTTCTTTGAAATCATACTTCATGCCATTTTGAGTAAATCATCATATAACCTTTATCAATATCATTTATATCATCCACTTACTTCACAGTAACACAATCAAAGACCAAACATCACGTAAAAGCACATATAGAATTTAAGTACAAATAGAGGTCACTTTACAGTGAACTCACCTTTCTTAGCATTTAACTCTTTCTTTCAATTCATTAACCTCCTAAGTAATCCTTTAGGGATACTTGGTGCAATGCATCACCTTAGGAACATAGGAGAAAACCATACATAGCATCTAGGGTATGCTTTTGAGTTGTGACAAACTTGGTATCAGAGCCCAAAAGCATACCCTAATACAACTGACCCATATTGTATTAATTACGTATAATTCATCCTCATATTTCATTATAGGCAGCAGCTATAGACATTAACCATAATCAATTCTTATAGCGACTAACCTAACGTCAAGATCACAAGTTACAACTTCATAGACAAGAAGAACCTAGATTAATTCTAACCAAGCCTTCTCTACTTTTGTCACACATTATTTACATCGACAATTCAACCATGGTATTAACCTAAAACAGTAGCTACAAGAACCACAACTTAATTGAAACTCACTTTGGATCACAAGAAAACCAATGTTACAGTGACTATAGAAAACTAGGCTAAGCATGATCAAATCTTCATAGATTGATCCTCATGTATCATTAAACATCAATTCAACATAAAGCCCATGCAAGAGCTAAAACAATTTTGGAAAGAACATGGGTTCATCTTGCAATTGGAGTGAAAACACATTAAAACCATTGTATTAACTTCAATTCATCATGATTTAATCATTAAAAACGTTTTGAGAAAGAACCCATGGCTAGATTGGAGAAGAAGAACTTAGATCATAAACTTTCTTTGAAAACATTGAGAAGAACTCTCCAAGTGAAAGTTTACTTAGAGGTGAAGGATCACCATACCTTTATCTACATGAAAACCTCTAAAACTTCATGATTCATCCATGAAAAACCCATCTTGAATCTGTTCTTGAGCTTCCCCAACAATGGTGGTTTTAGAGAGAACATTTTTGGAGAAAAAGGCTTAAAATATGTGAGAGGGTTTGGGAATGGGTTGATCACGTTTTTAAAGACTTATATACACCTAAAATTACTTAATTAAACCTATTATAGTCAGCACGCAGGCATCCAACTCGCAGGCAGCCGCGACGAGGGCCATGATGGGGCGTCATGGCCATGACGGGCCGTGGCAGCCATCCGTCGCAGGGGACTTAGCCAATTCTTGGCTTAAGACCTGCCCAAGTAAAGTCTTCTTCAACGAGACCTGCTTGACGGTCCGTTGGTGGCCCAACGGTCCGTCATTGGGTCCGTCAAGGACACTGCCCAGGCAGTGTATAGGCAGCCTTGGGGTCCTTCTTGTGGGGCCTCTTGTGGGGCCCTTTAGAAGTCGTACCCGGACGGTTTCCAACGCGATTTCAAACCTTAACATGTTATAGACCTACCACATAAGTTTCATCCAAAACAAACACCTACAAGACGTCCAAACAGCCTTGACCCCAACATGACATACGATGAAAGTCTTAGGGTCTATCTTTCGAACGTCTTGGACGTTCTTGGGCATTTGACCTCCAAACTTTACGAAACTTCATACAATAACATTAAACATCATTTAACACCATTCAGTTGGTTCACATTCATCATTATTTTGGGCTCTTTTGTTAAATCTAGTACACACACCCCCATGCATATATTTGGAGAACAAATTCATACAATCTATTCCCATCCGTGTCTCTGCTATGCAACCTTCTGGATAACGTCTATTGCGGATGTATGATTTGAATGTACCCATTTCTCTTTCAGTGGAATACATCCATCGATTTTGAACAGGACCTCCTAATCTCACTTCATTCGCCAAAAGAATAGGCAAATGGATCATTATATCAAAAAATGAAGGAGGAAAAATTCGCTCCAACTGATTTATTGTTTCTATGATCTCAACTTCCAAGCAATCCAGTTCCTCCAATGTGATTTCTTTTTTACACAAACGACGGAAGAAGGAACTAAGACGAATCAAAGAAATAGCCACATGATCTAGAAGAATGCTTTTAATTGGTATTGGAAGCAAGTAATGTAACATGAAATGAGCATCATGGGTTTTATAATTGGACACTTTTCTTTCATCCATATGCACACACCTAGATATATTGGAGGCACTACCATCAGGAAGCTTGGCTATCTTTAAAACTCCACAAAAAATTGATTTCTCTCCATTTGTCATTAAGAAGCATGCTTTTGAAAACTTTGTTCTTTTACTGTCTTCTGTATCTTTTGGATGAAGATTCTTTCTGATTCCCATGTCATTCAAATCATACCGGGCTTTTGCATGATCCTTTGTTTTTCCAGAAATATCCAAAAGAGTTCCAAGTATGCTATCAACTATGTTCTTCTCTATGTGCATTACATCAAGGTTGTGGCGTAACAAGTTGTGCTGCCAATAAGGTAATTCAAAAAAGATTGACCTTTTTTTCCATGGGCCATCATTTGATCTTTTTCTCTTCTTTCCAAACACATTTTCAAAATCTTTCAAGCTATTAAGAATATTTGTTCCCTTTAAGAAAGGTGGAGGAGGCCTAAATTCAGTTTTTCCATTTAAAGATCTTTTGTTAGATCTCCATGGATGATCCATCGGAAGAAAAACACGATGATCCATATAACACATTTTCCAACTATGTTTAAGATATTGAGAATTAGTGCCATAGTTACAACAAGGGCAAGCAAACTTTCCCTTTGTACTCCAACCAGATAACATAGCATATGCAGAGAAGTCATTGATTGTCCACATAAGAGCTGCACGCATTGGAAAAGTTAGATTTCTTGAAGCATCAAATGTTTCAACCCCAGAATCCCACAATAATTTTAACTCATCTATCAATGGTTGTAAGTAAATGTCAATGTCATTTCCAGGTGATCGCGGCCCAGGTATAAGTAAAGAAAGAATAGAATATTCAGATTTCATGCACATCCAAGGGGGAAGATTATACACCATTAACATAACTGGCCATGTGCTATGTGATATACTCATGGTTCGAAATGGATTGAACCCATCACTTGACAAGCCAAGCCTCACATTGCGACAATCTAGTGCGAAATCTGGATGCAACCTATCAAAATCTTTCCATGCTAGACCATCAGCAGGATGCCTTAACTTTCCATCTTTACTACACTCCTTGTCGTGCCAACTCAAAAATTCTGCCATCTTTGAGCACATAAATAACCTTTTAAGTCAAGGAATTAATGGAAAGTGTCTCAAAGTCTTTACTGAAACTCGATGCTGTTTTTTTGAAGGCTCAAGCTCACTATCAACCTCGGGAGATTTGACATATCGTGAAGCTCCACAAGTATGACAAAATTCATCATCCTTATGATCATTCCTGAACAACATGCAATCATTGGGACATGCATCAATTTTCTCATAATCAAGACCGAGATTCTTAACCATAGACTTGGTTTTATTATAAGACGGAGGAACTTTTAACTCGGGCATCGCCTATTTTAATAACTCTAAAAGAGAAGTGAATGATTCATTGCTCCATCCATGCAAATACTTCAACAAATATAAACGAAGTGTGAATGATAATGTAGAGAACCCACTACAACCAGGATATAATTCTTGGTTTGCCTCTTCAACCAAGTTATAGAATTTCTTGGCATCTTCATTTGGACCATCATACACTCCTTCAGCTTGTGCAACATCTCTAAATTGATCATTCAACAACCCATCAATATCATCATACGAGTAATCCATATCATCGTCAGCATTCAACTTGATATCCCATTCCCCGTGATTTATCCATCTAGTATAGCCTTTAACGAATCCATAGCATATAAGATGATCATACACTACATTCCTTCGAGTCCAACGAATATTACAACATTTTACACATGGACACTGAATTTCCTCTCCTTGAGGATCTCCATAAGAGTAAGCAAAATCTAGAAATGATTCAACGCCATCAATATACTCTTTGCTATACCTTGGTAAATCCATCCAATCCTTGGATAAGATATGTGAATTCCTAGAAGAAGATATGAATATTTAATCTTGGAGTAACAATCATTAAATACTTCACAAATCATATGTTATAAAAGCATTTAATTAGTTAATTTAAATGTTAAATTGTATCATTTTAATAAAAATGTAGATGACTTTCGCATTTCCTTAAATTAATTTTTAATTAAAATAAAGATGACTTGATGCCAAATGCGCAATCCATTTTTATTTATTTTTGTTGATACATGAAATATAATTGGTAAAATTAATATTGTTGATTTAAACATTTTCTATTTGATAGCAAAATTTTAATTTATATAACAATAGTAAAAAAATAAACGTGCAACGCACGTTGTTAGAAACTAGTAAGCTTTAAAAGTCACAAGTAAGTTATCAGAGTCATGTGTTATAAAATGATAAAAGTTTCTTACCTAGTCATGACACTTTTGCTATGCCAAATCAATCCTTGAATCCTCCACAAATGTTTTTAAATGCTGATGATACTTCTAAGGAAAAAATAAGAAAAATTAATAGGATAGACACAATTAAGAAAGAAAGTAAATAAATAAAATTCAAAGAAAACATACATGGTAAGCTTACTGCAAATCAGTAGTAACAAGAGAAAAAAGATTCAGAATAGCCGTTGGAATTGCAGAACCTCTGAATTACCATCAAATTGAATGTCGAAGGCCTGTTAATCACAGAGATGTCAAATCATCAAACAATCTCCTCAACGATGGTTTCGAACCACATGTGTGCTTTTCAATCTAACACATAAATTTATCATTATCTTATGATTAATTTTATTATATACATATATTTTATCTTATCAGTAGGTAATTAGTACATCAGCAGTATCCTTTAATTAATTTGGTGAGAAACAGGGAACATAGTCAGTTTTGAAAATATATTTGGCTAGGAAACACTCCTTTAATGAATGTTTTTCCAAACATTTTCCAGATTACATCTTACCTAGAATTTATCATCACTGTTGTTAACTGTTTGCTTGACACAGAAAAATCTTTCTTTTGTAATCTATGCATCTGCTTGATGCTTTGTTAATGACATCCTTCTTATTTCACAAAAAAAATATGTCTATGTAGACGTGTTGTCTTATGAGCATATCTTTCATATAAAGTGGGAAGACACACAGACTCTTATGAGCATATCTGGCATTTATAATAGGGAATAAACACAGAGCAGAACAACTTTCCCTACATTTTCACATTCTGAATAAACAACAAGTTCCACACAGTTCTCAGTTCAGCAACTTTCCCTGCATTTTCATGATCTTGCCTCACTTATTGGTTGAACCAACTTTGCCTACTACTCCTATAGAAGGGCTGGGACTTGGACTCAAACTAGAACTACTAAATATCAAATCCAACGTATCTACAACCTGTTTCAGAAAGCTAACAACATATCTTAGCAAACTAGTGGCTAGTAATGAAAATGCAAAACCTTGAGCCCATTGTAAGCACATCTTATGAAAGGTGTGATTACATTGAGACCCATTGTAAGTACAGCTACAGTGACCCATCGTAAGTACAGCTATAGTTTTGTACTAAACATATATATATATATATATGTCTCTGTGTGTGTGTGTGTGTGTGTATGTGTGTCTTTTTTCTCTTTTGCGTTATTTTTAATCAAAGCTCCAATGGATCTTAAAGCTTTTTGATTTTTATAATACTAATTGGACATAGTTTAGAAGAATAAAGGAGATATATTCTGAACCTGATGCACTGGTTAGATAAAGAATACTACTTTACTGTTTAGTTACAACCTGCTAATAGATACAGATTACAGATTGGATTTCTCAGTTATCAAAAAAATGACAGACAGAAGCTTTGGAATAGGTTCTCGAAATCTATTGCTCCCCTAAGTGGCTTGCTTAGGTTAAGTAGTACACATGGAATATCTTCAATTATACAATCTGCTGAAGAGGGGTTTCATCATGGGTAGAAGCAGCAGCAGCAGCATTAGCTCCGCAGACACAACATTACATTTTATTAATTTGAAGGTGATATGTAATGAGTAATGCACTATCCCTAATTCTGAAGAGGATAACTCTACACAGTACTTGAAACGGACATCAATTTACCACCACTAGCTATTTCTATTGCAATCTAGATAAACAAGGGAGAACAACTATGGAAGAATACTCAATATTCTAGTTTAGTCCTTAAAATTAAGAGTCAAAAATCTTAGCACTATATAACTGAGTTTACTTAATGATACATAATGTACCCAAATTCCTCAATTCTAAAATCAGTAGATGCTGCAATAACCACCAAGAAAATAGAACCCGAACTTTCCAAATCGTAACAACTTATGAACAAGAATAACTACCACTTCGAATAACGACGGTCATCCTCTTCAGGTTACTTGTACTTGTCATATAATATCTCCCAGTTACAGAAGGCCAAGGAATCATTCAAGTAGTTCCTGCCTAACCTAAAATCTAATGCAATAACTTGATTTAATATTGAAAATTAGCCTACTTTTCCACTCACTGTTTATAGTGAACAAACTCATCCAAATAACTCATTGAAGTACATTTTGTTATGCCATACAGTTAAAGAGACAGTATAACATTGTTGGGACTCAAAGAAACCAGTAAGACAATGAAGAAGATTTGTATTACAGTACCTACTTCTATCTGCTGGGTTGTATGGAGTATGAAAGTGAAGAAATGAAAGATTTTTGAAGGGAAAACATCTACCGTAAAAAATCTCATATACTTATGGAGTTTTGGTGTAATCTTCAGGGTGTTAAGTATGAACAACAAATTCTATATTCTATGGATGCTTTACAGAAATAGGTTTTTGTAGAGTGGAATCATATCTTTTCATTTTTGGTTTGTTATGAGGGATTAGTAGACAGTGTACTAACTTTGCAATTTCTTATTGCTAGACTTCTTTGTGCTATAATATAATGTATTCTTACCTTTTCAAAAAAAAAACATCCAAAGAAACCTTTGTCATCCCATATCATACAAAAGACAAATCTCGTATAATTATCCTTATATAATCCAATGCTAATACTTATTACTCAGGAATCAAAAACTTAATGTAAGTACAAATCTTTAACACTTGATATTGGAAGTTCATAAACCATCTTATTCTTTTGGGAGCAACAGCCATATATGGTATTTAGCTGTAATTCCAGGAATTGCATTTGCCAAATAAGACAGAAAATCATCCATGCATCTGATCCAAGTGTCTCGTCATTCTACACAATTGTATCAACTTCCTAAAGAACATAATTTCAGTCACAAAATCCTAACCCATAACAGCATATCTGAACAAGATTGACCTTTTAAATTGAGAAAGCTAAAAGAATTCACAATCATAGAGTAGAAGCAATTTTTTTGATACAGTACATTAAGACCTGCAAAAACTAGGTCTCGACCCCAAACAAATTGATTCAAAAGAATGAATTCTCAATAACCATTAAACACCATTCTCACTCCAGACTAATTAGCTTCAGTTCGTCATCTTGACAACAACCCAAAATTATTCATTCCTTCTAAACACAAAACAAAAAATCAAACACTTCAGCTAACAAGAACACTATTTTCGAACTAACACTTGACGAAATAACTATCAGAAAAGAGAATCGTACTTAATCTTCAAGAAATCATTATTTGGAGAAGATGACTTGAGATATCAGATCTTTGATGACTTCAACTCTTCAGCTCAGTTCTTTGACGATTTCAACTCTTCAGCGTGTATCGAAAAAAAGTTGGTTCTTCAACTATCTTCACTCAGTTTGACGACTTCAACTCTTCAACTCTGTTCATCACCTCTTTGTTCATCAATAATCTGTATGGAAACGTGAAAGAGGGCTGAAGAAAGTGAAGTGAAAGAGGAAAGTGAAGTCAAAAAAGTTAATGTTTTATCAATTATTAATGTTTATTTTTTTTAGCCAATAAAAATGGGAGGGAGTGTTAAAAATATTGGAGGGAATATAATATTTTAGTGAATTTTTTTAAGGCAACACTTATAAGGTGTTCTTTTTTCAATTATAAAAATAGAACATTTTAGAAGTGTAGCCATATATGTAAATAGGTGTTGCCAATTATATTATATTGTAACAACACTTATAAAGTGTAGCTTATACCATTAAAGAGTACACTTTTGAAGTGTTGCCAAAATTATCGTAGCTAAAAGTTAAAAATTTCGGCTACGCTTTAAAAGTGTTCCCAAAACTACTTTAGGCAACACTTTACAAGTGTAGCCCAAAATTAGTGTAGTCGTAGGCCTAATATGGTGTAGTGTGTATAGATTATGTATGTATGATTTTTGATCCTTGAAACTCGTTTCATCAAGGAGCCCAACTTTCAAAGATGTTTTCTAAAGTTTCCAAAAGATGAATTGACCTATTTCATGATCTATTATGGGTTCTTGAATTAATGGTTTTTAATCATTGTTTAGTGATTAAATTGTTGTTATTAAGACAATTTTAACTTAATTAACCTATGAACGCACGTAATTGATGAAACCTAGATTTTGACTAATTTATGGGTTACTTGATATTGGTCTAATGCTTATGAATCTATGTGTAGTTTCTCATGGGCTTTCTAATGATGTAAGAATTGTATTCAATTGATATCTAATTGGTCTTAGATTGATAAATCTATATTGAATTGACTTAGTTTCATTGAGTATTATGATTCATGCTTTGGATTGATGCTCATGTCCATGGGTAAGGGCCTTATGATATTGAATTGGATGATTTTGCTTTGGATTGAAGTGCTGAGATCAAGTGGGTGGTATGCTGCCTTAAATCTATTATTATTATGTATAGCTATTGTAATTTAGCTCTTTGATTATATGTGATTTGTATGGTCCACTTATGGTGGCGGTGTTATGTGATAGATGTGACCTTGTCAGCGTTATTTTAAGATATTGATGATCATGGCCTTGTCGGCACTACTTGAAGTAATATGTTGATTAGTGTAGTTGATTATGTGAAGTATGATCATTTCTACCTATATGTGAAGTAATGTGAAAGTATGTGTTCTCTTATTGAAGTTATTAGGTGATCATGTTATGCTATGCCTATGTGTTAAGTGTGTAGTCTTAGAGTTGATACATGGTTGTTCCTAACTTGGCTATCTGAGTGTATAATGGTTAAGTTGATGATGTTAAGGTAATTAATATGTTGACTTAATGATGTTAAGGGTAATTCCTAAGTGTCTAAAGAATGTTATTCTATATGAATAAAGTGAAGGATGTTGTGTTTTGTTTAGGTAGACTTGTGTCCCTTACTTGATGCATGTATGAATGTGAATAAGTGATGTCTTGACTTAGGAAGCTAAATCAGCTTAGTCTTGAATGTATGAATGTTATGTAAGACCTTGAATGTTTATAAGAAGGTCCTTTGTGTGAAACCTTTAACCTAGCGGTAAGGTTATGAAACTTGAAGTCGAAAGTCGTATTGGCATCCTTCATGTAATAAATGATGGACTTAAGGTTGATTTCCTTGAACGGCATCATATCAATCCTTAGGAAAGTAATGATGAGCTTCTTGTCTCCATAGGGAGGTAGCCCTAGTGGATCTTTCTTTGGTAAGGTAAATGTAATTGGGTTATGAACTAGATATGGAACCTTTTTATATGAACCCTAATATGAATTAATCTATGAGAACGAAGGCTAGCACTGAGTGATTATGGAAAGGTAAGTAGTTGTAATTAAAGAATGAGGCTAGAATACAAGGAAGCCCTTCATATTCCTTAACCATGTTCCTACATGGGGTGTGTCCATGTTTTACCATTGGCAAGTACAGAAACCTCGTCAGAGTAGGATAGAACTCCGGATTCCATTCTTTGCTACCATGTTCAATGTCGGTTATTGCCTATTCTCATCATATGGGATACTTATTAGCATTAGAGAAGTTCTATGAAGTTTTGGTGGTGGTATGTGACGCTATCTAGACATTGCACAATAGGCTTTGAAGATGTTAGTGAGAGTCCCTAGGTATTACCCAATACCATTACTTGAATGTCCTTATGTAATGAATGTTTCTTAAATGAACTAAGAAATGTAATGACTTAGGTTAAGAAAGCATGTTAAATGAATAAGTACTTATCTAGAGTATTTAAGGGTTGTCTAGTTAAGGTATGAAGGGGGCAACGGAATGGTAACTTCATTTATTACTTAGATAAGTCTTAGTAATGCTTCTAGTTAAGGAAATTTATTGGTTTTGTAGACATGATCCTAAGCTAGGTAAGTATTAAGGATTACTTAGGTAATCTTGAAGAGGTCAATTATGGACATTCTCTTCTTGAATTACTTGAGTAGGTCTTTGGATAATATTTGAAAGGAGAATTCATGTTTGATGTATGTCATGGTATGAAGTGAGAATGATTCTATCATAGGTAATCCACATGATCCGTTATGTCTTAAGTCTTTACTTTATGTTTTGTATGGGCTTATTCCCATGTATTCTATACTTTAAAGTTTAGATGGTTCAAGGGGTTATTGTAAAGGTTTAATGTTTTAATGAAAGTCTTCCTCTTGTGTATTGTTTATGAAAAGAGTTCTACATGTTTGAATAAAGTTTTAAATTCTTACTCATTTTAGTATGTTTATTATTCAATGAATGATACGATAGGCTTAGATGAGACTTCTTGAAGTCTCATTTGCCGTGTGAAGAACTCAAGGTTGCTCTAACTTCTAGGGTGTACTTGAGGGTCATGACAGAGTCTATCCTATTTCCTTTAAAAGATTTTTGTGTCATTCATGGACGAATGTTCTTAAGGGGGATAATGTAACAATCTAAAAGTCTAAAAAGAAATCTAGAGCCTCACAAAGGTGTATAAGAGTTATAACACTGTTTTAAGGTAAAAAATAATATTTATAAGTCATTTAGGAAATTTTATAATCAATACGTCAAGAAACGCCATGACGTCCGGAGACTAGTGCAAATGGTGCTAGTGTGCCTTAGACTATTTGACGGGGTTTAGGCGTTGAAGATTAATGAAATTTAGTGGAAAGCTGTCAAACACATATTAAATTTGGTTTAGGGTTGAAACGTCCGGGTATGACTCCCCAAGGACCAACCAAGGGCCCTTGAAGAGGACCTTTCCAATTTGGCCAAAAGTTGTCTTGAGACAGTGTCTAACAACGAAGGCAGACGATGAGGTGTGTTCGAATCGATGGGGCGTCAATTGCCTCTGTTGATTGGCACTTAGCGATTTTGCAAAAATGCCATTTTTAGAACTCTCTGACCAAAATGACTGACCTGCAGAACGGTTGATCCTAAGGCCCGTCGATTGACCTACAGCCCATAGGTCATGGTCTCGTAGGTGTAACGACCAAAAAGTACCCCCTAGAAGTTAAGGAGAACCCATGGGTCAGAAAAATTACGTACTTGACCTTTTGGGTTCATGTACAAGCCATAGTTATCGTTCATTACATAATACATGAAAAGTAGTGCGGAATTAAAACTTTTCACGAATAAATTAATAAATAGAACATCTTTCATAAAAGCTAAGGATTTGATCACGTCTACACAAGACAACTTAAAGACACGATATAAATATCTTAGCGACACGACCCTTTACATTAAATGAAAATACATAATAAATCTTTTGAATAGAAACTAAGAAATACGACTATGCCTCGAATGTATGAGGACATACTTAGTGTTGAGTGAATATTTCCCAAGCTTGCCTTATAGTCTTCAAACTTGCCTCCAACCTATACTTGTTAAGTATATAAAAGTATGGGGTTAGTGCAAGACAATGCACTAAGTATGGCATATGGAAAAACATAGAAGAAGGGACATTTTAGTAAATTAAGATTTCATGCCAAATTGATAAAACCTTCATGATTTAAGAGTTGAAATAGTATAAGAATCATCATTTAGCACATAAAGTAGGACTCTCAAAATTTTAGAAGCAAAACACACTTTACAGTAACATTAGAAAATCTTTGAGTTAACACAGTGAATAACATTACAGTGAATAACAAAATCCAAGCAATTTGAACTTATTTCCCGTGAGGTTTCCCTAAACAAGTTATCCCAAGACTCCCTAAGGTAAGACAAGAAGGTATTGCCCATACACCCCTTCAAGACACACCAAAGCTATCCTTAAAATTACCAACCATAGGCTTACCTAATCCGGGAATCAAATCCACACTCTTGGCTAGATATTTAAAAATATATTCATATAAGAAGGATTTCATGTAAGTACTCTTCACCAATAGGACTTAAGAGTTATACTAAGTGCGATGTGAGAGTAGCATCCCATACTACTACTTCAACTTAGTGTCCTTGAGGATTCCCTTGGATTGAGCACTCTACATTAGTCACTCTTAACTTCATTCATTTAAAACATAGCTTTAACATACTTCCTTAACATTATACTTTACCTTTTCTAACTTCTTTTACAACACATGATAGAACACACCAAGAATCCCCTTTCAAACGGTCTACTTAGTGCATTGGATAGATAGAGTCCCATACCACCACCTACCCTAAGTAGAACATTCTTTTAGGAGAGTTAGTTCATACATTTCATATTAAACACACCAAGACTCCCCTTTTGGAAGGTCTACCTAGTGCAATTGATAGTATCACGACCGGGGTCTAGACCCTAGTCGAAACTGGCATCGTTGACCTCTCAGAGGTCGCAGACAAGCCTACATACGTCATCATTACATTGTATAAGTTAATTTTAGTGGAAAATTTAAAACTTTTGTTTGCTTTGAAGTATACATAGACTTCATAGTAAGAAATACAATATATCACATCAGTTCACCACAACCATGTAATAATGAGATAATCAAATGAAGGAAATAGTTTATAACTGCATAAATATAAAGTTGCCAAAATGGCACCAATACAACGTCTGAAATAAGTAAGAAAGAAACGCTAGTGGAACACTCTCCACTAGCTCATGCCTACGTCTAACCTAGAATATAAAAGATAAGCATTCTCGAAAGCATGAGGGCCCACCAAGTCCGGATGAATGCTCCACGTCCGGATAGCTCCAACGTAGAATCGTAAGCTCTAGCGTCCAACTGCACCTGCACCTAAAAGTACAGTATTGTATGGGATTAGTACACACTTGTACTAAGTATGGGTGTATACAAGCACACACCAAGGACATGCATGATTAAGAAGAGCTTTCCCCTAACGACATGAGTTATGGAAAGTCAAGTGAGTGGACTTGCCAAATCGGATTAGGAAAGTCATGCTATGAGGGTAACATGCATCATCATTCTTTTCATATTGCACACAACACATAACATATTTCATATAGCACGTACATATACCACATATCATTCATTCATATGCCATGAGACCTTGGAATCATGTACTTAACACTAGGACTTCCCAAAATGAGGGCTCAACATATGGGACCTCAACTAGGGAGCCTTCTTTAGAAAACACAGAGTCTGCTTCATTCATTCATGCATACTTCATTTTCATTCGTTTCATTCATTCATAGACTGGTGCAATACAAGCTATACCTAGGATGTAGTTTAAGACTCTCATCGGGTTCACTGTGCAATGACCAAGAACGACCTAGTGTCCTTACTTGAATCTAGTTCACCTCTTGATTATCCTAACCAAACACCTTTGGTATCATTCATTTCATATTGTGCATTACTGAGGCTGGCCTCATTCTTTCTTTGGGAACTTTAACTTTAATCGACATAGATCATGTGAGCTTTATGAAATACTGTGTCTATACCATACCAAAAAGAGGTGGAATCACCGGCCAAAGTGAAACCAAAACATGCTAGCGTATATAGGGAATTGAACCCTGCAAGATCCTTATGTTGGCTGCATAGGTTCAATGACTAGGAGATATAAGGAGACCCATACCCGCCTAAACGTACAGTCTCATCTCATGAGATTTACACGAACCTCTGCCTTCCCGAAAGAAGGAATCGCGGCTCATAGCTAGCCTATCGGTGCTCCGTATTAATTTCCATTACATTCATCTCACACATCATAGAAGCTGGCTTCTAGCATGAGGGAATCATTGCTCAGTAGATGATTTCTCATCTCATCATTAGTGTTAAGTATGCATTAACTTTAATACTTTCATTAGAGTGTTCATAGAGACTGGTCTCTTCATTAACTTTACACTCTCATAGGTGAGTACGTTTTGGTAACATTTACTTAGGCTCATGTGAGATCGCTCTCATCTTTCACATTAGCCTCTTATCATGTTGTGACCACATTCATTAGCTTTAGCACAATTGCTCTTCATAATTACTCACCACTTTACGTGAATGTTCATTTCATCATATGCCAATGCACTTGGCCTTTTTAGTGTGTTTCACACTCTTACTTAACCCTTCTAGGGTAAAATCATTCATCACATAACATCTTAGGTTCACTTACTTAAGAAACGTATGCTGGACTTATGAGTCCATACACACAAGCCACGAGGCTTCATTCATAGTTCATTTAAGTGATTCACATTTACCCAAGATTATGTGGTACAAGACTTATGCATCTTGTAAGTATGTCAAAATCTCGATTTCGATCCTTATAGGCAGCATTCGTTCAAAAATTTATCCGCGTACGACTTATGTGTCAATACGGAATTGGGCAAGGTAACCCTATTTCGAATCCCTTGGATAACATTTAGCTTCCACTTAATTTTTGATTTAATATTTCGGCTTGGGACTCGATTTCGAATCCCTGCACTTACATTTCTTTTCTCTTCTTTTTTTTCTTTACTTAATCTCAAACGTCTAAGCTTGGGATCCGAGATCGAACCCCCACACTCACGTTTCATTTAATTTCTTAATTCTTTTAATTGTTTCTTCCTGTTCTCTTGGTTGACCGAGAGGTTGTGGGTTCGAACCCCACACGCCTTGTTTTATTTATGTCTTATTTTCGGTCAAGGCACACGGGTTCGAATCAAATATATCTCATTTCTTTTATTTGTATATTTTTTTGAATCTTTCATGTAGTGAGGTCTCGGGTTCAATCCCTGATGACCTCACATATTTTAGTTTCTTTATAAATTTTCAGAATGTCCAACATTTGGCCTAAACCAAATTTCCAGAAAGCTGGAAATTTGTTCACCTTTTTGCAGTCCAGTTTCTCAACCTTTAAACGTTCGATTTAGGACAATTTTCACGTAGCATCTAGTGCATCTTTAGATGCGTTTTCATGGTTACTTTTAATCAAGATTTTTCACTCAATTCAGCAACATTACACTCATATGAACATCACGGTTTTAACATATTCCTACACGTAAAATACATAAATTTAACATGTAAATTTTAGGCTTCAAACCGAGACCAAAGTCACGACACACACATGCATCCACAAGTTAACATATTACATATTTTTTGAAAATACTTTATCATTTCTCACATAATTTCCGAACACACGTACAAACACGTAATCACAATCAGTCCTAAAATCATATACCAGAAGTCATACCAACGCATGCATCGATTGTTTAAGAGGATCTAATGATAGGGGCATGCAACGGGGACAACCTTTGTTTTTCGATTGAGATTAAACTGAACCTTAGGGGTCTCTTGGGAGAGGGACCAAGAGGGAAGAAAACCCATACCTTAATGTCGTTCAACACTTGTTTCAATGCTGCCAATTCTCACGAAACCAAGCCTCACCACCGAAACCTCAGCACAATCCCGTCGAGCAACCCCTTTTTGCTTTACGTTTACAGATTGTCTTTACTTTTGTGTTTTAGCATTCAAGTTCTTGATGAACTTTATTTTTTTGTTCTGTTCTTTTCTTTTAATGAAGAATGATCGTGCATGTAAGGTGGGAGTAGAGAGAGACGTGAGATTGAGTGGTAGCTTAGGATTAGGAGATTTAGGTGGAGACTTAGTCAAACTAGGACTTCTCCTTAACTTATTTAAAATCTGATTTTTCAAAGGGTAAGTGAAATTACCACCATGCCCCTACAAAATCAGATAATAATCATCAATTTAATCCACCTAAACATTGCTTCCACCAAGGCTCGAACCCGGGTGAAGCCTCCATCACGAAACGGGTCATTCCGGGTCGACACGACCCGAACTGTTCCTCTAATTAAATTAATTAATTAAATAAATAATTACTTAGGGTAATTACAATACTACCCCTAGCTTGAAAAAGACCATTTTACCCCTAGACCCTCCAAACCTAAGATTACCCCTTTTAAGTCCGGTAAAAACTCATCCGATGAATCTCTTCAATTCGGGTGCGCTACATGGTTGGTTCCCACCTTGCCTAGATCAACTAACTCACCAAGTTGGTTGGATTTGCTAGTGCATAGGTTCTGAGGTCTGGTTCCACGCGCAACAAGACGTTTGAACCCGGTCTAATCCAGGCATTCTAGGTACGTTTAAGCATTACTTAGCATAGTCATTTTAAGGTTGTTACAAATAGATAGCATCACATACCACCACCGACCCTAAGTAGTACGTTCCTTTAAGAGACTTAGTTCATTCTTTCTTTTGTGGGGGAATAGATTTAACTGACATAGACCATGAGAGCTAGACATGGAATCCCGATAATAACCTTATCGGATGAGGGTTCGCCACTTGCCTAGGATGGAGTCTTTCTCTTAGCTTTTACATGGTTTTTCCAATAGCTAAACCTATGTGGGCGCATAGTTAAGGTACAAGGAGATTGCCAATAAGTAACTCACTCTCTACTAACAAGGATTACTCATCTCAAGAGGTACATTGGGTACAACATCTCTACTCACAATGTGCACCCACCCCTTCTTCAAATTCTCTCGGTGCTAAGCATAACTCCCCCACGGAGTCTTAAATATTCGTTACTAAAGGCCAATGATAACTTTTGGACATACCATCTCAACTCACAATGGGTATCCATCCTCCAACCTACATTAGAAAGCTCTTGGGAGATAGTGAGGTTGCTACTAAATACTTCATCTCAACTCACAATGAGTGCTCACCCCCAGACTCCTCTTTTCATTCACATTCTTTAACTTCATTCATTCATTCACTCAAAGTGTGTGTGTACATTTGAGCACATCTTTCACATAAATCATTAATTTCATAACATTGAATTCTAGACATGCTTATACCTTCATTTATCATTTCTTACACAGTAGCATGCTCAACATAAACACTTACTTCTTTTAGGCATAATCTAAGCAAGACATCAAATTCAAGTTTCATTATACATATCAACAATAACCAACTTCATTATCACTTCACTTCACACATTAGGCCTTCAAAGCCATACTCACAATACATACCAAATATACCCAAATACATCAAGTAAACACCACCACCAAGAAGGTGGACCATACCACTCAAGAGCAATTCATAATAAGAAATTCTTCAATATAAGAAACTCACCATTTAACCAAGCCATAAACAACTATAACCAATTCCTCCATATTTCATCACAATAATGCCCTTAGGGAAGTACCTAAATCATAATAATAGCATAATAAATCAAAACTCTTAGCCTACACTAATATGTTAGTTTAACCAACTCTTTAAGGTAAAAGTTAAAAATATACATATACATGATTTCATTAGGGTTTTGACATTAAAATCATCTATTAATACTAGAATAAACATATTTGAATCATTAAAACACTTTTACAAGAAGACCCATACTTAGAATAAAAAATAGAGGAAAGTAGAGTTTGAAAACCCTCTTTGAAATCATTTAGAAATGACTCCTTGAATGGAATAGGGTTCAAGTATGGATACCATACCTCAAATATAAGAAACTCTAATGATTTTGATTCAGAATTCGACCACCAACAGCCCTCCTAGCCCCTTCTTGACTTCTAGCTTCTATGGAGTTTGGGAGAGAGTTCTAAGAGAGAGGGGTTTTGTTTTTTAGGAAATGAGTTCTCAGGGTTTGAAACACTTTAATATACCTAATAGACCATAAAAATATCATCCAATGTTCTTAAAAGACATGGGGTGAATATACCAAATATCCCAAGCCAAGGCAGTCTTTTAACAACTTTTCACAGCAGCACCCACAACTCCTTACAGACGGACCGTTGGTAAACAAACCCCCGTCGATGGGGTCGTTGGTTGGTATGAAACCATACAAACCTTCATACCTGAAGGTCCAATCTACGTACCAAGTCGAAGAGCCATTGATTGGTCAACTGGTCATCGACTGGTCCCGTTGGTGGACACGACCACACAGTTTTGGACCTAAGTCTTGGGCCCTTCTCTAGGGCCCCTTGTGGGTCCTAGGTGGGGTCGTGACAGGAAGTAATACCCTAAACATATTTGACTAGGTCTTATGAACATCCCACACCAATTTGAAACAAAACAAACACGTAAAACTCACTCAAACAGATGATGACACACAAGCACTATCTAAGGCATACCTTTCGAACGCCATGGACATTCTTGGACGTTTGACGTCCAAACATAACCAAACTTCTCACACTGCATAAGCACATCATTATTTTAATCTAAATTAACTCAATAAACAATCACGAAGCTCTAGTTCACCTTAGTTCGTTTTAGTCACTAGAATTATTCGACCTAGGTCTCTTACCCTCTTACCTTATCTCCCAAATTTTGGACTCATCAATTTGTTGT
Source organism: Solanum sitiens (assembly GCA_016801875.1). Classification (NCBI taxonomy): domain Eukaryota; kingdom Viridiplantae; phylum Streptophyta; class Magnoliopsida; order Solanales; family Solanaceae; genus Solanum; species Solanum sitiens. Next base: position 2,598,973 of record JABWTJ010000012.1, on the reverse strand, counting down.
GTATACACCATGAGCCTAGAGATATGCATGTCACTAAGGATCATTGCCGTATGACACTCCTTTTCAACCAATATAGACACTCCTATCACAAATTTGTTTATCCTAGCCCTAGGGTTGGCTACTATGGTTGGGGCATACTTAGAAAGTTGGGTGAATTTGAGATAGTACTCTTGCACACTCATTCCCCCTTGGCGAAGGTTCATAAATTCAACCATTTTCTTCTTCCTCAACTCTAGAGGAAAGAATCTATCTAGAAAAACCTCATTGAACACTTCCCAATGTACCAGACCATCCCCCAATGGTCTCTAATCCCTCAATTGCTGAAACCACACTTGAGCCACATCCTTGAGTTGGTAAGTCGCTAGCTATGCTCTCTCCCTCGGGGTCACACCAATAGCAACTACCACTTTGAATATCACATCTATGAAGCTTTGTGGATCTTCATCCACCTTAATGCCATGGAAAGTAGGGGTGTTCATCCTGATGAAATTCTGAATTCTACAGGCGGGAGTACTCACATTTGCTTGAGGCCTATCTCCTTGGTTACCTTTGGCAACCAAATGATTTTTGACGACTTGAGCTTGAGCCGTCATGAGTTGGGTAAAATTTATTGGGGCAGCCCTCATCTCTGCATTAGTCATATCCCCTTCAACAAAGGAAGCTGGAGGCATATGGGGCATTTGAGGTCCTTGGGGCCCTTGATGTTCCGGAGGGGGAACCGCCTCATTCACATTCTCTTGGCCATTTATAGGGACTTGGTCAACACGGTGAGGGATCCTCTCATTAGCTACATCTTCCTCCTCTCTCCTAGAGGTTGCTCTCCTCGTATTCATGTCCTATAAACACAAAGAGAAGAGTTTGAGATAGACATCTTATAAAACTCAACTCTAAGGCACGAAATTAGAATAATGAAGAAATTAAAACCTCTATCATCTTATAGCCTCTTGTCCATGGATGCGTCGTGACTCACACCGATGACTAAGACTCTACTAAACGTGGCTTGTGAGACATTTAGACCCTAAACTATTGCCCATAACTAACGTTTTGATACCAAGTTTGTAATGACCCTAAAGTACCCCGTAGAAGTTAGGGAGAACCCATGGGTCGGAACAATTGCATACTTGAACTTTTGGAGGTCTTGCAAAAGCCTTAGCAATCGTTCATTACATAAGACATGAAAAGTAGTGTTGAATTAAAACTTTTCATAAATAAATTAATAAATAGAGCATCTTTCATAAAAGCTATGGTTTGATATCTTCTACACAAGTCAAGTTAAAGACATGATATAAATATCTTAGGGACACGACCCTTTACATTAAATAAAAATACATAATAAGTCTTTAGAATAGAAACTAAGAAATACGACTATGCCTCGAATGTATGAGGACATACTTAGTGTCGAGTGAATCTTTCCCAAGCTTGCCTTCTAGTCTTCAAACTTGCCTCCAACCTATACTTGTTAAGTATATAAGAGTATGGGGTTAGTGCAAGACAATGTACTAAGTATGGCATATGGAAAAACATAGAAGAAGGGACATTTTAGTAAATTAAGCTTTCATGTCAAATTGATAAAACCTTCATGATTTAAGAGTGAAATAGTATAAGAATAATCATTTAGCACATAAAGTAGGACTCTCAAAATTTTAGAAGAAAAACACATTTAGAATAACATAAGACAATTTTACAGTGAACACAGTGAATAACATTAGAGTGAATTACACAATCCAAGCAATGTGAACTTATTTCCCGTGAGGTTTCCCTAACAAAGTTATCCTAAGACTCCCTAAGGTAAGAAAAGAAGGGACCTCCCATACACCCCCTTCAAGACACACCAAAGCTATCCTTAAGATTACCAACCATAGGCTTACCTATTCCGGGAATAAAATCCACACTTTAGATAGATATTTTAAAAGAGATTCATATAAGAAGGATTTCATGTAAGTACTCTTCCCCAATAGGAATTACAACTTACAGTAAGTGTGATATGAGAGTAGCATCCCATACTACTACACTCACATAGTGCTCCTTGAGGATTCCCTTGGATTGAGCACTCTACATTAGTCACTCTTAACTTCATTCATTCAAACCTAGCTTTAACATACTTCCTTAACATTAGACTTTACCTTATTTAACATCTTTTACAACATATGATAGAGCACACCAAGACTCCCCTTACGGAAGATCTACTTAGTGCAATGGACAGATAGAGTCCCATACAGACACCTACCCAGAGTAGTACGTTCTTACAGGTGACTTAGTTCATTAATTTAATATAAAACACACCAAGACTCCACTTTTGGAAGGTCTACCTAGTGCAATAGATAAATAGCATCCCATACCACCAACTACCCTAAGTAGTACGTTCCTTTAGCAGACTTAGTTCATTATTTCTTTAGTGGGGGAATAGATTTAACTGACATAGACCATGAGAGCTAGACATGGAATCCCGATATTACCCTTATCGGATGAGGGTTCCCCACTTGCCTAGGATGGGGTCTTTCTTTTCTATTTTACATGACTTTTCAAATAGCTAAACCTATACGGACACATAATTAAGGGACAATGAGATTACTACTAAGTAACTCACTCTCTACTAACGAGGAGTACTCATCTCAAGAGGTAGATTGGGTACAACATCTCTACTCACAATGTGCACCCACCCCTTCTTCAAATCCTCTCGGTGCTAAGCATAACTCCCCCACGGAGTCTTAAACAGTCGTTACTAAAGGCCAAGGATAACATTTGGACACACCATCTAAACTTACAATGGGTATCCATCCTCCAACCTACATTAGAAAGATCTTGGGAGATAGTGAGGTTTCTACTAAACACTTCATCTCAACTCACAATGAGTGCTCAGCCCAAGACTCCCCTTTTCATTCACATTCTTTAACTTCATTCATTCATTCACTCAAAGTGTGTGTGTACATGTGAGCACACCTTTCACATAAATCATTACTTTCATAACATTGAATTCTAGACATTCTTACACCTTGATTTATAATTTCTTACACATTAGCATGCTTAACATATACTCTTACATCTTTAGGAATAATCTAAGCAGGACATCAAATTAAATTTTCATAATACATATCAATAAGAACAACTTCATTATCACTTCACTTCACACATTTGTCCTTCAAAGCCATACTCACAATACATACCAAATATGTCACATCCGGGGAGCAACCCCTAGAAGTAAAATGGCATACTTGACCTCTCGGAGGTCTTATACAAGCCCATTTTTATCATTCATCGCATTGTCATAGTATATTTAGCAAAAAATTTTAAATTTTTCATAGCACATCATATGCTAGAAACTTCACTTTATATATATAAAACATAAGACATAATACATATTTAGACCTTAAGTCTCTTTGTCATCCTAGACTCAACATCACAAGAGTACTTTAGGGACATGCCCTTGTAACATATTACATAAGTAAACATATACATAATTTTACAGTAAAGACATAACATAGGAAATCCTTGGACTTAAGGATTCCTTTTGTTTGAGCTTGGGAATCACATATAAAGCTACTAAATCATATGGGCATCCTTTAAGAATCCAAAACCTACACATTGTGTGAAAAGTAGAGAAGAATAGGATTAGTACAAGAATGCACTAAGTATGGCAACCATGCAAAAACATCCATCTAAAAGGGACATTTTCTTGAAATCATAATTCATGCCATTTTGAGTAAATCCGCATAAAACCTTTATAAAATAGAATTTATATCATTCATATCCTTCATATAATAATATTCAAAGGTCGAACATCATATAAAATTACATATAGAATTTAAGGGATATGTGGGGTCACTTTACAGTGAGCTCCCTTCACATTACAGTGAATCCTTTTCTTTGAACTCATCAACCTTCTAAATAACCCTTGAGTGATACTTGGTGCAATGCATCACAGTAAGGTCACAAGGAACATACATAAAACTTACATAGCCAACACATATATCATATAAGCATAATATACCAAAGACACATTTAAGTCAAGGCTCCTTTGGCTTTACAGTAAGCTACATCAATTTACACATATAATTACTTCTTTTCATTTACATCATTATAAGACCTTGTTCATGTCCCCAATCTTAGTCTACTAGTGCAATGTATATGTGAAGCCTCATAACCCCACACATACTTAGTAAACCCTTCATGAGACCACAAACTTTAACATTCAATTCATACATCAACATATTAAGTGAAGACAACCTCATTCATGTCAACAACCTTCATCATATAGTCATTAAGACCAACATTAAACAAGTACATCAATACCACTTCATATAGGCTCAAACCATGCACATATTCATAACAAGTAGACAATTACTACAATGTTATGCATAAAGACATACACATAATCATACACATTAGGCCACCTCCCTTGGACTTCCTATGGAGCTACTTGTGCAATGTCTAGATGGATTCATTACATCCACATATCCTAACTAACCTCTCTTAATTCATCCTAGTTAGGGTCCTAGTCATTTACTTCCATTGTTGATATTACATTAGGGAAACTATAGCCTTAACCGACACTGAGATCATGGGTGCTAAACATGGAATTTGGTTTTGTAGAGCCTTACACCAATGGAAGGTGATCCACGTAGCCAAGGTAGAACCTTAACATATATCCTTGCATCCTAAGTGAATTCACTTTGCTAGATCCTATGTGGCAAGCATAGTTTATGGAACTAAGAGATTGGCATAATCCCTCTACATGCCATTTGGCAATTGGGGCCTCCTCTCATGAGAAAACGTGGGTGAACCTTCCTGAAAAGGGAAGTCACCACCTCATGTGGATCCTTAGATGAGTATTCCTCTAAGGGAAGCTCTATAAGGAACAAATGGTGAATCTTCCTCCATGGGAAGTCAACACCAATTATTGTCAAGTTCACTCGGTTCTAAGCTAAGTTACCTTTATTAAAAGTCTTTATTAACATCTTTCCTAAAACATAGGCTTAGGATATTTGTTACTCATATGATTAGAGCATATTCAAGAACCTATACAGTTTTAGAGTATTCTTGGGCACACCTTTCAAGGCCCCTCGATTTACTACATCATTATTTATGTGTGTGTATACTTATATGTGAGCAAACCTTTCACATAACATATTAATGTCACACATGTTCATATATCAATGCATATGTATGTAAGTGTAACTCTAAGAGACATTCTTTCACATAACACTTCAAGACAATATGCATATTCATATTTCATCATCTCATATACTTAACATCATAGAATGTAAATCATAGTCATAACATGTCATACATTCATTTTCATGTACATAGAAACCAAACCTATTAAATATCCTATCAAGGTACACATGTGCAATGCATAGACAAGGTCCCATACCCTTGCCCATACTAGTACACCTATCAAGTAATCCTAGTTAAGGAAACACATATCATACTTTCATAAACATAAGCTTAACATGCATAGTAGTAGACACTAGTGAATATTAGAACTACCTTTCATTTAGACACCATGACCTATACCACTTGTAAGCATGCATAATGTGTGAGTGTGTGTACATTGGTCAAATTGATCACATAATGGCTATCAACAACACATTGAGGCAGTCACCCTCTTAAGACAATATTACACTTTCAAGCATATGCCACACAACAAACAATAGCATAGGAGAAAAGTCAACTTCTTATTACACTTAAGACTCCTAACTTTTGCTATTCATATATTCATATAAGGGTAAATAGGTAAGGGATTATTAACTATTTTAACTCATCAATGGCAGCACCTACAGTTTACCCTAACATAGATATACACATGCTTATACAATAGCCATACAACCTAAATAACACTAGAATATGAAAGTCGGCATAAGCTTCACATAGTGTGATCATCATAACCACACAGAATATTCATCAAATTTGCGTTCAAGGACATGATCAACACATATATAGATTGACAAGAAGTAAACACCGCCACCATAAGTGGACTATACCACACAATGCCATACAAGGCTTCATCAACTATCAATATTATAAGAATGTAGAAGAGATAAGCATTCTTACCAACTTCTAACCTTTTGATAATACATGACCCATACTCATTTTTCATCAACAATTAATATAAAAAAGCAGAAGATAAATCTGATTTAATTATAAGAGAAGCCATGCCTAAGGAACTACAAGACCAAGCTAGAACTAGTACCATACATCACCAATATATTAGAAAGTAGGACGACATGGATCATTAACCAATTTCGCTTGCATGGATCATAAATCATATTTTATTTATAGTATCAATCTAGGGCAGTATCTAAATAGATATAAATCAAGTCTAAATCATGCTTCATCTAATCTAGAACTTAAATGTCATCATGTACATAGCATTATTGATCCATAGACAAGAAGGACCTAGATCAATTCATGTAAGCTTTCTTCAATTTGATCATAAAGTATTTATACCCACAATTCATCCATAACATTAACTTAAGGCATTATCTACAAGCATCCTATTATAATCGAATTCCAATTTTATACATTATAAGATAATTATTGCAGTGAATGCAGGGAGATCCAGGCTAGGCATGTTCCAATCTTAATATATGGATCATTCATGAATAATTCATCATAAATATACATTCTAGACAGGATACCTAATCATATTAACATAATTGAATCACAAATCGATAAGCATAAGATGAAGATCAAAAAGCCATACATAGGCTAAGATCGAGTTTGTGAAAGAGCATGGGTTCATCATGCAATTGTATTGAAAATTACGTCCAAATCAGTATATAATCATCAATACATTCATATTAACCTTTTGAAGTCAATTTAAGAAAGAAACCATGGCTAGATTGAAGAAGAAGAGGTTTGATCATGGAACTTCTTTGAAAATATTGAGATTAACTCTCCAAGTGAAAGGTTACTTGGAGATGAAGGATCACCATAACTTTGTCTAGTTGAAATACTCTAAAAATTGGTGAAGAACCCATGAGAATCCAATCTACAAGCTGACCATGAACTTCACTTTCAATGGAGGATCTTAGAGAGGATATTTTGGGAGAGGAAGGTTTGATTTTGAAGGGAGGATTGGATATGGGCTATTCAGGTTTTAGATCATCTATATATACTTAAAATAGGTAAATAAACCGCCTAGGTAAGGTTATCATGTGGGTTGAATTTCCATTCACCCCAATAATAGGCAGCGTGCATGGCAGTGGCACCAGCCTACATCGATGGACCCAACGATGCGACGTTGGTCCATCGATGGGCCGTTCTGTGCCCTCCGTCTATTGGGTATGAGGCTGTCATGTGGCAAAGACTTCCCAAGTCTAAGTGACCTTCGACGCCTCCCCATTGACGGGGCGTCAATCCACCAATAGGGCGTGCATTGAGCTCGTCGATTGACACTGCCCAGGCAGTGTCTCGACAGCCCTTGGGTGCTTTTTGGTGGCCCTTTTGCGGGGCCCTTGAGAATTTGTGCCCATACGTTTCCAACGTAAATATGAATATTAACATGTCAAGGACCTTCCATGCAAGTTTTACCAAAAATGCAAACGTAAAACAAGTCCAAACATGCTAGGCCCCATCAAGACATACTTGGATGTCTCGAGGGCTAACTCTCGAATGTCTTAGACGTTCTTGGACGTTTGACCTACAAACTTCACTAAACTCCATATACTGCCTATAAACATCATTATAACTCATTTTAAGACTTGATACGCTCATGAAATACACATATAAACACGTATAGACACATGAGGCACATAGGTGACTAGTCGTCGAACGTCTTCGTCGTCCCTTGACGTTTGACTTCCAAATCACATAAAACTTTACATACTGCCTTCAAACCATATTATTGGTCATTTTAGGATCTTATAACCTTAATACAAACATGTTAGGCTCTAGATAGCCTAACTCATTTTGGGGGTCTTACTATATCCCCCACTTGGGAACATTCGTCCTTGAATGACACTTAGAACACTTTAATCACAACAAGGACTTCAATGCATCATAAGGAAGTTCATGATATTTATAACATGATCACACAGAAGTTAATGCACGAAACTTACAAGGAACACAACTTCAAATCATTTTAGCACTCAATGCACAGAAGCAAGCAAAACTTTTATTCTCTCACTCTTTAATGCATCAAACACAAAGGCTCTTATCATGTTCATAGGAGGAACATCCTTCTAATAATCTTAAAATGGTCATTACACTTCAATTCTTTAATAGCTCATCTTTCAACCATCTTTAAGTCATACTTAGGCAAATTCCAATAATACTCAAGAACAATTAGGCACTCATAATTCAATGCACATAGACTTGAGTTAATTGAATCAACAATGATCTTTATTAGTTAGACCTAAATCCATGAATGTCATACTCAACCATACCATGCTTAGTTGTGTCCATGGAGGAATGTACTTCTCCTCAACACACTTAAATGTATCATGAGTTCACATCTAAGCAAAGTACCAGGTCAATTCCTTTTTTAAATGAGAAATTTCAAATTTTTAAACCAAGACATTCTCATGTTTTCTTCCTAGTTAAGTCAAAATGGTATGTCACACCAAGTACATCACAACAAATAGGAAGTCATTTCACAAAATGTCAATTTCTAACATAGTACTCACCTTCACAGTAAGCATCATTTGGGAAAAACAAAACAAATCATAGGCACACACATAAATACTTAGCTACACATGCTTTCATATTTTAAGAGTGAGCCTACAATCATGCTTCCCAAACCATACAAGTCACATAATTTTCAAGAGACTCAACATATTTCATTTTAAAGAGACTCAACTTTCATTATAAGTCCAAATATTATACCTCCCAAGTGACTACAATCAAGTTCCTTACCTTACCTCATGAAGTCAAATTCGCAATTAGCATGTTAAGATGCATAATACACATGAGAAAACATGGATTTTATCAAAATTTCCCTTCATGCACTTTGGAATCTTAAAAATATCCTTAAGTTAATGTCAATCAATAGATACCAAACATATAAAGTTTATGAAATTCGTACTTTATGCAAGACTATATTCATGAACAATCTTACTAAGAATTCATTAGTTTCAAGTTTAAGCAAAATAGAAGGACAAAGTAGAAATATCTACAACCTTACTACTTCTTCACCATCCCCCACTTAGGGTAAACCCAATTAAGAGCAACTTAACCCAAACTTAAGAGGATCTTAACTTAACAACCTTCATTTTCATCACTTAAAAGTCATTACCACTTTTGAAGGAATTACAGTAAGTCAACCAAGGCATTGACTTCATTTCCTAGGAAATTTATCCCCAATCATCAAGTTAGGTCATCTCATTCAAAAACATAAGGTTTTTATATAATACAATAGACACAAAGGTCATACAACATTAGGGGAAACAATAGAGGAGATTTAGCCATAAAATTTCTTCTTTTTAATTGGTCATTACAGTAAGGTGACTTCTAGGTCACTAAAACTCATATCATCACCTACCAAGACAAGCATACTACTTTCACACCTAGGATTAAGTCTATAAAAAGGAATCCAATCCATACTAGGAAACTTATCAAGGACCACATATACAAAAAGGGAAACATTGAACACTTTAAGCACATAATCTTAGGGTAGCATGCTTCCATAGGTAGTCACTAAGCATTTCAAGCTAATATTGTAATATTAGGCTACCATCATGTAAAACCATATAGTAACACATCATTCCAAAAGAAACTCATTTTAACCATAACAACTTCTAGCATGTTTTAACTATATCATGACATACATTCTTCAACATAACATGCTATTTCACATAAATCTCATACATAGCCATAAATGACATCACATCATCAAAACATGTCAAGATTCACCTTCACACATACTCATACAACCATAAAACCAAGATAACATCAAAACTAACCTTTTTCTCCCACAAGCATAAAGATACAATCTTATCCAAGCAATCACATGTAAAAGACCACCGGACAAGAATACATAAGAGAGAGATTTTATAGATTTAAGTTCTATGGCAGGATATGAGAATGATGAAGAAGGGAAACTCTATCGTCTTATGTCCTCTCATATTATTTTGATGATATCGCGACTCACCACCAATGAACACGAGACTCTACTAGACGTGGCAATATGAGACTTTTAGAACCTAAAACCACTTTATAAACCTCATGCTCTAATACCACGTTTGTCACATCCGGGGAGCACCCCCTAGAAGTAACATGGCGTACTTGACCTCTCGGAGGTCTTATGAAAGCCCATAGTTATCATTCATCGCATTGTCATAGTAAATTTAGTGGAAAATTTACAACTTTTCATAGCACATCATATGCTAGAAACTTCACTTCATATATATAAAATATAAGTCATAATACATATTTAGACCTTAAGTCTCTTTGCCATACTAAACTCAACATCACAAGAGTACTTTAGGGAAACAACCCTTATAACAAATTACATAAGTAAACATATACATTACTTTCTAGTAAAGACATAACATAGGCTTGGACTTAAGGTTTCCTTTCCTTGAGCTTGGGAATCACATATCAATCTCCTCAAGCATATAGGAATCCTGTAAGTATCCATAACCTACACTTTGTGTAAAAAATAGAGAAGAATGTGATTAGTACAAGAATGCACTAAGTATGGCAACCATGCAAAAACATGCATTTAAAAGGGACATTTTCTTGAAATCATACTTCATGCGTTTTTGAGTAAATATTCATAAAACCTTTATACAATAGTATTTATATCATTCAAATCCTCCATAGAAACATATTCAAAGGCCAAATATCATATAAAATCACATATAGAATTTAAGGCATATTTGGGGTCACTTTATAGTGAGCTCCCTTCACATTAAAGTGAATCCTTTTCTTTTAACTCATCAACCTCCTAGTAACCTTTTAGTGATACTTCGTGCAATGCATATTTAGGTCACAAGGAAAATACATAAAAACCTACATAAGCCAACACATATATCATATAAACATAATATACCAAACACACATTTAAGTCAAGGCTCCTTTGGCTTTACAGTAAGCTACATCAATTTACATATATAATTACTTCTTTTCATATACATCATTATAATACCTAGTTCATGACCCCAATCTTAGTCTACTAGTGCAATGAATATGTGAAGCCCCCATAACCCCACACATACTTAGTAAACACTTCATGAGACCACAAAGCTTAACATTCAATTCATACATCAACACATTAAGTGAAGACAACCTCATTCATGTCAACAACCTTCATCATATAGTCATTAAGACCAAAATTAATCATGTACATCAAGACAACTTCATATAGGCTCATACCGTGCACATCTTCATAACAAGTAGACAATTACTACAATGTTATGCATAAAGACATAAACATAATCATACACATTAGGAAACCTCCCTAGGAATTCCTAAGGAGATACTAGTGCAATGTCTAGATGAGTTCATTACTTCCACCTATCTTAAGTAACCTCCCATAAGTCATCCTAGCTCGGGTCCTTGTCATTTACTTCCATTATTCATTTTACTTTAGGGAAACTATAGCCTAACCCACACTAAGACCATGGGTGCTAAACATGGAATTTGGTGTTATAGATCCTAACACCAATGGAAGGTGATCCACTTTGCCAAAGTCGAACCTTATCACAAATCCTAGCATCCTAAGTGAATTCACTTTGCTAGATCCTGCCATTTGGCAATTGGGTCCTCCTCTCATGAGAATACATGGGTGAACCTTCCTCAAAAGGGAATTCACCACCTCATGTGGATCCATAGGTGAGTATTCCTCTAAGGGAAGTCAATACTCTATAAGGAACAAATGGTAAATCTTCCTCCAAGGGAAGTCAAGGCCCCTCTATTTACTAGATCATCATTCATGTGTGTGTGTACTTATATGTGAGCAAACCTTTCACATAACACATAAATGTCACACATGTTCATATATCAATGCATATGTATGTAAGTGTAACACTATGAGCCATTCTTTCATATAACAGTTCAAGACACTATACATATTCATATGTCATCATCTAATATACTTACCATCATAGCCTGTAAATCATATTCATAACATGCCCATACATTCATTTTAATATACATAGAAACCAAACCTAGGAACTATCCTATCAAGGTACACATGTGCAATGCATAGACAAGGTCCCATACCCTTGCCCATACTAGTACACCTATCAAGTCATCCTAGTTAAGGAAACACATATCATACTTTCATAACCATAAGCTTAACATGCATAGTATTAGACACTAGTGAATATGAGAACTACCTTTCATTTAGACACCATGACTTATAACACTTCTAAGCATGCATAATGTGTGAGTGTGTGTACATTGGTCAACATGATCACATAATAGGTATCAAAAACACATTGAGGCAGCCACCCTCTTAAGACCATATTACACTTTCAAGCATAAGCCACACAACACACAATAGCATGGAAGACAAGTCAACTTCTTATTACTCTTAAGACTCCTTTTGCTATTCATGCATTCATATAAGGGTACATAGTTAAGGGGTTGTTAACCATTTTAACTCATCAATTCCAGCACCTACACTTTACCATAACATAGATATACACAAGCTTATACAATAGCCATAAAACCTAAATAACACTAGAATAGAAAAGTAGGAATAAACTTCACATAGTGTGATCATCATAACCACACATTCATATATTCATCAAATTTGTCTTCAACGCCATGATCAACACATATATAGATTGAGAAGAAGTAAACACCGCCACCATAAGTGGACCGTACCACACAATTCCATATAAGGCTTCATTAACTATCAATACTATAAGAAAGTAAAAGAGATGAGTATTCTTAAAAACTTCTCACGTTTTGATCATCCTTGACCTATACTCCTTTTTCATTAACAATTAATATAAAAAGGCAGTAGATAAATGTTCTTTAATCATAAGATAATCCATGCCTAAGGCACTACAAGACCAAGCTACAACTAGTACCATACATCACCAATATACTAGAAAGTAGGAGGATAAGGACCATTAACCAATTTCGCTTGCATGGATCATAAATCATCTTTAATTAATAGTATCAATCTAGGGAAGTATATAAATAGATATAAATCAAGTCTAAATCCTGCTTCATCTAATCTATAATTTATATGGCATCTTGTACATAGCATTATTGATACATAGACAAGAAGGACCTAGATCAATTCATGTAAGCTTTCTTTAATTTGATCATCAAGAATTTATATCCACAATTCATCCATAACATTAACTTGAGGCAATATCTACAAGCATCCTATTATAATCGAATTCACATTTTATACATTATCAGATCATTGTTACAGTGAATGCATGGAGATCTAGTCTAGGCATGTTCCAATCTTCATATATTGATCCACATGGATCATTCATCAATAACTCATCATCAATATACATTCTAGATAGGATACATAAGCATATTAAGATAATTGAATCACAAATCGATAAGCATAAGATGAAGATCATAAAGCCATACATAGGCTAAAATTGAGTTTGTGAAACATCATGGGTTCATCATGCAATTTGATTGAAAATCATGTGCAAATCACTGTATAATCATCAACATTCATGTTATGCTTTTGAAATAAATTTAAGAAAGATCCTATGGCTAGATTGAAGAAGAAGAGGTTTGATCATGGAACTTCTTTGAATACATTGAGATTAACTCTCCACGTGAAAGGTTACTTTGAGATGAAGGATCACCATATCTTTGTCTAGTTGAAAACCTCTAATAATTGGTGAAGAACTCAAGAGAATCCAATCTACAAGTTGACTTTGAACTTCACCTTCAATGGACGTTCTTAGAGAGGATATTTTGGGACAGGGACGTTTGATTTTTAATGGAGGATTGGGTATGGGCTATTCACGTTTTAGATCATCTATATATACTTAAAATAGGTAAATAAACCGCCTAGGGTCAGGTTATCACATGGGGTGAATTTCCCATTCACCCTAATAATAGGCAGTGTGCATGGCAGTGGCACCAACCTGCATCTACGGACCTAACGACAGGGCGTTGGTCTATCGACGGAACGTTCTGTGTCCTCCGTTGATTAGGTCTGAGGCCGTCATGTGTCCAAGATTTAACCAGGCTTAGTGAATATCCACACCTCCCTATCGACGGGGAGTCAATCAACCAACGGGGCATGCATTGAGCTCGTCGATTGACACTGCCAAGGCAGTGTCTGGACAGCCCTTGGATCCTTCTTGTGGGACCTTAGCGGGGCCCTTGAGCATTCATGCCATTATTTTTCCAATATAAATATGAAAATTGACAATTCAAGGACCTTCCATGAAAGTTTCACCCAAAATTCACACGTAAAACAAGTCTAAACATGCTAGGACCCATGAAGACATACTTGGACGTCTCGAGGGTTAACTTTCGAATGTCTTAAACGTTCTTGGATGTTTGACCTCCAAACTTCACGAAACTGCATATTCTGCCTATTTTAACTCATTTTAGGACTTTATAATCTCATTACATACACATATAAGCACGTCTAGACACATGCGACACATAGGTGACTAGTCGTCGAACGTCTTGGTCGTCCCTTGACGTTTGACTTCCAAATCACCTCAAACTTTACACACTGCCTTTAAACCATATTATAAGTCATTATAAGACCTTAGAACCTTAAGAAAAACATGTTAGGCTCTATACACCCTAACTCATTTTGGGGGTCTTACAATATATATCCAAATACATCAAGTAAACACTACCATCAAGAAGGTGGACCATACCACTCAAGAACAATTCATAATAAGAAATTCTTCAATATAAGAAAGTCACCATTTAGCCAAGCCATCACCACCTATAATCAATTCCTCAATATTTCATCACAGTAAGGCCCTTAGGGCAGTAGCTAAATCATATTAACAGCATAAGAAACCAAAACTCATAGCCTACACAAACATGTTAATTTAACCCACTCTTTAAGGTAAAAGTTGGAAATATGCCTATACATGAGTTCAATAGGGTTTTGAAATTAAAATCATCCATTAATACTAGAAGAAAAATATTTGAATCATTAAAAAACTTTTACAAGAAAACCCATACTTAGAATCAAAGATAGAGGAAAGTAGAGTTTGAAAACCCTTTTTGAAATCTTTTCGAAATTAATCCTTGAATGGAAAAGGGTTCAAGGGTGTATACCATACCTCAATAGAAGAAAGTCCAATGATTTTGATGAAGAATTCGACCACCAACAGCCCTACTATCCCCTTCTTCACTTCTAGCTTTTATGGAGTTTGAGAGAGAGTTCTAAGAGAGAGGGGTTTTGGATTTTAGGAAATGAGGTCTTAGGGTTTAAAACACTTTAATATACCTAGTAGACCCTAAAATGTCATCCAAGGTTCTTACAAGATTTTGGGTGAATTTTCCAAACACCACAAGCCAAGGCAGTCTTGTAATAGCTTTTCACAACCGCACCCACGACTCCTTAACGACGGACAGTCTGTCAAAAAACACCCCGTCGATGGGGGTTCGTTGGTTGGGGTCTGCCACCCTATAAAACTATACACCTGAAGGTCCTATCGACGAATCAAGTTGACGAGCCGTTAATTGGTCAACTGGCCGTCGACTGGTCCCGTTGGTGGACAATGCGATGCAGTTTTGGACGTAACTCTTGGGCCCTTCACTAGGGCCCCTTGTGGGTCTTAGGTGGAGTCCTGCCCGGATGTTAAGCCTCTAAACATAGTTTTATAGGTATTACAAATATCCCACTCCAATTTCAAACAAAACGAACACGTAAAAATCACTAAATCACATGAGAACACACAAGCACTATTTAAGGCATACCTTCAAAACGCCATGGACGTTTTTGGACGATTGACCTCCAAACTTAAAAAAATTTGACACACTGCCTAACAACATAAATATCACTAATTCTAACCTAAAATTAAATCAAGAAACAATCACGAAGCTCTAGTTCACCTTAGTTCGTTTTAGGGTGTTGTAGTAGGTCAGCCCTGCAATTTCATTGGTGAGTGTGAAGTTAATCCATTTAATTAATTCGTTGATGAGTTTATTATTTATGTATTAAGGGAGGTATAATTAAGTTATTTAATGGCTTATATAAAGACCCAAACCTAATTAAACTAACCCAACTCTAATAATTCCGAAAACACAAATTGTAGCTTCCTTCTCTCTACTTTCTCTCTCCCAAAGAAACTCCATAGAAGACCAAAGTCCAGAGGGTTCTAGGGCAGAAAAAAATCAAATTTTCTAAATCAATCTTCAACAATTAACAAGGTATGAGATCCTTTTACCTTTAATATTCCTTTCCCCAAAGGGTTCTTCCAATAATTGATTTCAAAAAGATGAGTTTCATGTGGGTTTCTTTGTAACACGAAATTGACTTCCTAAATTGCATTGTATATGGTTTCCTTTGATTATTATGAATATATTATTATGTATTATGATTCAATTATGCTAGTTCTTGATGAGTTAACCTAATTTATGGAATAGATCATGAAATTGACCTAAGTCCCTAACCCTAGGTGATGAACTAGATATGAATTGATGTGTAGTTATTCAATTGACATAATTATTGTGTTCATTACTATTGTGTGATGATATTAGACCCAGTGTTGGGTTGAATTTGATTGTTGATGGTAAAACCTTGGATGATGGCTTGTGAAGGAGATTGGGATAAGTCTTGTAATCTCAAACCTTTACTTCAATTATGATTACTTGTGTTTAGTGATGAAGTTATATTGAAGTATACCTTATGATAATATTGATAAGGGTTGGTATGATGTTGAATTGAAATGTCTTGATTATGTGATTGTGAGATTTTGCTTAATATGTAATGATATATGGTTTGTAATGAAGTCCCTATGTGCCTTACTATGATATAATGATGTTAATATGCTAATATAACTTATGAGGGTTGGAATGAAGGTGTTCTCATGCAATTCCTATTCAGATAATGCCTATGACTATATAAGGGGTAGACCCTATGACCTAAACTAAGTTATGATTATTAATGAAAGTAATTTCAAAAGGGATTCTAGCTTAGCACCGAGTGAACTCGTAGTGAGGAGTGTCCCTTACCACATAGGGAAGTTAGGTTCAATATTGTAATCATGATATTGGAGACTTTAATACATGTATCATAAAGATTGTCCCAACTACATATCCTAGTTCTTGAAAAATGTTTTCCCATAGTAATACTAGCTAGTGGATCCACACAGATGCTATGTTCATATTTTTGTACTACCTTGGAAAGTAGTCCACCTTCTTTTAGTGTAGGGTTCCATCACACCAGTTTCCACATTGGTTCATGTGGTCTATGTTGGTTAAGGCAAGACGTTCTCAAAAGTAAAATGAAGTAGTAAAGTGGACTCTAACTTGGATGACTTGAGGGGTTTGACTTAGTCTAGGTAGGGGTATGAGACTCTACCTATACGTTGCACTAGTTGACCATGAGGGAAGTCTTAGGATGATGTTCTTATGTTTTATTCTTTTATAAGTGTGGTGATGACTACTCTTAATTCCATGTTATGTGATGTTAGGCATTGCTTGTGATTCCTAATTTGGTTTGATTGATTGGTTAAGGTTATGGGGCTTTACCTGGTCATTGAACGTGTAGAATTAATGGGCTTTTATGAGTAATGGTCTTTTATGTATTATGACATCAAAACTTATGTATGTTTTGTTGTTGTAACATGATGTTGAGCTACCTTGATTATGAATGCTATTGTAATATGTACAAGTTGACTTGGCTTAACCTGAGTAGGGTGGTCTTGTATTGAATATGCTATTATCATTATGAATAGGTGATTATTGTCTTATATGTGTTCTTGATTGTGCATAAGACTTTTCAAAGTAAAATTGGTATGGTTTTGAATAAATGTCCTTTTTAGTATGACTTCTATGTTGTATGTGCATATGATTCCATACCTAGTACAAGTGATGTGCTAACCCATTTCTCCCCTTTTCCCCAACATTTTAGGTTCCAGGCGTTGACGGATTGTGACCACTTTAAAGGAAGGCTTGGATCATTTGTCCAGGTGTGGGTATGTCTTCATGTTCCAAGGATGATGTCTTTCTATTACTCTACCTATGTTACATTGTTATAGTCTAAAGGCACTCATTTCACTCATGTTGTTTGAAGACATTTTTGTAAGCCTTAAGTGGTACCTTTACATTGTGTTAGGGCTATGCCCATATGGTTCTATTCCGTTTAGATGGTTTAATATGAGGCATCCCTTATAAGACTATATTATGTATGTTGTCTATATGTGGCATAAAAATATAAGACTATGCAATCTTTTTATACATGGAGTCTATGTATACTCGCTATAAATATATTAAGTGTAAGCGAGAGGTCTAAGTAAACCTCATGAAGTAGATATAGACGATATTTTTTAAATTTTCCGCAAAATTTAACCTATGAATGTAATGACGAATGCTTAGAGCTTAGTCTTAGTCCTCTTCGAGGACGACGACACCGGTTACTTCTAGGAAGTGTTCTCTGGATGTGACAATCAATTTGTGTTGTCACACCATAATCTTATCAAGACTAAAACGTCGTTAATTGTTCAACCTTATTAAAAATCTATTTGGAGTTTTAATAAACTTATAAGAATAATTGTATACGTAAATTAGGCCAGCTTTACATTGTTTGTTCCTTAGCATATGTAGATTATAACAAACTTTGTTATATGTGTGATTATATAATAGTCTGCTTACAATCACTTATTTGATGTTAGAAAGCATGACTATAGGATCAATGATTTTTATTTAGTATAGTTACACTTGGAAATCATGCTTATAGGATGTAACTAATAAAACTAATGTTAATTAATTATTTTAAATAAATCAACATTGTTCTAATAATTTAAGCACTTTAGTTAGTTAATCAAGTTTTAATAACATTAATATGTTAGAAACTTCTCAACATTGCTAATTTATTAGAATTCATGCCTATAAGAAATAAATATTTTTCAACGTCTTAAATTGACTGGACATTATTTTTATTCCACAATAATTTTTGGCATGTTTAAAATTCTAAATTAGTAAAATTAAATAGGTACGGCCTTTCATATTAATTTTTTACTGCATTGTTAAATAATTGTTTGAAAAATAATTTAATTTTCTGTTAGTGAATAATCTTTTTCCTGCATCTTCTACTACTTTAAATCTTGATCATAAATATTTTTGCATCTAATAAAATTGCATGCAACTTGAAATAAATTTTTTGCATTAACAATCTCCCATTATTGCATTACTAAGTTATTGTCTGCATTGATGATATGATCATTTGGTTTTGTTAAAGTTATTGTTCAATTTTTCTTCAAACTATGGGTTGGACATGACATGCTTTTAAAATTATACAGGAAGCACTATCTCCTAACCTATAGTTAGCAGGAAAAGTCAAAGGAATTACGAGGTCTGATTCCAAATTTTAAATTAGGCCGACGCATCCATGGGAGTTCCACCCACCCAAGATTTTTCAATGGGATTATGTGTATTTATACGTAAATATTAATGTGCTTATTTGTAAACTAAATCTTTGAAATCATCTTGAAAAATATAAACATTATTATATTTTCTAATACCTACCTCAAATCAAAATTGTTACTATGGTGGAGGAGCGTGATTAACAATATCGTGACATCATCCCTATAAAAAACAAACATCTTTTTAAAATAAAAATTCTATTTGCTCAAATTGCAAAGCCTTATTCGTTGCAGATTTTATTCTTATTTGGGGTAGTTTATAAATTAAAATTGATTTATCAGTTATATTTAATTGTGTAATTTCTGTCTCCTCGCTTATCTTTTATTTAATTGATTCGTATTTGTTATATTTATTATTATTATCACCTAGTTATGCATGCTTAACTAATTACCTAAAATAATATTGTGACCTTATTTGTTTAATATTTATATCGCATAGTCTCGCATGTTAAATTAAATAAAATGATGTTAAGTATATATTTATTACCACCTTGTTTTACATGATTAACTAATTAAATAATAAAGTAGTTTAATTTTTTGTTATTCTTATCACCTAGCTAGCATGTATAAAATTAAATAAAGAATGAAGTGACCTTATTTGCAATTTGGAACCCCCAGATAAATTGCATGAGATACGGCTAAGACACACATTTGTGGACTTCGAGGGATGCCTAACACCTTCACCTCGAGGTAATTTGAACCCTTACTCTAATGTCTGGTTTGTTGACCTTAGATAGACTTAGTTAGGTTAGATAGGTGCCCTAACACGCCTTAATTCGTTAGGTGGAGACTCTTCAAAACCCAAATCCCAAAAGAGTTGTTAGGTCGTGCAGAAAACCCATTTTTGATGAAAAATGGGGCGTGACAGACTTGAGATGTTCATACTAAAGACAGGTATTTCCCGACGACACTCATTATCTACCAATTCGGACGCTCCCATAACAAACTTATTCATTCTAGACCTTGAGTCCCCCACTAGGGTTGGAGCATACTTGGATAGTTGGATGAATCTTAGAGAATACTCCTTCATACTCAAACCCCTTCGTTATGGGTTATAAATTCTTGCATCTTTCGGTCCCTCAATTTTAAGGGAAAAGAACATATGACGAAATGCTTCCTTCCCTTCCCACTCTATTTGCCCGCTCCTAACAACCTACTATGTTTCCATTGTTCATACCAAATTTGAGCTATATCCCTTAATTTTTAGGCGGCTAACACTGTCTTCTCTATCGTAGTCAAGCCCATAATGGCAATCACCTATACACCTTATATATGAAACCTTTTGGGTCTTTCTCCAACTTGAAGCCATTCAACTCTGGAAGGTTCATCCTCAAAAACACTTTCACCCACAAAGAATCCTCATTAACATTATTAGACGGGCCTTTTACTTCCCTATTGACTTGGGTTGCAATAGCTTGAGTCATTGATTGGTGACATCATCAAAGAAACAACTTCCAATACAAGTGTCAATGATTGTACCATAGTATAGTAACCCTACAGAGAGTTGGGGTGGTTTCCATAGGGAGTGGTTGTGAGAATTAATATAAAAGTCAAATTTAGTTTTAACTAGTTGTAGATAAAGAAATTATAGAATAATAACATATTAAATTAAAGGGGTGACGCAAGCGTCAAATATCAAATATGGGGTTTGTCACAAGTAGTAAGTAAAAACAGCAAGATTAACAAAGAGTTATAAATAAAAGAGAGGGTGAATTCTTGGGATGTGATAGTAATACAAGATAAACTAGATTATTGGGTACATGCTTTTGATAAGAAATTCATAGAGTATTGCGACATGTCTAGACTTTAAAGGGGATAAGCTCTGTCTCGAGCAACTTACCCTGTTTCAAATAGGTTCCTCTTGGACTCTTACTTGTCACATGAAGCACAACCTCTGCCTTAACCCTCTCGATCTCTCAAGCTGAGTGTGTGGTGTGAGACTAGGGTTCACTATCTCGAGTTGAACCTCTTGTAGACCCACTCCTACAGGCCATCAATTTAGTAATCTTAGTTTCTCGATCTCTCTCTCGAACAAGTCGGAAAGATTTAAATGATCTTGTATTTGAAATTTCAATCTCATTATATTCATCCACAACTACTAAACGAAATCAAAACTAAACTATGAATAAACTATAGCAAGCAAGACCCAACAACTAATTTAACCCAAATTCAAAAAATCACACCCCAAGAATTGGGCTTTTAGCTAGACATGAATAAGAGAAAGAAATTTATACAAAATGAGCTTGCATTCAAATGGGTATGAAGATAAACGTCTTGTTACATGCCAATAATGAAGATTCTATGAGACCCAAGTCCAAATCCTTGGAGATGAAAATCTCTTTATCTTCAAGTTCTTCTCCAAAAATCCACTAAAACTTAGAGCTCAAAAACTAATAACAATATGATGAAATTTTATAAAAGTTTAATAATTTCGAGATAATAGTATGAAGATAACTTTTTAAAGCTAAAACAGTCAACAAGTAGTTATAGTTTTTAAAAATTACTGAAGAAGCGGATCACTCGACGCAGTTAGTCGGAATCGCCGATCAAGTCGGCAATTCACCCTTTGGCCACTTCATCGCCGTATTGTGATTAGTCCAAGCATTTTCGTGTTCTGGGTCACTGGGTGATAAGATACTGCTTTGCGGAACTTCTCGGCAATGCGCCGACTGCTCCTTATCATCGCTGATTTTATCCTCTCCTTCACATCTCAATACACTGCAACAAAAGATGATCTTCATACCTATCGGAGATTCTCCAAATGAAATCGGCGATTCTCAGGCTTCTCGGTAAGCCAATTTTTCTTTTGTACTCGAACAAGATAAATATGCGTAAGCTGTAAAGTAATTAATGGTCCACAATAAAGCAGCATGCAACGTGAAATTATATTTAGTTGATGCATGAAAGTTAACCACTCCAGTTTCACATAATCACTTTAATTCATCAATCAATGGTTGAAGATAAACATCAATTGCATCTCCACGACATACAGAACTGGGAATAAGCATTTACAAAATAAAAATTTCCTGCTTATATATAATCAAGGTGGTAAATTATAAGGAATAAGTACCACATGTCAAATATCATATGGTGTTCTAGAATATCCAAATGGTTGAAAACCATCGCTAGCATGTCCAAGTCAAACATTACGAGGGTCCATAGCAAATGATTGATGAAGTTCATCAAACTTTTTCCATTCTTTTGAATCAACCGGATGTCTCATAATCCCATTATTAGCTTTGTTTTCATGATTCCATCTCATTAAAGAGGATGATTTTAGCACATACCGTAAGATAATGTGTGGTGTCTTTTTTCCCTTTTTAATTCTGGTTTCCCCACTGTATTTATTCTCCTTCAATTTAGATGCACCACAAATTTTGCAAGAATCAACAAACTTACCATTCTTTTAATGTAATATGCAATCATTCTTACATGCATCAATCTTCTCATATGAAAGCCCTAGGCTTCAAATTAGCTTCCTTACTTCACAATATGAATCTGTCAAGTTTTATTCATCAGGCAACAAATCATTCTTTAACATCTTCAATAGAATATTAAATGAATCATTACTCCAATGACCAATACTTTTAATATGAAGAAATTTCACCAAAATATAAAGTTTTGAAAGTTTTTAGCCTTTGTACAATGATTGATCATATTCTTTTAATTGACTATAGAATCTTTTCGCCTCAGGATTTGGTTCCTCTTCGACAACATCATCATCACTAGTATTCATATTTTATATATTAAAAGCAGGATGCAAATCTGTAAGAATTACATGTATTTCTCTTTTTCATCATCCTTGCCAATTTCATTTTCATCATCTTCAGATTTGGAATCCGATTCTTTTGTCTCACCTGTCCTCTCTCCATTGTGATCGCAAAAGGTAACTTTTTTTATCATCCATGTACTATTAAATGTGATTTAACCATCACTCGTGTTTAAGAAACTGCATTACAATATTTAACACATGGACATCTTATTTCATTCGCTCCTCTTAATCTTGTAAAAGTATAATTCAAAAAGCTTTCTGCCCATGTATATACGCATCATAAAGTCTATTATTAATTATGTGAATCCATTGTTTATCAGGTGCCATAATCCAGTCTAGAATACCAAAATACAAAAGGTGAAGCAACTAAACTTATATTTAATAGGTCAAGAGGGGGTTGGCAAACCTAAAAAAATAGTGATATATCCTGCATGCTAAGATAACTCATTCATTGAACAAATTTGTGGAGTATTTAAGTAAATAAAGATTCTAGGACGATGGAGAATGGTAAATGTGGTGGTGTTCTGTTGATGAAATAAAGAAAAACAATAGATACTGAGAAAAAAAAGGGCACCAAATTAACCAACAACTCTCACTCAACAAATATTAGATTCTGCTTGACATGTATAAAAGAATCTAATGCAGTTCTGCTATAGATGAACTTGATCAGGTCAACAAATATGAAGTTACATGTTAAATTCTCCAAGAAAGTAGGGGGTTACCTCTAGGTGTGTATACTAATGCAGATAGAGTTGTGCTACAGAAAAGTTAATCAAGTACACTAATATTTGATATAGTAGAAACAAAAATAGTTTTCAGTTTCTCTTAGTGCCCACTAAATCATATAAAAATCTATAATTTCTATTTTTTATCCCAAAAACTTAATGTGGACGATTCTGAAAACTATGAACTAATAAAACTTATTTGTTGAAGTTAGATGAAAGTTAATTTCAAATCTGTTTCAGTTAATTTACATTTAAATTTCGAGGATTAAAAACATACAGAAATTAAGAATGAGACAGCATATAAAACACCAAAAACAAATTGAACTTCAAAGAATACAAAGAGAGAAAGCTTAAGTGTCCGGTTTCTCAATTAGTTCTCTGACAAACTAACTGTTTCTTGCTGATCTGCATAGCTCACTCTAGATTAATTATAAGAGAGTCGATTCAAAAAAACAGACACTCATATAAAACGACTAAGAAGTTCAGCACAAATTTGTTGTATTTGGTAAAAACAAATCTGGCTAAGAACATAGATCATATACATCAATGCTGATCATACATAAAAAGGCTATGATATTCATGTTTGATCTAAAAAGACTTATTCTCAATTAGTTCTCTGACAATCTTAGAAGACAAGGAATGATAGAGTAGCCATAGGCTTTCCCAACTCTGCAGTAGACCACAAACTCCGAAGCATCAAAGAGATATTACTAAAATTTTTGATGCCCCTCACCTTGTGTTTTTGTTTAAGTTGGAATTTTAACTTGAAACCTTATGTTCCTCAACTCAATCTTTCTTCCCTTCGTTTATCTGGGTAAAACAAGGGGGGGGGGGGAGGAATGAAGCATAGTTATTGCTAAAAATCTTCACTTACTGTCTCATTTCCCTGAAGAAATACGTCCTCTCTTTTAGTCGAGTTAGAGCGAGGAGGGAAATATAGAAGACGCCATTCCCGAATAGTTCCAAGATGTCTTACTTGGTAAAATTCTACAGTAGATGTAGAAGCTACGTGACACAAATCCCTTATGCTAGCTGATAGACACGAACTTAACTCCTACTCTAATGGAGGATAGCTCAGAAGTTGTGAGCTAAATTGTCACACCCGGAGATGATACCCCAGATGAGACAGGCGTCGCCAACCTCTCAAAGGACTCAGACAAGCCCTTAGCATTCGTCATAACATGTGATCAGTAAATATTATGGAAAATTAAAACTTTTACATTCTACACGAAGTATACTTAGACTTCATACTTAACATTCATAATACATACGACATTCTAATATTTTGTCTCACATATATAAAACAGTCTAAAGAGTGCAAATCTTGACTTAGCCAATATATAGTCAATACGCCATATAGGCCTTAATACAAAAGAATCCAAAGAAACATGATAGAAATAGGGTATTCCTAAACCTACTATAATTTGCATAAGCTAGAATATGAAATATAGCATCCCCGAATATGAGGACCTACCAAGACTTGGATAAAGAGTTCCAAGCTTCTTTAAATCGACCTCTTTAAACTTCAATGACCGGAACCTACAGTTGTAGTAATATAATGTAATGGGGTTAGTACGCCACATGTACTAAGTGTGGTTATATGCGTATAACACTTAAGGACATGCATTAAAAGGATCATTTATCATATCTTTAGAAAACGTGCTAAGTCATGTGAATGTGTTCAATGCACATACCATAGAACATATACATGTTAAGGATTCCATCAACTTAAAGCATGATCATAATCGAAGATATATTATCATAGAGTCATATTAACTTTTCATATTCAATAGATCACATAAATAGCATAAAAAACACTTACCCATGATCCCATCCGTAACCTACAAGTGCAATGGTCATTTGAAGCCCCATAACCCTGCACAACCAAGTAGATAAGATAGGAGACCATGAGTAAATCTTTGCTTCATATAATTTGTAACATAAGTAGTCATCACATGATCATCATAATAGTAACATCATAATAGTAACATCATGTATCATAAATATATATCTTTCATGTTGTCGTATTACTTAAGAACAATCTCCTAGGACTTCCCTTAGAGTCAACTTGTGCAATGTCTAGGTAGAGTCCCATACCCCTACCTATACTAAGTAGACTCTTCAAGTCACCCTAGTCAACGTCCACTTACTTGTATTTCATTTTACATGAGGGAACATTCGCCTTAACCAACATAGACCATGTGAGGTAAACATGGAATCCGGTGTCATAAAATCCAGACCAAAAGAAGGTGGTCTACCGGCCAAAGTAGAACCAAATATGACATAGCTTTCTAGGTCGATACACTAGCTAGTTTTCTATGGTGGCAACATAGTTCAAGAACTAGTATATGTATAAGTGACCCATAGTTCCACATTACATGGCAGCCTCAATCTCATGAGAGTCATTGTGACCTACCTTCCAACTAGGGAAGGGACACCTCTCATATCTAGTTCATCGGTGCTTAGCTTAAGTCCCTTTCTTGAATAACATGTAAGTTGTCTATTATCATAAACTTATCATAGTTCAGATGATAGATTAGATGAGGATTTCCTTTCATCACAAGCCATCGTATGTGAGATTAACATAAAATAGCCATCTTCTGTAATGCATACAAGAGAATATCACAACTTGAATATATCGTGTTGTTATCATAATCTCACAAGTAACATGTTCATAGCCCAACATAGACACATAGAAACATCATTCATACATTAATAACATATCATCATGATTTATAGGCTAACATAAACGTAGTAGAGTAATCACAACTTTAGAAGACTTACCTCTTGCTTCCAAGAACCTTAATCAAGAACTAACGTTCAACTTACAATATTCATAATCATAACATAGTGAAATACTCAATAGCATAATTAAGAACAACTCTTAAAATCATGTACAAAACCAATTCGTAATGTAGGATAAGGGAAGGGGTCAATTAAGAGTTCATTCTAGTCTTAGTTCAATCCTTACGTTTACATGTCATCAAGTAGTAGAACAACCATATGAAACCATCAATTATATAAGAACATACATCACACGAAATTAAAACATAACTAACCACATAATCATCCATTCGTGTAAAATAGACAGTAGAAAACACTTACGTTTTATCAAAAGTCATAAATCTAGGGTTAGGAAGAAAATTCATTTTGTAGAGTAAAAACCCTTGTATTTGAAGTTATTGAAAACTTATCTTGAAAGGACCTATTGGGGAAATTAATGGCAAGAGTGAAAAACCCATACCGTGTAGATGAAGAATCCACAAAAATTTGATGAAAAGGTTGAAGTCTTCGTCTTCTTCCTTAAGCTTTTCTTTTTATTCAATGGAGTTGTTAAATGAGAGCGTTTCTTGAGAAATGAGAGATTTTCGTTTGAATATGATTTGGACATGTAAAAGTGGTCTAAAACTGACCTAATATCCATATATAGTCTTCCTATGAATTAACCAAAATACCCTTCACTTAAATGGGTCTTTTTAAGAAGTAAAATTACCAAAAATACGACTTTAATGATTCTGGGTAGTAGCTGCGCATCGCGGGGCCAAATCCCATCATTTTTATTAAATTTTGAGTAAAGTCAGTGAGGTGCGTCTCAGCCTCGCGTCGCGAGGCTGCCTCTTAAATATTGAGGTAGTGACCTGCGTAACAGGCTCGCGTCTCACACCTCAAGTCCCAATCCTCCTCGCGCATGCTGCTTCGGCAGCGTGCCTACCCGTGTTGGGGTCCTCCCCAAGGACCCTTCGGGTGGTCCTTGGGGTGTCTTTATAGAACGTTTGAACCCTTTGTACTATATACTACCTATCCAAGGTCTCTTTTCAAATTTTGGACTTCACTTGACACCTCGAAACCTTCACCAAACATAGGGACGTCAACTAGTTCAAATTAGCTAGTTTTCGGACGTCAAGGTCTTTCTTAGTCGTTTTGGTTCTAACCTTTTCCAAATGAGTTCATTACATTAATATATGTCTGGAAACATCATTTTAAACATTATTTAATAGATTAATCTCTAGTCTAAGTCATGGTATCTCAACTTCTTGACTTGGTGACCCGGGTCGCCTACGCATTTCATAAGCATAGAAACATGGAAAACCGGATGAACTGAAGCTAGTTCACTAGGTAGTTTCAACTCATAGGCAACCTTTCCAATTTGTTGTAAAACCTCATAAGGACCAACATATCGGGGACTTAACTTCCCCTTTCTACCGAATATAATCACCCCTTTCATAGATGAAATCTTCAGGTATACATGATCACCTATTTCAAACTCAAGATCTCTTCTTCTATTGTCAGCATAGGACTTTTGCCGACTATAGACTGTCTTCAATCTCTCTCTTATGATTCGAACGTTCTATATAGCTTCATAGATAATCTCTGGGACAAAGGAGTGAGGACTCACCAACCTCAAACCATCCAACTGTAGATCTACACCTTCTACCATAAAGAGCTTCAAAAGATGCCGTGGAGATGCTCAAATGATAGCTATTGTTGTAAGAGAACTCGATAAAAGGAAAGTGATCATCCCAATTTCCCTTGAAGTCAATGACACAGGCTCTTAACATGTCCTCAAGGGTCTGAATGGTACGTTCCGCTTGACCATCTGTCTGAGGATGAAAAGCGGTACTAAGTTTCACTTGAGTACCTAAACCCTTTCGAAAAGCCTTCGAATAACGAGAAGTGAATTGGGAACCTCTATCCGAAATGATGGACAAAGGAATCCCATGAAGACTCACAATCTCATTAATTTAGATTCTTGCATAGTCTTCAGTTGTGTAAGTGGACTTAACAGGAATAAAGTGGGCAGATTTGATCAACCTATCCACAATAACCCATACTAAATCATTTTTGTTCGGAGTTTAAGGCAACCCAACAACAAAGTCCATATCGATGGCTTCCCACTTCCAAGTAGAAAAATCCATGATTTGGGCTAAACCACCCGATTTAATATGCTCAGCTTTAACCGGTTGGCAATTGGGAAACTCAGCAACAAAATATGCTATCTCCCTTTTTAAACCATCCCACCAATAGATTTCCCTAAGATCATGATACATTTTGGTGGCACCTGGATGTATAGAATAGCGAGAACCATGGGATTCTTCTAGAATTTGATTTCTCAAATCCTCAACATCGGGTAAACATAATCTCCCTTGGTACCTAAGAACACCATTCCCCCCTTGGGAGAATGACTCATTGAGCTTACCAAGTACTGATTCCTTCAACTCCATCAATAGAAGATCAAGATGTTGCTTAGATTTCACCTCCACCACTAATGATGAGTCGGAGCTATAATGTAGTATGAAACCACCATTTGGAGAATGTTCTAATCGTACACCTAAGCGAGACAACCTATGAACATCTTTCACATGTTCTTTCTTCTCTTCTTCCACATGAGACACACAACCCATAGTCATTCGACTCAAAGCATCCACAACCACATTGGCCTTTTGAGGGTGGTAAAGGACACTCATGTCATAATGCTTCAACAATTCTAACCATCTTTTCGGTCAGAGGTTTAACTCCTTTTGTGTAAACACATATTGAAGTATTTTATGGTCAGTAAACACATCAACATGCACACTATACAAGTAATGCCTCCATATTTTCAAGGCAAAAACTACAACAACTAATTCAAGATCATGAGTAGGATAATTCTTCTGATGAATTTTGAGTTTCCTAGAAGAATAAGAAATCACCTTGCCATGTTGAATGAGGAAACATCCACAGCGCACTCAGGAAGAATAAAAATACACTACAAATCCTTCATTACCCTCTTGTGAGGTCAACACCGGAGCGGAGGTAAGTTTATCTTTCAACTCTTGGAAACCTTTCTCACAAGCTTCTGACCACTCAAACTTCACTTTCTTTTGGTCAAAGCTGTCAAAGGAGAAGCAATGGACGTAAATACATCAAAAACTCTTCTATAATAGCCAGCTAGACCCAAGAAACTACATATGTCTATGGGAGTCAAAGGTCTAAGCCAATTTCTGACCGCATCCGTCTTCTTCGGATCAACCTCTACAAAATCACCTGAGATAATATGGCCAAGAAAAGCAACTGATCTTAACAAAAATTCACACTTGCTAAATTTGGCATAAAGTTGGTGTTCCTTGAGGACTTGCAAGGCCAACCTCAAGTGATTCTCATGATCATCTTCATTCATTGAGTATATAAAAATATCATCAATGAACACCATCTCAAATGAGTCAAGGTAATCTCGGAAACCTCTATTCATTATGTCCATAAACGCCGTCGGGGCATTTGTTAACCCAAAAGACATACCTAGAAATTCATAGTGACCACATCTATTTTAGAAAGCTCTTTTGGGAACATATTCACCTCTCACCCTAAGTTGGTGATATCCTGACCTTAAGTCAATTTGGAAAAATAACTAGCACCTTGGAGTTGATCAAATAAATCATCAATCCTAGGGAGAGGATACTTGTTATTTATGGTGACCTTATTCAGTTGGCGAAATCAATGCACATTCTAAGAGACACATCCTTCTTGTTAACAAACAAGACCGGAGCACCCCAATGGAGAAATACTAGGTTGAATGAAAACCTTGTCTAGTAAATCTTTGAGTTGGAGCTTCAACTCTTTCAATTCGGCCAGAGCCATCCTATATGGAGAAATTGAAATGGGATTCGTATCCGATAATAAATCAATGCCAAAGTCAATTTCCCTTTCGGGAGGAACTTTTGGAAGGTCATTAGGAAAAACTTCTGGGAATTCTCTCAGCACAGGGACTGACTCAATAGAAGGAGTTTCACATTCTGGGTCCTTAACTCTCACCACATGATATAAACAACCCTTAGCTATAATCTTACAATCCTTTAAACAGGAAATAATTTGACCCCATGGCATAGAATTTCCCCCCTTCCATTCAAAAATGGGTTCATTAGGGAATTGAAACTTCACTACCCTTGTTCTACAATCTATGGAAGCAAAGCAATCATGAAGCCAATCCATACCGAAAATGGTAGTAAAATCAAACATGTCAAGTTCTACCAAATCAACAAGATTACTCTATGAGGTAGCATTACAGGACATTTCCTATAGACATTTTTTGCAACTACAGAGTCACCCATTAAGGTACAAAGTGAAAAGTGTTCAAGCAAAACATCGGGAAGTACATCAAATTTGCTAGCTACCAAAGTTGTAACAGAAGAAAGGGTTGCACCTGGGTCAAGCAAAGCATAAACATTAAAAGAGAAAACTTATAACATACCTGTCACAACGTCGGGAGAGATTTCTTGTTCACCCCTAGCCTTGAGTGCATACAAACAGTTCCTTTTTGGAACTTCAGAACTAGGATCGCTTGATTGAGCCTTGTTATTCCCCTTACCTTGACTTCTCACATTAGGACAATCTTTCACCTTATGTCCACCTTTGGCACAACCATAGCAACTATTAGTTCAAAAAAGGCATTCGCCCATATGTTTCTTACCACAAGGTAGTCTTTGTCTTGGTGGATCAACATTTCTCCCCTTTTGAGGTTTAGCATTAGAACCTCTATCATTGCGGTTCTTGGATAAATTTGAAGGAACTTGGTTTGAAAACCTCTTCTTAAACTTAATATTGTCTTGAACATCAAGCCTACTCTTAAAAGAACTACTTTCATATGACTTTGCCTTCTTAGCTTCCCTATTCCTCTTCCTTAGACGACTTTCCTCAACTTGATGAGCATGATCCATCAATATAGAAAGATCCATATTGTCATGAAGCATTGTTGCACGACATTGTTCTTCAAGTTCTTCAGAGACGCCCGTTACATAACGACTCATTTCATCCCTAACATTAGAAAACAAAGAAGAAGCATATTTGGAGAGCTTAATGAACTTCAAGGAGTATTCCTTAACACTCATACCTCCTTGACGAAGCTTGATGAACTCTTATACCTTAGCTTCTCTTTGCTCCCTTGGAAACAATCTGTCAAGAAAGGACTTATTGAAGATCTCCCAAGTCAGGGGACCATCTACTCATGTCACGACTGGAATCTAGACCCCAGACGAGACCGGCGTCGTTGACCTCTTAGAGGTCGCAGACAAGCCTACTTACGTCATTCTTACTTTACATAGGTTAATTTTAGCGGAAAATTTGAAACTTTTTGTTTCTGAATATTGCTTGCTAAACATTTCTAATACATTCGTAATTTGTTCACCATCAACCATCTAACATTAAGAGATAATCAAATGAAAGGAATAGTTCAATACTTATAAAGCGTATAATTGCCAAAATGACACCAACACATAGTCTGAATAAAAACAGGAAAGAAACGCTAGTGGAACATGCTCCACTAGCTCAACTCTAAAACTAAGCTAGAATATAAAATAGTAGCATCCTCGAAAGTATGAGGACCTACCAACTCCGGATGAATGCTGGACGTCCGGATAAATGCAACGATGATCCTGTAGCTCTATCGTCCACCTGTACCTGCACCTAAAATAGTAGAGTTTGTATAGGGTTAGTACACACTTGTACTAAGTATGGGTATATGCAAGCACACACCAAGGACATGCATGAGAAAGAATAGCTCTTTCCTAACAACATGATTTTTGGAAGTCAAGTCAGTGGACTTGCCAAATTGAGATTAGGAAAGTTTCCAAATTTGGATTAGAAAAGTAAATGAGCTTTCCAAATTTGGATTAGGAAAGTTATGCCATGAGAATAACATATGTCATCATACTTATCATATTTGAACACGGCACATAACATTTACACATAGCACATATCATATAACATACAACACATTTTTCATGTAGCACACAACTTCTTTCATATCATTCATTCATATGCCATGAGACCTTGGAATCATGGACTTGACATTACGACATCCCAGAAATGAGGGCTCAACAGATTGGACCTCAACTAGAGAGTCTTCATTAGCAAACACAGAGTCTGCTTCGTTCATTCATACGTACTCCATTTCATTTCGTTCATAGGCCAGTGTAAACACCAGCTATACTTAGGATGTAGTTTAAGACTTTCATTAGGTTCGTTGTACAATGACCAAGAATGACCTAATGTCATTACTTGAATCTAACTCACCTTTTGATTATCCTATTCTAACACCTTTGGTATCATTCATTTCATTATGTGCTTCATTTGAGGCTGGCCTCATTCATTCATTGGTAACTTTAACTTTAACCGACATAGATCATGTGAGCATCATGAAATCCAGTGTCTCCCCCACACCAAAAAGAGGTGGAATTACTGGCCAAGGTGACCCAAAACATGCTAGCGTACATGGGAATTTAACCCCGCCAGATCCTTATATTGGCAGTATAGGTTCGAAGACCAGGAGATATAAGGAGACCCATACCCGGCAGGCCGGACAATATATGAGAGTTACGTGAACCTCCGCCCTTCCCGAAAGAAGGCATCACCGCTCATAGTTAGTCTATCGGTGCTCAGTATAAAGTTCCATTTCATACAACTCATACGTCATGGAAGCTGACTTCCTGTATGAGGACATCATAGCTCATTAGATGATTTCTCATCTCATAATTAGTATCAAGTGTATTAAGCTCAATACCTTCATTAGAGTGTTCATAGAGACTGATCTCTACATTATCTTACACTCTCATAGGTGAGTACGTATTGGTAACATTTATTTAGGCTCATTCGAGATTACTCTCATCATTTACATTAATCTTATATCATGTTGTCACCACATTCATTATCATTAACACCCTTGCTTTTTGTCACAACCCAAAAGCATACCCTAGAAGTTAGGATACAATCTTGGATTGTAACCGGCGTCGTCGACCTCTCGGAGGTCTAAGACAAGCCTCTCATATCATTCATTGCATTGGCATAGTAAATTTAGCAGAAAATTTAAAACTTTTCATAGCACATCATATGCTAGAAACATCACATCATATATATATAAAACATAAGTCGTAATACATATTTAAACTCTAAGTCTCTTTGCCATCTTAGACTCAATAACTTTAGAATACATTAGGGACACGGCCCATACGACACCTTACATAACTATACAATATTTAAAGACTTTACATTAAAGACATTAGTAGGACATCCTTGAACTTAAGGATTCCTTTCCTTGAGCTTGGGAAAATCACCTATCAAGCTCCTCAATCATAGACCTTCTTTAAGCATTCCAATACCTACACTTTGTGTAAAAAGTAAAGAAGAATGGGATTAGCACAAGAATGTACTAAGTATGGCAACCATGCAAAAACATGCATTTAAAAAGAACATTTCCTTTGAAATCATACTTCATACCATTTTGAGTAAATCATCATAAAATCTTTGTCAATAGCATTTATATCATCCACATACTTCATAGAGACACAATCAAAGGCCAAACATCATATAAAAGCACATATAGAATTTAAGTACAATTTGGAGTGACTTTACAGTGAACTCCATTACCTTACAGTGAACCCTTACTCTTAATTCATTAGCCTCCTAAGTAATCCGTTAGGGATACTTGGTGTAATGTATCACCTTAGGAACACAAGAGAAAAGCCATACATAGCATCTACACAAGACAACACATGCCAATATAGACATAGACAAACTAGAACTACAATGTCATACATAAAGGACACATACATAATCATATGCATTAGAGAACCTTCCTAAGACTTCCTAAGGAGTCACTTGTGCAATGTCTAGATGGGTTCATTACTTCCATCTATCCTAAGTAACTTACCTTAAGTCCTCCTAGTTAGGATCCTATTGAATTACTTCCATTGTCCATTTTACCTTTAGGGAAACCATAACCTTAACCGACATAGACCATGGGTGCTAATCATGGAATCCGGTGGCATAAAACCTTACACCGATGGAAGGTGGTCTACCGGCCAAAGTAGAACCTAACATGACATAGTTGTTTATGTGGAAATCCAATAGCTAGTATCCTATGGTGGCAAAATAGTTTATGGAACTTGGGGAAATCATGGAAATATAAACTCTACACCCTATATTGGGTCATGAGGCTATCCACCCCGTGAGGACCGTAATGAACCCTGCCTTTCTTATGTAAGAAAGTGTCACCCCTCACATAAGGACGGTAGTGAACCCTGCCTTTCCTATGTTGGAAAGTGTCACTCCCTCATATACAAGTTCGCTCGGTGCTAGGCTAAGTTCCCTTTATTGAAAAGCTTTTATTACATTTGTTCATAAAACATAAACTTTAGAATATTCATCATTCATATGCTTATAGCACATTCAAGCACCTATCTAGATTTGGAGTATTCTTGGGCACCCCTAGCAAGGACCCTTCTCGCTAACTAGATCATCCATGTGTGAGTGTATTCTTAGATGTGAGCAAACCTTTCACATAATCACATAATGTCACACATGTTCATATATCAATGCATAAGTCTGTAGGCATAACTATATGAGAAATCCTTTCATATAAACCTACTAAGACACTATGCACACTCATACTTCATCATATCATATACATCATATTCATAACATGTTCATACATTCATCCTTCATGTTCATAGAAACCAAATCTAGGAACTATCCTATCAAGATACACATGTGCAATGTATAGACAAGGTTCCATACCCTTGGGAAGGGAAGGGTTCAATTTGAGTGAGGGAATTTGACAATGGGTTGGTCACGTTTTTGGACCCTTAAATACACCCAAAAATAATCAAATAAACCTATAATAGTCAGGTTAGGACGTGGGGTGAATTTACCATTCACCCCTTTAAGTGGCAGCACGCAGGCAGCCAACTCGCAGGCAGCCGCGACGAGGGTCATGACGGGGCGTCATGGCCATGACGGGCCGTGGCAGCCATCCGTCGCAGGGGACTTAGCCAATTCTTGGCATATGACCTGCCCAAGTCAAGTCTCCTTCGACGAGACCTGCTTGACGGTCCGTTGGTGGCCCAACGGTCCATCATTGGGTCCGTCAAGGACACTGCCCAGGCAGTGTATAGGCAGCCTTGGGGTCCTTCTTGTGGGGCCTTTTGTGGGGCCCTTTACAAGTCGTACCCGGATGTTTCCAACGCGATTACAAACCTTAACATGTTATAGACCTACCACATAAGGTTCATCCAAAACAAACACCTACAAGACGTCCAAAGAGCCTTGACCCCAACATGTCATACGATGAACGTCTTAGGGGCTATCTTTCGAACGCCTTGGACGTTCTTGGGCGTTTGACCTCCAAACTTCACGAAACTTCATATAATAACATTAAACATCATTTAAAACCATTTCAAGACTTATTTGACTCATTTCACACAATTTAGGCATGCATACACACATGAGGCACATAAGCGACTATTCGTCGAACGTCTTGGACGTCCCTTGACGTTCAACTTCCAAATCACTTCAAACTTTGCACACTGCCTCTATATCACATAATAAGGCATTTTAGGACCTTATAACGATAAGACGAACATGTTAGGCTCTAGACACCTTATCTCATTTTCGAGGTCTTACAATATCCCCCACTTGGGAACATTCGTCCTCGAATGACACTTAGGACTCTTTAATCACATCAATGACTTCAATGCATATAAGAGAAGTTCATCACCTTTAAAATATCATCAAATCATTTTAGCACTCCATGCACACAAGTAAGCAAAACTTCGATTCACTCACCCTTAATGCATTAATCAAAGAGGCTCTTATCATGTTCATAGGAGGAACATACTTCTCCTAATCATAACATGGTCATTGCACCTTAATTCATCAAGATATCATCTTGCAAGGCCACATATAGTAACACATTACATGTATCATGAGTTCACACCTTAGCAAAGCACAAGGTCAATTTTTTTTTAAATAATGAGAAATCTCAACTTTCAAGCCAAGACATGCATATATTTTTCTTCCTAGTGAAGTCTAAATGGCAAGTCACACCAAATGCATCACAACAAAATAGGAAGTCATTCCACAAATCTCTTTTCTTAACATATTACTCACCCTTAAAGTAAGCCTCATTTTGGAAAAATAGCACAAACCATAGGCACACACATATATACTTAGCAAAACATGCTTTCACCTTTCAAGAATGAGCCTACAATTTTATATTACAAATCATCAAGTCACTAAATTTTCAAGAGAGTCAACATATTTCATGGTAAAAGAGACTCAACTTCTATTGCAAGGCTAAACAATTTACCCTACAAGTGACTATTTCCAAGTTCCTTGTCTTACCTCATGAAGTCAACTTCACAATTAGAACATTAAAATGCAAGTCAACAAGAGAAAACATGGATTTTATCAAAAATTTCTTTTCATGCCCTTTGGAAAATTCACCATGTCTCTAAGATGATGTCAATTAATTCATACCAATCGTATAAAGGTCATGCAATTCACACTTTATGCAAGACTATTTTCATGAACAAGCATACTAAGAATTCATATTTTCAAATTCATGTAAGAATAGAAGAACAATGTAGACAATTTCTACAATCTCACTACTCAAACACCATCCCCCACTTAGGGTAAACCAAATTAAGAGAAACTTAACCCAACATATAGAGGATATCAAATACAAAACCTTAACATTCATCACTTAAAGTGATTACTACTTTAGAGAGAATTTTCATTAATTCAATTTAACAACACTAAGGCATTCTAAACCTTATCATTTTAGGCAAATCATCCTCAACCATCAACTTTGATCAAACTATTCGATTCACATAAGGTCTTCCTATAATGCAATAGACACTAAGGTCATACATCATTAGTGGAAAACAACAAGGAAGTTCATAACACAACAAGAAGTTTAGAAATAACTCTACAACTCATCATGTCATAAGATTCTCATCCTTCAATCTAAATGCAAAGATTTTTTTCCACATCCCTTATCATGTTCATATTCATAAATTCTACACATATTTCAATAACATCTAATCAAATGACAATTTAGTAGGTTCTCCAAATATATTACAATAAGTTGCGTAGTCTTTACAGTGAGCATGCTTCCAAATATCCAAAAATGCAACATTTAGACATCTAATGGAACAAGCATGGAATTATAAGATACAAAGCTCTACTAACTCATTCTTCATAAGCATGCATACTATATTTACAACTCAAGTCTCTACAAAAGACTCCAATTTTTACACTAGCAACTCATGAAGTACCACTTATATACAAAGGAAAACAATGCACACTGTCAATCACATATACTCATAGGATAGCATACTTCCATAGGTAGTTATTAAAACATTCCAAGTTCAAATCCTAATACTTGGCTACTACCATACAAAATCATATAGGAATACATAATTTAAGAGAAATCACTTTAACCACTATAACTTCTAGCATGCTTCAACTATATCATGACTTACATCATCCGACATAACATGCTATTTCACATAGATTTCATATATTGCCATAATTGGCATCACATCATTAATATAAGAGATATTTCATATAAAGCAAGGTAAGATAACCAATCATAATCCCCATAGAGTTAACATGTGCAATGATCATGTAAAGCTCCATAACTTCACTAAATCAAGTAACCCAACAAGAACTACAATTAGCACCATACTCCACTCATCCATAACATTCATGCATGGATAACTCCATATCTTTAGCACACTAGGCTATTTACATGATTATAAGCATAGAGATCATTACATAAGGATATTCACATTTATCATCACACACATACATAGTATTAACCTCCTAAGGTCTCCATCAAGGCAAACTAGTGCAAGACATAGGTAGAGTCCCATAACCCTACCTAAGTCTAGTTAACCCTTCAAGTCGCCCTAGTTAGTATATACATCATCAAATAAGGACAAGTGTCACCTTCACACATACTCATTCAAACCATAAAACAAAGATAAGCATTTTAAACTCACTTTTTCTCCCTCAAGCATAGATCAATCTCATCCAAGCAATCACATCTAAAAGACCACCGGACAAGAAAACATAAGAGAGAGAGATTATAGAATTAAGTTCTATGGCACGATATGAGATTGATGAAGAAGGGAAACTCTATCGTCCAATAGCCTCTCGTACCATTTGATGTGTCGCGACTCACCACCAATGATACGAGACTCTACTAGACGTGGCAATATGAGACTTTTTAGAACCTAAAACCGCTATATAAACCTCATGCTCTGATACCAAGTTTGTCACAACCCAAAAGCATACCCTAGAAGTTAGGATACAATCTTGGATTGTAACAGGCGTCGTCGACCTCTCGGAGGTCTAAGACAAGCCTCTCATATCATTCATTGCATTGGCATAGTAAATTTAGCGGAAAATTTAAAACTTTTCATAGCACATCATATTCTAGAAACATCACATCATATATATATAAAATATAAGTCGTAATACATATTTAAACTCTAAGTCTCTTTGCCATCTTAGACTCAATAACTTTAGAATACATTAGGGACACGGCCCATACGACACCTTACATAACTATACAATATTTAAGGACTTTACATTAAAGACATTAGTAGGACATCCTTGAACTTAAGGATTCCTTTCCTTGAGCTTGGGAAAATCACCTATCAAGCTCCTCAATCATACACCTTCTTTAAGCATTCCAATACCTACACTTTGTGAAAAAAGTAAAGAAGAATGGGATTAGCACAAGAATGTACTAAGTATGGCAACCATGCAAAAACATGCATTTAAAAGGGACATTTCCTTTGAAATCATACTTCATGCCATTTTGAGTAAATCATCATAAAATCTTTGTCAATAGCATTTATATCATCCACATACTTCATAGAGACACAATCAAAGGCCAAACATCATATAAAAGCACATATAGAATATAAGTACAATTTGGAGTCACTTTACAGTGAACTCCATTACCTTACAGTGAACCCTTACTCTTAATTCATTAGCCTCCTAAGTAATTCGTTAGGGATACTTGGTGTAATGTATCACCTTAGGAACACAAGAGAAAAGCCATACATAGCACACAAGACAACACATGCCAACATATAAGTATAGTGCAATATAGACATAGCCAAACTAGAACTACAATGTCATACATAAAGGACACATACATAATCATATGCATTAGAGAACCTTCCTAAGACTTCCTAAGGAGTCACTTGTGCAATGTCTAGATGGGTTCATTACTTCCATCTATCCTAAGTAACTTACCTTAAGTCCTCCTAGTTAGGATCCTATTCAATTACTTCCATTGTCCATTTTACCTTTAGGGAAACCATAACCTTAACCGACATAGACCATGGGTGCTAATCATGGAATCCGGTGTCATAAAACCTCACACCGATGGAAGGTGGTCTACCGGCCAAAGTAGAACCTAACATGACATAGCTTTTTATGTGGAAATCCACTAGCTAGTATCCTATGGTGGCAACATAGTTTATGGAACTTGGGGAAATCATGGAAATATCAACTCTACACCCTATATTGGGTCATGAGGCTATCTACCACATGAGGACCGATGAACCCTGCCTTTCTTATGTAAGAAAGTGTCACCCCTCACATGAGGACCGTAGTGAACCCTGCCTTTCCTATGTTGGAAAGTGTCACTCCCTCATATAAAAGTTCGCTTGGTGCTAGGCTAAGTTCCCTTTATTGAAAAGCTTTTATTACGTTTGTTCATAAAACATAAGCTTTAGAATATTCATCATTCATATGCTTATAGCACATTCAAGCACCTATCTAGATTTGGAGTATTCTTGGGCACCCCTAGCAAGGACCCTTCTCGCTAACTAGATCATCCATGTGTGAGTGTATACTTAGATGTGAGCAAACCTTTCACATAATCACATAATGTCACACATGTTCATATATCAATGCATAAGTCTATAGGCATAACTATATGAGAAATCCTTTCATATAAACCTACTAAGACACTATGCACACTCATACTTCATCATATCATATACATCATATTCATAACATGTTCGTACATTCATCCTTCATGTTCATAGAAACCAAATCTAGGAACTATCCTATCAAGATACACATGTGCAATGTATAGACAAGGTTCCATACCCTTGACCATACTAGTACACCTATCAAGTCATCCTAGTAAGGGAAATGAAATCATACTTCCATAAACATCACCTTAATATGCATAGTAGTTGACACTAGTGAATATGAGAACTACCTTTCATTTAGACACAATGACTTATACTACTTATAACATGCATGTAAGTGGGAGTGTGTGTACATTGACCAACATGATCACATAATGGCTATCAATAACTTATTTAGTCATCCACCCTATTAGACCACATTTCACTTCAAGCACATAGCACACAACACATAATAGCATAGGAGACAAGACTATACATACGATGTAACCAAGACTCCTAACTTTAGCCATTTACACTTTCATATAAGGGTACATAGGTAAGGGGTTATTAAGCATCTTAACATATCCATGGCAGCGCCTATACTTTACCCTAACATAGTTATACACATGCTCATACAATAGCCACACAACCAAATTCACATCTAGAATAGGAAAGTAGGCATAATCTTCTCATAATATCATTTTAAGCATAAGTTCATAAGTTCATCAATTTGCCTACATGGCCATGGTCAACACATATATAATGACAATAAAGTAAACACCGCCACCATAAGGGTACCATACCACACAATGCCATACAAGGCTTCATCAACATTTCTATAAAGAATAGAGAAGTAGAAGAGTAGAGGAATTAAGCATTCTTACCAATTTCTCACCCTTTGATCATCATTGATCAATACACTTTATTCATCAATAAAACACATATATGGCAGTAGCTATATGTACTTTACACATATAAGAAACCATGTACAAGTCGCTACAAGATTATGCCATAACAAATTGAAACATATCAACATACTAGGAAAGTAGAATAACATAGGTCATTAGCTAACTTCCCTTACATTGATTTTAGATCATAGTTCATACATATGTAAGTCTAAGGCAGTAGCTAAACCTACATTTAACCATATTGAAATCATGATTACGTACATTCAAGATTAGGGTTACAACATAGGCATTTAGGCTTATCGATTTTCTAGAGTATAGGAGACTTTATCAATACTATGAACTATCTAAGGGTATGATCATCATTCATATTTCATCAATAATATACTCATTAGGCAGTAGCTAATTAGATAAGAAATCAAGACTAAATCATACTTTATCTAATCATAATTCAAGATACATCACAACTTAGCTTCTTGACTTCATAACCTAAATGAATCTATACCAATTCATACAAGCCCTTCTTAATTTGAACATTAAGGATTTATACTTACAAAATTCATCCATTACATCACCCTAATAGAGTAGCTACAGCAGTTCATACATAATCAAGGGCCTACACAACCGATCTCACAATCGTCTTCAAGACAACATATAGAAACATAGGTTATTCATGCTCAAAACTTCATATATTTATCATCATGGACTTATCATCATCAATTCAACATAATTTAATGTCAATAACAATAACCACAAGCAATTCAACATAAGAGAATCACCAATTCATCAAGAACAAGCCATAATCACAAAGCCCATGCAAGAGCTAAACCTAGTTTTGGAAGGAACATGGGTTCATCATGCAATTGAAGTGAAATCACATTCAAATCATCATATTAATACTAATTCATCATGATTTAATCTTTTGAAACGTTCTGAGAAAGAACCCATGGCTAGATTGGAAGATTGGAAACTTGTTCATAAGATTTCTTTAAAAAACATTGAGAAGAACTCTCCAAGTGAAAGGTTACTTAGAGATGAAGGATCACCATACCTTAATCTTCATGAAGACCCATAAAACTTGATGACGAACCCATGAGAATCCCTTCTACAAGTTGTTCTTGAGCTTCAAAAACCATGGGGGTTTCTAGAGAGAATATTTTGGGAAGGGAAGAGTTCAATTTGAGTGAGGGGATTTGAGAATGGGTTGGTCACGTTTTTGGACCCTTAAATACACCCAAAAATAATCAAATAAACCTATAATAGTCAGGTTAGGACGTGGGGTGAATTTACCATTCACCCCTTTAAGTGGCAGCACGCAGGCAGCCGCGACGAGGGCAGCCGCGACGAGGGCCATGACGGGGCGTCATGGCTATGACGGGCCGTGGCAGCCATCCGTCGCAGGGGACTTAGCCAATTCTTGGCTTAAGACCTGCCCAAGTCAGGTATCCTTCGATGAGACCTGCTTGATGGTCCGTTGGTGGCCCAATGGTCCGTCATTGGGTCCGTCAAGGACACTGCCCAGGCAGTGTATAGGCAGCCTTGGGGTCCTTCTTGTGGGGCCTCTTGTAGGGCCATTTATAAGTCGTACCCGGACGTTTCCAATGCTATTACAATCCTTAACATGTTATAGACCTACCACATAAGTTTCATCCAAAACAAACACCTACAAGACGTCCAAACAGCCTTTACCCCAACATGTCATACGATGAACGTCTTAGGGGCTATCTTTCAAACGCCTTGGACGTTCTTGGGCGTTTGACCTCCAAACTTCACGAAACTTCATATAATAACATTAAACATCATTTAAAACCATTTCAAGACTTATTTGACTCATTTCACACAATTTAGGCATGCATACACACATGAGGCACATAAGCGACTATTCGTCGAACGTCTTGGACGTCCCTTGACGTTCAACTTCCAAATCACTTCAAACTTTGCACACTGCCTCTATATCACATAATAAGGCATTTTAGGACCTTATAATGATAAGAAGAATATGTTAGGCTCTAGACACCTTATCTCATTTTCGAGGTCTTACACTTTTCATAGTTACTCACCTCTTATTACGTGAACGTTCATTTCATCATATGCCAATGCACTTGGCTATTTAGTGTATCTTACACTCATACTTAACCCTTATAGGGTTCATCATTTCATTACATACTTCTTAGATTCACTTACTTTGAACGTATGTTAGACTTATGCGTCTATACATTCAAGTCATGACACTTCATTCATATTTCGTCTAAGATTATGTGATACAAGACTTATGCATCTTGTATATGTGCCAAGATCTTGATTTCGATCTAAGTATGTGGCATTATTCTCGGATATTTTATTCACGTATGACTTATGTATCAATACGGAAGCTTGAGCAAGGAAACCCAAGTCTTGAATCAATTGGATATCATTTATATTTTTAATTGATTTTATTCTAATATTCATAACATTATGACTCTAAGTTAAATCACAATATTAACATTGAAATATTAATTTTCTACTTAACCTTTCTCTTAAATTGGCCGATGGGTTGTGGGTTCGAACCCCCACAACCCCTTCTTATTTTTCCTTAACCTTTTTATTGTTCAATTTCGCCTAAACCAAGAGGTTGTGGGATCAAACCCCCACAGCCTCTTTTATTTTGTTCTTTAATTCGCCTAAGTAGGGAGGTTGTGGGTTCGAACCCCCACAGCCTCCTTGCTTTTAATTAATTTTCGCTAGGGCTGTGAGGTGGTGGGTTCGAACCCCCACAGCCCCATATATATTTTTATTTTATTTTTCGCTAGGTTGAGGGCATTGGCAGTGAGGTCGTGGGATCGAACCCCCACAGCCTCACTTGCTTTAATATTTATTTTCGCCCCCTCTATTCCCAGCCTTGAGGTCGTGGGTTCCATTCCCACGCCTCACATCCTTTTTTTTTATATTTTATTTTCTGTTCTTCTTGAGTTCTGACCGAGGGGTGGTGGGTTCGAATCCCACT
This sequence comes from Solanum sitiens, assembly GCA_016801875.1. Lineage (NCBI taxonomy): Eukaryota > Viridiplantae > Streptophyta > Magnoliopsida > Solanales > Solanaceae > Solanum > Solanum sitiens. The sequence goes on along the minus strand of JABWTJ010000012.1, from coordinate 2,554,344 downwards.
CCCCTCATTTATTTTACTCATTCATCCCTCTGCCTGCACCCAGGATCGAACCCCAACCCTCACCTATTTCCGTGGATTATTTCACCCAAGGATGAGGTCACGGGTTCAATTCCTAGTGGCCTCATTCTTTTATTTTATATTAAATTTCCAGATTCTTATGCATTAACATTTAGCCTAAAACTAACTTGTGAAATGCTGGAAATTTTAGTCACTTTCTAACTCATAACATCAATGCATTACGTAGTTCAAGGTTACATTCATGGATCCGTTTTAACGTATTTTTAAGTGCATCATTCATAGAATTAATTGGCTATAGGATTCTTATTCGAATCAGCCACATTTCCTTTTTATGAACATCACGATCTTCATGAGTTTGTGTACGTAAATTAACAACCACAACATTAACAATTTAGAGCATCAAGGCCGAGACCCTTGTCATGGTCACACACTTGCACACAATTACACATAATTCCGAACACATACATGGGTTGTCATTTTCGTAATTTAACGTACATTCAACACATTCACATTCAGCACAAACATCACACATTCCTAAGTCTACCAGCATTCATACCAACCTACGAATTCGTTGGGAGCTAATGACAGGGACATGCAACGGGGAAAACAATCCTAGTTTTTGAGCCGAATATTCTGAATCCTAGGGGTCTCTTGGGAAAGGGACCAAGAGTAAGAAGACCCATACCTTAATTTCCTTGTTCAACCACGAAAATTTCTGCCTAAAATCCTCTCCACAAATCAGTCCAAGCTTCCTCAATCTTCCACACTACCCGACAACAACTTCTCTTTGATTTATCGTTTTGGTTACTTTGCTTTTCTTAAAATTTCGTGTGAGTTCTTCAAGTGTGAAGAACTCTTGATATATTTTCAGTTCTTCACCTTTGTTTTGCAGAGAATAAACGTGAAAGAGAAGAGAGATATTGACGTGAGAGAAGGAAAGAGTTAAACATGCAAGGTAGTTTAGGCTTAGGTAAGGACTTAGTCAACTAGGACTCTTTCAAATTTTAAATAAAAAATATGATTTTTTTTTTTTTTCCTAAATCAGCTAATATTTATTATTTAATTAAATAAATTTATCAAATTAAATAAAAGCAAGTTAAATCCTTGCTTCTAGTGGGGCTCGAACCCGAGTGACTCCCATTTGCGAAAATGGGTCATTTCGGGTTGCCTCACCCGAATTTCCTTAATTAATTAAATTAATTTATAAAATAATTAATTCCTCAGGGTAATTACAATATTATCCTTGGCTTGGAAAAGACCATTTTACCCTTGGACCCTCAAAACTTAAAATTTCTTCTTTTGAGTCCGGTAAAAACTCTTTCGATTAAATCTTCGTTTTCGTGAGCCTCACATGGTTGGTTCCAACCTTTCCAAGCTCAATTAACTCCCCAAGTTAGTTGGCTTGGTCGTAGTAAGGGTTCTGAGGTCTGGTTCTACGCGTATCAGCCCGTGTGGACCTTGGTCTAATCGCAAGTATTCTTGAAAAACCTAAGTCTTGATCCTATTCATTTTTAGGGTTGTTACATTATCCCCCCTTAGGAACATTCGTCCCCGAATGACACTACTACTTCACGCTGTAATGCCAGTCAGATCATAATAAAAGCACTATACACAGTCAATCAATAGCAACAAAATACGGGGAGGTAAGGAAACATAGGTTTAAGAGTATGAAGTCTAACCTCAAGAGCTGAACAGGTGAGGGTAGCGGGCTCTCATGTCGGCCTCAGCCTCCCACGTAGCACCCTCAACAAGATGATTTCTCCACAATACCTTCACTGTGGCAATCTCCTTGTTCCTCAGCCGCTTGACCTGTCTGTCTAAGATCTCAACAGGTAACTCCTCATAAGACAAGTCTTCACCAACCCCCAAACCTTCAACAGGTAAGATTGATGCTGGATCACCTAGGCACTTCTTCAACATAGAGACATGAAAGATTGGATGAACAGAAGCTAGTTCTGTAGGCAATGCTAACTGATAGGCCACCTCACCCACACGCTTTAGGATCTCATATGGCCCAACATACCTTGGACTCAGCTTCCCTTTTCTACCAAATCTCATCACCCCTTTCATAGGCAATATTTTCAAGTAAACCTGGTCACCAACATCAAACTATAAGGGCCGCTTTCTATTATCAGCATATGACTTCTGCCGACTGTAAGCAGTAGTCAATCTATCCCTAATCATTCTGACCTTCTCTAAGGCCTCATGAATGATCTCCGGACCCAAAATGGATGACTCTCCAACCTCGAACCACCCAACTGGAGATCTACACCTCCTACCATACAGTGCCTCAAACGGTGCCATACCAATGCTGGAGTAATAGCTATTATTATACGAGAACTCTATCAAAGGTAGATGGTCATCCCAGTTACCTCTGAAGTCAATCACACACGCTCTCAACATATCCTCCAATATCTATATGGTGCGCTCCGCCTGCCCATCTGTCTGAGGGTGAAAGGCAATGCTAAGCTTCACCTGCGTGCCCAAGCTCTTCTGGAAAGATCTCAAGAAATGAGAAGTAAACTGAGCTCCTCTGTCTGAAATAATAGACAAGGGAATCCCATGCCATCTCACAATCTCATCAATGTAGAGTCTCGCATAATCCTCGGCTCTGTAAGTAGACTTCACAGGGATAAAGTGGGCATACTTAGTCAATCTGTCCACAATAACCCATATAGAGTCATGCTGCCTCCTAGTCCTCGGAAGCCCAACCACGAAGTCCATATTAATGGCCTCCCATTTCTAAGTCGGAACCTCAATAATCTGCGTCAAACCACCAGGCTTAAGATGCTCTGCCTTAACCTGCGGACAATTAGGACACTTGGCCACATATTCTGCAATGTCCTTCTTCATGCCATCCCACCAATAAATCTGCTTGAGATTATGATACATCTTGGTGGAACCTGGATGTATAGAATATTTGGAACCATGTGCCTCTGCAACAATCCTAGTCCGCAAATCATCCACATCTGGCACACACAGCCTGTCCTGATACCTAAGTATGCCATCACCTCCCAAAGCGAAAGCACTCGTTCATCTTCATCAGCACTGAGTCCTTCAGCTCCATCAACACGGGATCTAGATGCTGATCCTGCTTGACTTCAACTACCAAGGATGATTAAGAACTAGGATGAACTGAGACATCCCTACTAGTGGAGTCAACCAAACGCACACCCAGTCTGGCCAGTCTGTGTATATCTTTTACCAGCTCCTTCTTCCCATCCTCAATGTGAGTTGTACTTCCCATTCTCATCCTGCTCAGAGCATCAGCTACAACATTAGCCTTACCTGGATGGTAGTGAACATTCATGTCATAATCCTTCAACAGCTCCAACCATCTTCGCTGACGTAGATTCAACTCTCTCTGTGTGAACATGTACTGGAGACTCTTATGGTCTGTGAACACATCTACATGCACTCCATACAGATAATGCCTCCACAGCTTCATTGCAAACACCACCGTTGCCAACTCCAGGTCATGAGTGGGATAATTCTTCTCATGAACCTTGAGTTGTCTAGATGCATAGGCTATCACCTTACCAACCTGCATAAGAACACAACCCAAACCAACCCTAGATGCATCACAATAAACAGTGTAATTCTCACAACACATAGGCAAAGTAAGCACCGGGGCTGAAGTGAGTCTGTCCTTGAGCTACTGGAAACTCTTCTCACAAGTCTCCGTCTATTCAAACTTGGCTTTCTTCTTAGTCAAAGCTGTCAATGGGGCAGCAATGGAAGAAAAGCCCTCCACAAACCTGCGGTAGTAACCAGCCAATCCCAAAAAGCTACGGATATCAGTAGGAGTAAGAGGCTTTGGCCAGTTCTTCACAGCCTCAGTCTTCCTGGGATCCACCTCCACGCCCTGGTCGGACACAACATGACCCAGGAAGGTCACTGATCTCAGCCAGAATTCACATTTGCAGAATTTGGCATACAACTGATGCTGTCTAAGTACCTGCAAGGTTAGTCTCAAATGCTATTCATTCTCTTCCTTGGTCTTAGAGTAAATGAGAATGTCATCAATGAATACTATGACGAAAGAGTCAAGGTATTCACGGAAGACCCTGTTCATGAGATCCATAAATGCAGCAGGTGCATTCGTGAGACCAAATGACATGACTAGAAACTCATAGTGACCATAGCGGGTACGAAAGGCTGTCTTTGGAATATCTCCATCCCTAATTCTAAGTTGATGATACCCTGAACGAAGATCAATCTTAGAGAAGAAACTAGACCCTTGGAGTTGATCAAACAGATCATCTATTCTGGGGAGTGGATACTTATTCTTTATAGTGACTTTGTTGAGCTACCGATAATCGATTCACATTCTAAGGTTTCCATCTTTCTTCTTTACAAACAACACTGGAGCGCCCCAAGGGGACATGCTCGGCTGAATGAAACCCTTGTAAGTGAGATCTTTTAACTGCAGCTTCAACTCTTTGAGCTCAGCTGGGGCCATTCTATAAGGAGGAATTGAAATTGGTTTAGTATCGGGTTCTAAATTGATACAAAAGTCAATCTCTCGAAGGGGAGGGACTCCAGGTAAATGATCAGGAAACACATCTAAGAACTCATTCACTATAGACACTGAGTCTATGGAAGGAATGTCATGATCTAAATAATTAACACTCACAAGATGACACAATAACCCCTTGGACATCATTTTATTAGCCTTAATATTTGAAATCAAGGGGTTAGGACGACTCGAATTATACCCCTCCCAGACTAACTCCTCTTCGTTAGGAAAGCGAAATCTCACCACTCTACTACGACAGTCCAAGCAAGCATAACAACTGTGAAGCCAATCCATACCAAGAATAACATCAAAATCATGCATGGGTAACTCAACCAGGTTTGCACACATAGTTTTACCACTCACAACTATTGGGCAATCCTTGTATACTCTATCAGTTCTTACATTCTCTCCTAAAGGTGTACTAACCACTATAGGATCATGTAGAACTTCAGGCAATATCTCAAAAATAAGAGCAAGCAGAGGAGTTACAAAGGAAAGTGTAGACCCTGGATCAAGTAAGGCATAAACAGAAGTTTAGAACACTTGCAGCATACCTGTGACCACATCAGCGAACTTCTCCTGCTCCTCTATGCCTTTCAGGGCATAGAACCTATTCCTCTTAGGAGGCTCGGCTGCTGCTGCACCCTATGGATTAGGCCTAGGCTGAGTATTACCTCCGGCCTGACCGCTGTTCTGTGGCCAGTCTCCGACCATGTGTCCACTCTTACCACAACCGAAGCAGGCATTAGTGCCCTGTCTGCACTCTCCATTGCGAGCTCAGCCACACTTAGCACAATTCTTCTTAGGACGCTACATCTCACCTCCATTGCCCTTCTTGGGCTCAGGTCTGCCTCCTCTAGGTGTAGCACTCCTCTGAGGATTAGAATTCCCAAAACTCTGTTGCCCCTTTTTGAACCTTGGCTGCTCACGGACGCCAAAGTTGTTCCTGTGGCCTCCATGACTTGGTCCTGCCTGATCTTGAGGCCTAGGCCTCCTAGCATCAGGAACACCTCTCTTTCTGCGGCTGTCCTCTACCTGCTGGACATGCACCATCAACCTGGAAAGATCCATATTATCATGGAGTATAGCAGATTGACATTCCTCCTCCAGGTCTCCATTGATTCCTGTGAGGAACCTGCTCATCTCATCCCTGCTGTTAGAAACCAGGGAAGTAGCATACCTGGGTGATTTCAACAAAGTCAATATCATCCTCATTCTTGCTATTAAATACTAGGGAAAACAACGTACCTTGACAGCTTAACAAACTTCAGGGAATACTCCTTGACTGTCATAGAGCCTTGTTTGAGGTTGATGAATTCCTCAACCTCATCTCCCTGGGAAAGAATCTCTCTAGAAATGCTGTCTTGAATAGCTCCCATGTGATTGGCACTCCACCTAAGACACGGCTATCTTGCCACATCTTGCACCAAATCTCTGCAACATCCTTGAGCTGATAGGAAGCCAGCTCAGCCTTCTCAATATAAGTGGCCCCCATAGCCACCAGGATCTTATGAATCTCATCCACAAACTCCTGGGGATCCTCTGATGTCCTAGACCCGGTGAAAATAGGAGGATTCATCCTCGTGAAATCCCTCAGTCTGTCAGCCATGCTACGAACCGGTGGGTTCTCCCTCTGAACATCCTGTCGGTTGACCTGGGCAGTTATAGCCTAGGCGTGCATAGTATTGGCCTGTGCCATTTGGGCCAGAGATGCCCTCACCTCAGCATCAGTCAACCCAGCTGGGTTAACTGGCATGGCCACTCCTTCAGCTGGAGCCTGGGGTAGATCCTGATTACCCCTAGCAGCTGCTCCTCCTCTCCTCTGACCATTTCTTCTCCTAGTGTTCATTCTCTGAAAAAAACAAAAAGGATTGATGTTAGACACGCTCATAACACTAAGAATTCAGGCATTCAGAAAAGCACGATAAGATCAGAAAAAAGGGAAATTTTCCTACGCATCATGCAGTCTCTAATTCAGGATAGTGGTGCATTTCACTACCATGACTTAGAAACTACTCAATGTGGTTGATGTGAACTTATTATTTTTGTAATTTAACCTAGTGCTCTGATACCAACTTTCTCACGACTGGAATCTAGACCCCAGACGAGACCGACGTCGTTGACCTCTCAGAGGTCGCAGACAAGCCTACTTACGTCGTTCTTAATTTACATAGGTTAATTTTAGCGGAAAATTTGAAACTTTTTGTTTCTAAATATTGCTTGCTAAACATTTCTAATACATTCGTAATTTGTTCACCATCAACCATCTAACATTAAGAGATAATCAAATGAAAGGAATAGTTCAATACTTATAAAGCGTATAATTGCCAAAATGGCACCAACACATAGTCTGAATAAAAACAGGAAAGAAACGCTAGTGGAACATGCTCCACTAGCTCAACTCTAAAACTAAGCTAGAATATAAAACAGTAGCATCCTCGAAAGCATGAGGACCTTCCAACTCCGGATGAATGCTGGACGTTCGGATAACTGCAACAATGATCCTGTAGCTCTATCGTCCACTTGTACCTGCACCTAAAATAGTAGAGTTTGTATAGGGTTAGTACACACTTGTACTAAGTATGGGTATATGCAAGCACACACCAAGGACATGCATGAGAAAGAATAGCTCTTTCCTAACAACATGATTTTTGGAAGTCAAGTCAGTGGACTTGCCAAATTGAGATTAGGAAAGTTTCCAAATTTGGATTAGAAAAGTAAATGAGCTTTCCAAATTTGGATTAGGAAAGTTATGCCATGAGAATAACATATGTCATCATACTTATCATATTTGAAAATGGCACATAACATTTACACATAGCACATATCATATAACATACAACACATTTTTCATGTAGCACACAACTTCTTTCATATCATTCATTCATATGCCATGAGACCTTGGAGTCATGGACTTGACATTAAGATATCCCAGAAATGAGGGCTCAACAGATTGGACCTCAACTAGAGAGTCTTCATTAGCAAACACAGAGTCTGCTTCGTTCATTCATACGTACTCCATTTCATTTCGTTCATAGGCCAGTGTAAACACGAGCTATACCTAGGATGTAGTTTAAGACTTTCATTAGGTTCGTTGTGCAATGACCAAGAATGACCTAATGTCATTACTTGAATCTAACTCACCTTTTGATTATCCTATTCTAACACCTTTGGTATCATTCATTTCATTATGTGCTTCATTTGAGGCTGGCCTCATTCATTCATTGGGAACTTTAACTTTAACCGACATAGATCATGTGAGCATCATGAAATCCAATGTCTCCCCCACACCGAAAAGAGGTGGAATCACCGGCAAAGGTGACCCAAAACATGCTAGCGTACATGGGAATTTAACCCCGCCAGATCCCTATATTGGCAGTATAGGTTCGAAGACCAGGAGATATAAGGAGACCCATACCCGGCATGCCGGACAATCTAATCTCATGAGAGTTACGTGAACCTCCGCCCTTCCCGAAAGAAGGCATCATCGCTCATAGCTAGTCTATCGGTGCTCAGTATAAAGTTCCATTTCATTCAACTCATACGTCATGGAAGCTGACTTCTAGTATGAGGACATCATAGCTCATTAGATGATTTCTCATCTCATCATTAGTATCAAGTGTATTAAGCTCAATACCTTCATTAGAGTGTTCATAGAGACTGATCTCTTCATTATCTTACACTCTCATAGGTGAGTACGTATTGGTAACATTTATTTAGGCTCATTCGAGATTACTCTCATCATTTACATTAATCTTATATCATGTTGTCACCACATTCATTATCATTAACACCCTTGCTTTTCATAGTTACTCACCTCTTATTACGTGAACGTTCATTTCATCATATGCCAATGCACTTGGCCATTTAGTGTATCTTACAATCATACTTAACCCTTCTAGGGTTCATCATTTCATTACATACTTCTTAGATTCACTTACTTTGAACGTATGTTAGACTTATGCGTCTATACATTCAAGTCATGACACTTCATTCATATTTCGTCTAAGATTATGTGATACAAGACTTATGCATCTTGTATATGTGCCAAGATCTTGATTTCGATCTAAGTATGTGGCATTATTCTCGGATATTTTATTCACGTATGACTTATGTATCAATACGGAAGCTTGAGCAAGGAAACCCATGTCTTGAATCAATAGGATATCATTTATATTTTTAATTGATTTTATTCTAATATTCATAACATTATGACTCTAAGTTAAATCACAATATTAACATTGAAATATTAATTTTCTACTTAACCTTTCTCTTAAATTGGCCGATGGGTTGTGGGTTCGAACCCCTACAACCCCTTCTTATTTTTCCTTAACCTTTTTATTGTCCAATTTCGCCTAAACAAAGAGGTTGTGGGATCAAACCCCCACAACCTCTTTTATTTTGTTCTTTAATTCGCCTAAGTAGGGAGGTTGTGGGTTCGAACCCCCACAGCCTCCTTACTTTTAATTAATTTTTGCTAGGGGCTGTGAGGTGGTGGGTTCGAACCCCCACAGCCCCATATATATTTTTATTTTATTTTTCGCTAGGTTGAGGGCATTGGCAGTGAGGTCGTGGGATCGAACCCCCACAGCCTCACTTGCTTTAATATTTATTTTTGCCCCCTCTATTCCCAGCCTTGAGGTTGTGGGTTCGATTCCCACGCCTCATATCCTTTTTTTAATTTTATTTTCTGTTCTTCTTGAGTTCTGACCAAGGGGTGGTGGTTTCGAATCCCACTCCCCTCATTCATTTTACTCATTCATCCCTCCGCCTGCACCCAGGATCGAACCCCCCAACCCTCACCCATTTTCGTGGATTATTTTGCCCAAGGATGAGGTCACGGGTTCAATTCCTAGTGACCTCATTCTTTTATTTTATATTAAATTTCCAGATTCTTATGCATTAACATTTAGCCTAAAACTAACTTGTAAAATGCTGGAAATTTTAGTCACTTTCTAACTCATAACATCAATGCATTACTTAGTTCAAGGTTACATTCATGGATCCGTTTTAACGTATTTTTAAGTGCATCATTCATAGAATTAATTGGCTATAGGATTCTTATTCGAATCAGCCACATTTCCTTTTTATGAACATCACGATCTTCATGAGTTTGTGTACGTAAATTAACAACCACAACATTAACAATTTAGAGCATCAAGGCCGAGACCATTGTCATGGTCACACACTTGCACACAATTACACATAATTCCAAACACATACATGAGTTGTCATTTTCGTAATTTAACGTACATTCAACACATTCACATTCAGCACAAACATCACACATTCCTATGTCTACCAGCATTCATACCAACCTACAAATTCGTTGGGAGCTAATGACAGGGACATGCAACGGGGAAAACAATCCTAGTTTTTGAGCCGAATATTCTGAATCCTAGGGGTCTCTTGGGAAAGGGACCAAGAGTAAGAAGACCCATACCTTAATTTCATTGTTCAACCACGAAATTGCTGCCCAAAATCCTCTCCACAAATCAGTCCAAGCTTCCTCAATCTTCCACACTACCCGACAACAACTTCTCTTTGCTTTATCGTTTTGGTTACTTTGCTTTTCTTAAAATTTCGTGTGAGTTCTTCAAGTGTGAAGAATTCTTGATATATTTTCAGTTCTTCACCTTAGTTTTGCAGAGAATAATCGTGAAAGAGAAGAGAGATGTTGACGTGAGAGAAGGAAAGAGTTTAACGTGCAAGGTAGTTTAGGCTTAGGTAAGGACTTAGTCAACTAGGAGTACTCTTTCAAATTTTAAATAAAAAATCTGATTTTTTTTCTTTTTCCTAAATCAGCTAATATTTATTATTTAATTAAATTAATTTATCAAATTAAATAAAATCAAGTTAAATCCTTGCTTCTAGTGGGGCTCAAACCCGAGTGACTCCCATTTGCGAAAATGGGTCATTTCGGATTGCCCCACCCGAATTTCCTTAATTAATTAAATTAATTTATAAAATAATTAATTCCTCAGGGTAATTACAATATTACCCTTGGCTTGGAAAAGACCATTTTACCCTTGGACCCTCAAAACTTAAAATTTCATCTTTTGAGTCCGGTAAAAACTCTTTCGATTAAATCTTCGTTTTCGTGAGCCTCACATGGTTGGTTCCAACCTTTCCAAGCTCAATTAACTTTCCAAGTTAGTTGGCTTGGTCGTAGTAAGGGTTCTGAGGTCTGGTTCTACGCGTATCAGCCCGTGTAGACCTTGGTCTAATCGCAAGCATTCTTGAAAAACCTAAGTCTTGATCCTATTCATTTTTAGGGTTGTTACACCTCAAGCCCGATTATCCTTCCAGTGGTTGTACCATGTCTGAACCACGTCCTTGAGTTGATAGGCAGCAAGCTCAGCATTCTCAGTAGTACTCACCACTATAGAAAACAAAATCTTGTAGACCTCATCAAGGAAATATTGGGGGTCTTCATGAACTTTTGATCCAAAGTACATGGGATGGTTCATCCTCATGAAATTCTCAAACGTCTAGCCATAGTACTAGCATGTTGGTTCTCTTGAGGTGCAACCTCTCTGTTATCTTGTGCCGTAATAGCTTGAGCTTGGGTGGTGATGGCTAGACGGATGGATTCACCAGAACTTGATCATCTGCAGCTTGCACTTGAGGAGCATTTTGATTGCCTTGGGGATTAGCTCCCGCATTCGGAATCTCCTCTCCTACTCTTCTCGCGGATGTCATTCTTGTGTTCATCGCCTATAACCACGAGAAAGGGATTAGATGTTAAAATACGCATAGTGTCAAAACTCTAAAGGCACGACATAGGAGTATCAAGAAAAATATATCTTTCCTAGTCATCACATAGCATCTTACCCATAATTGTGGTGCGCTTCACAACCATGAACAAGACAGTAGGTCATGTGGTTTAGTGAGACATTTATCCTAAGAATATTTAACCTCATGCTCTAATACAAAATTTGTCACACCCGGAGAGCATACCCCAGATGAGACCGGCGTCGTCGTCCTCTTAGAGGACTCAGAGAAGCCCTTAGCATTCGTCATAACATGTGATCAGTAAAAATTGCAGAAAATTCAAACTTTTACATTCTACTTGAAGTATACTTAGACATCATACTTAACATTCATAAGACATGCGGCATACTAAAAATTTGTCTCACACACATAAAATCGTCTAAATAGTGCAAATCTGGAGTTAGCCCATATATAGTCAATATTCCATATAGGCCTTAATACAAAAAAATCCAAAGTAACATGAGGGAAATAGGATATTCCTAAAACTACTAAAATCTGCATAAGCTAGAATATGAAAGATAGCATCCCCGAACATGGGGACCTACCAAGACTTGGAGAAAGAGTTCCAAACTTCTTCGAATCGACATCTTTAAACTCCAATGGCCGGATCCTATAGTTGTAGTAATATTAAGTAATGGGGTTAATGCGCCATATGTACTAAGTATGGGTATGTGAACATAACACTTAAGGACATGCATGAAAATGATCATTTATCATATCTTTGGAGAACTTGCTAATTCATGTGAATGTCTTCAATGCACATACCATAGAACATATACAAGTTAAGGATTCCATCAACTTAAAGCATCATCATAATCGAAGATATATTATCATAGAGTCATATTAACTTTTCATATTCAATAGATCACATAACATAGCATACAAAACACTTACCAATTATCCCATCCCCAACCTACAAGTGCAATGGTCATGTGAAGCCCCATAACCCCACGCAACCAAGTAGATAAGATAGGAGACCATGAGTAAAGCTTTACTTCATATAACTTGTAACATAACTAGTCATAACTTCATTTAACAATATAAACCAATAACATGTTCATCATAATAACTAACCTCATATACGATTAACATCATGTATCATAAACATATATTTTTCATGTTGTCATATTACATAAGAACAATCTCCTAGGACTTCCCTTAGAGTCAACTTGTGCAATGTCTAGGTAGAGTCCCATACCCCTACCTATACTAAGCAGACTCTTCAAGTCACCCTAGTCAACATCCATTTAATTTTCTTTCATTTTACATGAGGGAACATTCACCTTAACCGACATAGACCATGTGAGCTAAAATTGAATCTAGTGTCATAAAACCCCAAACCGAAAGAAGGTGGTGTATCGGCCAAAGTAAAAGAAAACATTACATAGCTTTCTAGGTGGATCCACTAGCTAGTATCCTATGGTTTGCAACATAGTTCAAGAACTAGGAGATGTTTTAAAGACCCATAGTTCCACATTACATGGTATCCTCAATTTTATGAGAGTCATTGTGACCTACCCTCAAACTAGGGAAGGGACACCTATCATATCTAGTTCATCGGGGCTTAGGTTAAGTCCCTTTCTTGAATAACCTTTAAGTTGTCTTTTATCATAAACTTATCATATGTCATAGGATATTAACTCCCTGTATAAACATGATCATGAGCTCTTTAGGATTAGATGAGGATTTCTTTTCATCACAACCCTTCGTATGTGAGATTAACATAACATATTTATCTTGTGTAAAGCATACAAGAGAATGTCATAACTTGCATTTATCGTGTTCTTATCATGATCTCACAAGTAACTTGTTCATGGCCCAACATATACACATTGAAACATCATTCATATGTTCATAACATAGCATCATGATTTATAGGCTAACATAACGTAAGTAGAGTAATCACAACTTTAGAAGACTTACCTCTTGTTTCCAAGAAGCTTAATCAAGAACTTACGTTCAACTTACAACATTAATAATCATAACATAGTGAAATAATCAATAGCATAATTAAGGACAACTCTTAAAATCATGTACAAAACCAATTCGTAATGTAGGATAAGGGAAGGGGTCAATTAAGAGTTCATTGTAGTCTTAGTTCCAATCCTTACGTTTACATGTCATGAAGTAGTAGAACAACCATATGAAACCATCAATTAGATAAGAACATGTATCACACGAAATTAAAACATAACTAACCACATAATCATCCATTCGTGTGAAATAGACCATACAAAACACTTACTTTTCATCAAAAGTCATAAATCTAGGGTTAGGAAGAAAATTCGTTTTGTAGAGTAAAAAACCTTGTATTTGAAGTTCTTGAAAACTTATATTGAAAGGACCTCTTGGGGAAATGAATGCCAAGAGTGAAAACCCATACCGTGTAGATGAAGAATCCACGAAAATTTGATGAAAAGGTTGAAGTCTTCATCTTCTTCCTTAAGCTTTTCTTGTTATTCAATGGAGTTTTGAAATGAGAGTGTTTCTTGAGAGATGAGAGGATTTTCGTTTGAATCTTATTTGGACGTGTAAAAGTTGTGTAAAAGTGACATAATATCCATATATAGTAGTCCTATGAATTACGCAAAAGACCCTCCACTTAAATGGTCCTTTTTAAGAAGTTAAATTACAAAAGATACGACTTTAACGATTCTGGGAAGTATCTGCGCATCTCGGGGCCAAATCCCGTCATTTTTATTAAATTTTAAGTTGAGGCAGTGAGGTGTGTTTCAGCCTCACTGTGCGAGGCTGCCTCTCAAATCTTCAGGCATTGACCTGTGTGACAGCCTCGCGTCGCACACCTCAAGTCCCAATCTTGCTCGTGTAGGCTGCTTTGGCAGCCTTCCCTCCCGTGTTGGAGTCCTCCCCAAGGACCCTTCGTGTTGTCCTTGGGGTGTCGTTACCAGAAGTATTGACCCTTTGTACTACGTACTACCTATACAAGGTCTCTTTACAAATTTTGGACTTCATTTGATACCACAAAACCTTCACCAAACATAGGGACGTCAACTAGTTCAAATTAGCTAGTTTCCGGAAGTCAAGGTCTTTCTTAGTCGTTTTGGCTCTAACATTTTCCAAATGAGTTTATTACATTAATATAGGTGTGGAAACATCATTTTAAATAATATTTAATTTATGAAGCTCTAGTCTAAGTCATGGTATTTCAAGAGTGTTACATAAACGTTTTTCGTCTAGGTTTTGCACAAGTCCTATGGATCTGAGTTGTCTGCCCTTGAGGATTTAACCCTGAGCCTTGGCTAGTATATGACATTATGTTAACCTGAATTATACATAGTCAGAGCATCATTGAAATAAATGGTACCTATTTCTAACATGTATAAGTACATTAATCTGACTGAAAATATTATTGTATTTATCAAACGGAACAATTTTTTTGCATTCACCAAAAACTGGTTGCTTTGATTTTCCTTGTGTGTGTGACTCATTAGCTCTTATCAGATAATCAAATAATTACGTAACTATGACAACTTTCTTTCCACATAATTGAATTTCAGAAAAGGGATCTATGCTAAGTTTGATCCGCAAGCTGAAATAAATACCACAAGACAAACTTGTCTTGCACCGGACACATTTTACGCTCTCCTAAAACCACTAAATCCACGACTTCTTAGAAGCAGTAAATCTCCTAAGCATTATATTACAGTTACAACAATAGATGACATCTGAATCGAGAAGTTTACAGATTTTCAACCAAAGTGCAAACAATTCATATTCATTCAGTTGAAACTCCAACATCCAAAGCTACATTATGTAGAAAACTACCTAGCTCAAAACCATAAGGTTAGTGTATTTTTAAATATAATCATATCACTAGACATATAAAAAGAATCTTGGTATCAGCCTTATTTAATATCACAAAAGTAATGCTTTGACACATAAACACTAGGATAAGAAAAGAGGAACCTTTGACTAATCCAATAACTTGTTCTAGGACATATTTTTCAAAAAATATATATATTTGCATTTGACCAGGCAATAGGACATTTGATGATTAAAATGCTAGCCCTTCCCTCAACCGACACACAACTTGACCACCTCTCCATGTTTTATCTCAAAATGCTTCAAATTGAAAACTTTCCAGATCGTAGTTTCAATTTTATGGATGATTCATTTTTATTGGGTTGTGCAAAATATTGACATGTAAGTGAAATGATAATCAGTGGAAGAAAAAACAACCATTAGTACATAGTATTTTGCCTCCAAAATCATCCTACCTTTAAGAAAATTGATCTTTTTTAATACATCAGCCGTAAAGTTGTATATAAAGGCACACAAACAATTCATAAAAAAATGTCTCATTTAAATTTATATAGAAGAATAAAAGGGACAAACCCCATAGATGTTAACCAATAAAGTTTAAATCTTTATTGACCACTTCAGTTGTATATTTGAGCACCACACACTCCTAACTTGCAGATAGAATATCCATGGACTTTCCCAACCCTTGAAGTATCATATCACACTATTAAATATTTTCCAGAGAGAAGCGAACAAGCACTTACTTTTGATTTTGTGGAGGAGGAAGTTTCCAGTTGCTTTATAGATTGAAATATAATCACTCTGCTTCAAAAAGAGTAGAAGCAGAACCTCTCCGTAGATTCAAAGCTAATAACTCTACTTCTAAAAGATAAGAAGAAGAACCTCTTTGTAGATTCACAACGATTTCTTTTTTCTCTTATGAGCATAGAAAATTGAAACCTAGTTTGTACCGTGGATCTAATGATAAACGTAGGGCTTCTCTCAGATTTCTCCTCAAATTAAAATGAAGGAAAAATTAAATGCGCCGCATTTTGTCACAACCGGGGAGCATCCCCTAGAATTAACCGGCATCGTCATCCTCGGAGAGGACTAAGACTAGCCTCTTAGGATTCATCATTACATTCATAGGTTAAAAAGTGCAAAAAATAAAACTTTTCATCTACATCTATTTCATGAGGTTCACTTAGACCTTTTGCTTACACATAATATATTCATAACGAGTTTATTTCGACTCCTCGTATAAGAAGATTACATAGTCTTCTACTTTTATGCAACAAAAAAGCTAGCCGGAAGTAATTAGTTCTTCTCAGTGAAAGCTAAAGGCCCTGGAATAGTTGGAGTGTGGTGCGTGCTCTCTTTATTCTGTAGATGCGCTCCTGGGAAGGGAAGTGTAACACTCCGAAAATCGAACACATGTTCTAGAGCCTAACAAGGTGTCAAAAGGTTTAGAAACTGTTTTAAGGTCATAAATAATGAGTATAAGTCATTTAGGGAGTTTAGGAATCAAAACTACAAGAAACGTCCAAGACATCCTGAAGCTAGTCGAATCGAACTAGTGAAACATCCTTAGGTTTTGGAAAGGTTTAAGAATGGTGTCTGAAGTCTAAAACATGTAAAATGACTTTAAATAGGTAAATATATATATATGGAGTAAAAACGTCAAGGTATGACCCCCCAAGGCACGCCTTAGGGGTCCACAAAAAGACCCCAAAATTTGCTTGCCAAGCTGCCAAAGCAACAGCCAAAATGCACATAGGTGAAACAAGTCCACGTCGCGGACTTGGGTGGATTTTTGTCAAATCTCAAGTACATGTCACGGGAAGTTATCAAAATTCACTGTCTCTAAAATTATATTGGAAAATTATGCGGGAACAGCTCCGCGTCGCGGACTTGTTCCCCGACGAAAATGTGAAATTTGGATTTGAAGTTTGACTTCATTAAAGGGTCAACATAAGTGAGGGGTATTTTTTATATTTCATGGGGGTTATATATATTGATTTCTGATCAATTTTCCCTCACATTTACTCAATCAAATCAAATCCCCAAATCAAAACCCAAAAACTCTCACCTCTCTCTAGTTTCTCTCTCTATTCATCCTCCATTGAAGGAAGAAGAAAGCTTGAAAGAGAAGACCAATTTCTCTAGGATTTCAGTTTAATTTTGTGGGTTAATCTTCATGAAGGTATGGGTTCTTAACTCTTGGGAATCCTTTCCCCAAGAGGTTTTTTCAAAGTTGATTTCTAAATTGCCCAATTTTAAGGGTTTTCCAATTCTAGTGTGTTTTCTTCTAAACTTCAAATTGATGATTGATCTTGATTGATTGTGATTACTTATGACTGATTAGGTATAGATTGTTTGTTAATTGAATTTAATTGATTTAATTTTATGTTCATCATGTTCCTTCCCCCAATTCCCAAAATCTTGGGTCTTGATTGTAAATTGATGGGAATGGAAGTATGAATTGATCATTAGACTTGTTTTATCTATTCTAATTCATTCATGGACTGCCTAGGGTAATGTATTGTTGGGATTGCATATATTTCTTGAAGAATTCATGATGAACCCTATTCCCCTAACCCTAGGTTATGAATTTAAGTTAATTGGGATAGTGATGATGCAATTGATCTTTCTATTGAGTTAATTACTATTGTATGATGATGTTATTACCCATTATTGGTTTGAATTGAATGGTTGAGGTAAAACCATGGATTATGGCTTGTGAAGGAGATGTGGTAAGTCTTGTGATCTCAACTATTGATTTCAATTATGGTTACTTGTGATTAAGTGATGATGTTGTATTGAAGTGTACCTTATATTAAGATTGATAGGGTAGGTATGATG
The DNA here is from genome assembly GCA_016801875.1 of Solanum sitiens. Classification (NCBI taxonomy): domain Eukaryota; kingdom Viridiplantae; phylum Streptophyta; class Magnoliopsida; order Solanales; family Solanaceae; genus Solanum; species Solanum sitiens. The sequence goes on along the minus strand of JABWTJ010000012.1, from coordinate 2,536,409 downwards.
TTAAATTGAAATGTCTTGACTATAGTTTGTGAGGTGTTGGCTATGATGTAAATGTTATAAGGATGGTGATAACTACTAATGTGCCTTATCATAAATTATTATGTAAATGTGATACGGATTGTAAATAAAGGACAATACTCATGCAATTCTTATTGAGCTATGATGATGATTATATAAGTGATAGACCCTATGACCTAAACTAAGCTATGATTTTTAATAAAGTATTAAAGACAATTCGAAATGGGACTCAAGCTTAGCACCGAGAGAACTTGACATTGCAAGGTGTTGACGTTTTATAGAGGAAGATTCACCCTATAGTTCCACATGAGGTGTTGACTCCTCTATGAGGGATACTCACCCTATGGATTATCATGATAGGAGACTCCAATTTCCAAGTGTCATGTAGAGAGTAAATACATATCTCTTAGTTTCTTAAACTATGTCGCCCCCATATGAAGACTAGCTAGTTGATCAACCTAGAGAGCTACGTTTATGTTTGGTTCTACTTTGGCCGTTAGACCACCTTCCATTAGTTTAAGGTTTTACAACACTGCATTCCACACTTAGCTCTTGTGGTCTATGTCGGTTAAGGCAAGTTTTTCCTAAACTAAAATCATGTAATGAAGTACAAAACAACTAGGGTGACTTAAGAGGTTTAACTTAGCTTAGGTAGGGGTATATGACTCTACTTATGCCCTGCACTAGTTTTCCTTGAGGGAAGCCTTAGGAGGTTGTTCTTGTGTATGTATATTCTTATAAACGTAAATGATGCTAATATGATGATCTTACATGTAAATGACAATATGTGATGTTGGTTACTCCTATGAACATGTGTTGATCTATATTGCTAAAGTATGATGATATGTACTCTTAATGATATACTAGGTGAAGTTGTACTTTTGTTATGAGTCTTGTCGAGTTTATTTGATTGAGTAAGGTTATGGGCCTTTGCTTGGTCATTGCACTTGTTGCTTAATGAGGGTTCATGGGTAATTGTCTTGCTTTAATTATGTGAGATAAACTCTTATCTATGTTTGTGGATACTATAACTTGATAATAGGGTTTTCTTGACTAAAGTGTTCAATTATGTGGTATGTATGTTGTTATGACTAAACTTAAGATTGTTGGTCTTTTGATGTACATGCTTTTGACTTAATTAATATGTTCTATTGATTGGTATGATCTTCTTTAATATGCATAAGACTTTCTAAATATAAAATAACATATTTTGATTAAATGTCCCTTTTTAGAAGGATTTTATGATATATGTGTAGATGGTCTCATACTTAGTAGAAGTGGTAACTTGAATAAGACTTGGAATTTATCATTCATCCAATTTGGGTAGGTCCTCACTTTCCAAGGGCAACGCCAATATCGAGCTTATGAAATTGTCCTACTTTTATTACATCTATGTTATTTTCTTTTCATTTGAGTACTAAAGCTTGTATAGCCTATATGTTGCTTTATTACATTGATGTATGGGACATGTCCATTTGATATACTCTTGTTTTAGATAGTTATGAGATGACATACTCCTTTAAGATTATGTTATATCTTATATATCTATGTGCAATAAAAGTACAAGACTATGTAATCTTCTTATACGAAAGGTCTATGCATACTCGATATAAATATTATGAGTATGTAGAGGTCTATGTAAACCTCAATGTAGAAGTAATGAAAAGTTCTGAATTTTCCGCATTTTGGACCTATGAATGTAATGATGTAAGCTAAGAGACTAGTCTCAGTTCTCAAAGAGGACGCCGCCGCCGCTCACGTCTAGTGGGTGCTCCCTAGATGTGACAAACTTGATATCAGAGCATGAGGTTGAATATATTTAGAGTCGATATCTCTCTAAACCACGTCTATGTAGATTCTTACTCATAATTGTGACGCGTGCCACACTTGTGGATAGGAACATATGTGATGCTTAGGAAACTCTCACTTTATTTGAAGTCAAATATTGTGCCTCTAGATATGACTCTACATTCTTTTAGCATCTTATCAAGTTATGGTGATTATAAGCAATGAATACTCGAAAGAATGCGGCACAAAGACATGATGAGGAGATCGCTAATGCAGGAGTTGCTCCCCGTGGTGATCAAGTCCCTCTTCTTGAAGATGTTGCTAATGATGGCCAAGCCCAGTCAATCCTCCTCCTTTGACGGATGGTGACATAAGGGCTGCCCTTTTTCAAATGGCCAAAGCCATTGCTACACAAGCACAAAACGTCACTACTCAAGCCTATATAACGAAGGCCCAAGCTAATCGGGAGGTCATACCCCGAGCAAAACAATAAGTTTGCACCATGGCATCTCGTTTGAGGGATTTTACTAGAAGGAATCCTCCTACTTTCTATGGGTCCAAGGTTGAAGAAGACCCTGTAACAACCCTAAAAATGAATAGGATCAAGACTTAGGGTGTCAAGAATGCTTGCGATTAAACCAAAGTTCACACGGACTAATACACGTAGAACCAGACCTTAGAACCCTTACTACGACCAAGTCAACTAACTTGGGGAGTTAGTTGAGCTTGGAAAGGTTGGGACCAACCATGTAAGGCTCTCGAAAACTAAGATTTAATCGAAGGAGTCTTTACCGGACTTAAAAGAAGAAATCTTAGGTTTTGAAGGTCTAGGGGTAAAATGGTCTTTTACCAGGCTAAGGGTAATATCGTAATTACCCTAAATATATAATTAATTAATTATTTAATAAGACGGAGGGGCAATTTTAGGAGAGAGAGCCGAAATTTAACTCTTGGAGTAGAGTCTTGCTCCACCCGGGTTCGAACCTAGGTGGAAGCAATGATTCAAATTACTTTTATTTAAGGTTGATAAATTAATTTAATTAATTAATAATTATTAAGATGATTTAATAAAAAGTAAAATCAGATTTTTATTAAGTTAACTAAAATCCTATTTTTGACTAAGTCTTAAATTTAGAATCCTAATCCTAAAACAACACCCTCTCTCACGTTTCTCAACGCTCTCTCACGTTCTCAATCTCTCTGTCACGTTGTTCTGAAAAACACATCAAAAACCAGGAAAAAAAATTCATCAACAGTTCTTCACACTAGAAGAACTCACAAGAATTTTTAAGTATAAGACAAAGTAATCAAAACGTCAAGGCTAAGAGAGGTTCATCGAGTAGGGTGTACGTTGAAGTGAATTGGGCGTGGATTGGAGGGGTTTCCGGGCAGCAGCTTCACGCTTGAATAATGTCCAAAGGTATGGGTTTCTCTCATGGAATTCTTTCTCCAAGAGTACTTTCCTTCGAACGTTTCTTAAACTCTTGAAACTAAGGTTGTTTCCCTTTTGTATGTCCTTTTCCTTAGCTCCTGAACGAATTCATAGGATGGGTATGTTGTGCTGCTAGATTTAGGCATGATTGACGTATTTATATTAAATGTGAACATTTTTATGTGAGGGAATTGTGAAAATGATATTCAAAGAGTGACCGAAAAGTTGGTGTGTGTATGTGTGCTCGTGGGCAGTAGCTTTAGCCACTGTTTTGGGGTCGTTTGAGACATATTCTTCTTGTGTATTTTATGTGTGATGTATGTGTATATTGAGATGTTGATTTTAATGAAATAGGGTTGATTCAGTAATAATCTTTAGCCAAAAGAATCCATGAAAGATATGCTTAAGAATATGTCTAAATGACTTATGAAAGCACCTTGAAAATCATGTGAAAACATTGATGAACATGGGTTGAGGAATGATGAAAATTTCCAGCAACTATGCCTCATTATTTTAGGCTAATGTTGAACCCACAAATCTGGAAATTTTACACGTTTTTAAAGAGGTGAGGCCACCAGGTTTCGAACCTGTGACCTCACTCTTTAGTCACTGTGTTCGCGAGAAAAAAAGAAAAAAAAGGGGGCTGGGGAGGGATCGAACTCGCGACCCACCTGTGGATTCGCGAAAAGAAAAGGAAAAGAAAAATAAAGGGGGGGCTGGGGGTTCGAACTCGCGACCAGCCCCTGCCCTCGCGAAAAGAAAAGAAAAATATAGGGTGGCTGGGGGTTCGAACTCGCGAACAGCCCCTGCCCTCGCGAAAAGGAATGAAAAAAAAATTAAAGGGGAGGCGTGGGATTCGAACCCACGACCTCCCAGTGCGCGCGAAGGAAAGAGAAAAGAACAAAAAATAATAAGGATAGAGGGGCTGTGGGGGATCGAACCCACCACCTCACAGCCTCCTCAGCGAAATTCAACAAAAATAAGGGGGGCTGTGGGGGTTCGAACCCACAACCTCCCCATTGCAGTAAATTTTATTAAAATTAAAATTAAAGAGGTTGTGGGGGCTCGAACCCCCAACCCTTTGGTTAATTAAGAGTGAAATTAAAATAGAAAATTAATCCTTAAATATAAATGTTGAGATTTAATTTAGAATCTAATGTTATGAATATTAGAAATAAAATTAATGAAAAATAAATAAATGATATTCAAGTGATTCAAGATTTGAGTTCCCTTGCCCAAAACTTCGTATTGATGCATAAGTCAAACGTGAGTAAAATATCCAAAATAATGCCATCTACTTAGATCAAAAATTAAGATCTTGGCATATATACAAGATACATAAGTCTTGTACTACATAATCTTAGGAAAGTAAGAATCACTTAGCGAATTATGAATGAAGCCCCATGGCTTGTATGTATAGACACATAAGTCTATCATATGTTCAAAAGTAAGTGAACCTAAGAGGTATGTAATGAAATGAAGAACCCTAGGAGGGTTAAGTATGAGCGTAAGATACACAAAAAGACCTAATGCATTAGTATATGATGAAATGAACCTTCACGTAATAAGAGGTGAGTAACTATGAAAATCAAAGGTGCTAATAATGAAGAATGTGGTGACAACATGATATGAGGCTAATGTAAAAGATGAGAACAATCTCAAATGAGCCTAAGTAATTGTTACCAAAATGTACTCACCTATGAGAGTGTAAAGTTAATAAAGAGACCAGTCTCTATGAACACTCTAATGAAAGTATTGAGATTAACACACTTAATACTAATGATGAGATGAGAAATCATCTATTGAGCTATGATGTCCTCATACTAGAAGCCAGCTTCCATGACGTATGAGTTGAATGTAATGGAACTTTATACTGAGCACCGATAGACTAGCTATGAGCGGTGATGCCTTCTTTCGGGAAGGGCAGAGGCTCACGTATCTCTCATGAGATGAGTGTCACAACCCGAGACCATACCCTAGAAGATAGGGTACAATCTCGGATTGCGACCGGCGTCATCGAACTCTCAGAGTTCTAAGACAAGCCTCATTCATATCATTCATTGCATATACATAGTGAAAAGTAGTGCGGAATTAAAACTTTTCACTAAAACATAATATAGTCTTTAAAAACCTCTTTCATATAAAAGTAATAGAAATGCTAAGTCTCAATCTCATCATCTTAAGACACAAGAGTACTTTAATACGAAAATAGAAACAACATAGTCTATTACAATACTTCATAAAATAAACATTAAACGACATATATGCCCTCGATACAAATGAGTACATACTTCAATTCTTCTACTCGGACGATCCTTGAAAATATGCATCTTTTCATTTGGAAATCATAGATTAAACATAAGAACATCATTTAGCAATTAAGAAACACATAAGATAACAATTAACCAAAGATAACATTTTAAAGGCTCACTTTACAGTGAGTTCCCTTCACTGTACAGTGAAGTCCCTTCACTGTTACAGTGAAGTCCAAACCTTCCCTTTTAACATCTTCTAGCATGTAATTCACTCACTTAAAGTCATCCTAAGATTCACTTAAGTCACACAAAGAGAGACCGCCCATAAACCCTCTCTAGATGTGCCTAAACGACCCTTAAGATTATATACAATGAGTCACATACATACTTAAAAAACAATCATAAACATCTATGTAAGATTCATCTACCAAAGGTGATTTCCAAGGTTCACTTGAGTGAGTGTGGAGCGACCACCCGTACAATCTCTATCTCACACACACAAGAGATCCTATAGACTACCTCATATAGAATCATTCTCACTAAACACACCAACAATTAGATTAGAAGACATTCTCCTTCCAAAGCCTATCAAAAGACCTACTTAAGTAAATCGAGAAGATAAAGTCCATAGTACAATGACCTCTAAGAGATTACCTAAATAGCCCTTAAGACTTCCTAAGGTTTAGATCATGTCAACAAGATTAACCAGCTTCCCTAACTAGTGTCATCCTCAAGACTTCCAAAGATAAGACATGAAGAGACCATCCTTTCATGTCCTCCTCACACTTTAGCTAAGGAATGCTTAAGTCACTTTAGATTAGGTACTCAACCATTCACAAAGTTACTAACATAGATCATTAGTTCATTAGTTCATTAAGACTCATACATCACCTAAGACACTCACATAAAGCATCAAATAAGACACTCACATAATGGTCTCGGACAAGACCTAGGAACTCCACATAACACCTTCTAAGTCTATTGTGAAATGTCTAGATAGCGTCCCATACCACCACATAAACCTCATAAACTTATCTAATGCTATTAGGTATTCCACATGATGAGAATAGGCAATAACCGACATAGACCATGGTAGAAAGACATGGAATCCGAAGTTCTATCCTACTTCGATGAGGTTGTTCTAATTGCCAATGGTAGAACTTGGACACATACCATGTAGGCACATGGTTAAGGAATATGAAGAGCTTAATAATCACTCAGTCTGTTCTTTAACTGAATCCACTTAACCCTACTCATACTCACTCGGTGCTAGCCTTCGTTCTCGTAGATTTGTTCACATTAAGGTTCATATAAATAGGTCCTTATCTAGTTCATGACCCCCTTTACATTCACCCTACCAAAGCAAGTTCCACTAGGGCATATCTCACTTTAGCGACAAGAAGCTCATATCGATTTTCCTAAGGTATGATATGATGCCGTTCCAGCTAATCATCCCTAAGTCCATCACTCATAACATGAAGGATACCATTACGGCTAACTACTTCACAATTCATAACCTCGCCACTAGGTTCAAGGTTCCACATAACATTGACCTTCTTATCATTAAGGTCTCACCTATATTTATTTTTTCAAGACTAAGAGTTATAACACCCTATATCAAGACATCACTTATCCATAATCATATATACATCAAGCAAGAGATACAAGTCAACCAAGACAAGACATCACATACTTCACTTTTAACACATAATACAAGCTATTCTAGAAACACTTCTTAAACAACCTAACATCTTCAAGTCATCCTATATATCATCATAACATCATTAATATACTCCACATAGACTCATAAAGTCAAGTAAAAATAACCAAGACTTAACCCTAACACTATACTCATAATGTCAAGACAAAGTCTAACATGATCACTTTAAGGCAACATAACTAGAAGAATACATACATGACTATATAACTTCACATGTAGATAAGTAATATCATACTCACATCATCAACTACACAAATAGCCACATAACTTCAAGTAGTTGCCAATAAGGCCATGCTCATAATATTGCACAAAGTAACGCCGACAAGACCACATCAATTGCAAATTAAACACATAACACCGCCACCATAAGTGGACCATACCAATCACAATAATATCGAAGTATAATTAATATCAAATTAAGGAAAATGGGGAAGCATACCTTCATCCTCATATCCACACTTCAATTCAATGCCAATTCAACCAATTCAACATCACAAGGCCCTTACCCATGGCCATGAACAACAATTCAAAGCAATAACCATAAAACTCAATGAATCTACATCAATTCAATCTAGGTTTAGCAATATAATATCAATTACATATCAATTTAACACAATTCTTATATCATTAGAAAGCCCATAAGAAACTACACAACAATTCATCAATATAAGCTTAATATCAAGTAACCCAAAAAGTAGTCAAAACTAGGGTTCATCAATTCACATGGGTTCATAGGTAATTTATGTTGAAATCATCAATACAATATCAATTAGATCCTAATTCAATGTTTAGAAATCATTTATGCAAGAACCCATGGTAGAATCCCGAAATTGGACAATTCACTTTAGAAAACTTTGTAAAACACTTTGAGGATTGGTCTCCTTGATGAAATAAGTTTCAACGATCAAAAGCCATACCTAAAGGATGATAATTCTTCACTTTGATGAAGAATTTCCACTCAAGAACCCCTCACCAAGCTGCCTCTTCAATGGAGTCTTCAATGGAGGTTTTGGGATTTCTAAGAGACTTTGGGTTTTGATTTTACAAGAATAATCAAGTCTCTAGGGTCTTAACCACTTAAATAGTTAATTAAAATACCCATAAGACCCTTAATAAACCGCCTAAATTATTATTTAGACGTGGGGTGAATTTACAAGTTCACCCCTAACTTGGCAGAAAATCTGCGCACAGGGACATGGCTGCAACGACCTGCTTGTGACGGGGCATCACGGGTGCAACGTCCCGTCATAGACCTCCGTTGCAAGCTACAGTGGCTTGCCAAGGGTTCCCCCTACACCCTTGGACAAGGACAACGCGACGAAACCCTTGTGACGGGGCGTCACAGCCATGAATGGCCGTTGATAGCTCCGTCGCCAAGGCTGCCTGGGACAGCCAGCCATCATATTTTTGGTCCTTTCCTCAAGGACCCTTTGATGGTCCTTGGGGATAATTTCCCAAACGTTTCCATCCCAAATACAATCATATATGAGTTTAAAACCTCTCACATGAAGTTTATCCAAAACGAACACATAAAACTTAACGAAACTCGCCTAGACGTACAAGGTCGACTAAAGGCATATCTTTCGAATGCCTTGGACGTTCTTGGTTGTTTGAACTCCAAACTTCACGAAACTTTAACCACTGCCTATACATGCTATAGTAACTCTATTAAGAACCTTAAAACACCATGAAACACACATAAACACATAGAACCACATAAGAGACATTTAGGTGACTTAGTCGTCAAACGTCTTAGTCATCCCTTGAAGTTTGACTTCCAACACCTCTAATACTTTAGCTACTGCCTATATACAAAATATTAAACATATTTAGGACCTTATAACACTAATACCAACATGTTAGGCTATAGAGAACCTAAGCTATTTTCAAGGTCTTACAATCTCCTCCACTTGGACAACATTCAGCCTCGAATGACACTTGCCACTCTCCGAACACTTCCAAGATTAGAGATTCAACTAGCAGCATATAACAAAACCATACAACACATTATCACAAAGAAATCATCAACTTCACATAATCAAGAGATTCACAACACAACAAGAAACTAGAAGACAATTCTATAACTCGTTATGCTACAAAACTCACATGCTTCAATCCAAATAGCAAAAAACTCATTTTATATTAAACATCATACTCATATACATCAGTTATAACCACATTACTACAAATTTAGACCAAAGAATCAAATAGCCATTTTTACAAAAACATTACAGTGAACTGTGTATAAACCAACAGTGATTTTTGCAACTTTTCCAAAAATGCAATCTTTAGGCAATTCTCTTATAAACATGCTAATATGCAAGATAACGTCATGTAAACACATCATACAACATGCTCAAAGATTCATAAAACACACAATGCAAGAAGTAAATGAAATTCAATTTCAACCAAACTCCTAAACATCATGCACATGCAACAATTCAAGAACTTCTATCCCATCTACAAACCATACTCCCCCACTTAGAAGGAACTCATACTATCAAAAGAAAAACAAGAACTTACCAACATCATCATCACCATCACCCGACTTCTCAATCCTAGTACGGAGTACATAGAAATGCCTCTTAGTTGGAGAATCATCCTTAGGAACACTAGGCTCAACCCTCTTGCCCTCCTTCCTAGAAGCAATGTTAGGACAATCTCTCACTTTGTGCCCATCCTTTCCACAACCAAAGCAACTACCGGTACCCAATAAGCACTCACCATAGTGACTCTTGCCACAGTTGGCACAAGTAGGCTTGCTATTCTTAGAACCACCTCCTTTCTCAAACTTCTTCTTAGGAACTCTAGGTCCATCTTGAGATTGAACTCTTTTCTTGAACGTAGGTTGCACTTGGTCACTAGCAACACCCCTTTTCAAACTTCTAGCCATCCTTCTAAGTTTAGAATCCTCAATAGATTGTGCATACACCATGAGTCTAGATAGGGTCATATTATCATGAAGCATAGCGGTACGACATTCTTCCTTCACAAAGTCGGCTACTCCGGCACCAAAGCGACTCATTTCATCTCTTGGATTGGACACAAGAGAAGGAGCATACCTAGACAATGTCGAGAATTTCAAAGAGTACTCCTCAACACTCATAATGCCTTGCTTGAGATTAATAAACTCCTCCACCTTTACTTCTCTTCTCTCTCGGGGAAAGTACTTGCCAAGAAAAGCTCCCTTAAACTCTTCCCACTCAATAGGACCCGAATCTTCCGGCCTATTGTCCTTCCATTGAGTGTACCAAATTTGAGACACATCTCTCAATTGATAAGAAGCTAACTCCGCCTTCTCCCTAGATGTAACCCCCATAGCACTCAAAACTTTGTACACACCATCAAGGAACTCTTGGGGATCCTCATTCACCTTAGAGCCAAGAAAGATAGGAGGATTCATCCTCACAAAGTCTCTCAACCTAGAAGTTATAGTGCTCTCCATAACCCTAGGCACCATACTCAAATTGATTTGAGTAGTTACGGCTTGAGCTAAGGCCATCAAAGCCTTTCCAATCACCCTATTAGACAACTCCGGTACCTTATCACCTCCATCCACATTAGGAACATGATCACCTTGAGGAGGCACTTCATCACCTTGCCCATCTTGGACAGCTTGCTCATATTGAGCAACTTGATAAACTTGCTCAACTTGAGGAACCTCCTCATTCACCCTCTCCTCTTCCAATCTTCTAGCGGCCATCCTTCTAATATTCATCTCCTAGCAAACACGAGGAAACTCATAAGGATAATCATAACATTTACTCTATCGCACGATATAGGAGTAGACTAGAAGGGAAACTCTATCGTCCTATAGCCTCTCGCCCATAGATGTGCCGCGACTCACACCGATGGTTAAGACTCTACTAGACGTGACTTGATGAGACTTTTTGATACCTAAAACTACTTTCACCAACCTATGCTCTGATACCAACTTTGTCACAACCCGAGACCATACCCTAGAAGATAGGGTGCAATCTCGGATTGCAACCGGCGTCGTCGAACTCTCAGAGTTCTAAGACAAGCCTCATTCATATCATTCATTGCATATACATAGTGAAAACTAGTGCGGAATTAAAACTTTTCACTAAAACATAATATAGTATTTAAAAACCTCTTTCATATAAAAGTAATAGAAATGCTAAGTCTCAGTCTCATCATCTACAGACACAAGAGTACTTTATACGAAAATAGAAACAACACAGTCTATTACAATACTTCATAAAAGAAACATAAAACGACATATATTCCCTCGATACAAATGAGGACATACTTCAATTCTTCTACTCGGACGATCCTTATAAGCACAAGTCTTCTTCTCCAAAGCTCCTTACCTACCAAGGACTATAGATATAAAATAAAGCATGGAATTAGTACAACCACATGTACTAAGTATGGCTATATGCATAAAATCATGAAAATGGACTTTATTGGAAATATGCATCTTTTCATTTGGAAATCGTAGATTAAACATAAGAACATCATTTAGCAATTAAGAAACACATAAGATAACAATTAACCAAAGATAACATTTTAAAGGCTCATTTTACAGTGAGTTCACTTCACTGTACATTGAAGTCCCTTTACTGTTGCAGTGAAGTCCAAACCTTCCCTTTTAACATCTTCTAGCATGTAATTCCCTCACTTAAAGTCATCATAAGATTCACTTAAGTCACACAAAGAGAGACCGCACATACACCCTCTATAAATGTGCCTAAATGACCCTTAAGATTACCTACAATGAGTCACATACATACTTAGAAAACAATCATAAACATCTATGTAAGATTCATCTACCAAAGGTGATTTCCAAGGTTCACTTGAGTGAGTGTGGAGCGACCGCCCATACAATCTCTATCACACACACACATAAGAGATCCTATAGACTACCTCAAATAGAATCATTCTCACTAAACACACCAACACTTAGATTAGAAGACATTCTCCTTCCAAAGCCTATCAAAAGACCTACTTAAGTAAATCGAGAAGATAAAGTCCATAGTACAATGATCTCTCAGAGATTACCCAAATAGCCCTTAAGACTTCCTAAGGTTTAGATCATGTCAACAAGATTAACCAACTTCCCTAACTAGTGTCATCCTCAAGACTTCCAAAGATAAGACATGAAGAGACCATCCTTTCATGTCCTCCTCACACTTTAGCTAAGGAATGCCTAAGTCACTTTAGATTAGGTACTCAACCATTCACAAAGTTACTAACATAGATCATTAGTTCATTAAGACTCATACATCACCTAAGACACTCACATTGTCACAACCCAAAAGCATACCCTATAAGATAGGGTACAATCTTGGATTGTAACCGGCGTCGTCGACCTCTCGGAGGTCTAAGACAAGCCTCTCATATCATTCATTGCATTGACATAATAAATTTAGCGGAAAATTTAAAACTTTTCGTAGCACATCATATGCTAGAAACATCACATCGTATATATATAAAACATAAGTCATAATACATAATTAGACTCTAAGTCTCTTTGCCATCTTAGACTCAATAACTTTAGAATACATTAGGGACACGGCCCATACAACACCTTACATAACTATACAATATTTAAAGACTTCATATTAAAGACATAAGTAGGACATCCTTGAACTTAAGGATTCCTTTCCTTGAGCTTGAGAAAACACCTATCAAGCTTCTCGATCATAGATCTCCTTTAAGCATTCCATAACCTACACTTTGTGTAAAAAGTAAAGAAGAATGGGATTAGCACAAGAATGTACTAAGTATGGCAACCATGCGAAAACATGCATTTAAAGGGACATTTCCTTTGAAATCATACTTCATGCCATTTTGAGTAAATCATCATAAAACCTTTGTTAACATCATTTATATCATCCACATACGTCATAGAAACACAATCAAAGGCCAAACATCATAGAAAAGCACATATAGAATTTAAGTACAAAGAGAGGTCACTTTACAGTGAACTCACTCTCCTTGACATTAACTCTTTCTTTCAATTCATTTGCTTACTAACAAATCCTTTAGAGATACTTGGTGCAATGCATCACCTTAGGAATATAAGAGAATACCATATATAGTATCTACACAAGACAACACATGCCATCATAGAAGTATAGTACAACATAAACATAGTCAAACCAAGACTACAATATCATACATAAAGGACACATACATAATCATATGCATTAGAGAACCTTCCTAAGACTTCCTAAGGAGTCACTTGTGCAATGTCTAGATGGGTTCATTACTTCCATCTATCCTAAGTAACTTACCTTAAGTCCTCCTAGTTAGGATCCTATTCAATTACTTCCATTGTCCATTTTACCTTTAGGGAAACCATAGCCTTAACCGACACTAAGACCATGGGTGCTATCATGGAATTTGGTGTTGTAGAGACTTACACCAAAGGAAGGTGTTACTACCTAGCCAAGGTAGAACATTAACATATATGCTAGCATATCAAGTGAATTCACTTTGCTAGATCCTATGTGGCAATCATAGTTTATGGAACTAAGAGATAGGTATTCCCTCTATATACCATTTGGTAATGGGGCCTCACCTCATGAGAAAACATGAGTGAATATTCCTCAAGGAAAGTCAACACTTCATGTAAGTACATAGGTGAGTATTCCTCTAAGGGAAGTCGACACCATATGTAGGTCCATATGTGATTATTCCTCTAAGGGAAGTCAACACTCTATAAGGGACAAATGGTGAATATTCCTCCAAGGAAAGTCAACACCTCTCAATGTCAAGTTCACTCGGTGCTAAGCTAAGTTCCCTTTATTAAAAAGCCTTCATTACGTTTGTTTATAAAACATAGTCTTAGGATATTCATCATTCATATGCTTATAGCATATTCAAGCACCTATCTAGTTTTGGAGTATTCTTGGGCCCTCCTAGTTAGACCTCTTCTCCCTAACTAGATCATCCATGTGTGTGAGTGTATATATAGATGTGAGCAAACCTTTCACATAACACATAATGTCACACATGTTTATATATCAATGCATAAGTCTATAGGCATAACTATATGAGCAATCCTTTCATATAAACCTACTAAGACACTATACACATTCATACTTCATCATATCATATTCATAACATGTTCATATAATCATCCTTCATATGCATAAGAACCGAACCTAGGAACTATCCTATCAAGATATACATGTGCAATGCATAGACAAGGTCCCATACCCTTGTACATACTAGTACACCTATCAAGTCATCCTAGTAAGGGAATACAAATCATACATTCATAAACATCACCTTAATATGCATAGTAGTAGACACTAGTGAATATGAGAACTACCTTTAATTTACACACAATGACTTATACTACTTGTAATATGCATGTAAGTGAGAGAGTGTGTCCATTGACCAACATGATCACATAATGGCTATCAATAACTCCTTAAGTCAGCCATCCTATTGAACCACATTACACTTCCAAGCACATAGCACACAACACATAATAGCATAGAAGACAAGACTATATATACATTATAATCAAGACTCCTAACTTTAGCTATTTACATTTCCATATAAGGGATACGTGGGTAGAGGTTATTAACCACTCTAACACATCAATAGCAGCACCTATACAATACCATAACATGATTATACACATGCCCATACAATAGCCACATAACCTAATTGACAACTAGAATAGGAAAGTAGGCATAATCTTCTAATAGTATCATTTTAAGCACATGTTCATAAGTTCATCAATTTGCCTTCATGGCCATGGTCAACACATTTATAATAACAATAAAGTAACCGCCGCCACCATAAGTGGACCATACCACACAATGCCATACAAGGCTTCATCAACTTTACTATAAAGGAATAGAGAAGTAGAAGAAAAGGAATTAAGCATTCTTACCCAATTCTCACCCTTTGATCATCATTGATCAATACACCTTATTCATGAATAAAACACATATATGGCAGTAGCTAAATGTACTTTAAACATATAAGAAACCATGTACAAGTCACTACATGATTATACCATAACATATATATCACATACTAGGAAAGTAGAAGAACATAGATCGCTAATCAATTTCATTCATATGAATTATAGGTCATATTTCATGAATCATATCACCCTAAGACAGTAGCTAATGAAATCATAATCTAGATGAGACACTACTACAATTTTCCATTTAGGTCGATACAAGCATGCTTCATATAGGGAGTTCATGGAAAGTAAGTTTACATAGATTAGTCATATTCAATCTATCATGAATTGACCCATATTGTATTAATTACGTATAATTTATCCTCATATTTCATTATAGGCAGCAGCTATAGACATTAACCATAATCAATTCTTATAGCGACTAACCTAACGTCAAGATCACAAGTTACAACTTCATAGACAAGAAGAACCTAGATTAATTCAAACCAAGCCTTCTCTACATTTGTCACACATGATTTATATCCACAATTCAACCATGGTATTAACCTAAAACAGTAGCTACAAGAACCACAACTTAATCGAAACTCACTTTGGATCACAAGAAAACCAATGTTACAGTGACTATAGAAAACTAGGCTAAACATGCTCAAATCTTCATAGATTGATCCTCATGTATCATTCAATATCAATTCAACATAAATTCATGTAATTAACAGTATATACAATCACTTCAACGTAAGGGAATCGTAATTCAATCGATAACAAGTCAAGATCACAAAGCCCATGCAAGAGCTAAACCAATTTTTGAAGGAACATGGGTTCATCATACAATTGGAGTGAAACACATTAAAACCATTGTATTAACTTCAATTCATCATGATTTAATCATTAAAAACGTTTTGAGAAACAACCCATGGCTAGGTTGGAGAAGAAGAACTTTGATCATAAACTTTCTTTGAAAACATTGAGAAGAACTCTCCAAGTGAAAGGTTACTTAGAGATGAAGGATCACCATACCTTTATCTACATGAAAACCTCTAAAACTTCATGATTCATCCATGAAAAACCCAGCTTGAATCTGTTCTTGAGCTTCCCCAACAATGGTGGTTTTAGAGAGAACATTTTTGGAGAAAAAGGCTGAAATTATTCCTCTAAGGGAAGTCAACACTCTATAAGGGACAAATGGTGAATATTCCTCCAAGGAAATTCAACGCCTCTCAATGTCAAGTTCACTCGGTGCTAAGTTAAGTTCCCTTTATTAAAAAGTCTTCATTACGTTTGTTTATAAAACATAGTCTTAGGATATTCATCATTCATATGCTTATAGCATATTCAAGCACCTATCTAGTTTTGGAGTATTCTTGGGCCCTCCTAGTTAGACCTCTTCTCCCTAACTAGATCATCCATGTGTGTGAGTGTATATATAGATGTGAGCAAACCTTTCACATAACACATAATGTCACACATGTTAATATATCAATGCATAAGTCTATAGGCATAACTATATGAGAAAATCCTTTCATATAAACCTACTAAGACACTATACACATTCATACTTCATCATATCATATTCATAACATGTTCATATAATCATCCTTCATATGCATAAGAACCGAACCTAGGAACTATCCTATCAAGATATACATGTGCAATGCATAGACAAGGTCCCATACCCTTGTCCATACTAGTACACCTATCAAGTCATCCTAGTAAGGGAATACAAATTATACATTCATAAACATCACCTTAATATGCATAGTAGTAGACACTAGTGAATATGAGAACTACCTTTCATTTAGACACAATGACTTATACTACTTGTAATATGCATGTAAGTGAGAGAGTGTGTACATTGACCAACATGATCACATAATGGCTATCAATAACTCCT
This sequence comes from Solanum sitiens, assembly GCA_016801875.1. Classification (NCBI taxonomy): domain Eukaryota; kingdom Viridiplantae; phylum Streptophyta; class Magnoliopsida; order Solanales; family Solanaceae; genus Solanum; species Solanum sitiens. Next base: position 2,519,387 of record JABWTJ010000012.1, on the reverse strand, counting down.
TAAGTCAGCCACCCTATTGGACCACATTACACTTCCAGGCACATAGCACACAACACATAATAGCATAGAAGACAAGACTATATATACATTATAATCAAGACTCCTAACTATAGCTATTTACACTTCCATATAAGAGACACGTGGGTAGAGGTTATTAACCACTCTAACACATCAATAGCAGCACCTATACAATACCATAACATGATTATACACATGCCCATACAATAGCCACATAACCTAATTCACAACTAGAATAGGAAAGTAGGCATAATCTTCTAATAGTATCATTTTAAGCACATGTTCATAAGTTCATCAATTTGCCTTCATGGCCATGGTCAACACATATGTAATGACAATAAAGTAAACACCGCCACCATAAGTGGACCATACCACACAATGCCATACAAGGCTTCATCAACATTACTATAAAGAATAGAGAAGTAGAAGAATAAAGGAATTAAGCATTCTTACCCAATTCTCACCCTTTGATCATCATTGATCAATACACCTTATTCATCAATAAAACACATATATGGCAGTAGCTAAATGTACTTTAAACATATAAGAAACCATGTACAAGTCACTACATGATTATACCATAACATATATATCACATACTAGGAAAGTAGAAGAACATAGATAGCTAATCAATTTCATTCATATGGATTATAGGTCATATTTCATGAATCATATCACCCTGAGACAGTAGCTAATGAAATCATAATCTAGATGAGACACTACTATAATTTTCCATTTAGGTCGATACAAGCATGCTTCATATAGGGAGTTCATGGAAAGTAAGTTTACATAGATTAATCATATTCAATCTATCACGAATTGACCCATATTGTATTAATTACGTATAATTCATCATCATATTTCATTATAGGCAGCAGCTATAGACATTAACCATAATCAATTCTTATAGCGACTAACCTAACGTCGAGATCACAAGTTACAACTTCATAGACAAGAAGAACCTAGATTAATTAAAACCAAGCCTTCTCTACTTTTGTCACACATGATTTATATCCACAATTGAACCATGGTATTAACCTAAAACAGTAGCTACAACAACCACAACTTAATCGAAACTCACTTTGGATCACAAGAAAACCAATGTTACAGTGACTATAGAAAACTAGGCTAAACATGCTCAAATCTTCATAGATTGATCCTCATGTATCATTCAACATCAATTCAACATAAATTTATGTAATTAACAGTATATACAATCACTTCAACGTAAGGGAATCGTAATTCAATCGATAACAAGTCAAGATCACAAAGCCCATGCAAGAGCTAAACCAATTTTGGAAGGAACATGGGTTCATCATGCAATTGGAGTGAAAACACATTAAAACCATTGTATTAACTTCAATTCATCATGATTTAATCATTAAATCATGTTTTGAGAAAGAACCCATGGCTAGATTGGAGAAGAAGAACTTTGATCATAAACTTTCTTTGAAAACACTGAGAAGAACTCTCCAAGTGAAAGGTTACTTAGAGATGAAGGATCACCATACCTTTGTCTATAAGAAAACCTCTAATACTTCATGATTCATCCATGGAAAACCCAGCTTGAATCTGTTCTTGAGCTTCACCAACAATGGTGGTTTTAGAGAGAACATTTTTAGAGGGAAAGGCTTAAAATATGTGAGAGGGTTTTGGGAATGGGTTGATCACGTTTTTAAAGACTTATATACACCTAAAATTACTTAATTAAACCTTTTATAGTCAGGTTAGGACGTGGGGTGAATTTACCATTCACCCCTTTAAGTGGCAGCACGCAGGCAGCCAACTCGCAGGCAGCCGCGACGAGGGCCATGACGGGGCGTCATGGCTATGACGGGCCGTGGCAGCCATCCGTCGCAGGGGACTTGGACAATTCTTGGCTTAAGACCTGCCCAAGTCAAGTCTCCTTCGACAAGACCTGCTTGACGGTCCGTTGGTGGCCCAACGGTCCGTCATTGTGTCCGTCAAGGACACTGCCCAGGCAGTGTATAGGCAGCCTTGGGGTCCTTCTTTTGGGGCCTCTTGTGGGGCCCTTTAGAAGTCGTACCCGGACGTTTCCAATGCGATTACAAACCTTAACATGTTATAGACCTACCACATAAGTTTCATCCAAAACAAACACCTACAAGACGTCCAAACATCCTTGACCCCAACATGACATACGATGAAAGTCTTAGGGTCTATCTTTCGAACGTCTTGGACGTTCTTGGGAGTTTGACCTCCAAACTTTACGAAACTTCATACAATAACATTAAACATCATTTAATACCATTTCAAGACTTATTTGACTCAGTTCACACAACTTAGTCATGCATACACACATGAGGCACATAAGCGACTATTCGTCGAACGTCTTGGACGTCCCTTGACGTTCGACTTCCAAGTCACTTCAAACTTTGCACACTGACTCTATATGACATAATAAGGCTGCCTGCGAGTTGTCTGCCTGCGTGCTGCCACTTAAAGGGGTGAATGGTAAATTCACCCCACGTCCTAACCTGACTATAATAGGTTTAATTAAGTAATTTTAGGTGTATATAAGTCTTTAAAAACGTGATCAACCTATTCCCAAACCCTCTCTCATATTTTAAGCCTTTTTTCTCCAAAAATGTTCTCTCTAAAACCACCATTGTTGGGGAAGCTCAAGAACAAATTCAAGCTGGTTTTTTCATCGATGAATCATGAAGTTTTAGAGGTTTTCATGTAGATAAAGGTATGGTGATCCTTCATCTCTAAGTAACCTTTCACTTGGAGAGTTCTTCTCAATGTTTTTCAAAGAAATCTTATGAACAAGTTTCCAATCTTCCAATCTAGCCATGGGTTCTTTCTCAAAATGTTTCTAAAGATTAAATCATGATGAATGAGTATTAATATGATGATTTGAATGTGATTTCACTTCAATTGCATGATGAACCCATGTTCCTTCCAAAAATGGTTTAGCTCTTGAAAGGGTTTTGTAATTATGGCTTGTTCTTGATTTTTAATGGTGATTCTCATATGTTGAATGGCTTGTGGTTATTGTTATTTACATTAACTAATGGTGAATTGATGATGAGTAGTTCATGATGATAAATATATGAAGTTTTGAGCATGAATAACCTATGTTTCTACATGTTGTCTTGAAGACGATTGTGAGATCGGTTGTGTAGGCTCTTGATTATGTATGAACTGCTGTAGCTACTCTTTTAGGGTGATGTAATGGATGAATTTTGTAAGTATAAATCCTTAATGTTATAATTAAGAAGGGCTTGCATGAATTGGTATAGATTCTTTTAGGTTATGAAGTCAAGAGGCTAAGTATGTGATGGATCTTGAATTGTGATTAGATGATGCATGACTTAGGCTTGATTTCTTACCTAATTAGCTACTGTCTTAGACTTGTATATGTATGAACTATGGTCTAAAATCAATGTTAGGGAACATAGCTAATGATCTATGTTATTCTACTTTCCTAGTATGTTGATATGTTGTATTACGTTATGGTATAATCTTGTAGTGACTTGTACATGGTTTCTTATATGTTTAAAGTACATTTAGCTACTGCCATATATGTGTTTTATTGATGAATAAGGTGTATTGATCAATGATGATCAAAGGGTGAGAATTGGGTATGAATGCTTAATTCCTTTACTCTTCTACTTCTCTATTCCTTTATAGTAATGTTGATGAAGCCTTGTATGGCATTGTGTGGTATGGTCCACTTATGGTGGCGGTGTTTACTTTATTGTTATTATAAATGGGTTGACCATGGCCATGAAGGCAAATTGATGAACTTATGAATATGTGCTTAAAATGATACTATGAGAAGCTTATGCCTACTTTCCTATTCTAGTTTTGAATTAGGTTGTGTGGCTATTGTTTGGGCATGTGTATAACCATGTTAGGGTATTGTATAGGTGCTGCCATTGATGTGTTAAAGTGGTTAATAGCCTCTACCCATGTATCCCTTATATGGAAGTGTAAATAGCTAAAGTTAGGAGTCTTGATTATAATGTATATATAGTCTTGTCTTCTATGCTATTATGTGTTGTGTGCTATGTGCTTGGAAGTGTAATGTGGTCCAATAGGGTGGCTGACTTAAGGAGTTATTGATAGCCATTTTGTGATCATGTTGGTCAATGTACACACTCTCTCACTTACATGCATATTACAAGTAGTATAAGTCATTGTGTCTAAATGAAAGGTAGTTCTCATATTCACTAGTGTCTACTACTATGCATATTAAGGTGATGTTTATGAATGTATGATTTGTATTCCCTTACTAGGATGACTTGATAGGTGTACTAGTATGGACAAGGGTATGGGACCTTGTCTATGCATTGCACATGTATATCTTGATAGGATAGTTCCTAGGTTCGGTTCTTATGCATATGAAGGATGATTATATGAACATGTTATGAATATGATATGATGAAGTATGAATGTGTATAGTGTCTTAGTAGGTTTATATGAAAGGATTGCTCATATAGTTATGCCTATAGACTTATGCATTGATATATAAACATGTGTGACATTATGTGTTATGTGAAAGGTTTGCTCACATCTATATATACACTCACACACATGGATGATCTAGTTAGGGAGAAGAGGTCTAACTAGGAGGGCCCAAGAATACTCCAAAACTAGATAGGTGCTTGAATATGCTATAAGCATATGAATGATGAATATCCTAAGACTATGTTTTATAAACAAATGTAATAAAGGCTTTTTAATAAAGGGAACTTAGCTTAGCATCGAGTGAACTTGACATTGAGAGGTGTTGACTTTTCTTGGAGGAATATTCACCATTTGTCCCTTATAGAGTGTTGACTTCCCTTAGAGGAATAATCACCTATGGACCTACATATGGTGTCGACTTCCCTTAGAGGAATACTCACCTATGTACTTACATGAAGTGTTGACTTTCCTTGAGGAATATTCACTCATGTTTTCTCATGAGGTGAGGCCCCATTACCAAATGGTATATAGAGGGAATACCTATCTCTTAGTTCCATAAACTATGCTTGCCACATAGGATCTAGCAAAGTGAATTCACTTGATATGCTAGCATATATGTTAATGTTCTACCTTGGCTAGGTAGTAACACCTTCCTTTGGTGTAAGGCTCTACAACACCAAATTCCATGATTAGCACCCATGGTCTTAGTGTCGGTTAAGGCTATGGTTTTCCCTAAAGGTAAAATGGACAATGGAAGTAATTGAACATGATCCTAATTAGGAGGACTTAAGGCAAGTTACTTAGGATAGGTGGAAGTAATGAACCCATATAGGCATTGCACAAGTGACTCCTTAGGAAGTCTTAGGAAGGTACCTTAATACTTATGATTGTGTATGTGTCCTTTATATATGATATTGTAGTTTTGGTTTGACTATGATTATATGGTACTATACTTCTATGATGGCATGTGTTGTCTTGTGTAGATGCTATGTATGGTTTTCTATTATGTTCCTAAGGTGATGCATTGCACCAAGTATCCCTAAAGGATTACTTAGGAGGTTAATGAATTGAAAGAAAGAGTTAAGTGCTAAGAAAGGTGAGTTTACTGTAAAGTGACCTCTATGTGTACTTATATTCTATATGTGCTTTTCTATGATGTTTGGTCTTTGATTGTGTTACTATGAAGTAAGTGGATGATATAAATGATATTGATAAAGGTTTTATGATGATTTACTCAAAATAGCATGAAGTATGATTTCAAAGAAAATGTCCCTTTTAAATGCATGTTTTCGCATGGTTGCCATACTTAGTACATTCTTGTGCTAATCCCATTCTTCTTTACTTTTTACACAAAGTGTAGGTATTGGAATGCTTAAAGAAAGTCTATGATTGGGGAGCTTGATAGGTGATTTTCCAAGCTCAAGGAAAGGAAATCCTTAAGTTCAAGGATGTCCTACTAATGTCCTTATTGTAAAGTCTATTTAGTAATGTATAGCTTTGTATTATGTCTTAAGGGTTTTATCCTTAATGTACTCTAAAGTTGTTGAGTCTAAGATGGAAAAGGGACTTAGAGTCTAAATATGTATTATGACTTATGTTTTATATATATATACGATGTGATGTTTCTAGCATATGATATGCTATGAAAAGTGTTAAATTTTTCGCTAAATTTACTATGTCAATGCAATGAATGATATGAGAGGCTTGTCTTAGACCTCCGAGAGGTCGACGACGCCGGTTACAATCCAAGATTGTACCCTATCTTCTAGGGTATGCTTTTGGGTTGTGACAAACTTGGTATCAGAGCATGAGGTTTATAAAGCGGTTTTAGGTTCTAAAAAGTCTCATATTGCCACGTCTAGTAGAGTCTTGTATCATTGGTGGTGAGTCGCGACACATTAAATGGTACGAGAGGCTATAGGACGATAGAGTTTCCCGTCTTCATCAATCTCATATCGTGCCATAGAACTTAATTCTATAAGATCTCCCTCTTATGTTTTCTTGTCCGGTGGTCTTTTAGATATGATGGCTTGGATGAGAGTTCTCTATGCTTGAGGGAGAAAAGGTGAGTTTAAAATGCTTATCCTTGTTTTATGGTTTGAATGAGTATGTGTGAAGGTGACATTTGTCCTTATTTGATGATGTATATACTAACTAAGGCGACTTGAAGGGTTAACTAGACTTAGGTAGGGGTATGGGACTCTACCTATGTCTTGCACTAGTTTTCCTTGATGGAGACCTTAGGAGGGTAATACTATGTATGTGTATGATGATAAATGTGAATGTGCTTATGAGATGATCTCTATGCTTATAAACATGTAAATAGCCTAGTGTGCTAAAGATATGGAGTTATCCATGCATGAAGGCTATAGATGAGTGGAGTATGATGCTAATTGTAGTTCTTGTTTGGGTTACTTGGTTTAGTGAAGTTATGGAGATTTACTTGATGATTGCACATGTTAACTCTATGAGGATTATGATTGGTCATCTTACCTTGCTTTATATGAAATATCTCTTATTTGATGATGTGATGCCAATTATGGCAATATATGAAATCTATGTGAAATAACATGTTATGTCGAATAATGTATGTCATGATATAGTTGAAGCATGCTAGAAGTTATAGTGGTTAAAGTGATTTCTCTTAAATTGTGTATTCCTATATGATTTTGTATGATAGTAGCCAAATATTTGGATTTGAACTTGGATTGTTTAATAACTACCTATGGAGGTATGTTATCCTATGGGTATATGTGATTAAAAGTGTGTATTGTTTTCCTTTGCATATAAATGATACTTGATGAGTTGCTAGCATAAATTGGAGTCTTTTATGGAGACTTGAATTGTAAATATAGTATGCATGCTTATGAAGAATGAGTTGGTAAAGCTTTATTTTTATAATTCCATACTTGTTCCATCAAATGTCTAAATGTTACACTTTTGGGTATTTGGAAGCATGCTCGTTATAGAGACTAGGCAACTTATTGTATCATGTTTGGAGCACTTATTAATTTGTCTTTTGATTAGATATTGTTGAAATATGTGTAGAATTTATGAATATGAACATGATAAGGAATGTAGAAAATAATATTTGCTTTTTGCCATTTAAATTGAAAGGATGGAAATCTTATGACATGATGAGTCTTAGAGTTATTTCTAAACTTCTTGTCGTGTTATGAACTTCCTTGTGGTTTTCTCTAATGATGTATGACCTTAGTGTCTATTGCATTGTAGGAAGACCTTATGTGAATTAAATAGTATGATATTATATTATTCGTCTATTGATCATGAAGATGTGCATGATATGATTCTTTATACATGATGTTAATCTTGTTGACTATATGGAGATGGTATTAGCTGACATAAGTGTAGTTGTCTCCTCTATGCATGTTGATATAGGACTTGAATGTAAAGGATTGTGGTCACATGATAAGGTTTAGAATGCCTTAGTGTTGCTAAATTGATTTTATGAAAATTCCCTCTAAAAGTAGTAATCACTCTAAGTGATAAATATGAAGGTTTTGTATTTGAGATCCTCTACATGTTGGGTTAAGTTGCTCTTAATTGGGTTTGCACTAAGTGGGGGATGATTTTGGAGTAATGAGATTGAAGAAATTGTCTACATTGTCCTTCTATTCTTACTTGAATTATAAAATATGAATTCTTAGTATGCTTGTTCATGAAAATAGTCTTGCATAAAGTGTAAATTGCATGATATTTATATGATTGGTATGAATTGATTGACATCATCTTAAAGACATGGTGAATTTTCCCAGAAGCATGAAAAGAAATTTTTGTAAAATCCATGTTTTCTCTTGTTGACTTGCATTTTAATGTTCTAATTGTGAAGTTTACCTCATGAGGTAAGACAAGGAACTTGGTAATAGTCACTTGTAGGTTAAATTGTTTAGCCTTGTAATGGAAGTTGAGTCTCTTTTACAATGAAAAATGTGAACTCTCTTTAAAATTTAGTGATTTGAAGATTTGTGATGCAAAATGGTAGGCTCATTCTTGAAAAGTGAAAGCATGTTTTTGCTAAGTGTACATGTGTGTGCCTATTATTTGTGTTATTTTTTCAAAATGAGGCTTACTATAAGGGTGAGTATTATGTTAAGGAAAGAACTTGTGGAATGACTTCGTATTTTGTTGTGATGTATTTGGTGTGACCTGCCATTTAGATTTCACTAAGAAGGAAAAAAACATGTATACATGACTTTGCTTGAAAGTTGAAATTTCTCATTTTTAAGGAAATTGATCTTGTACTTTGTTAAGGTGTGAACTCTTGATGCATGTAAATGTGTTGAACTGCTCTTATGTGCATTGAAGTCCTTGATGTGATTAAAGAGTCCTAAGTGTCATTCGAGGACGAATGTTCCCAAGTGGGGGATATTGTAAGACCTCGAAAAATGAGATAAGGTGTCTAGAGCCTAACATGTTCATATTAACGTTATAAGGTCCTAAAATGCCTTATTATGTCATATAGAGTCAGTGTGCAAAGTTTGAAGTGATTTGGAAGTCGAACGTCAAGGGACGTCCAAGACGTTCGACGAATAGTCGCTTATGTGCCTCATGTGTGTATGCTTGACTAAGTTGTGTGAACTGAGTCAAATAAGTCTTGAAATGGTGTTAAATGATGTTTAATGTTATTGTATGAAGTTTCGTAAAGTTTGGAGGTGAAACGCCCAAGAACGTCCAAGACGTTCGAAAGATAGACCCTAAGACTTTCATCGTATGTCATGTTGGGGTCAAGGCTGTTTGGACGTCTTGTAGGTGTTTGTTTTGGATGAAACTTATGTGGTAGGTCTATAAAATGTTAAGGTTTGAAATCGCGTTGGAAACGTCCGGGTACGACTTCTAAAGGGCCCCACAATAGGCCCCAAAAGAAGGACCCCAAGGCTGTCTATACACTGCCTGGGCAGTGTCCTTGAAGGACCCAATGACGGACCGTTGGGCCACCAACGGACCGTCAAGCAGGTCTCGTTGAAGGAGACTTGACTTGGGCAGGTCTTAAGCCAAGAATTTGCCAAGTCCCCTGCAACGGATGGCTGCCACGGCCCGTCATGGCCATGACGCCCCGTCATGGCCCTCGTCGCGGCTGCGTGCGAGTTGGCTGCCTGCGTCCTGCCACTTAAAGGGGTGAATGGTAAATTCACCCCACGTCCTAACCTGACTATAAAAGGTTTAATTAAGTAATTTTAGGTGTATATAAGTCTTTAAAAACGTGATCAACCCATTCCCAAAACCCTCTCACATATTTTAAGCCTTTCCCTCTAAAAATGTTCTCTCTAAAACCACCATTGTTGGTGAAGCTCAAGAACAGATTCAAGCTGGGTTTTCCATGGATGAATCATGAAGTTTTAGAGGTTTTCTTATAGACAAAGGTATGGTGATCCTTCATCTCTAAGTAACCTTTCACTTGGAGAGTTCTTCTCAATGTTTTCAAAGAAAGTTTATGATCAAAGTTCTTCTTCTCCAATCTAGCCATGGGTTCTTTCTCAAAACGTTTTTAATGATTAAATCATGATGAATTGAAGTTAATACAATGGTTTTAATGTGTTTTCACTCCAATTGCATGATGAACCCATGTTCTTTCCAAAATTGGTTTAGCTCTTGCATGGGCTTTGTGATCTTGACTTGTTATCGATTGAATTACGATTCCCTTACGTTGAAGTGATTGTATATACTGTTAATTACATGAATTTATGTTGAATTTATGTTGAATGATACATGAGGATCAATCTATGAAGATTTGAGCATGTTTAGCCTAGTTTTCTATAGTCACTGTAACATTGGTTTTCTTGTGATCCAAATTGAGTTTCGATTAAGTTATCGTTCTTGTAGCTACTGTTTTAGGTTAATACCATGGTTGAATTATGGATATAAATCATGTGTGAGAAAAGTAGAGAAGGCTTGGTTTGAATTAATCTAGGTTCTTCTTGTCTATGAAGTTGTAACTTGTGATCTTGACGTTAGGTTAGTCGCTATCAGAATTGATTATGGTTAATGTCTATAGCTGCTGCCTATAATGAAATATGAGGATGAATTATACGTAATTAATATAATATGGGTCAATTCGTGATAGATTGAATATGATTAATCTATGTAAACTTACTTTCCATGAACTCCCTATATGAAGCATGCTTGTATCGACCTATATGGAAAATTGTAGTAGTGTCTCATCTATATTATGATTTCATTAGCTACTGTCTTAGGGTGATATGATTCATGAAATATGACCTATAATCCATATGAATGAAATTGATTAGCGATCTATGTTCTTCTACATTCCTAGTATGTGATATATATGTTATGGTATAATCATGTAGTGACTTGTACATGGTTTCTTATATGTTTAAAGTACATTTAGCTACTTCCATATATGTGTTTTATTGATGAATAAGGTGTATTGATCAATGATGATCAAAGGGTGAGAATTGGGTAAGAATGCTTAATTCCTTTACTCTTCTACTTCTCTATTCTTTATAGTAATGTTGATGAAGCCTTGTATGGCATTGTGTGGTATGGTCCACTTATGGTGGCGGTGTTTACTTTATTGTCATTACATATTTGTTGACCATGGCCATGAAGGCAAATTGATGAACTTATGAACATGTGCTTAAAATGATACTATGAGAAGATTATGCCTACTTTCCTATTCTAGTTGTGAATTAGGTTATGTGGCTATTGTATGGGCATGTGTATAATCATGTTAGGGTATTGTATAGGTGCTGCTATTGATTTGTTAGAGTGGTTAATAACCCCTACCCACGTATCCCTTATACGGAAGTGTAAATAGCTAAAGTTAGGAGTCTTGATTATAATGTATATATAGTCTTGTCTTCTATGCTATTATGTGTTGTGTGCTATGTGCTTGGAAGTGTAATGTAGTCCAATAGGGTGGCTGACTTAAGGAGTTATTGATAGCCATTATGTGATCATGTTGGTCAATGTACACAATCTCTCACTTACATGCATATTACAAGTAGTATAAGTCATTGTGTCTAAATGAAAGGTAGTTCTAATATTCACTAGTGTCTACTACTATGCATATTAAGGTGATGTTTATGAATGTATGATTTGTATTCCCTTACTAGGATGACTTGATAGGTGTACTAGTATGAACAAGGGTATGGGACCTTGTCTATGCATTGCACATGTATATCTTGATAGGATAGTTCCTAGGTTCGGTTCTTATGCATATGAAGGATGATTATATGAACATGTTATGAATATGATATGATGAAGTATGAATGTGTATAGTGTCTTAGTAGGTTTATATGAAAGGATTGCTCATATAGTTATGCCTATAGACTTATGCATTGATATATAAACATGTGTGACATTATATGTTATGTGAAAGGTTTGCTCACATCTATATATACACTCACACACATGGATGATCTAGTTAGGGAGAAGAGGTCTAACTAGGAGGTCCCAAGAATACTCCAAAACTAGATAGGTGCTTGAATATGCTATAAGCATATGAATGATGAATATCCTAAGACTATGTTTTATAAACAAATGTAATAAAGGCTTTTTAATAAAGGGAACTTAGCTTAGCACCGAGTGAACTTGACATTGAGAGGTGTTGACTTTCCTTGGAGGAATATTCACCATTTGTCCCTTATAGAGTGTTGACTTCCCTTAGAGGAATAATCACCTATGGACCTACATATGGTGTCGACTTCCCTTAGAGGAATACTCACCTATGTACTTACATGAAGTGTTGACTTTCCTAGAGGAATATTCACTCATGTTTTCTCATGAGGTGAGGCCCCATTACCAAATGGTATATAGAGGGAATACCTATCTCTTAGTTCCATAAACTATGCTTGCCACATTGATCTAGCAAAGTGAATTCACTTGATATGCTAGCATATATGTTAATGTTGTACCTTGGCTAGGTAGTAACACCTTCCTTTGGTGTAAGACTCTACAACACCAAATTCCATGATTAGCACCCATGGTCTTAGTGTCGGTTAAGGCTACGATTTTCCCTAAATGTAAAATGGACAATGGAAGTAATTGAACAGGATCCTAACTAGGAGGACTTAAGGCAAGTTACTTAGGATAGGTGGAAGTAAGGTTCCCATCTAGACATTGCACAAGTGACTCCTTAGGAAGTCTTAGGAAGGTACGTTAATACTTATGATTGTGTATGTGTCCTTTATGTATGATATTGTAGTTTTGGTTTGACTATGATTATATGGTACTATACTTCTATGATGGCATGTGTTGTCTTGTGTAGATGCTATGTATGGTTTTCTCTTATGTTCCTAAGGTGATGCATTGCACCAAGTATCCCAAAAGGATTACTTAGGAGGTTAATGAATTGAAAGAAAGAGTTAAGTGCTAAGAAAGGTTAGTTTACTGTAAAGTGACCTCTATGTGTACTTATATTCTATATGTGCTTTTCTATGATGTTTGGTCTTTGATTGTGTTACTATGAAGTAAGTGGATGATATAAATGATATTGATAAAGGTTTTATGATGATTTACTCAAAATAGCATGAAGTATGATTTCAAAGAAAATGTCCCTTTTAAATGCATGTTTTCGCATGGTTGCCATACTTAGTACATTTTTGTGCTAATTCCATTCTTCTTTACTTTTTACACAAAGTGTAGGTATTGGAATGCTTAAAGAAAGTCTATGATTGGGGAGCTTGATAGGTGATTTCCCAAGCTCAAGGAAAGGAAATCCTTAAGTTCAAGGATGTCCTACTAATGTCCTTATTGTAAAGTCTATTTAGTAATGTATAGCTTTGTATTGTCTTAAGGGTTTTATCCTTAATGTACTCTAAAGTTGTTGAGTCTAAGATGGCAAAGGGACTTAGAGTCTAAATATGTATTATGACTTATGTTTTATATATATCTATACGATGTGATGTTTCTAGCATATGATGTGCTATGAAAAGTTTTAAATTTTCCGCTAAATTTACTATGTCAATGCAATGAATGATATGAGAGGCTTGTCTTAGACCTCCGAGAGGTCGACGACGCCGGATACAATCCAAGATTGTACCCTATCTTCTATGGTATACTTTTGGGTTGTGACAAAACTTAGTATGCTTGTTCATGAAAATAGTCTTGCATAAAGTGTGAATGGCATGATCTTTATATGATTGGTATGAATTAATTGACATCATCTTAGAGACATGGTGAATTTTCCAAAGGGCATGAAAAGAAATTTTTGATAAAATCCATCTTTTCTCTTGTTGACTTGCATTTTAATGTGCTAATTGTGAAGTTGACTTCATGAGGTAAGACAAGGAACTTGGAAATAGTCACTTGTAGGGTAAATTGTTTAGCCTTGCAATAGAAGTTGAGTCTCTTTTACCATGAAATATGTTGACTCTCTTGAAAATTTAGTGACTTGATGATTTGTAATATAAAATTGTAGGCTCATTCTTGAAAGGTGAAAGCATGTTTTGCTAAGTGTATACGTGTGTGCCTATGGTTTGTGCTATTTTTCCAAAATGAGGCTTACTTTAAGGGTGAGTAATATGTTAAGGAAAGAACTTGTGGAATGACTTCCTATTTTGTTGTGATGTATTTGGTGTGACTTGCCATTTAGATTTCACTAAGAAGGAAAAAAAATGTATACATGACTTTGCTTGAAAGTTGAAATTTCTCATTTTTAAGGAAATTGATCTTGTACTTTGTTAAGGTGTGAACTCTTGATGCATGTAAATGTGTTGAACTGCTCTTATGTGCATTGAAGTCCTTGATGTGATTAAAGAGTCCTAAGTGTCATTCGAGGACGAATGTTCCCAAGTGGGGGATATTGTAAGACCTCAAAAATGAGATAAGGTGTCTAGAGCCTAACATGTTCGTCTTAACGTTATAAGGTCCTAAAATGCCTTATTATGTCATATAGAGTCAGTGTGCAAAGTTTGAAGTGATTTGGAAGTCGAACATCAAGGGACGTCCAAGACGTTCGACGAATAGTCGCTTATGTGCCTCATGTGTGTATGCATGCCTAAGTTGTGTGAACTGAGTCAAATAAGTGTTGAAATGGTGTTAAATGATGTTTAATGTTATTGTATGAAGTTTCATAAAGTTTGGAGGTCAAACGCCCAAGAACGTCCAAGACGTTCGATTGATAGACCCTAAGACTTTCATCGTATGTCATGTTGGGGTCAAGGCTATTTGGACGTCTTGTAGGTGTTTGTTTTGGATGAAACTTATGTGGTAGGTCTATAACATGTTAAGGTTTGAAATCGCGTTGGAAACGTCCGGGTACGACTTCTAAAGGGCCCCAAAAGAGGCCCCAAAATAAGGACCCCAAGGCTGCCTATACACTGCCTGGGCAGTGTCCATGACGGACCCAATGACGGACCGTTGGGCCACCAACGGACCGTCAAGCAGGTCTCGTTGAAGGAGACTTGACTTGGGCAGGTCTTAAGCCAAGAATTTTCTAAGTCCCCTGCGACGGATGGCTGCCACGGCCCGTCAAGCCCATGACGCCCCGTCAAAGCCTACATCACGGATGGCCTGCAGGTTGGCTGCCTGCGTTCTGCCAAGTCAGGGGTGAATTTGTAAATTCACCCCACGTCCTAACCTGACTATGTTAGGTTTAATTAAGTAATTTTAGGTGTAAATAAGCCATCCAAAACGTGATTTACCCATTCTCAAATCCCCTCACTCAAATTGAACCCTTCCCTTCCCAAAATATTCTCTCTAGACCCCCCCCCCCATGGTTTTTGAAGCTCAAGAACAGCTTGTAGATGGGATTCTCATGGGTTCTTAATCAAGTTTTATGGGTCTTCATGAAGATTAAGGTATGGTGATCCTTTATCTCTAAGTAACCTTTCACTTGGAGAGTTCTTCTTAATGTTTGAAAGAAATCTTATGAACAAGTTTCCAATCTTCCAATCTTAGAATTGTATATGTATGAACTATGGTCTAAAATCAATGTTAGGGAAGATAGCTAATGATCTATGTTATTCTACTTTCCTAGTATGTTGATATGCTAGCATATATGTTAATGTTCTACCTTGGCTAGGTAGTAACACCTTCCTTTGGTGTAAGGCTCTACAACACCAAATTCCATGATTAGCACCCATGGTCTTAGTGTCGGTTAAGGCTATGGTTTCCCTAAAGGTAAAATGGACAATGGAAGTAATTGAATAGGATCCTAACTAGGAGGACTTAAGGTAAGTTACTTAGGATAGGTGGAAGTAATGAACCCATCTAGACATTGCACAAGTGACTCCTTAGGAAGTCTTAGGAAGGTACCTTAATACTTATGATTGTGTATGTGTCCTTTATGTATGATATTGTAGTCTTGGTTGGACTATGATTATATTGTACTATACTTTTATGATGGCATGTATTGTCTTGTGTAGATGCTATGTATGGTTTTCTCTTATGTTCCTAAGGTGATGCATTGCACTAGGTATTCCTAAAGGATTACTTAGGAGGTTAATGAATGGAAAGAAAGAGTTAAATGCTAAGAAGGGTAAGTTCACTGTAAAGTGACCTCTATGTGTACTTATATTCTATATATGCTTTTCTATGTTTGGTCTTTGATTGTGTTACTATGAAGTAAGTGGATGATATAAACGATATTGATAACGGTTTTATGATGATTTACTCAAAATAGCATGAAGTATGATTTCAAAGAAAATGTCCATTTTAAATGCATGTTTTCGCATGGTTGCCATATTTAGTACATTCTTGTGCTAATCCCATTCTTCTTTACTTTTTACACAAAGTGTAGGTATTGGAATGCTTAAAGAAGGTCTATGATTGTGGAGCTTGATAGGTGATTTCCCAAGCTCAAGGAAAGGAATCCTTAAGTTCAAGGATGTCCTACTAATGTCCTTATTGTAAAGTCTATTTAGTAATGTATAGCTTTGTATTATGTCTTGAGGGTTTTATCCTTAATGTAAATGTTACACTTTTGGGTATTTGGAAGCATGCTCGTTATAGAGACTAGGAAACTTATTGTATCATGTTTGGAGCACTTATTAATTTGTCTTTTGATTAGATATTGTTGAAATATGTGTAGAATTTATGAATATGAACGTGATAAGGAATGTAGAAAATAATATTTGCTTTTTGCCATTTAAATTGAAAGGATGGGAATCTTATGACATGATGAGTCATAGAGTTATTTCTAAACTTCTTGTTGTGTTATGAACTTCCTTATGGTTTTCTCTAATGATGTATGACCTTAGTGTCTATTGCATTGTAGGAAGACCTTATGTGAATTAAATAGTATGATATTATATTATTCGTCTATTGATCATGAAGATGTGCATGATATGATTCTTTATACATGATGTTAATCTTGTTGACTATATGGAGATGGTATTAGCTGACATAAGTGTAGTTGTCTCCTCTATGCATGTTGATATAGGACTTGAATGTAAAGGATTGTGATCACATGATAAGGTTTAGAATGCCTTAGTGTTGCTAAATTGAGTTTATGAAAATTCCCTCTAAAAGTAGTAATCACTCTAAGTGATAAATATGAAGGATTTGTATTTGAGATCCTCTACATGTTGGGTTAAGTTGCTCTTAATTGGGTTTGCACTAAGTGGGGGATGATTTTGGAGTAATGAGATTGTAGAAATTGTCTACATTGTCCTTCTATTCTTACTTGAATTAGAAAATATGAATTCTTAGTATGCTTGTTCATGAAAATAGTCTTGCATAAAGTGTAAATTGCATGATATTTATATGATTGGTATGAATTGATTGACATCATCTTAAAGACATGGTGAATTTTCCAAGAAGCATGAAAAGAAATTTTTGTAAAATCCATGTTTTCTCTTGTTGACTTGCATTTTAATGTTCTAATAGTGAAGTTTACCTCATGAGGTAAGACAAGGAACTTGGTAATAGTCACTTGTAGGTTAAATTGTTTAGCCTTGTAATGGAAGTTGAGTCTCTTTTACAATGAAAAATGTGAACTCTTTAAAATTTAGTGATTTGAAGATTTGTGATGCAAAATGGTAGGCTCATTCTTGAAAAGTGAAAGCATGTTTTTGCTAAGTGTACATGTGTGTGACTCTAATTTGTGTTATTTTTTCAAAATGATGCTTACTATAAGGGTGAGTATTATGTTATGGAAAGAACTTGTGGAATGACTTCATATTTTGTTGTGATGTATTTGGTGTGACTTGACATTTAGATTTCACTAAGAAGGAAAAAAAAAGGTATACATGACTTTGCTTGAAAGTTGAAATTTCTCATTTTTAAGGAAATTGATCTTGTACTTTGTTAAGGTGTGAACTCTTGATGCATGTAAATGTGTTGAACTGCTCTTATGTGCATTGAAGTCCTTGATGTGATTAAAGAGTCCTAAGTGTCATTCGAGGACGAATGTTCCCAAGTGGGGGATATTGTAAGACCTCGAAAAATGAGATAAGGTGTCTAGAGCCTAACATGTTCGTCTTAACATTATAAGGTCCTAAAATGCCTTATTATGTCATATAGAGTCAGTGTGCAAAGTTTGAAGTGATTTGGAAGTCGAACGTCAAGGGACGTCCAAGACGTTCGACGAATAGTCGCTTATGTGCCTCATGTGTGTATGCATGCCTAAGTTGTGTGAACTGAGTCAAATAAGTCTTGAAATGGTGTTAAATGATGTTTAATGTTATTGTATGAAGTTTCGTAAAGTTTGGAGGTCAAACGCCCAAGAACGTCCAAGACGTTCGAAAGATAGACCCTAAGACTTTCATCGTATGTCATGTTGGGGTCAAGGCTGTTTGGACGTCTTGTAGGTGTTTGTTTCGGATAAAACTTATGTGGTAGGTCTATAACATGTTAAGGTTTCAAATCGCGTTGGAAACGTCCAGGTACGACTTCTAAAGGGCCCCACAAGAGGCCCCAAAAGAAGGACCCCAAGGCTGCCTATACACTACCTGGGCAGTGTACTTGACGGACCCAATGACGGACCGTTGGGCCACCAACGGACCGTCAAGCAGGTCTCGTTGAAGGAGACTTGTGCGCAGGTCTTAAGCCAAGAATTGGTCAAGTCCCCTGCGACGGATGGCTGCCACGGCCCGTCATGGCCATGACGCCCCGTCATGGCCCTCGTCGCGGCTGCCTGCGAGTTGGCTACCTGCGTGCTGCCACTTAAAGGGGTGAATGGTAAATTCACCCCACGTCCTAACCTGAATATAAAAGGTTTAATTAAGTAATTTTAGGTGTATATAAGTCTTTAAAAACGTGATCAACCCATTCCCAAAACCCTCTCACATATTTTAAGCCTTTCCCTCTAAAAATGTTCTCTCTAAAACCACCATTGTTGGTGAAGCTCAAGAACAGATTCAAGCTGGGTTTTCCATGGATGAATCATGAATTTTTAGAGGTTTTCTTATAGACAAAGGTATGGTGATCCTTCATCTCTAAGTAACCTTTCACTTGGAGAGTTCTTCTCAATGTTTTCAAAGAAAGTTTATGATCAAAGTTCTTCTTCTCCAATCTAGCCATGGGTTCTTTCTCAAAACGTTTTTAATGATTAAATCATGATGAATTGAAGTTAATACAATGGTTTTAATGTGTTTTCACTCCAATTGCATGATGAACCCATGTTCTTTCCAAAATTGGTTTAGCTCTTGCATGGGCTTTGTGATCTTGACTTGTTATCGATTGAATTATGATTCCCTTACGTTGAAGTGATTGTATATACTGTTAATTACATGAATTTATGTTGAATTTATGTTGAATGATACATGAGGATCAATCTATGAAGATTTGAGCATGTTTAGCCTAGTTTTCTATAGTCACTGTAACATTGGTTTTCTTGTGATCCAAAGTGAGTTTCGATTAAGTTGTCGTTCTTGTAGCTACTGTTTTAGGTTAATACCATGGTTTAATTATGGATATAAATCATGTGTGACAAAATTAGAGAAGGCTTGGTTTGAATTAATCTAGGTTCTTCTTGTCTATGAAGTTGTAACTTGTGATCTTGACGTTAGGTTAGTCGCTATAAGAATTGATTATGGTTAATGTCTATAGCTTCTGCCTATAATGAAATATGAGGATGAATTATACGTAATTAATACAATATGGGTCAATTCGTGATAGATTGAATATGATTAATCTATGTAAACTTACTTTCCATGAACTCCCTATATGAAGCATGCTTGTATCGACCTATATGGAAAATTGTAGTAGTGTCTCATCTAGATTATGATTTCATTAGCTACTATCTTAGGGTGATATGATTCATGAAATATGACCTATAATCCATATGAATGAAATTGATTAGCGATCTATGTTCTTCTACATTCCTAGTATGTGATATATATGTTATGGTATAATCATGTAGTGACTTGTACATGGTTTATTATATGTTTAAAGTACATTTATCTACTGCCATATATGTGTTTTATTGATGAATAAGGTGTATTGATCAATGATGATCAAAGGGTGAGAATTGGGTAAGAATGCTTAATTCCTTTACTCTTCTACTTCTCTATTCTTTATAGTAATGTTGATGAAGCCTTGTATGGCATTGTGTGGTATGGTCCACTTATGGTGGCGGTGTTTACTTTATTGTCATTACATATTTGTTAACCATGGCCATGAAGGCAAATTGATGAACTTATGAACATGTGCTTAAAATGATACTATGAGAAGATTATGCCTACTTTCCTATTCTAGTTGTGAATTAGGTTATGTGGCTATTGTATGGGCATGTGTATAATCATGTTAGGGTATTGTATAGGTGCTGCTATTGATGTGTTAGAGTGGTTAATAACCCCTACCCACGTATCCCTTATATGGAAGTGTAAATAGCTAAAGTTAGGAGTCTTGATTATAATGTATATATAGTCTTGTCTTCTATGCTATTATGTATTGTGTGCTATGTGCTTGGAAGTGTAATATGGTCCAATAGGGTGGCTGACTTAAGGAGTTATTGATAGCCATTATGTGATCATGTTGGTCAATGTACACACTCTCTCACTTACATGCATATTACAAGTAGTATAAGTCATTGTGTCTAAATGAAAGGTAGTTCTAATATTCACTAGTGTCTACTACTATGCATATTAAGGTGATGTTTATGAATGTATGATTTGTATTCCCTTACTAGGATGACTTGATAGGTGTACTAGTATGGACAAGGGTATTGGACCTTGTCTCTGCATTGCACATGTATATCTTGATAGGATAGTTCCTAGGTTCGGTTCTTATGCATATGAAGGATGATTATGAACATGTTATGAATATGATATGATGAAGTATGAATGTGTATAGTGTCTTAGTAGGTTTATATGAAAGGATTGCTCATATAGTTATGCCTATAGACTTATGCATTGATATATAAACATGTGTGACATTATGTGTTATGTGAAAGGTTTGCTCACATCTATATATACACTCACACACATGGATGATCTAGTTAGGGAGAAGAGGTCTAACTAGGAGGGCCCAAGAATACTCCAAAACTAGATAGGTGCTTGAATATGCTATAAGCATATGAATGATGAATATCCTAAGACTATGTTTTATAAACAAATGTAATAAAGGCTTTTTAATAAAGGGAACTTAGCTTAGCACCGAGTGAACTTGACATTGAGAGGTGTTGACTTTCCTTGGAGGAATATTCACCATTTGTCCCTTATAGTGTGTTGACTTCCCTTAGAGGAATAATCACCTATGGACCTACAAATGGTGTCGACTTCCCTTAGAGGAATACTCACCTATGTACTTACATGAAGTGTTGACTTTCCTTGAGGAATATTCACTCATGTTTTCTCATGAGGTGAGGCCCCATTACCAAATGGTATATAGAGGGAATACCTATCTCTTAGTTCCATAAACTATGCTTGCCACATAGGATCTAGCAAAGTGAATTCACTTGATATGCTAGCATATATGTTAATGTTCTACCTTGGCTAGGTAGTAACACCTTCCTTTGGTGTAAGGCTCTACAACACCAAATTCCATGATTAGCACCCATGGTCTTAGTGTCGGTTAAGGCTATGGTTTTCCCTAAAGGTAAAATGGACAATTGAAGTAATTGAACAGCATCCTAACTAGGAGGACTTAAGGCAAGTTACTTAGGATAGGTGGAAGTAATGAACCCATCTAGACATTGCACAAGTGACTCCTTAGGAAGTCTTAGGAAGGTACCTTAATACTTATGATTGTGTATGTGTCCTTTATGTATGATATTGTAGTTTTGGTTTGACTATGATTATATGGTACTATACTTCTATGATGGCATGTGTTGTCTTGTGTAGATGCTATGTATGGTTTTCTCTTATGTTCCTAAGGTGATGCATTGCACCAAGTATCCCTAAAGGATTACTTAGGAGGTTAATGAATTGAAAGAAAGAGTTAAGTGCTAAGAAAGGTGAGTTTACTGTAAAGTGACCTCTATGTGTACTTATATTCTATATGTGCTTTTCTATGATGTTTGGTCTTTGATTGTGTTACTATGAAGTAAGTGGATGATATAAATGATATTGATAAAGGTTTTATAATGATTTACTCAAAATAGCATGAAGTATGATTTCAAAGAAAATGTCCCTTTTAAATGCATGTTTTTGCATGGTTGCCATACTTAGTACATTTTTGTGCTAATCCCATTCTTCTTTACTTTTTACACAAAGTGTAGGTATTGGAATGCTTAAAGAAAGTCTATGATTGGGGAGATTGATAGGTGATTTCCCAACCTCAAGGAAAGGAAATCCTTAAGTTCAAGGATGTCCTACTAATGTCCTTATTGTAAAGTCTATTTAGTAATGTATAGCTTTGTATTATGTCTTAAGGGTTTTATCCTTAATGTACTCTAAAGTTATTGAGTCTAAGATGGCAAAGGGACTTAGAGTCTAAATATGTATTATGACTTATGTTTTATATATATCTATACGATGTGATGTTTCTAGCATATGATGTGCTATGAAAAGTTTTAAATTTTCCGCTAAATTTACTATGTCAATGCAATGAATGATATGAGAGGCTTGTCTTAGACCTCTGAGAGGTCGACGCCGCCGGTTACAATCCAAGATTGTACCCTATCTTCTAGGGTATGCTTTTGGGTTGTGACAAAACTTAGTATGCTTGTTCATGAAAATACTCTTGCATAAAGTGTGAATTGCATGATCTTTATATGATTGGTATGAATTAATTGACATCATCTTAGAGACATGGTGAATTTTCCAAAGGGCATGAAAAGAAATTTTTGATAAAATCCATGTTTTCCCTTGTTGACTTGCATTTTAATGTGCTAATTGTGAAGTTGACTTCATGAGGTAAGACAAGGAACTTGGAAATAGTCACTTGTAGGGTAAATTGTTTAGCCTTGCAATAGAAGTTGAGTCTCTTTTACCATGAAATATGTTGACTCTCTTGAAAATTTAGTGACTTGATGATTTGTAATATAAAATTGTTGGCTCATTCTTGAAAGGTGAAAGTATGTTTTGCTAAGTGTATACGTGTGTGCCTATGGTTTGTGCTATTTTTCCAAAATGAGGCTTACTTTAAGGGTGAGTAATATGTTAAGGAAAGAACTTGTGGAATGACTTCCTATTTTGTTGTGATGTATTTGGTGTGACTTGCCATTTAGATTTCACTAAGAGGGAAACAAAATGTATACATGACTTTGCTTGAAAGTTGAAATTTCTCATTTTTAAGGAAATTGATATTGTACTTTGTTAAGGTGTGAACTCTTGATGCATGTAAATGTGTTGAACTGCTCTTATGTGCATTGAAGTCCTTGATGTGATTAAAGAGTCCTAAGTGTCATTCGAGGACGAATGTTCCTAAGTGGGGGATATTGTAAGACCTCAAAAATGAGATAAGGTGTCTAGATCCTAACATGTTTGTCTTAACGTTATAAAGTCCTAAAATGCCTTATTATGTCATATAGAGTCAGTGTGCAAAGTTTGAAGTGATTTGGAAGTCGAACGTCAAGGGACGTTCGACGAATAGTCGCTTATGTGCCTCATGTGTGTATGCATGCCTAAGTTGTGTGAACTGAGTCAAATAAGTCTTGAAATGGTGTTAAATGATGTTTAATGTTATTGTATGAAGTTTTGTAAAGTTTGGAGGTCAAACACCCAAGAACGTCCAAGACGTTCGATTGATAGACCCTAAGACTTTCATCGTATGTCATGTTGGGGTCAAGGCTGTTTGGACGTCTTGTAGGTGTTTGTTTTGGATGAAACTTTTGTGGTAGGTCTATAACATGTTAAGGTTTGAAATCGCATTGGAAACGTCCGGGTACGACCTCTAAAGGGCCCCACAAGAGGCCCCAAAAGAAGGACCCCAAGGCTGCCTATACACTGCCTGGGCAGTGTCCTTGACGGACCCAATGACGGACCGTTGGGCCACCAACGGACCGTCAAGCAGGTCTCGTTGAAGGAGACTTGACTTGGGCAGGTCTTAAGCCAAGAATTGGCTAAGTCCCCTGCGACGGATGGCTGGCACGGCCCGTCAAGCCCATGACGCCCCGTCAAGGCCTACGTCGCGGATGGCCTGCAGGTTGGCTGCCTGCGTTCTGCCAAGTCAGGGGTGAATTTGTAAATTAACCCCACGTCCTAACCTGACTATATTAGGTTTAATTAAGTAATTTTAGGTGTATATAAGCCATCCAAAACGTGATTTACCCATTCTCAAATCCCCTCACTCAAATTGAACCCTTCCCTTCCCAAAATATTCTCTCTAGAACCCCCCATGGTTTTTGAAGCTCAAGAACAGCTTGTAGATGGGATTCTCATGGGTTCTTAATCAAGTTTTATGGGTCTTCATGAAGATTAAGGTATGGTGATCCTTCATCTCTAAGTAACCTTTCACTTGGAGAGTTCTTCTTAATGTTTTCAAAGAAATCTTATGAACAAGTTTCCAATCTTCCAATCTAGCCATGGGTTCTTTCTCAAAACGTTTCTAAAGATTAAATCATGATGAATTAGTATTAATATGATGATTTGAATGTGATTTCACTTCAATTGCATGATGAACCCATGTTCCTTCCAAAAATGGTTTAGCTCTTGAAAGGGTTTTGTAATTATGGCTTGTTCTTGATTTTTAATGGTGATTCTCATATGTTGAATGGCTTGTGGTTATTGTTATTTACATTAACTAATGGTGAATTGATGATGAGTAGTTCATGATGATAAATATATGAAGTTTTGAGCATGAATAACCTATGTTTCTACATGTTGTCTTGAAGACGATTGTGAGATCGGTTGTGTAGGCTCTTGATTATGTATGAACTGCTGTAGCTACTCTTTTAGGGTGATGTAATGGATGAATTTTGTAAGAATAAATCCTTAATGTTCAAATTAAGAAGGGCTTGCATGAATTGGTATAGATTCTTTTAGGTTATGAAGTCAAGAGGCTAAGTATGTGATGGATCTTGAATTGTGATTAGATGATGCATGACTTAGGCTTGATTTCTTACATAATTAGATACTGTCTTAGAATTGTATATGTATGAACTATGGTCTAGAATCAATGTTAGGGAAGATAGCTAATGATCTATGTTATTCTACTTTCCTAGTATGTTGATATGCTAGCATATATGTTAATGTTCTACCTTGGCTAGGTAGTAACACCTTCCTTTGGTGTAAGGCTCTACAACACCAAATTCCATGATTAGCACCCATGGTCTTAGTGTCGGTTAAGGCTATGGTTTCCCTAAAGGTAAAATGGACAATGGAAGTAATTGAATAGGATCCTAACTAGGAGGACTTAAGGTAAGTTACTTAGGATAGGTGGAAGTAATGAACCCATCTAGACATTGCACAAGTGACTCCTTAGGAAGTCTTAGGAAGGTACCTTAATACTTATGATTGTGTATGTGTCCTTTATGTATGATATTGTAGTCTTGGTTTGACTATGATTATATTGTACTATACTTTTATGATGGCATGTATTGTGTTGTGTAGATGCTATGTATGGTTTTCTCTTATGTTCCTAAGGTGATGCATTGCACCAGGTATCCCTAAAGGATAGGAGGTTAATGAATGGAAAGAAATAGTTAAATGCTAAGAAGGGTAAGTTCACTGTAAAGTGACCTCTATGTGTACTTATATTCTATATGTGCTTTTCTATGATGTTTGGTCTTTGATTGTGTTACTATGAAGTAAGTGGATGATATAAACGATATTGATAAAGGTTTTATGATGATTTACTCAAAATAGCATGAAGTATGATTTCAAAGAAAATGTCCATTTTAAATGCATGTTTTCGCATGGTTGCCATACTTATTACATTCTTGTGCTAATCCCATTCTTCTTTACTTTTTACACAAAGTGTAGGTATTGGAATGCTTAAAGAAGGTCTATGATTGTGGAGCTTGATAGGTGATTTCCCAAGCTCAAGGAAAGGAATCCTTAAGTTCAAGGATGTCCTACTAATGTCCTTATTGTAAAGTCTATTTAGTAATGTATAGCTTTGTATTATGTCTTGAGGGTTTTATCCTTAATGTAAATGTTACACTTTTGGGTATTTGGAAGCATGCTCGTTATAGAGACTAGGCAACTTATTGTATCATGTTTGGAGCACTTATTAATTTGTCTTTTGATTAGATATTGTGGACATATGTGTAGAATTTATGAATATGAACATGATAAGGAATGTAGAAAATAATATTTGCTTTTTGCCATTTAAATTGAAAGGATGGGAATCTTATGACATGATGAGTCATAGAGTTATTTCTAAACTTCTTGTCGTGTTATAAACTTCCTTGTGGTTTTCTCTAATGATGTATGACCTTAGTGTCTATTGCATTGTAGGAAGACCTTATGTGAATTAAATAGTATGATATTATATTATTCGTCTATTGATCATGAAGATGTGCATGATATGATTCTTTATACATGATGTTAATCTTGTTGACTATATGGAGATGGTATTAGCTGACATAAGTGTAGTTGTCTACTCTATGCATGTTGATATAGGACTTGAATGTAAAGGATTGTGATCACATGATAAGGTTTAAAATGCCTTAGTGTTGCTAAATTGAGTTTATGAAAATTCCCTCTAAAAGTAGTAATCACTCTAAGTGATAAATATGAAGGTTTTGTATTTGAGATCCTCTACATGTTGGGTTAAGTTTCTCTTAATTGCGTTTGCACTAAGTGGGGGATGATGTTGGATTAATGAGATTGTAGAAATTGTCTACATTGTCCTTCTATTCTTACTTGAATTAGAAAATATAAATTCTTAGTATGCTTGTTCATGAAAATAGTCTTGCATAAAGTGTAAATTGCATGATAATTATATGATTGGTATGAATGGATTGACATCATCTTAAAGACATGGTGAATTTTCCAAGAAGCATGAAAAGAAATTTTTGTAAAATCCATGTTTTCTCTTGTTGACTTGCGTTTTAATGTTCTAATTGTGAAGTTTACCTCATGAGGTAAGACAAGGAACTTGGTAATAGTCACTTGTAGGTTAAATTGTTTAGCCTTGTAATGGAATTTGAGTCTCTTTTACAATGAAAAATGTGAACTCTCTTTAAAATTTAGTGATTTGAAGATTTGTGATGCAAATTGTAGGCTCATTCTTGAAAAGTGAAAGCATGTTTTGCTAAGTGTACATGTATGTGCCTATCATTTGTGTTATTTTTCCAAAATGAGGCTTACTATAAGGGTGAGTATTATGTTAAGGAAAGAACTTGTGGAATGACTTCCTATTTTGTTGTGATGTATTTGGTGTGACTTGCCATTTAGATTTCACTAAGTAGGAAAAAATGTATACATGACTTTGCTTGAAAGTTGAAATTTCTCATTTTTAAGGAAATTGATCTTGTACTTTGTTAAGGTGTGAACACTTGATGCATGTAAATGTGTTGAACTTCTCTTATGTGCATTGAAGTCATTGATATGATTAAAGAGTCCTAAGTGTCATTCGAGGACGAATGTTCCCAAGTGGGGGATATTGTAAGACCTCGAAAATGAGATAAGGTGTCTAGAGCCTAACATGTTCGTCTTAACGTTATAAGGTCCTAAAATGCCTTATTATGTCATATAGAGTCAGTGTGCAAAGTTTGAAGTGATTTGGAAGTCGAACGTCAAGGGACGTCCAAGACGTTCGACGAATAGTCGCTTATGTGCCTCATGTGTGTATGCAAGCCTAAGTTGTGTGAACTGAGTCAAATAAGTCTTGAAATGGTGTTAAATGATGTTTAATGTTATTTTATGAAGTTTCGTAAAGTTTGGAGGTCAAACGCCCAAGAACGTCCAAGACGTTCGAAAGATAGACCCTAAGACTTTCATCGTATGTCATGTTGGGGTCAAGGCTGTTTGGACGTCTTGTAGGTGTTTGTTTTGGATGAAACTTATGTGGTAGGTCTATAACATGTTAAGGTTTGAAATCGCATTGAAAACGTATGGGTACGACTTCTAAAGGACCCCACAAGAGGCCCCAAAAGAAGGACCCCAAGGCTGCCTATACACTGCCTGGGCAGTGTCCTTGACGGACCCAATGATGGACCGTTGGGCCACCAACGGACCGTCAAGCAGGTCTCGTTGAAGGATTCTTGACTTGGGTAGGTCTTAAGCCAAGAATTGGCTAAGTCCCCTGCAACGGATGGCTGCCACGGCCCGTCATGGCCCTCGTCGCGGCAGCCTGTGAGTTGGCTGCCTGCGTGCTGCCACTTAAAGGGGTGAATGGTAAATTCACCCCACGTCCTAACCTGACTATAATAGGTTTAATTAAGTAATTATAGGTGTATATAAGTCTTTAAAAACGTGATCAACCCATTCCCAAACCCTCTCACATTTTTTAAGCCTTTTTCTCCAAAAATGTTCTCTCTAAAACCACCATTGTTGGGGTAGCTCAAGAACAGATTCAAGCTGGGTTTTTCATGGATGAATCATGAAGTTTTAGAGGTTTTCATGTAGATAAAGGTATGGTGATCCTTCATCTCTAAGTAACCTTTCACTTGGAGAGTTCTTCTCAATGTTTTCAAAGAAAGTTTATGATCAAAGTTCTTCTTCTCCAATCTAGCCATGGGTTCTTTCTCAAAACGTTTTTAATGATTAAATCATTATGAATTGAAGTTAATACAATGGTTTTAATGTGTTTTCACTCCAATTGCAAGATGAACCCATGTTCTTTCCAAAATTGGTTTAGCTCTTGCATGGGCTTTGTGATCTTGACTTGTTATCGATTGAATTACGATTCCCTTACGTTGAAGTGATTGTATATACTGTTAATTACATGAATTTATGTTGAATTGATGTTGAATGATACATGAGGATCAATCTATGAAGATTTGAGCATGTTTAGCCTAGTTTTCTATAGTCACTGTAACATTGGTTTTCTTGTGATCCAAAGTGAGTTTCAATTAAGTTGTGGTTCTTGTAGCTACTGTTTTAGGTTAATACCATGGTTGAATTATGGATATAAATCATGTGTGACAAAAGTAGAGAAGGCTTGGTTTGAATTAATCTAGGTTCTTCTTGTGTATGAAGTTGTAACTTGTGATCTTGACGTTAGGTTAGTCGCTATAAGAATTGATTATGGTTAATGTCTATAGCTGCTGCCTATAATGAAATATGAGGATGAATTATACGTAATTAATACAATATGGGTCAATTCGTGATAGATTGAATATGATTAATCTATGTAAACTTACTTTCCATGAACTCCCTATATGAAGCATGCTTGTATCGACCTATATGGAAAATTGTAGTAGTGTCTCATCTAGATTATGATTTCATTAGCTACTGTCTTAGGGTGATATGATTCATGAAATATGACCTATAATCCATATGAATGAAATTGATTAGCGATCTATGTTCTTCTACTTTCCTAGTATGTGATATATATGTTATGGTATAATCATGTTGTGACTTGTACATGGTTTCTTATATGTTTAAAGTACATTTAGCTACTTCCATATATGTGTTTTATTGATGAATAAGGTGTATTGATCAATGATGATCAAAGGGTGAGAATTGGGTAAGAATGCTTAATTCCTTTACTCTTCTACTTCTCTATTCTTTATAGTAATGTTGATGAAGCCTTGTATGGCATTGTGTGGTATGGTCCACTTATGGTGGCGGTGTTTACTTTATTGTCATTACATATGTGTTGACCATGGTCATGAAGGCAAATTGATGAACTTATGAACATGTGCTTAAAATGATACTGTGAGAAGATTATGCCTACTTTCCTATTCTAGTTGTGAATTAGGTTATGTGGCTATTGTATGGGCATGTGTATAATCATGTTAGGGTATTGTATAGGTGCTGCTATTGATGTGTTAGAGTGGTTAATAACCCCTACCCACGTATCCCTCATATGGAAGTGTAAATAGCTAAAGTTAGGAGTCTTGATTATAATGTATATATAGTCTTGTCTTTATGCTATTATGTGTTATGTGCTATGTGCTTGGAAGTGTAATGTGGTCCAATAGGGTGGCTGACTTAAGGAGTTATTGATAGCTATTATGTGATCATGTTGGTCAATGTACACACTCTCTCACTTACATGCATATTACAAGTAGTATAAGTCATTGTGTCTAAATGAAAGGTAGTTCTCATATTCACTAGTGTCTACTACTATGCATATTAAGGTGATGTTTATGAATGTATGATTTGTATTCCCTTACTAGGATGACTTGATAGGTGTACTAGTAAGGACAAGGGTATGGGACCTTGTCTATGCATTGCACATGTATATCTTGATAGGATAGTTCCTAGGTT